>CM057379.1:153016193-153673693 GCA_030015415.1 Cynopterus sphinx
GTCTTAAATTATTGTGGTAAAAATATTTTCTTTTTGCCAAGTTTGAAAAATATGTATGGTCATGTAAGCACATTGCAGGGCCCCTTTCAAGGCCTCTCTCATAGAAGGGGCCCACACAGATGAGGGACTTTAAAGTTAAAGATTGATTACATTCTCAGCAAGTCTGACTCTGCTCTAGAAAATTCTCTTCCTGTGTGATGATGGTGAGAGTGTTAAAAGACAAATATTGAGCATCCGTCTTGTATTCTGTCTGGAGGAGATGAAACTGGGGATAACAGTTTTATACCGTCTTTAACTCAGTTCCTACTTGCTCCATCTGGAGCCTCACCTCCAGCCCTGGACCCTCCAGATTCTGAGCTTCCCACTGGCTCTGCTCTGCCAATCTATTCTCTTCGTCCAGGCTTCCTCTGTTTAAGCACTATAAATCATGGCCCTGCCACCTGCTCAGTTACCACACCTCCATCTGCTCCTTGACTGCTTTAAATCGCACAAGCACCCTGGATGCCTCAGCAGGTGTTAGGCTGCTCTAATATGATCTAGGCTGACTAAGCAGAATTGTTTATTGCTCAGTCCTTGGAGTCAGCATTTTTGTTCTATTATGAATAGATATAATGGATTATGTTAACGCATGTGAACTAGAGAAGAAAAATAAGATAGTGATATATATATATATCATATATGATATATATAGTCAGATATATATATCATATATATCATGTGATATATATTATATATATATGTGTATGTATGTATGTATGTGTGTGTGTGTGTATCTCCCAAATTTTAAACGTATTCCCACTGCAAAGTAAATTAAAACAAAAAACTCATATTCACTAATGTAATGTCTTTTTTACTCCTGTTTTTATGGGTTCATGCTTTTTTCTTCCATGATATGATTTTAGAGAGGCGCTGCAAGGAACAGAAATTATCTTTACCTGAACCCTAATAATCTTTATTGGAATCATCTCTCCTGTAAGTTCAAATAAAGCTTTCAAAGTTTCCAAAGCCACATTTTCTTCTCCATTCTGGTCACAGAAGAATTTGCGCCAAATGTTGTTTAGAGTCAGTCTTATCCAATAGAAATTCCTGCTTAAAAATTTAAGTTTTCACAGGATGTGGATCAGTTCTCAACTCTCCTAAGAGCCTCTCAGTAATCAGATGTATTCTCCCTCCCATAGACAGGTCTATATTATTCCACTGCTCACTTTCCATGGTGTTTTGTCCTATTATATCTGCTTTTCTATAAATTGCCTGCAACTCATATGACTGGTCTTGACCTTAAAATGCAATCTGAGGGAACTTTGAGTCTCAGCACTGTGTCTCATGGAAAACCAGATGATTAACATCTGCTAAGCATTGAGTCAATAGTTAGACTTTTAGCTTTTGGTGGGCACAACACTGAGGAAGAGGGGAAAGTCCTTAAGAAGCTCAGAACCTATTCTGGATGGTCTCTGGAAGACTCTTAGAATTATTACTGAATTAAATAGAAGCAATATTTATTCTTTGTGTTTACTGTACAGTGATGATACACTAGTTGTATTCATTGGCCACTATGAAAAGTGTCAACCCTCAAACACGATTCTAAGAATCTCTGAGAGCCCACCCAATCATTTACTCATTTGGAATTTGTTCTCAAGTTATTACTAGCCTGCCAGGCAAATAAAATAACAAAGAAAAAAGTTTCATCTCATCAGCCCAAGTATCATTACCTTGGATCAACCGAATGTCTAAAAATGTATAATATTCACCCTGATGTGTATATTTAGTTTTATGGAAGCTGAAAAAAAACTAATAATAAGAATTCCAAGTCTTTATGAATTCTTCCTTGTTCAGAAGCAGTGGTATAAAATTTACTTTGGTGTAAAATTTTTGCATGGCCTTGCCATCTCTGATGAACCACACCAACATCATTTTCTATAGAAGTGTCACTTAAATTAAACTGATACAAATAATTGGCATAATTACTAAACTGCCTTGATTGATTTGCTTAACAAATGTTTTTAAAGACCCATTATGTGTCAGACATTGGGTTGCAATTGCCATAAGATCAGAGACTCCATCTGCTTTGTCCACCACTGTATTTCCAGTAGTCTGAACAGTACCAAACTCAGAGAAGGTCCTCAAAAAATAATTGTTGTGGAATAGGTAATAGCTAACAGGGAGGCATAAATAAATATAATAACTTGTAAGAAACCAGATAGAGGTATAGCATGTATATTAGTAGTTTGTTATTACTACTATAACAAATTACCAATAATGTAGTGGCTTAAAATAACACAAATTTATTATCTTCCAGATCTGGAGTTCAGAAGTTCTAAAATCAAGGTGTTGGCAGATATTCCTTCATGCTACTCTAGGAGAGATTTGTTCCCTTCTTTTTTTCAGCTTCTTGAAGCCACTTACATTCCTTGGTTGGATTCCTTCCTCCATCTACAAAGCCAGCAGTATAGCATCTACAAATCTCTTCTTTCTCTCTCCCATCCATTCCTACTCTCTCCTCTGATTGTGTTGTCACATCCCCTGCTCTCCTGCTTCCCTCTTATAATGACCTCTTGTGTTTACATTGAACATATCAGGTGGTTTGGGATAAACTTACTATCTCAAAAATTTCTAACTTTTTCACATCTGCAAAGTCCCTGATATTACCATGTAAGGTAATATATTTCAAAGGTCCCAGAATTAGGTTATTTTCAGAATTGGAGGTGCCATTTATTTTGTCTACCACACCTAGGGTATATTGGACCACAGAAGAAGGGAAATTTATGAAAATCTGAGGAGACAGGAAAAGGTTTATAGAGAATGTCATTGTTGACCCAAGTCTAGGAACATGAGTAGATAAGAAAGAAACACTTTTATAGGCACAGGAAACAGCATGAGCATAACAGTAAGAAGACAGGAAACAGCAGGTCTGGCCTGATTACCTCAGGAGGTTTGGTAGGATTTGTGTGTGGAACAAGATAGATCATTGAAAAGCAAGTGCTGAACATAAAAAGCTGAAAAAGTCTATGGTGACAATTTCATGGAAAGTCTTAAAAGACTTGCTAAGGAGTCCGGACTTTATCCCAAAGGCAAGTTTAACTAATGGAGGATTTTAAGTATCTTAAACGTTTCAATGGTTTTTTCATTTGTACTTGAGATAAAGTTTAATATCTTTAACATGGTTTCTTGTTGGTCCCCTTATAGTTTGTTAAAACCTGTAGACCACCTCTGAGAATAACATATTTTTAAATACATAAAATAAAGTACTTAGGGTTACAAAAGAAAACCAATTTTGCTGAAATACAAAGTTTTACCCCTCAGCCCATTGGGAATTTATGGATCCCAGGTTACAAAACCATTCAAGGATCTTGTTTCCCTCAATCTCTCTCACTCTCTCTCTCTCCCTCTCACTCTCTCTCTCTCCCTCTCACTCTCCCTCTCCCTTCTCCCTCTCCCCAGGATACCATCTTGAGCTCAAAACTCAAAGAACAATGACCTTTTCTCTGCTCCATCAAAACGTAAAGTTCCTCCTGCCTTGGGTCCTTGACACATGCTATTCCTTCTTTTTTTAGTGTTTTGTGTCTCCCTAGCACCAACATCTATGTAATTCCTATCTGGTTCAAATGTCATTTCATTGGGAAAATTCACATGATCATCAGACTAGGGCAAGTCTTCTATTAGAATATCACATAGCTCAGTATTTTCTTTTATAAAATTAATAATATTTGTATAGTTATTTACATAATTATTTACTAATGCCTGTTTCATTGACCAAACAATAATTATCATGGGTGCAGGGGTTATCATCTGTATTCCAGGTGCTTACTTCAATGCCATCGTGTACACTGTATTTTTTAATATAAATTTTAATTTTAAACATTTCAGATTTACAGAAAAATTACAAAGAATACAGAGTTATCATATATTAAACAATCATTCTCTCCTATTTTTAATACCTCAGATTGTATGGTGCATTTTTCATGATAAATGAATATTAATATATTATCAGTATTAACCGAAGTCCATAATTTATTCAGATTTTTCATTTTTATATGATGTTATTTTTCTATTCCAGGATATTTTCCAGTATATCACACTACAATTAGTCATCTTGTCTCTATAGGCTCCTCTTGGCTGTCACAATTTCTCAGATTTTCCTTGTTTCTGATAACCTTGAGGATTTTAAGGCATATTGGTTAGGTACTTTGCAGAATGCCTCTAATTGGAATTTGTCTGATGATAGTCTCATAATTACATTGGGATTAGTGGTTTGTGAGGAAGACCACACAAGAAAAATGTCATTTTTATCACATCATATCAAGAGCATTTGTTGTCATCATGACTTATCACTGTTGATGTTAACCTTGATCACTTGGCTGAGGTAGTGTTGTCAGGTTTCACCACTGTAAAATTAGTCTTTCTTTGTCCTTTGCATACTATGTTTTTGGAAGGAAGTCACTGCATAGCTCACACATAAGGAGTAGAGATTTATGATTTACCCCCCTGCGGTTGGAGTATCAACATAAATTATGTCTCTGCATGAGACATTTGTCTATTTTCACCCATATATTTATTTATTCAATAATTTATTTTTATCAGTAGTAACTCATGCTTGTTTATTTTATGCTTTGTGTTCTAATCTAATACTATTCTATTTATCTTCTTGATCAAGTTGCTACTGCTTTGGCCACTGGAAGATCTTTTAGTTGGCTCCTGTGTCCCATTTACATAACCCCATCATTGTTGGGTGTGTGTGTGTGTGTGTGTGTGTGTGTGTGTGTGTGTGTGTGTGCATTTTCCCCTCACTTCCTTACTTCTTGGTATGAGAAGATGTCAAAGCTCGTCATATATATTTCCTTCCCTAGTCCTAGTCCTTGGTTATTTTTCAAGGGGTCAGGATCCAGGCAGTAGGTATGTTCATTGCTACCAGGGGGCCATTGCTTCCAGATGTCTCAGCTGGCAGAGCAAGGAACTATGTTTGTATATTAACCATGTATATACAATTTTCACAAATATTTCTATATGTGACCATCTATATCTATATTGAGGTAAATGTGAATTCATACTCACATCTCCAACTCTAATCCATTACCACAAAAACATTCTAGATTCTTCTCCCTTACTTATCTGTAATTTCCCACTGTCTCCCACCATCTGCCATCCATTTACTTAGCAATTCAATTCTATTACACATGTATAGTGGTTTCAGAATTATTAACCCATACACCCATGGGAAACAACTTCATTAACTAGAGTACAATGCTTATGTACAGCTCCTTTTGCCTTAAATCTTACAGATTCCAATCATTTCCAAACTACTTAGGTCAGCACCTTTTCCTTCACCCCCTTCAGCAAGGTTGTTTTGGTTATTTATAATACAGTTAGATTCTTTTGCCATAGTCTGCATTCCATCCTGGGAATTCCCTGACCTCCTAATTGATTTTAAAATTTGCATACATTAAGATTCAGTAATTGTAAAGTTCTATGGGTTTTGACAAATGCTTAGTGTCATGCGTTCTCTGTTACAATATCACACACAATGGTTTTATTATTCTAAAATATCTTATGTGCTTCATGCATTCAACCCTTCCTTCTTCCCAACCCTTGAATCCCTGACAAATACTATTTGTTTACCATCTCTATAGTTTTGCCTTTTCCAGAATGTCATATAAATAAAATCACATAATATGTAACCTTTTCAGAATGTTTTTTTTTCACTTAGAAAACACATTTAGGATTCATCTATGTTTTGCAAGGTCTGAAAGCTCATTCCTTTTTATTTCTGAATAGTATTCCATTGTAAGGGATGTACCACAGTTTGTTTATCCATTCACCTGTCAAGAGACATCTTGATTGCCTCCAGTTATGGATAATTGTGAATAAAGCTGCTGTAAAAATTTTTGTGTGAGTCTTTATGTTGGTATATGTTTTCGGATCATCTGTGTAAATACCAAAGAGCATAATTGCTAGACTGTATGGTAAGACTATACTCAGTTTTTTTTAGAAACTGTTAAACTGTCCTTGGAAATACCCATACATCTATAAATTCTTTAATGAGTTATGAAGAGGTCATTCTGGTGGCAGTGTGCAGATGTCAGTAGGATTAAAAGCCTGAGGTTAAATTTAGTTAAGAGATTGCTACAATGATTCTGGCCAGAGATAATGAATATCTGGAAATAAGAGCAGCTGAGAGGATGGAGGGCAGCTTCATGGCTTTGAAGTCGTAAGGATATAGAGGCAACAGGATCTAGCTACTAAGATATGGGATTGTGATGATGTATTAGTGACTCCTAAGAATCTAGTTCAGGTAAGTTAGTAAATGGGAATAGAAAAGAGAGACACATTGGGGGTGGGAGGGTTGGAACATTTTGATAACATGGGTCTCAAGGGTCTATTGCCTTCTAGGAGAAATGTCTAAGAGGCTATTATGCATGTGAGTCCTGAGCTCAGAAATAAAACCTGTTTATCAGGATAGAAAGAAATAAAATACTCATAGTTGCAAAGAGAGACTTATAGTAAATTTTCACTTAAACTGTCAATTTTAGTTTCATAAACACCGTTTCCTTTAAATTTAAATCTTTGCCATGCAATGTATTTGTCTGTTAAGTGACAGTGACTTCAAAATGAAGATAGATATCAGCATCTCTATCCTTGTATGCCTGGATGCTAAATTATTCTACCTGCCAGCCTGTGTAATTCAACCTCCATTCACCAACTATATTCTGAATATTCCCTTAGATTACTAATATTTTGTATTTTAAAACCAAGAAAGAGCTTTGAGACCATCTAGATTCAACCACTTATTCTTGAATATGAACTTAACTGTGTATGTAGTTGAACCTAATCAATTTAATTACTATCATCTTACAATGCTTCCTTGTTTTTTATTAAATCAAGAATCTGTGTTCTCTTAAAGACAAAACAATATTTACACCATGATTCACAGGAATAAGTTGTTTCAAACCTTGGGAGGAAAGTAATGTTGCATTTTTTAATTTTTCTAAATCTAATTGAATCTAACTCCAATTCTCTGCCCACCAAAATTGGCAGGAAGTTCAATTCCAGTGTCAGTGGTTTTTTAAAATTTTGGGTGGGGAGGACTCCCATTCTCTCCTGGGCATACACAGGTCCTACAATAGGGGAGCAGGACTGGGTCTTAGGTTTTGGAGGTTGTTGCTGCCATTTTGCTAGAAAAAGATGACAGCTCTATAATGACTCTAGCCCTTTGTGGCAAGGTCAGTTACTGAAGACTATTATCAAGGCAGAGCAGTTAATTCACAGCTCCTGCCCCTTCTGCATCTAGCAACCTCAGACAACCACTTTCCTCAAAAGTTCTTTACCACCCTCTCCTTTGTCCCTATTCCATTTGTGGGGAATGCAACTCCATTGAGGTTAAACCACTTCCTTCTTTACTCTTAAAGCACAAACTCCCATTCCCTTTGCCCTTCCAGATTGTCCACCTTAATTCCTTGGGTAGGCATAAACCAAGAACTGTAATTTCTTGACAAGATATTGAAAATGAATGAGTAAAGCTGACCAAGTTTAAGGCTGAAACTTAGGATCTACATACATTGTCTATAAGGTACCACACTATCCAATAAGAGAAACCAAGAGCATACTCTTTTAGGAGAATTCTTCCAAATTTCAAAAGTTGGTGATTATTTCAAAATATTTTAAAATGCCTTTCCTTCAAACCAAACCAAAAATGCCTGTAATCAATGGGCCACCCTTTTAAAGTATTTTACTTAGGTCTTTTAAATGCACATGTATATTAAGAAAAAAAAATAGTTCTAGAAAAAATGTCTACTTTCTAATCCTAGAATTAAGAATGGGGAGAGATAATTACTCCTAACTGGAAGTAAGGGAAATTCACCATACCTCAAAAACAAAGCCTGAATAGTGGGTGAGGGGATGCAGAAAATAGGTTTAATTGTTTTCTAATGGCCCTTCAGCAGGAGAATTTATTTTAAAGTTAAATTTTCAACCTTGTTACATGTATCTAACAATGCTTCTCATACATGATCTAATTTGGACATGTGAGTGATAAGTATCTATGTTAAAACATAAGGCATTTGGATTAGGACTGAATCTTTTGTTTCTCTTTGATTGACTTTTCCCAATGCTTTGTCCAGTAGTTTAATAACTATTTCAGTAAGTAATAGATTAGTAGAGAGGAGGAAGTGAATGATCCACTTACTATTTTATGGTAACATATAAAGATGATTTAATAATGCATTTCTATTTGAAAACACATAATCTTTGATAACAGGAGTTGTGTGTGTGTGTGTGAAAAAATTTGGTGATGACTATTTGTCTTAGTCCATTTTGCTTGCTATAACAAATTACCATGAATCGGGATGCTTATAAACAACAAAAATTTATTTCTCACAGTCCTGGAGACTGAAATGTCTAAGATCAAGTTACTGGCAGATTTGTCGTCTGGTAAGATCCCTTTTCTAGGCTTGTGAAGGGATGGCATCTTCTTGTTGTATCCTCACATGGAGGAAGGTGCCTGAGTGAGCAATCTGGGGTATCTTTTATAAGGGCATGAATCTCATTCACGAGGGTTCCACCCTTAGGACCTAATTACCTCCCAAAGACTTCCTACCTTTTAATGCCATTACATGGGAGTTAAGACTTTAATGTATAAATTGTTGGGGGAGGGGAGAGAGACACAAACAACCTATAGCACTACTGAAACATGTTATGGAAACCACTTGAAGACAAAAGCATAAATCCAGTCACAGGACATATATACTAGAGAAGCCCCTGCAAAATAAAGGTGCTTTTCTCATAATAGTAAAAGGAAATAACGGGGCCCTTCCTTCCAGTTTTGATTTGAGAAGACCTGATTTTTCACTTATTGAAATAAATTGTCAGTGTCTTGAATTTTCAAAAAGTAAAAACTCATTCAAATTTACAGTGATTATGAAGATTCACAGTAAATCTCTATGCACATTTGTCTCCTTGAAATACAGACTCCATGCTTAGTATTCAATGCAATATGATTCTGAATGACAGCCAACCCTAAGAGGATCACCATATTCCACACTCAGTGGTATTCACAGTGTATTCATTTCCTCATCATCTAATCAACTGTTAGCGTTTTACCCTACTTTACCTCTGTGGTATTCTTCCCCCAAACCCTTAATCTCATTCTAATCATGAGAAAAGTATCAGACAAACTCAAATTGAAGGACATTCTACAAAATACAAAATGAGTACTCTTCATAACTGTCAAGGTCATGAAAAATAAGGGGAAATTGAGAAACTGCCACAGACCAGGGGAGACTAAGAAGACATGACAACTAAATACAATGTGGTATCTTAGATAGACTCCTGGGACAGAGAAAGAACATTAGTGGGAAATCCAAATAAAGCCTATAGTTTAGGTAATAGCAATGTACCACTGTTTTGACAAATGCGGCATGCTTGCGTGAAATGTTAACAGTAGAGGGAACCAGGCAAAGAGTTTCTGGGAATTCTCTGTAATTAATGTCGTTATAAATTTTTATAAATATGTAATTACTTCAAAATAATAAGTTTATTTAAAGAAGAAAGAAAGAAAGAAAGAAAGAAAGAGAGAGAGAGAGAGAGAGAGAGAGAGAGAGAAGAAAGAAAGAAAGAAAGAAAGAAAGAAAGAAAGAAAGAAAGAAAGAAAGAAAGAAAGGAAGGAAGGAAGGAAGGAAGGAAGGAAGGAAGGAAGGAAGGAAGGAAGGAAGGAAGGAAGGAAGGAAGGAAGACTTTTAATTGCATTAAAGTTAGCTTCCTGGGTACCCTGCCTAACTCAGCTTCTTTCGTCAAGCAACTTAGCAATAGACTTTGGACATCAACACAAAGCTTCTGGTGAACACTTTGTTTTCCATTTTTTGTGGCCCCTAAAGGGTCTGACTGAGTCAATACATCAGTCAGGAAGGAATCTTTGGGTGGCAAGTGACAAGAATTTCAACTTGAAACAACAAACAATGGGAATTTCTTGGTTCACATAACTGAAAGTCCAGAGTTGCACTGTTTCCAGAAAAAATGGAAATAATGTCACCAGTTCTTAATCTCTTGGCCCTGCTTTCTGCTCTGTGGCTTCATTCTGAAACTCCTTATCATGACCTACTGTAACTACTGGCACCCATCCTCTGGGTTCAAGTTCACCAGAAAAGAAAGTATGCCCTTTTCTATAACAGTCACAGCAAAATTTAACTCCTCCTCATTGATTCTGGTTAGATCATGTGCCCAATTACAAATAAATCACTATGACTAGTGAATGCAATGCTCTGATTGTCAGGTTTGAGGCACATGTCCACCCCTGAGTCGAGGGTAGAGTCAACTACACTAGAGGCCAATGAGCTGACAGTTTCTCAAAAAGAAAAGAGCTTAGTAAATGAATGTAGGATAACAAAAAGAACAGATATCTACTCTCCCCACAATGTACCCCCCTCCCAAAACTAGGCTACTCATTTGGGCTTCCATCCCTGGCTTAGAAGCAGTGCTTTTCTACAGAGAAAACTTCAGCCCTGCTTCTTTAATGTGCTTCTCATGCCCATCCATAGCTCATTCACCACAGTATCAGGATATACCATAGGTTTACCTGTCTTAGGAGGATCAATGGTAGAGGAGGATAATTAAACCTTCCTTAACTCCAGCCCTTTAATCATAGTATTTGAAACTGGTGCTATAAGCAGTGGTTTCATAGCCCTGCTACAAACCAACAATGTGTTTCCTAACACAAGCATGGAAACTGCTATTTTTACATTGGTGGAATCCCCTCTTCACTAGAAAAACTTGAACAGTTTCTCAATCTCACTATTTGTCTGCAATTTGATTAAAGAAGAAAAAGTCATAGTTTCCCATTATTATACGTCAGGAAGGCTTTGGTGTTTGATGGCTTTTCAGCTTAATGTGTTTCTTCTACCTAAAATTTTTTACTTTGACTCACTTCACCTTGCTTCGATCACAGCAAAGCATGATTATACAATTCACAGATGTCCAGACCAAGAGTTGGGGTTTGGGAGGTGCAAACAGAATAGGCACTTCTGTCACCTGATAGGCCATGTGTAGCATTCAAGTCCGTGCCTTGACCACATTCTTTGAGCACTCATTGTTCCTTATACTCTGATGAATCCTATTGAAAGCACCTGAAACTATCTTCCAGAAGGCTCCCTTCAAATAAAGGAAGATGCATGACTCACATTTGTGGTAGGCTAAAAGGGCCAGAGAGTTAATGCTCTCTAGAATATGCCTCAACAAATCACAGGAGTTAGTAGATAAATAGCCTTATCTTTTGCTCCATAGGACCCTTCTTTTCAATGACTCTCTGGGGGAAGACATCAAGAATTCTCATCTCCAAAGCCCAAGTAAAACACCATTGCTTTCGGGGAATGAGAAGAAACAAAACCTGTGTCTCTCTGAGTGTGAACTCAGGCACGAATCCATTGTTGCTAGGGGTCCTACACCAATAGGCAGATGTTGGCTACTATAAGCATCCAGCAAAAACTCTATCCCATCCAAGACCAACCAGGCAGAATGTGTACAAGCAACAAGGCAGGAGGGCAAAAATGCTGAAAAAGTACCACCTCCAGGGACAAGGTACATAAGGTCTGCTTAAGATTTAGACCAGGAAAATAGAACTCCCTTCTGTCTCCACTATGATACTAGCAGTGAGCACAAGAGACAATAGTCAGCCACGTGGGGAGGGACAAGCGCATGAATAGAGACCTCATCTTTGGTACAGACAAGAGGAACTAATAAATAAATCAGTGAGCTTAAAGATAGATCAATAGAAGTTATTCAAAATGAAACACAAAAAGAAAAAAGTTTTGTTTTGTTTTGTTTTTTTAAAAGAAGAGAGTGTCCAAAAGCTGAGCACAATATTAAAGTTCCAACATACCTGAAAATGGAGTCCCACAAAGAGGGGGGAAAAATGGAGCAGAAGAAATATTTAAGGAGATAATGTCCTCAGATTTTCCAAAATAAGTAAAAGGCAACATGTCACAGATCTAAAAGGCCCAGAAAAGTTCAAACAAGATGAGTACAAAGACACGAATATTCTTGCACCACTAATTAAACAGCTACAAATAAGGATAAAAAAAATTTGAAAGCAGAAACCAAAAAAAAAAAACATTACATACAGAAGAACAAAGAATTCCAACAGACAACTCATCAGAAATTTTTCAAGTCAGAGGACAATGAACCAAATGCTGAAAGAAAAAAATTGCTGGCCCAGATTTATACCCACTGAAAATAGCTATCAACAATAAAAATGAACTAAGGACATTTTTTCCCAAATAAACAAAGGCTGAGAAAATTCACTGTGACCATAGCTGTAGAATGAAAAATGTTATAGGAAGTTCTTCACACAGAAGGAAAATTATAGCAGATGGAGATTTGTACCTACATTAAAAAACAAAGAGAATCATAAATTGTAAAAATAAAATATGTAAAAGACATTTTTCTTAATTTTAATATTTTTCTAAGATAATTAAGAGAAGGTGGGAAACTATTTTTGTAAAGGACCAAAAATAGTATTTTAGGCTTTTCAGGCTGTATATGCTCTCTGTTGCATATTCTCCCTTGTTGTTGCTTACACAATCTATTACAAATATAAAAATTATGAGCTCACAGGCTATATAAAAACAGGCCTTGGGCAGAATTTGGTCTGTATATCATACTTTACTGTCCCTGTTATAAAGCAAAATATTCACTATTTAGAGTAGGTGATATGTAGAAGTAAAATGTATGGCACAATAACATGAGAGGTAGAAATAAATGTGAGTGAGAAAAGGATATATAATATTTTAAGGTTCTTACATTGTAGGATAAAACATATAATGTTTGAAAGTAGACTATGATAAGTTAAAGATGTATAATATTAACCCTAAAGTACTCACTAGAAAAATTAAAAAGTGGATATAAAATGGAATTATTAAAAATATTTAAATAATAAAACAGAAAAGAGGAAAAGGAACAAGGAACAGATAAGACAAATAAATGAAAAAAATGACAGAATTAAATTCAACCAAATCAATAATTATATTACATATAAATTGTCTAGATGCTCTTATTAAGAGGCAGAGATTGTTGAACTAAAAAGCAGTGTCTAGCTATACACTATATACTATGCAAGAAACCCACTTTAAATACAAATAGATAGGTAGGTTAAAAGCATAATGATGTACAAATATATACAATGTCTTTAAAAAAACTGAAATGACTGTTCATGTTAGATAAAGTTGATTTTAGAACAAGTAATACTATTAAAGGTAAAGAGGGATATTACATTGTGTTAAGGGAGTTAATTATCAAGAAACCATAATATTACTAAATGTTTAGGTACCTATCAACAGAGTCAAATACATGAAGTAATAACTGATAGATCTGAAAGGAGAAATAAACAAATAAATCCACAATTATAATTGAAGATTAATAACCCCTCTCAGTAATCAATAGAACAAAAAGAAAAATCAATAAAGATATAGAAAAACAAGCGTTAATAAGCTCAACATAATTGCCATTTATAGGACCCTTCACTTTAACAACAGCAGAGTATACATTCATTTCAAGTGCACATGGAGCGTTCACCAAGGGACACCATCATCGGGGCCATAAAACAAATCTCAAAAAAACTTTTAAAAATTTAAATCATACCAAGCATGTTCTCTGACCACAGCAGAATTTAAAAATCAATAACAGAAAGCTATCTAGAAATTCTTAACTATTTAAAATGAAACTACAAATTTCTACATAACTCTTGGGTCAGAGAAGATAGTGCTTAGCTTATAGTGTTAACAAAAAATATGTTACATCAGCCTCCCACAAATTTTCATATATTTTATTTTCATTTTCATTTAATTTAATGTATTTTCCAACTTGCTTTGTGTTTTCTTCATGGAAAAAGATCTTTACCTTTGAGGTGTTTATATTCCAGTGTATGTGTGGTGAGGGTGAGACTGCAAACAATACACATATTAAATAAATAATATAGAGTGTTGGTGCATGATTTGTGCTTTGTATAAGGGAGAAAAGAAAACAGCAGAATAGGGGGAACTGGGAGAGCTGGCAGGGAGAAAAGTTGCAGTTTTAATTGGGTGATCAGAATAGGCCTCATTTTAAAGGAAACTTTTGAGCAAAGACTTGACGGTGTTAGCCAAATAGTTATGAGAGAGAAAAGCACCTTAAGAGTGAGAACAGCTAGATCCAAGTGCCTAAAGTGAAGGCGTGCCTGACATGTTCTAGGAACGGTAAACAAGTTGGTGGGGCCAGAGCAGAGTGAGAGAGGGGGCTAGGAAGAGGAAATGTCAAGGAAATCAAGTAGCCACCTCATGCAGGCTTTGTAGACAACTGGAAACACTTCGGCTTTTGCTCTGAGTGGTACAAGATCCATTGCAGGATTTTGGTCAGAAGAGTGGCATGCTCTGTCCTGGAATAAACTATAGATGATTGGGTAAAAGAAGGGAGACAAGTAAGAAAGTTCCAGTAGTAACACAGGTAGTTATTGCAATAAATGGAGGGAATAAGGAGAATTTATAAACATATTTAGAAGAGCCTACTAAATTTTCTAATGTATTAAATGAGAAGCTGTAGGAAAATAAAGGAGTCAGGGATGACTCAAGGTGTTTAGTCTGAGTAATTGAAAAGCTAGAGTTATCATCAATTGGATGGTGAAGGCTGCAGGTAGAACAGGTTTGGAAATAAAATACAGAGTTCAGTTTTGGATATAATAAAGATGGGGAGAAGGCAGTTGGATATAGATCTATGATGTTCAGGAGAAAGAGGTCTGGGCTTGAAAGTGTCAGAATGTACACCATACATCAGTCAAGGTTCTGGCAGGAAATAGAAGGCATATTCAAACTGAGTAACAGAGAAGGGAAATATTTACAGGGGTGTAGGCAACACTTAGGGAACACATTAAGGACTGATATTGTGCTCCAAAGGTGTGAACATCCCTGGTGCGAAAGGCAAGTGGAGGGAGCACTCATCAGTTCTGAAGAGCGTGGCTATGCAGACGGAGTGCCCTGACAAGAGAGGTGGCCTTAAATACAGGAATGCAGCTAATCTGTGGCAACCTGACAGGAAATAAATGTTCCAAACCGGCTTTCCTTCTATCCTCTTATCTCCTGCCAGTGCCTCCCATAGGCCCAACCCAAAAGAAAATTAAAGATCAAGGGAGCATGTTACTGTGCCTCCAGGAGAGCAGGGTGGAGAGCAAATCTAGAAAGACCAACAGAAAAAATAAAGAAAATATATTATTTAAAGCCACAAGTTTGGATGAGATCTATGAAGCATATGTGGATAGAGAAATAGGAGGACTAAACTCTGAGCACAGGGCATTTCCAACATGAACAGAAGCTGAGGGAGAATGGTGAGCAAGTGACATAAGAGGAATATCGAGCACAGGGTCTGGGGAAACAGTGATTCAGGAAGAATGAAATAATTTTGTCAGAAGCTGCTAGTAGCGTCAGATAAGATGAGGACTGAAAATTGGCCAGTGGATTTAGTAGCATGGAGGTTATTGGTGACCTGCACAAAAGAAGTTTGGGCAGAGCTGTTGGGGTAAACAAGATTTAAGAAGAAATGGGATGAGAGGAATTGGCTGAGCTATTTCGAGGTATTTTTCTGCACAAAAGGAGTAAGAAATAGGATAGCAGCCAGCAAGGTAGTAGAGTCGGGTGAAGGCTTTGTTTTTGTTTTGTTCTTTTTTGTTTGTCTTCTTTTAAAAAGGAAGAACTAAAACCATGTTTGCCTCCTGATGGGCATAATGTAATAGACAGCTAATAAATGGTGATGTAGGAGAGAGAGGGAAAAAATCCTGGACTAATGTGCTCCCACAGGAAAGAAGGGAAAGGATATGGTACGAAAGCACATATTAAGGAAAATATTAGTACGGAATTCACAGGCCTGCTGTGAGTAATGAAAGGAGTAATGCATGAAAAGTAGATGTTTCCAGCATGTAGAAAGTAATCAACAAATGTTAGTCATTCTTTACTATTATTATTATTAACTTTTGTTGACCTCATTTTTTTCATCTATAAAAAGAAGCTGATATTTATTTCTAAAGTGCTATCCAACTCTAACAAACTGTGAGGTGAGATTACTTAAGAAGCTGCACATGATGTCTAAAGGGGACTTAATCTCCAAGCTAAAATCACATGAGGTCACCTGGTAGTTTTTTAAATGAAACCTACACACGACATAAATATATTCAACAACCTATGAAAACTTAATCGCATGCACCAGTGGGAATTATAATGCCCCTGGACCTATTGCTACAGTAAAAAAACAAACAAACAAACACAGTTAAAAAATTCTCCTAACACCTAAATTTCTAAGACTCTCTAAAAGCAATTGAGTCGTGCAACTCCAATTGTGGACTGGGTTGCTATGTAAACTGTGCTCCACAAGGCATTTAAAGACTTAGCACAAGTGGCTTGAGGTTTAATCTTTTAATTCCATTGCTCCATAAGTTTCTTGTAGGTTCAGTGAACAAGGAATTTAGACATAATATTAGAAACCCATTTTCAGGAAAGGGTTTAGGCATGGACAAAATGTGCCGCATTTTAGTGCACAAAAGAGACTCCAGACTAATCTCTGGATTTACTCAGTCTAAGAGTAATTCTCATGCAGGGATCCTGCTGAAAAGACTCGTGCTTACACAGTATATTGTCTGAGATGCCCTCCTCCATCATCAACTCTCCTGCCCCAGCACCTCCAAAGGCCTCCTTTAATAAAGGGCTTGTGTAGATGGTGTGTGTTCATAAACATGTCGATGTGGGTTATTTGCTCTCTGATAAAAGCCCCAATTCACTGTGAAACATTATGTGCCCTTTGTGGACTTGGGGACACTTGTACTTTAGAACAGTAGAAATAGCCACATGACCACATTATCAAACACGGTGTGGATGTCTAAACTACTTGTCACCTAGTCAAACAGAATGAAGGCCGCTGCCTCCCCCAAGGTGCCCCTGCTAGCCCAGACACACATGCTGTGTTTTGGTGGTGATGCTACTCCATGCGTGGCAAAAGCCTCACACTCAGAGTTTATGCAAGTCTTTAATGATCTCAGAGATTGATGGCATGACAACTAATTAAAGTCACATAACCCACTAAGGCAAATAGGTATGTTTGAATGACATTTAGAAACCACCTCACAAATTGAATATGGGTACATTAGCAGCACTGTAATAGATAGAGAAATACAGTGTCAGGAAAAACAAGTCACAATTTATCCAGCCTGAGCAACCAGAGCTGGTTATATATATCAGATTTAATTTTATTTTTCACGAGTCACTTGAGGGCAAGGCACATTTTACATTTGAACTTTGAAGAAGTGCTGAATTTGCTCTTCTCACTCTTCCCCTCCTCCCCCTGGGAACTTGATGAATTACTAAATAGTTGTGATATTCCTTGACACTTTTCTAAAATAACTTGTCAGAATTTTCTTCAGTTACTATTTTTTGGTTCCTTTAACTATTTAGTAACTTCAAGCCATTAGACCAGGGTTTATGACGCTGGGGAGCCATTAGTTAAGTCACTGGAACAAGGGAAGTTGCAGTGAGCCTGTGGCTAATACATGGTAGTCCAGATTTCTTGGTTTAAGAAAGAAGGTAAATATACGCACTTACATTTTTTTATTTAAATCTGGAAAATCCACACAGCAATAATTCCTTCAAAGGGGTTTTATAAGAATTAGTAAAGTGTTCTAAAATTTATTGGCATTTCTGAAGAACAAATTCCACTATTATTTTGCATTATCATAAATACTACATTTTATTTTGATAATGGCCCCGTCAGGGACTTTTCTTCTTTAATCTCTAGTTCTAGTTATTGTTGAGTTTAAAAAAGAAAGAAAATAAAGCTCATCTGAGGTTGCAGTCAGAGAGAAAAGCACAAGAAAAGTATTTTTGATAAAGTAAAGCAATTTTACTATGAGTGTCATCAAGGTATAAAGAAGAGAGACAAATTGTGGCATGTTTTATCACCTCAAGATAATTAAGCCAATTTTCACTGATGCTTATAAAACTTTGACACTGAAACAAGAAAACTCTTTTAAAGTAAAGTTTTCTGTTAGAGCCTTTGTTGTATGCATTCTGCTGTGATAAGAATTTAGATATTTCATTCCTTTTTCCCACACTGATGTTCAGACCTGCCTAATCTTGGTGACTAAGCATGCTAGGGTTGCCAGATAAGCAAATAAAATACAAGATGTTCAGGTAAATTGGAATGTCAGGTAAATAACAAATAAATTTCAGTCTAAGTAAATCCCATGCAATATTTGGGACATACTTAGGCTAAAACATCATTCTGGTTTATGTGAAATTCAAATTACCTGGGCCCTTGTATTTTATCTGCTAACCTGAAGCATTCTGGGATTTTCTTATAGACCTGTGGGAGAGAGGATTAGCTGGCTTTGTTAGAGTTGAAAGGACTAGGGCTAGATCCCCCCCTGAGAAATGTGAACCACAGTGCCTAAGAGCTATAGTTACCCTTGATGAGACCTGACTTGATACCAACAGACAAAATAGTAGCTAGTGGGGGCAAGGCAGCAGAGACAGGGAGGAAGAACAAGAAAGATGGAGCTTCTGCCTGTCTCTGCTCTCATGTTCAGGTAGGTGACTTCACCCAGCATTACAGGGACCTGAGTGGGGTTGATGTTTGGTTCCAGGAAGCAGTGAGGCCAAAAGACTCACCTAGGAATTCTGGCCTTGGACAACAGAGTGATTCCTGAGCTTACATTCCAGGCTGATCTTCTTAGAAATAGAAAGCTTAGCTCTTGCAGCCATATGAGCTAGGGCAGGCCTAGTGGGATGATGGACAAATGTTCTCACATTTTAAACTTTGGTGACAGATTATTATTATTCTCATATCTTGTTTGATATTTCACCTGTATAAAAGCACTGGCTTTTAAACCAAATTGACCTGGGTTTGAATTCAGTTTTCACCTTTAGAGGTGAGACTTTGAACAAGTTGCATGAACTCCCTCAAGTCCAGTTTCTCATCTATAAAATAAATAGTTCAATTTCACAGAGATGATTGGAGGGTTAAAAAAGTACTTTCTAAAATTCTTAATATAGTCTACCACTGAGTAAGTTCTTAGTAAATAGTACCTATGTGTTATATACTTTTATAAGGGTCAAATTCTTAATCTGAACCGGATTTATCACTAGAAGCCCGGTTCTGGTTGTGGACTTAATGGTATTCACTGGTATTCATTGATAATCTCTGATGAAAAATTCATAGCAAGTATTATATTGGCTCTTAATCATTATCATCCTTTTAAGGCAAAGAAGCCATTAGAGTCCAACGATTAAACTTTCTGTTACTAAAGCTATAACCACATAATTACTGACACACATACAAAAATCTTCTCTGATTAACTGAAAGCATGAGCTCCAAATGAAGAAAATTCTTCAACTCAATATAGGTATCTGTATTGATCAAAATGAGCTATTTCATTGATTATTTCATAACATGTGTCTAAATGTGAATAGTGTCCACCCATGATGTTACTGACTTTTTTGACACTTCTTGGGTTCTGAGTGTCAGCACATAACAAGCAGTGGTTCTCACCCTGACTGGACAGGAGCAACATCTGAAGGGCTTTTTAAAAAAATAAATAAAGAGAAAGAAAGGGCTCCCCTGCCAGACCAATTTAATTAGAATCTTGAGGTAAGGCATGAATATCAGTATGCTTTAAAAGCTTTCTAACTGACTGTATCAGTACGTCAGTTTAGAGGAAAGAACATGAGCTTTTGAGTCACACTAAGCTGGGTTCTAACCCAGGTATTTATTAGCTATATTGCCTTGTACGATTCACTAATTTCTCACAGCATCAATTCCCTTTATTAGAAAAAAATAGAGATAATTTCATAAAAATCCATGGAGATACTACAAAAATGGAAATTATTATTCTAGGGTTTTTTTTAATAAAAGAAGATAGTCTTATTTAAACATCTCCAGCACTTCTTTCTGTTCAAAAGGACTGGCAAAAACAGCATAATAGTTATAATTTTTTAAATATTTGTCTTGTCTTTTTGACTTTCATTTTTTATTGCATATATAGAATCTGGTTTTAGCTGTAAAAAAAATCTTAATTGTATTAAATATATATATATAGTTTGCTTTCTTATCTTGGAACTTTCCAGAACCATTTCTTAAACTTGGTCCTGAAGGTCAAAAGATTTTGGTAACACAATTTTATTAAAAGAAGGTTTAAATTGGTTTCACCACAATACCATTATTATTTCCTTACACTTACACTTCCTGCCTTTGGTTTCATAGCAGAAGAATTTCTCCTGCTGTGCCATGCTTACTAAAGAGCTTCCACTTTTTTCTTCTAATCCCAAATTTCCAAAATTTGGGTTGATTCTCATACTCAACTATTTAATTTTATGGTAATCTTCCTTGCTAAAATTGTCTAATACAGGTTTATTTTAAAATTTTTAAATCAATTTTGTTATAAGAATGCTTTTATAATTCTCATCATAGCTCTTGAAGTTCTGGTGACAAACAAAAATGTCACATAATTAGGGTTAGAAATCCTATTTTCAACTGTCAGAGATACATGAATGTAATGGTTGTAAACAGAGTTGATATTCAAAATACATAGAAACCAGTAGTATATGTTATAAATAATACAATTACAAATATAATCACTTTAAAAAGTGTAACTATATTTATGGTAAAAATATTTTTAAACAAGTAACATGAAATGTAGCACAAATTACTAATTAATTCAGATAATTTTCAAATCATTTATTGGTTTTCAAAAATTAGTGTTATGTTTTTTTCTAACTTGTTTTTTTGTGTTTTTGCTTGTTTGTTTGGCATGGCTGTCACTAGCTGAATCACAATGTCATCTGAGCCATGATCTGACATAAAAAACTTTCTCCAACTCTTCCATTGGTTTTCCTTTAGGTAGATTGATTGCCTTTGTTTCAGAAAAGAACCAAACAAACTTGTCTTCATATTAAGGTTATTGTCCATGAGGCTGAGTCCCTCAGCCTCAATTTTTTCATTTTATGTATGTTTTTATACTTTTAAAAGAAACAGTTAATGTTTCATTGCTTATTATTGTAATTTTAATGCTTTGATTTATAAGCTTTTCAGAAAGTTATTTTCTCATTTTGGAAGACAAAAGTTTTGCAATAACTAGAAACATAATTCTATATTTTAATAATGCTGTCATATAAAACTTACTCTTTTAAATCCTGTTAAATATCACATGACTGTATTTGCTTTTTATAAATAAAGATTTTAGTTTGGAATAATTTTTGATTTGTAGGACAGTTGCAAAGATAGTACATAAAGTTCTTATATATCTTTTACCTGGTTTCTCTTAGTGTTAACATCTTACATGGGCTATTTGTCAAAAATAAGAAATTAACTTTGGTAACATAGTATTTACTAAATTATCAACCTAATTTGGATTTTACCATTAAATTTCAAGTTTCCTTTTACTACTGTTTCCACAAAGGTAACTTTTATTAGCAAATCAGCTTGTATGCATATTACATTTTAGATTATTTGACATTTTTTGGCTTTTATTCATTATTAAAATGGAAGTAAAATTTTCTTGTGACTTTTACATCTAAATGAAAGCAATAGTTTTGTCTTTACGGGTTTTGGTAGAACACTTATATATATACACACGTATATATATTTCTTTTTAACTATGGCATTAAGTTCTAGAGTGAGATGTATCATGGCCTAAAGAATTTATCCCAAAATAGTTCAAATAAAGAAACCTTAATGAAAGATTGTTCACAGAGGTGAGAACAAGTTTCAGAGAATGAGCAACTTTCTTGAGGATTCTTGTATTTATACTTGTTCCTTAATTTCTAGATGTATGTGGCAACTGGGACACCATAGCATAAAACAAGCAAGCCTGCTGTTTGGATTTCTTTCATTTCAAGGCAATTCTGTGAGTCAGGGTTCGCTAGAGAAAAAGAACCAACAGGATATATATCTATCACTATCCCTATTTACATAAAGATAGGGATGGATATAGATAGATGATAGATAGGTAGACAGATAGATAGATAATAGATAGATGATAGGTAGATGATAAAGGATAGATAACGATTAGGTAGGTAGGTAGGTAGATAGATAGATAGATAGATAGATAGATAGATAGATAGGCAGATAGAAATATATACACATGATTTATTATAAGAAATTGGCTCATGTAATTATGCAGGCTGGCAGTTCCCAAGATCTGCAGAATATCAGGAAGCTGGAGACCCAGGAGGGCTGATGGTTTAGTTCCAGTTCAAATTTAAATGCCTGACAGTCAGGAGAAGCAATAGTGTAGTTCCAATCCAAAGGCTGGCAAATTCGAGACCCAAGAAGAGCAAATATTTTAGTGTAGTTCAAAGACAAAAAAACCGATGTCTCCATTTGAAGGCGGTCGAGCAGGAAGAATTCTTTCTTGCTTGGGGGTCAGTATTTTTTATTCTATTCAGGCCTCCTACTGATTGAATTAAGCCCACCCACGACTGGGAGGGCAGTCTACTGATTTAAACATTAATTTCATCTAAAAACATTCTCACAGAAACACCCAAAAAAATGTTTGGCAAAATATCTGGGTGCACTGTAGACCAGTCAGGTTGGCACAAAATTAACCATCACAGCAGAGAATGAGCCATCTTCTTATTTAATTCTTGAGGCACTTTATCTTTAAGGATTAGTATTTTTTCTAATCTGAGAGCTGATGATAATGTTCTATTTGGATAATATGTACGTGTCTGTGTGTTGTGTATGTAATACATAATGTATATGCACACATATGTACATATGTATTTTTTTTACAAGAAACATGAGATCTCTAGATCATAGAACAAAGCATTTATTACTCACTGGGTGTCTTAGACATGAGATTCATTCCCCAAAGAGCAATTTAATGAGGTCCTGACGTCACCCTGCACGTGCAATGAAATTGCACCACAGGAGAGGAACCCTCAAATTATAAAATTTAAAACTTTTATAGGTTTCTAGTACATCTGTTCATCCTCCCCTTCAGAGAGGGAGAAAAGACATTTACTCTGGAATGAAAACAAATCTTCTCTGGAGAGGAGACAGGAAGGTCTCTACCTTTTCTTCACTGGAATGTAAACAAATGATGCCAATGGAGATGTCTTTAACTTCTCCAGAGCAATACACTGTCTAATTTCCAAGGCATGTTTGCCTTTCAATCTTTAAATGCAATGATCTTCCTTCCTGATTTCTTCAGAATGACTATTAACTACTAAGATTTCAGTTTAGTTGGCAATTATAATAGACTATAAGGAGCCAGAGATCTTTATAAAAATCATAAATAAAGATAATTTTGTTGTTGGTGGTGGTTTTTAAATTCTTTTCCCCACTAATGAGCAACAAATGTAGATGGCCTTAGAGGTCCAGCTTCTTCTTTCTTCCAACAGCTTAGCTGAGAGCTGGCTTAGCTGGATTGACTCAAACTTGCAGAGAACAAAGCTTTTGGTTAATGTCAATATTCTTGGTAAGCAAGGCTGTTCACAGAGTTCAGGATGCATAGTTCCTAGGGCTTTTCTTATGCCTAGAGGTCCTTTGATATATTTATTGCAACTTAGGAAAATTAGATGTTCCCAATCTCTCTTAGGGTAACCTACAGATAAGTACTATGGTGTCATTTTTGTGCCTGGGGTGCTCTGACTGTTAACCACAGCAGGTTCTTTTCCACTGAAACCTTGCCCATGGTAGATACAAAATATTTATGCCAGAAATATGCTTTAAGATAATTGAGAAGTCAGGGGATTGTATGCACTTTACTACTTCTTGTTTTAAGTCTTTTTCTTCCCATCAACACACTTTTATATCTATACTGTGTGTTCCTAGCTGTATATAACCATCACCACTCTGCATGACAGTAAACTGCAAACCTGTATGTTATGAAGGCCAAAGATACATTTTTCTTTAATCATTCCCTAGTACCTTTCCCCAGGAGGCAGTTTCCTTGTGATCAAACAGCCCATGTTCATTTTCTTCAGCCTGAAACTGCCTCATTCCACTTATCCTAAATGGAAGTAATGAAATTACTATTCTCTCTGATATTCTCATTGAAATAGTTTGTCATTTAGCTTTCATCAGTTTCTAGAAGGTTCTATGAGTGAAAATTCATTCTTTTGATTGTCTAGTTTTATGGGATGTGATTTTTTAAGTATAAAGTTTTTCTTCATGATTACAGTTATTGGCTATCTAAAGGAGCAATAGATAACTGAAATACAAATCCTTGTATCATATCTCAGACTAATATCCGTCTACAATAGAAAATATACTTAAAATGCTAATGTGATCACCGAGCAGGTGACATTTGATTGAGTTACAAAGAAGTATCACGATAATCATGTCTGCCCTGTAGAAAAGGAGGTCCATTTTCTATCTTATATCCCAAACTGTAAAGCTACTTTCAGTTTGAAAAGGAGAGTGTTTAAGTGATTTTTCCACAGTGGCAGCTAGAGTAAAGAGACAAACTTAAATTTAGAGCAGCAAGGCAACATGCCTAGGACCACAGAAAGCTCAGAGCAGCAGAGTAGATATCACTAAAGACACAGAGTCAAACAGACAAAAACGTTAGCTCTCCGGCCCAGAAGCACATGTGCAGACACATTGCAAGATATCTGAGGAAGGCATAACCCCTTTAGCAATAATCTTTAGCTTGGGGAAGTACATGAACTAATAATATTCCTCTTGGGTCCCTAACCCCTAGAACAGTAGCTGAGACTTGGTAGGCACTTAATAAATGCCAGTTGAAGAAATAAATGCATGAAGAGCTAACCTTTTTGACTAAACTTAAATATTTGGCCCAAGGGTGGCCAACTCACTATTTTGACTCCTCAAGAGAGGTTATTCTAGATCTCTTACCTCTCTCAGGCTACATGCTAGGTAGCCTCATTCCAAATGATGTGGTAAGATTCACCATTTACCTACTTTCCAGTAGGAACTAACCTATCATCGACTTCTCATTTCTAGCATTAAACTAAGGCTAGAAATATCCTGGATGGATTTATAGCATTGTTCTCGGAAGGCCACAGAGAAGGAGGACTCATGAGTAAGGCTGGAGGAATAGTCTGGACTCTGGATAAACCTCTACTTCTGTAGTAGGGCCATTCTGAGATTAAAATCATGGCCTTAGCAGCAGTATGGAAGGAACTCTACTAGAGAGGGTAGTTATACCTGCTTGGTAACAGAATAGGCCACTGGCTAAAGTGATATCACAACCACCCTGGGGAGCCTGTTCTGCCCTTTGCCACCAATACCAGTGCTATGTGTCTGTATGTAGCTGAGCATATGGTTGCTGTCATCCACTATCATTTACATTGAGTTGCAAGCCATACCACTCTGAATACCTGATATTCTCCCTCACTTTCTGAAAGGCACTGGATTTTCCTAATTTATGTTTTTTATTGAGTGCCAACTATGTGCCAGGCACTCTTCTAAAGCTGTTTCCAAGGAGTTTAAAATCTAGTGTAATTGGATAGACATATAAGATAATATCAGTTAATGATAAATTCCATGAGGAAAATGAAAAAAAGGATAGATAATAACAAGGTAGGTATAAGGGATGACATTAATTAAGGTGGCTAAGAAAGCCTTCTTAAGCTGGTGATATTAGGGCTAAGACCCACTGATGAGAAGGAAGCAGCCATGGAGAGTATTTCAGACAGAAGAACCAGCTAGTGCAAAGGCCCTGAGATGGGAACGGCCCTCTAAAGTACCCCTGACTGTGCTGCCCTTCTCTTTCACATGCACCAAAACTCACTGATGCACCAAAACTCACCTGCTTCCTGGATACATTTCCCATTCATGACCCATCTTCCCCATCCCAGAATCCTAATAGAGAATTCCACTCACAGACTAAATTTCCAACCAGAAGGTAAAAGAGTTGCCCCATACTGTGAGCTCAAAAGTGTGCCCATCAGACAATTGTTCTACTCTTAGCGCCTAACCCTCCTCTAAACACATAGTGAGCTGCTGCCACTTTCCAGGGCATCCCAGGTGCCATGAACTAGGCTAAATTCTTTATAATCTGTACCTCATTGGAGTCTCAAAATCCAATGCAATTGCTTCTATTGCTGATTCCCTTTGCAAATAAGGAAAGTAGGAAACAAAAAGATTAAGTAATGTTAAGATCTCAGAATAGTAAGTGGATAAGACTGACATTTAAAGCTATGTAGCTGATTTCATAGTATGTTCCCTGAACTGCTACACAATTCTTTCATCACTGAATTCTTGGCAAAGTTTCCCTAAGACACTCCATTTCTCCACAGAAACCTGTGCCCTCTCTCTCTCTTGCACTTCCCTTAATTCCAGATCTCCTGAATCATCTTTTGGAAACTGGGTTTTTCACTAAAGCATAAACTTATATGTATCTAAAAGGATATTATACCATTTATTTAACTAGCATCTCTCTGAGTCAAATCCATCCTTCTGTATTCTGCTCTGTAATGCTAGGACTAGGATTTCTCCAGACAGTTTTGCTACCCGTTTCTACTTACAGGAGGCACTAAGTAGTAGATTGTAGCCATCACTCTGCATCAGGATACCCTGGGACTTTTTACAAACAACAAACGACTGGACCCATACCTAAAGATTTATTTTCAAATGATCTAGGTGAGACTAGATATCAGTATTTAACATCTCCCACAGGTTATTCCAACATGCCAACAGGTGTTAAAGCCATTGTATCAGAGAGAAATTGGAAAGCAGGAGAGGAGAAACAACTTCATGGTTTTTTTTTTAAATGGTTTTCAGAGTATTACCCTATATTTGATGTTCCAGGTTCATGCATTCAAAATTCCTTACACTAGACAGCAAGATATAAGTCACCATTCTCCTCTAATTTTTGAAATAATTTTAAACTTCATAATCCAGATTCTCGTTCTCTGTTTTTCCATAACAACATTTGTTTGATGTTCCTGATAACATGGCTCCAATACTGGCATTTGACCCCAGCAGCATCATTGATTTCAATCTCTAGCCAGGGCATCCACAAATTGTGGACAAAGTCTTCCCTGTCAGGAGGGGCAGCCCCCTGCTCCAGCATGCCATTCACTTATTCCTGAATTCTAATGCTTCCTACAGGAGTTCTGTGTTCAAGCTTTTCCCACTTTAATACTCTCTTAACAGGTCATGTTCTCAAAGAAGGAACATCAATTACCTCTCCTACATTCTAAAAATTATCTGCCTCTGTCCCTATCTTGACCTATCTCGATCCACTTCATTCTTACATCATTTAAGCCAACAGTTTCTCTAGCAGTGACAGAAATCACATACTACAAAAGTGAGTCAGTCCACGTAGCCTCCGCATGGACTCTTTTGGAGAAACTGATCCCTGCCCATTCATTCCACTCTGACTAGAGATTACTAAGAACTAATTATTAAGATAGATAGCAAGTAAGAGTGGTGATCCAGAAGAGGGAAAATTTCTGAGAGTTTTGGTGGTCAGGGCAGACTTTATGGAAGCGAGGGCCTCAGCTGGGTCTTAACAGAGGTAAGGAATGTTAGGGAGGGCCAGGACATTCAAGCCATGGTAATGGGGGGATCAAAGGCAAGATGAGGTATGTTATCTTCTGAGAATAGTCAGTAGACTAGTCTGACAGAAGATGTAGGTATGAAGTAAGAAAGGGGGAGATAGTGAGTGCTAGAGTAGAATGGGTTAAGAGTGTGCAGCTCAAAAAAGGCTTCAGATTTCAGGCTAAAAGGTGAAACTTTATTCTTTGAGCTGGAATGTGAAATTTCTGGGTGAGTTTCGCAACCAATCTAACTTCTTTAACCAAGCAACAGGATATAATTAATGCAATTAGAAAAAGAATCCAAACATCTTACCAGTCTACAAGACCCCATATGACCTGCTTACCTTCCCAATCCTCTGTCTTCCCAAAGGATGCTGACACAGCACTTCTTCCATAGCACTCTCAATAGCTGAGAGAACAAATCCCTCCCTGAAGGGCAATTGGGATGGAGCATCCCATCAGCACGGGGTATCACAGTGTCTACCACACACATCAACTTAAGGACAGTGAGGACAGTGTTTACCTGCAACTGTAGGAAAAAGAGATGGAGAGATGTGGAACATATTAGTTGGATCTTAAAAAAAAAAACACTAGAAAGTGACCTGAAACAAATATGGCTAACTATTAACATCATTTAGATTTACTGTTGATTTATTGGTGTCCATTATGTTATTTTCTCTATTTTTCAATATGCTTGTGTACTTGAAATATTTTATAATTATAAATATTTTAGTATTCAGTAAAATATATTTGGTCACATTTCTAAATATAAACTATTAGTGAGTAAGCAAAATGATTCACCCTTACAATCAATATTAGAGTTCTTTTTAAGGAATAAATATCTTTCCAATTTTAACTTTTTAAAAGGATGTAGCAGCAAATCAGAATAGTTGTTTGCAACCTTGAGTTTCATGACTGGCATCTCTTTCCCCACAAATGTTTCATCCTCCTCTGAGTGGATCTGTATGACTAGGATGAGAAAGAATGTTTTTGTCCCCTTAGAATTTATGTTGAAGCTTTAATTCCCAATGTGATGGTATTTGGAAGTGGGACCTTCAAGAGGTAAGTGGATTTAGATGAGGTCATGATGGTGGGCCTCGTGATGGAATTTATGCCCTTATTAGAGGAAGAAGACAGAGAGAGCTCTCTCTCTCTCTTAACATATGAGCACAAAGAAGTCAAGAGCACAAACATTGAGGAGGCAGCCATCTGCAAGCTGGGAAGCAGGTCCTCACTAAGAACAGAAGCTCTCAGCACCTTGATTTTGGACTTCCCAGCCTCAAGAACTGTAAGAAATAAATGTCTGTTGTTTAAGCCACCCAGTCTATGGTATTTTATTACAGCAGCCCAAGCAAACTAAGACAAGAGTGATGGGGTGTGTACACACTGTGGCTTCTGATCTTTAAAATTAAAAACCTCATCCCTCCTTCCTGCCATCAGCCTTCTGTTTTTTCATCTCTTTTGCTCCTCTCTTTTTCATCTTCCTTCCAATTACCCCTTTCACTTGTTTTGCCCAAAATTGTTGTGGTAAGTAGATACGTTTAGAATTAGGAGGTGGGATATATTTTAATATTTATTATTTCCCAAACCTCCAGTACTGTCCCAGACACTGACTTTTCTTAGCTCTCTCTTTTGTATTAGTAACCAAATTTTGTTTGTCATCGTTTATTTTTTGCCAGTTTATAAATTACACAGTAAGGACATTGAGTCCCATTATACCATGTTTACTTGTAAGATCCTATGGTAACTTCATAATTATCTTGGAGAATAATCTGTAGTCCTTAAAATGGGCTATAAAAATCTGGCATAGCAGGTTGTCTTTGAATTTGAGTTAAGGTTCCAGCATTGAGAAAGGGTAATATTTGGCATGTGAGGATGCTACCAAGTATTTCATGGACGCATCCTCATTCATCATTGTCAGCTCTTTATTGAATACTCGGAGTTCATAATATTATACAATAGAGCCCAACACAGTTTCTTGAGCAAAAGACAATAAATCCTGACAGCTTTTAAAGAGTGACTTACAAGCCACAATCTCTTAGGAAAAGGCAGAATCCTAAAATATTTTTCTTTCCAAATAAATTCACAGATTGTCCCAAGTATCATAATTATATCATTAATTTATGATGCTGCCATTTTAAAGTCAGGTAGGATCTCATATATACTGCCCTAATTTGGAGATGCAGTATGTATGTATTGGGGGTGGGAGATGTAGATGAGAAAACATGAAAAAGAAAAATCTACAGAAAAAGAAAAACAGCACAGAAGAGAGTAGAATGAAGACCCACATTTACTCTTAAAAAAAATTATTAAACCCTCATTTGAGACTAGTTGGAAATTAGTTAATTTGCCAGCAGTTAAAAGTTTAAAGCCTGAAACCACTTTATTTAACTCATCTATTTATAGTGGGGGAAGGGAACGAGGACCAGAGTTTAAATACCTGCCAGGTAGTTTACGCAGCTGGGGGGATGTGGGGTAGGGGTGTGGGGAAGAAAGGTGAATAGCAGACATTCAAGACAATTATTTTATAATTAAGAAGGCTATGGGAAGTCTTTTTAATCACTAATTGGGGGTCCAGGCATTAAATGTGGGCCTCATTGGGGTGAGGTTTTTCAGGATAGGAGATCCAGTTCATTGATGGGCTGTTAATCAGGGTGTAAATGCTAGATGTCTCCAGGCAAGACTGAAGGGTCACATGACCTCAGTGTCTTCAAATCCTGGATGATCTTGAAATTCTAAAATCTGTATTCTTCACATTATCTGAAATAATGTCGAATTCTAAAATAACAAACCATCAGAAGTGGGAAAAAATTCTGGGACCGTAGTAGGGTTCAACTTTTTCATTTTGGTTATAAAGAGACAAGGCGGAGAATAGGAACCCACTAACCCAGGACAGCTCTGAAAATTACTGCAAAGTCAGGCCTGCAAGCAAAGCAGGTGATTCCCTGAACACTGTTCTTTCCAATGGCCCACAGTAGGTACAGAGGCACCTGGGGTCTCAACACCATGTTCACGCACTCCCTCCATGGTCAGCTTTAGCTTCTTCTTCCCATTAACACCTGCTTTCTCTCTTAACTGTAAAATGTATGTGCATGCAAAAAGTACCTAGGATGCAAAAGAATTCAGGATGTCTTCTTTAAATCTAGCTTGAGGCATCTACCTGGGCAAAATTTTACTCTCATTATGAAGCTATAACTTCTGTGATGGAAGTGTATCTTAATGTGGTTATAACAGTAATATTCTGGTGTGATGAGATCATCTTAATTCACTGTAAAACATCTGTGTGTGGTGCATTGTCTGATGCTCTAGAGTACGAATATTGCTACAGTAGGTAGAATTCTCAGCATCTCAATTTTCTGTCTGGCTTTTAAATTGTGTCTAATTAAAGGATTTTACATTCCTTCATAATATTGCCTCCTCAAGCAGAAATACAAACAACAAAACCACATTTTGTGTTTTTTCATATAAAAAAAAAATCCTGTTAATATTTGGGTGGGTTATTTTGTCTGAAATGTGTTAATTACATTACTTAGCCTTACTTCATGAACAGTAGCTAAGAGGTAGTGGAATGAATCTGGGCTAGATCACTCTCGTTCAAAACCTCCTTTCCCTTCTCCCCACCTTCATCCCTCCCCAGTGTTCCCACCACCAAAAGACCAGGATATTGAAAAACGCTACTGATTTGGTATTGTTATCATGTGTGTTATTTTTGAGATGAAAACATAGACACTACAAAATAATATTCAATAATTTTATTAATCTCATAAAGATGAGGCTCACAGAATAAGAGCTTCTCAGGAATCCTGGGAACATGATACAGGATTCTAATGTTAATTGCAAAGGCCATGCTGTTCTCTTATTTTTGCTACATATGTCTTCTTTGAGTCACCTACCTGGAAAGGAGAAGAAAACATAACATTCTGTGTGGTTGTAGCACTTAGCAGGCTGGGGACAATGAGCTTTTAACCACCTTACTGAAGAAAAAATACTATGGGCTAAACTCCCTCCCCAGACACCAGACATCACTAGTTTGTGGACACTAAAAAGGACCACTATTTTTTTTTTTAAATCGTGGCTCCTAATGGAAAATATTACAAAATCCTGACAGAATGAAGAACTTGCCGATGTTAACACTGTCATTGTTTCTGTGGCAGCCATGCCTTATGGATTCTGACAAAGATCACTGCTTAATAAAGCAAGTGAAGACAAACAACCTTGATCTCTAGTCAACCAGGTCTCTAGTCAAACTTTGCAAAGGTCATTGCTCTCATTCCCAGCTCTCAAGGAAATGTAGAGATTGTATTTTACCCTCTTGCAGACTCAGTGAATCTTTCTGCCAAGATGGTGCTTCTCAGACTTCAGTGTTATTTGGAGATCCTGTTTTAAAATAAAGATTCTGGTTTGGTATGTTTGGGTTAGGGCCTGAAATTCTGCATCTCTAACAAACTCTCAACTAACTGATGCTGTTGGTACATGCAGTAGCAAAGGTCTAAGACAGTGGTTTTCTAAATGTGTTGATCATGACTCACAGTAAGAAATATATTTTACATTATACAATATATTTATACCTTTTATGCCATAATTTTATATACATGCATGTAACATGTGTAAGTATAACTATAAATGAATGTGAAACTTAAACAACAGTTTCATGAAACAATTTTAACCTTTACTATCAGTAATATTTTTTAGATTAATTTTATTTCTGTAGTTAACTTGATTATGGTTGGTGATTATATGAATCTACTCATGTAATAAAATTGCATAGATCTACATATATATGCACACAAGTAAGTGCATGTATTGCTAAATATGTAATGTAATTATATGCAATATAATTTAATCTGAATAACAGGATTATATCCATATCAAGTTTCTGGTTTCGATATTGTACCATAGATATGTAAGACATCAACACTGGGTGCAATAGAGTGAAGGGTGCATGGGGTCTCTGTACATTTCTTTACATCTTCCTATGGATTTGTAGTAATCCTAAAATAAAATATCAAAAAGTAATACATGGGTTGGGACCTACAAAATTGGTTTCAAGGACACTATTGCATTGAGAGTCAGAGTTTGAGGAACTCTCCTCCAGGGTGTTCTGAACCTTGATGGGTTTCTTTCACCAGAGCAGCTGCTGTGAGCAGGCGAGGCCGAGATGAATCTTCAAATGGGATGCGCGGGTGGCAGTGGTGTGACTGGAATGTGAAGAGGAAAGAAGGAGCCTAAGAAGAGGCTTTCTGAGGGCCTGCTGGGATGAGGGTGACACAGTTAGTGAGTGTGTCACAGAGCTAAAGGGTAGCCCACAGATGAAGGAAAAAGAAGAAACACTCACCAGTATTTACTGGCCATCAGAATTTGTCTCATGACAATTCAAACCTTTCAGAGCAGAGCCTATCCAGAGCTTTATTTTTATTTTTGTTTGTATGTGTTTTTTAAGGTCTGTAGCAATGCCATCTAAACATGGGCCCAAGAGGACTTGAAGGAACTTTTTGGGGAGGAGGGAATCTGGAGGAGCTATGGAATGCAAGAAGTGGGAAACACTTGGATAAGGACAGCCTGGAAAGGGGTTCAGGACATGGGGAATGGCCCTGATTTTTAGCCCCAAATTCAAACTAAGGAATCCTAAAGGCAATTTTTCGTATTTAACTTGTAAGACATTTTAATAGAGCAACAGTACCATGCAAACCACAGAAACGTAGGGCCTCATTTTTCTCAGAGTACTACAAATCACAAAAAACATACAGAGGAAAGAAAATCATATTCTTTGGCCAGAGGCCCATGAAAGTAAAATAGGTGAGGAGGTGTATCTTAATCAGCCATTACTTTAATGTCACAAAGTGCTGAAAATATGAATCATACAATTATTTTAAATGAAGACCTAATTGATTTGTGTAAATGTGAGAATTTATACCACTTTCATAAGGCTTCTTTTCTACCATTCACTTCATTTTTGCTAAAATGCGTATTCCTTTCTTAAATAGATAATCTGAAGTATCATTTTGCTCCTGTAATCCAATTGCAGGTAAACCAGAGTTATCTGCAAAATCTAATTTAAAAGAGAAGGCTTTTTCTGCATGGTATAATAATTCATTTTAATTAGCATGATGAAACAAACTGCAGAGTCATTTTTCACTGAAATGTTTGGGTAGAGTTCAGGGAAATATTAAAGACATTTCAAGAAGCATAAACAAGCTTACACATGCACTAAGTTTCCCTAAGGAAAAAGAAAAGATTTCAAATTATCTCATCAAACAGATAAGAATGCTGTGTCTTCTTTAACACGTTAGGTGAAATGAAATCAAATGTGACTTATTTATAGTCACTCAGCATATTATCCCAGGACATGAACCATAAGAATATCACTTTTACTTACATTATTTTTCTTTAATGCACTTATCTAAGGAAAAGATAAAATAGAGTCAGTTGTAGATTTTAATAAAAATATGATAGGAGAATATCCATAAGAACAGATATTGCTTCCAGGAGCTGAATGATATTGCATAAAACTGATATAATTAAGGGTTTCCAAGAAATTTATGATGTGAGCTTAAGGGGATTTCAAATTTTCTAAATAAGAAACATAAAAAAAATCAATTTATTTAAGAAAGGGGTTTTTTTGGTATGTGAACATATGTGTTTGTAAAGATTGAATATGTTTGGCCAATAGACTTGTAACAAACTAAAGAATGAAGTAGTAGGAAAGTAAGATGAGCTGTAAAACTAATTGGGGTCCAATATGTTTTAGGCTGCATTTAATTTTCTTGAGCGGAAATGAGGTCAGGAATGGAATGAAGTCAATGAGAACTGGAGTAAGACTCACTGGAAAAAGTAAAATGCAAAATGGCCAACATGGAAAGGTCAGTGGATATCCTAGAGACAGGAAATTAAGTTCAAACAAAACAGAAGGTACTATTTCTATTTGTGTTTGAGAGTTGTTAAAAGTACTATTTAAAATGGCAACTTAAGTCACCAGGTGTTGCTTGCATCGAATCTAGCTTGGGTATGTATTTAACTTATTAGAAATGTCAAGAATATACATATTCTGGGCAATAAATTAAGTATATAAACTGACAGCAAATTGTTGCTATTTACCAAGATTTATGTCCTGTTTTCCTATAATATCTTTTCTTGAAAGAAAAATAAATCTTCTGAATCATCTCTCCTAAGAAGTCGTCATTATGCTAATGACTATTAAGACAAAACTTTACCCATAAGCGTGAAATCAAATAAGGTAATTTCCTTCCTTAGTTAAAAAGTCGCTGCCAGTCAAAACCATTTGGGGCTGATATTTTACACACAGAATATTACATAGGGAAATATGTGCTTGCAAAGTTGGTTGATGCTCTTATGCATCCACTGTCTCAAGCAGTAGCAATGACTGAATAATGCAAATTTTGAATTAGCATCCAAATGCTTTCCAAAGTGAAACGGCAGCAAGTAATTGTAACTTTGAATAGCCACATCTATGGGAATCTTTCGATTCTATAAAGGCTGATTTTTAGAAATAAATGTTCATGGTTTTATTGAAGATTAATAATCATTAAAATTAACAAGAATTGTTAAGAGAGTTTCTCTCCTTAAGGAAACATTCATAATTGTGATGGATTGGTGCCCTTGTCTTCTCCTGCTTTCCTGCCTGATGCTGTGAGATTCTGGGAAAGACCATATGATGTAGCAGGATGATGCTGGGCTAACAGACACTATAAACAGGCTCTCAAAACTCAAACAGGTCGCCAACAAACCCAGTGTTGTGCCTAGAGCTTCCAGTAACACTTGTGTTCTCTCTTTCATTCCCAAGCATTCTGTTAAGCTTTTCTTCATATATCATTATTGCGTGTAAATATTTGGACTGTCCCTTTCTGGCACTGTACACCTATGTTATGCTTTTAAAACTGAGACTCGTCTTCTTCCACCCACTTGTGGGAAAGCCTGTTTTGCCTACATTTTTCCCCTAGTCACATGTATTCTGAATTTTTTTTGGCATTGCCGCATGACAGTTTGCTCTAATTTGGCTCTGCAATGGAGTGTTACCAAGGCTTTCTCTCCCCCTCCCTTTAAGTAAAGGAATGAGTTGGAGTATGTGCTATACTTGGCTTTTTTGGCAAGAGAGAAGGGTCAGAAAGGACCCAGGAATGTTCTTTGACCATGCATGTTGCATTCTCGGCCCTGCTTCCAGAAGCTAAATAGGAAGTTGGAATAGGCTACTGCTTCAGTGGAGGACTAGCCCTGGTGGCATTCATTATGAAGACAGATACCCCAAATTCTCCACAGTTACTTAAGGGCTGCAGTCTGATTTCGGAGAAAACAAAAGGACTTGCCTTGATGCTATATTTGTTCTGCAAATGCGGGTTTTTTTGTTTGTTTGTTTGTTTGTTTTTGCTTTGATTGTATGTTTATTTGGGGAGAATAATGGGGTTTGTATGGGAGGCTTAAAGACCTAGAGATCGCCCCCCCCACCACCTCCACTGCCACTGCAAAATAGACTCTTTCTACCTCAAATCTGACCAGCATAAAAATCTACCAACATGTATTTACAAGATACTTGAACTATGAAAGTGTAATATATGTTTACAAACTATATATACTTTTCCCTTTGATCCTTTGTTAAGCACATGGATGGCAAACAGAAAACTTATCTTAAAAATCAGCAGGGTAGCACTAGCTCAAATGTAATTTTACAAAACCTGGCCATCTTTCAACAAGAGTGGGTGGATTTTTAGCACTACAAATGTTTGTGTATTATAAAGTATTTGCCATGGTGACAAAGCTGGGAGAAACATCCCTTTAGCCACAGACGGGCTACAGATTGTTCTGATTATCCATGTCTAAAACTTAGACTGGCTACAGCTTTATGTTATTTTTCAGTGTTTCTAAGTGTTCCATTTTTTCAACACACTAACCTACAACTTAGCAAATATAGATATATGTACCTTTAAACATATTCTTGGGTTTGTTCGTATGACCCATGTGTAGGGTATGAGTGTGTCATAATGCTTAGAGTAGATGTATTTATAGTGTTAACAATAATAAACTTTGAAAGAACAAAAGACTTGTGAAAAGTATCCTGGAGCACTTATTAAAAATAAAAAGGGTCATGGAGAGAGAAAGTGAACAAGAAGCAATGAAGTGTCTGCCCTAATTTATTTGCAGGGATCTCTGACTATTGATTTCACTTTTAAAAGTTTTAACCTTTATTTTTAAAAGTGATTTTTATCTCAAATACATGGAGAGAAATGGGAATCATAAATAACCCACAGAAAATATGCTACTGCATGTAAAGAATTGGCATTTTTCTCTTCCAAACATTTCCCTGCTAAGAAGAAAATTTTTAATGATTCCTCTTGCCCCTATTTTTGGGGACTACATTTATAAAGCAAGTGGCCTTTTGTGTAGTGGAATGAATGGCCAAGCAATAAAACCTAGTATCAGACAGAGAATTGCTTAGAAGTTACCCATGGCTATGCAAGGTAGAGGCAGACAGAATAAGGAAAATACATAGACTTTAAAAAAAAACAACAACAACAACAAACAAAAACTTTAAGATCACATAAAGATCACATAAAGGTAAATAGGCCAAAAATTAATCCTTGTAATCTGAGTAATATTGCCGCTAAATTAAAACACAGGGGAAGCTGAAACAGTCTGAAAATTTAGTGAAAAAATATTACATAAGTAGTTCTGTAACTGTAACATCTCAAATTTTTTCATACTTTTTTGGGTGGCTTTAAGTAGGGGTGACACTGATATTTCCTTCTCATATAAACAAGGAAGCAATTCTAATTTACTAATTTATCATTCAGTCTTTCAAGGCAGGCAGTATAGCAGATACTTTCACTAAACAGGACTTAGGAGAGACATTTTAATGAGGAAGTAGAATGTCTATTACAGGTAATTCGAACAAATAAAGTTTTGCTGACTACTTCCAAAAATTGTGATTTCTCATTTCATTTTGGAAAGAATTCAAGTGCACATCTATGCAAACTGATCAGTTGTTTCAATGAAATATAATAGGGTTTTTATATTCCCTAAATATGCATGTGTTCAAAAGTGGATCTACCAATACATTATAATAATTTTAAAAGAGGCAAATTAAAGAAACTTACTTTTTTAAGGACATTTTTTTAAAGTCTCATTTATAGGATATTGACTAGGTCTTTATTAAACATATCTAATAATCCTATGGCTAAGATTAGTCTGTGTTTTGAGGTCTGATTCTAATACTATTTATGCTTGTTCTTGCCAATGAACCAGCTTGTTAAGGTTGGGAATACACATAGAAGACATCTGCACGTAAGCTGCCTAAGTTCCTAACTAATACTGTTAAACGATTTCATTTGCCAAGGAGTGGAAAGTCAGAATGGGTATGGGCATCTGGGCGGCACTTTACTTAATATTTGGCCATCACCATTTATTTGTAGTCTACATTTGCTTCAGAGTCACATTTGGCATTTGCTAAAAGACAGTCTGGATCACTGCCTTCCAAACTTGAGCTGAGATGTTTGTTGGGTCTTTCTCTATCATATTTTGCTTATGACTAAATAAAACTAGACAGACATAGAAGGCTAAATTCCTGACACATCTCTTAAAATGGCAAATTTTCATATTTAAAGAATGCCTGGCACATATTTGTATTTCAATGGAGCCCTACACATCTGTTACTTATTTTGGAGCAGCCGCTATCACATATGCAAAAGTATTTTGCAGATAAATTACTGCATTTCAATCTCAAATTACATATAAAGGATTTCATTCTTTAGAAGAAAATTCTTTACACGGTTATCACAAAAGGATCATGTGGATTCCCCACAAAGGAACTAGTCATCACACTGTGTGTGCATAAATGTGTGATCAGTTAATGGAGTCATTGCTGTAATAATCGTATGCATGTTTTCTTTACTTGAAGGCACAGATGCAGAGCAACATCCTTTGAGGGGATAGACAAACAAATGCCTCCTATTTGTCATACAACTGGGGGCCTAGGATTTATATAGGTTCGTATTTGGAAAATGCATTGTACCTACTTCATCCCACGACTTCTCTACCAAAGCCCGAGAGCATCAGAAAGAAGATGGTTGCAAGAATTCTTCTCTGCCCTTCCCCCTCACTTGACAAGTAGAGCACTATACACGTCCCACTCAAAGGCCAGCTCTTCAAATCAAAGGGGGCATTTAAAACCCTAGAGAAAACAGTTCTAGAGGACTGCTTCCATTCCTTCTTCCTATTCCATGGGAAGAGAGCCACTTGTCTGATTGGTGAGACGATACAGAGCCAACTCTTCAGTAGAGACCCAGCCTCTATGAAGCTCTCTAGACCTGACTGCCCACAATCAACCCATATTCTCCTTTTGGCTTCCTTTCACCTTGTTTGTATTAACCAGAGCAGCTGCTCTGCCCACCACCCTACAAGATCAATTCCAGGGGAAGTAAAGTCTATTGGCCTTCAGTTCAAGCCATATTCTCCAGTCATTACTAGCAAGAAAGCCTATTTTTAATTCCTATCTGATTGCTTTTATTTACTTATCTACCTCACATTCAGAGAGAACAAGAGCTAAGTTATCTAGGGTCTTGCAAATACCAATTGCCCTTTGTAGCAATTATCTTACTGTGCTTAAATGTTTGCTTGGCTATATACCTCTTGCTAGACTACACACAACTTGATAGCAAGACTTATTTCTTTTCATCTTGGATAAATCCTAGCACAATGTTCAATTAATGTTGTTTGCATCCATCTATCAATGGCACTAGTACCTAATAAAATAGTAATAAAATGATAACCTAGTTTAAAAAGACTTCACTCAGGCAATTATATCTGCTATATTAATAGGTATAAAATCATTCTCTAGGGAAAGTACTATATTGTTTGACTGATTTAATCTAATGACTATCAGAACTACTGACGTGTGAGGGTTATCCTTCCTCCTGCTACTCTCATACTACCCAGTCCTCTCCTATCACAGACAATTATTCTAATTTATAGAAAGACTTACTTTTCATGAGCCATTGGGGAGACTGAGCAAATAATATGGTACTGAGTATGTAAATATCTCCTATATCAGGAATCTCCAGTTTTTCCTGAAGAATAACAGTTTTTTATTTCCCTAAAATGTTTTTAATTATTCAGGACCCAAGCACAGAGCTGGGATATGTTCCCTACTTTGCCCTCACACAAAAAAAGGGAGTCCTCAGTAGCAAGATGACATGGACCTCTAAAAGCCTTTGTAATCTTATAGACTTTTCTGAAATTATACATATAAACGTGAAAATATTCTTGACACAAAATTTGAATTATCCTAAACACTTTTCCCATAAGTATATGTGGCTTTTGATGTAGGTCAATTCAAGAAGGCAGTTGTTCTTAGCAATAAACATTAAATAGTCATAACTGAATTAAGACAGACAGAAGAGTAGTCCACATAAAAGGAACCAAACCAATACGGATTATAATAACCAGAGAGAGGGCTAAGCAATGGTGGATGAACCATTTTCTTTCTTTCTTTCTTTCTTTCTTTCTTTCTTTCTTTCTTTCTTTCTTTCTTTCTTTTTTTTTTTTTTTTGCTTCAGCTATCCATGGATGATTCTGCATCTTTCATTTTGTTGTTGCTGTTATCGTTTGGGGGGAGTTTACATAGTTTCTGATAGCAGGTGGTCATGATCAAGTCCTTTTATCATTATGCATACCTGTGGTGCTCATATTCTCGGTCAGATAATTAGAGTAATCAGCAATTAATTTTTTTCTTGCCTAAAGAGACTACTAAAAATCCTTAAAATCCATTAACAGCACGATACTTTAGATACTTTACTTTTGCCTGAGTATTCTGACCCATTAACTTGAGTAAATCTACTAATTAATCCACTAATCTACTAAACTAAATCAAATCTCTTCAAATTAAATTTTTCTCCAGTGCTTTTATTCGTTAGAAACAAGAATGAATTTAGTTATACAGCTTCTGGGTAAAAGAAAAGATTGAGGAAGCAGAGGTGTTTACCTAAAATAAAATAGGACAGAGAAAGGTCTGGTTTAGGAAAAGGTGGGGGGAAGGATTCAATCATAGAAGAGGTAATGGAATATAAGACATTGGGGACTGTGAGGAAGATGAATGATGGAGGCTGAGAGTTGAAAGGAAGATCAAAGGAGCAGTCAGTAATAAGAGACAGGCAGTTCTGAGAATGTAACCTGTTGTTGGAGAGAGTGTTGGGCTTGGGTGGCATTGGTGTTCCAAATAGAATGAGCTGTAGATAGTTTCATAGCTGCTCTAACAAACGTCCCTCCTAGGCCATCTCCTAGTTACTGCAAGATAGAACTCCACCTGAGAAAGAATAAATAAGCTAACTTCTGCGATCTTCAAAACAATAGGTCCCTTTTGCTGCCTGATATTAAAAGTATATGCATCTGGTTCAGCATAAAAGATACCTACACTCTATACACTTATCAGAGAGCTTAACCTGGCTTGTTCTGTGCAATTTTATTATATTTCACCTCAAGTTCTTTTCCGGTGTAAGTGGGATATAAATTATAAATAACACAAACTCAAAAAACAAACTTTCCTCCTCTAGGGATGACAGCACTGTTAGATATCCCTGGATCAAATAGAAAATATCCTCTATACATTCTTTGCTCTGTTTAATATGGCAAGAAACTGTTTTATATTTGAGAAAGATTTGCATCCATACTCTTATCTCAAAATGTTCAAGTATTGGCACAAAAAGAGTCAACTCCGGATACCTGGAAAACACTTCATTCTCTAGCAATGTCAACCAAATGATGGGTTGTTACAGGAAGCAATAATGCAAAACATCGAAGGGAGCTGAACCCACCACATTTCTTCACACTTTTACTGGCATTCTAGAAGAGCCTCATTGTTCTGCCTCTTTACCAAGAGTGGAATCAAATATCCAGAGCTACCCCTGGCAATTGAATTGATAGCGTTTTGATTTTTGGATCTCCTAAGTCGTGGCTACATGGAAAGGGAAAAGGAAGCAATAATGTGAAAAGGCGAGACACATCATGATGTTACCATTTTATATAAATGTACTTACATTTTAAAATAGATAGCAATGAATCATTAGATGAAAGACATTGTATCTTTGTATTAGAGTGTTACTGAGCTAAATCCTGAATGTGAAAGGGAAAGAGAGTGTTGGGTTGCTCTTCATTGACCTCTCAGGCATCATTCAAGACTACAGCCACATCATGCAAATATTTAATCAGTCCCTGAAAATTGTCAGCAAGAGGAAGTTAGAGGCAGCATTCTTTATTTATTACTGGCATTGTTATAATAGCGCTCAAGCAATAAAGAGGGTCACACTAAGGCCCTGTCTTTCAGCTAGACTACTTGGAATTCTCACTCCAGCAAAATGCAGATGACAAAATCAAAAAACTGTAAGGTTTTGAGGACCATTTCATGTGAGAAAACATGCAAAAGGGCATAAAATCTTGAAAGAAAAGGAGAGATGAGGGCATGTGGAGGTTTGGAGAAACTGATCCAAAGTGATCCCATATCTAAGGAAGACAAGGTATATGAACACTAACTTCAGGAAAACAATTTAATCTGAATTTCAACAAAACCAACACTGGTGGAACTCTGAATTTATATGAGAATAAAACTAGTTTCAAAGATAATTATGTTTAAAAAACAGATTTTGAGAGAGAAATGATCACATTTGGCTGTTAGGGAGAGGATCTGTGTTGACAAGTCAAATAAAAAATGGAGATGGGTACCAAATGTCCAGAGAGAAGCAAGGCCATGGCATCCAGCCAGCTGCCCATCAAGTCATGAGTGTTCCACAGGACTGATTTCCTAAGAATAGGTCACCAGAAAATAAGGGCATTGAGAAACTAATTGGGTAGCAAGGTAGGCCGGATTAATCCACAGCTAAAAACATAGTTCTTAGTCTTCCCATCCAAGATCAAGTCCCGGAAGAGGCTCCACAAAAAACCAAAGGTGGCTTACAAAGGGCTTTTCTTACCCCTCAGTTTTCAAATGTACCCTTTTCCAATGATAACACAATAAAGCTCCCTAACATCACCCTTTCAGTGTTTTTCTAGACAGTTCAGGATAACATCTCCAGACTACCATGGAAACCCTGAGGATACTCCAGACAAATAGGGAGGCTCAGATTCCAAACGCCAAGATCCCTTATCACTTCCATCTGATAGGTTTGGGGAAGGTTTCTCCACAGCCATGTCAGACAAGGAAAGGAAAGAAAAGTGGGGCTATGTAAAAAAAACAGAGTTTTGCCAACCAGAGGACCCTGTTAAAAATAGATCTATAAATTCAGGCAAATCACTGAAGAATAAGAATATACAAACTGATTTGCCTGAGATGGGGCCAGTTTATGACTAGTCCTTCATTACCCTTAAATATCCCAGTTTAGATTCTGCATTGTCTGGGTGCCCCATTAGAGGCACTGTATACAAAAATTGTCTTCTGACTGAAACATGCACGCACACACAAAGTGTTTGTATATAGAAACACAACATAGATAACTAAAATATGTTCTGCTTAGTAAAGAACCAGCTTTGATACATTGGCAATAAGAGGTAAAGTATTAGAGAAATGTTGACCCTTTTAAGATTGCTGTCTTAAATTTTTCATCTTTGCGTGGGTAGTAGTGGTGGTAGTGGGGGAGGAGGACATAGTGTGGGCATGAGTGTGTATGTGTGAAATTATCATTAATATCTCTTAAAAGGCCTTTAGGGGCCTCAACGATTGCATACAAAGTAGTATTATTACAGCTTGTCATACTTGATTTAAAAGGCTTAAAAAGCAATAACAATGATTCATTTGAAAAGTCTATGAGCAAAGGGATGGTCAGGAACATGAGAGGAGGGGATAAATTTCTGAATGGCTGTCAGACCATCCATTCTGTCTCATGACAAATACAGAGCTAATCTGCGAGAGACAGAACATATGTACATACACACGCGCACGCACACAATGAAACCAAAACCCGACGGGTATATTGGGGCACAGTGAGAAACTCAAAGTTTTGTTTTGTGTTTTTATCTTTAATTGAGGGAGTGGCAACAGATTTGATGGAACGTTTTTACGTTAGAAAATCGTGACTAGGGAGAAAAACCATAATAGCTTTTAATTCTTTGCCAGTAATGCCTTGCTTTGCCCTTTAAATTGGGCTATGCTAATTGTCCTACCAGATCGATGCGGGGTTGAAATCGGTGGTGCCTTTAAAGCCTGGAAGCGAGGCATGGATGCTGCTCCTTGCAGCAGAGCTGTGCAGTCAGTCCGTGAGCCTTCGGCTGCTTTGGTCTTGCTGGGATCTCTTTAACATCCCCTGTAAATCACAACCAGCACGAAAAACAGTTAACAACATTCGTTTTATTTCTTTTTTCTTTTTCTTCTTTTTTTTTGGTGGTGGGGGGGGTCTATTGCAGGAAAATACATGAAAACCCTGTGAACTACAAGAGGGCCTAAAACGATAATGATTTTGTTCTTCATTCAAGAGGGAGGAGCCAGCCCAGAAAGAGTAAGAGGAGAGTGGGAGGTGGGAGGCCCTGTATATTTCCTTGTAATGGCTGCAGCCTAAGTTGCCTTTTATCCACTTAGGCCCACATGACAAGTTCACTCTGGAAATCCCTTCAGCTTGGCTGCGTGCAGATGTAATCAGACCTGCTCTGGGCAGTCCTAATTGCAAACACATTTCTCTCCCTCCACGGCCATTCCCAAGCAGGCAATGGTCAGAGCCTTGCCAGGGTTTTCTGGCATCTTTTTCCTGCTTTGTTTCCAAATCTGCATTTTTCTATGAGAAAAAGATGTACGAGAGATTGTAAACAGGATAATTATATAGCAATATGATTTCCAACACAGGCTCTCCTTGTAGATTATTTCAAATGTGTAGGGGTTTGTTTTGTTGTGTATGTATTTTTTTTCCCATTCTGCCTGTGAGTCAGGGACATAAAATGTTGTTTTGAAAGCATGAGTATACAGATCCACTAGAAAACTCCTATGATGTTGTTTAAGACGTTTTATGAAAGATTATTGGGAAGAAGAGCAATGCAAGAGACAGAAGGGAGGAAATCGTAGGTGCTCAGGTGTCTGGTATTTGGCTCACACCACCATAGACCTAGGGTCTGGAAGGTGTGGAGAAGAAAGAAAATTATTTAAAAACATCTGCAACTTCAGAATATTACAAAATTTCAAAGTTATTCTGTCAGAGACAACAATGGTGGTGGTGGAGGGGGTTAATATGATTCTTTGCAAGGCACATCTTCCTGTCTTTCCTGTATGCCTTCACTAAACTTTCCCCTATGGTTTGCACAGTCATACGGTTCTGAATCTGAAGATGGGGTGGGGTGATGTCAAACACATGCTTAGCCTTCAGCTTGCATGCACAGACATAACACATTTATCTATGTTGGTATATAAAATCATGTGATTTGTGGCAGTTTGAGCTAAGGAACACATTAGGGCCTCCACTGATGGCCATGCAGGCTGGGTGGCACAACTGGACACACGAACTGTTGGTGTGATTGGTGGCCCTGGAGATCCACAGTAAAGAAGCCCTGAGATGTACTGTTCTGTTTTTTTGTTATTGTTTTGTTTTGTTTTGTTTTCATTGATAGGCTGTATTCTGTGCTCAATACATTTTGTTGAAAAAAAATCATTAATGTGCTAATGTGCCACCAGAAGATATAAATTGTTAATAATCAAAGTACCTCCAGAAAACAGTTGACTCACTCCCCTAACTGCCAGAGATGCAGGGATAAAGTAACATCCTGCACTCAGGAAGCTATGGTTAAATGCGAAAGACACATGTGCAGAAGCTGTGTGAGCAAACACTGGGAGCACAGAGGACAATTAGAAAAGGTTTCATGTGGACAATCTTGGCAAAGCAAACTTTGCATTCTACAGTCCCAAAAATCAAAGAGAACAACGCCAATGTCTGATCTCTATTATTTTTTTCATTTTCAGGAAGAAGGGAAGATGGAAACATTTGGGGCATAAAGATTACTCTAGATATATTAGAATCTAGTCTAGTTTTGAATAATAAAACTACCATATCTTATGTATCTCATTCGAATGTAACAAGTTCTCTTTCTGAAGAACTCTTCCTTCAGATATTGTGGGATGGCCTCATGCTAAAGAGTCAGGCAAATCCAGGCTGATGTCTATCAGCTGAATGGCCTTGAGAACAATTACTTATTATGTCTATTAACCCCCTAACTATAAAATAGGGATAGTATATGTCAAGTGCCCAGAAAGGACATCCTTTCTCTTACTATCCCCCAATTGAAGGTACACATGTTGAAGTCTTTATAAATAACGTACTTAACTTGGTGAATGATTTGTAACAATGTAAACAAACACTGCAAAGATTCTTAGGTGGCCAAGAGTTTACCTGTTAATCTTCTCAAATGTAAACAGCGGCAACATTACTTCTTTTTCAAGAGCATCCTGAGTGAAGCATGGAGTGAGACTCATAAACATCAGCCTGGACATCAGTCTGGAATATCAGTAGTTTACCATTATCTTTTCCAAATGAGGAGAATCTTAATGCAATCCATGACCACATCAACAAGTATTAACTGACTGTAAATTTCCACAACCAGCAATGCTCTTTAGGTGCATTGTTCATTGCATTAATAAGGCAAATGAAATCCTTCACAGATTATTTTAAAATTTAAATATATTTAATAAGTACATTTTTATGATTCCAAATTATATCTTTATTTTAAAAGTTCTTCACTATGTCTAATTTCACTCTAGAAACAATTAAAAATTTCCTGAAAAGAGTAGCAGGAAAGTACACTTGAAAGAAACACTTGAAAGATGTTCAGCAATCTCTATTATCCACATAACTACAAAAAAACTCAGATCGATGACATTTTAGTTGATTCCCAAGACTCATTTATAGCAGTTCAGTTAAATTTACTTCATCTTTTTTCCTAGAAGACTTTCCTCGTGACTGCTAAGTAAAAAATTCCTTTCCTGTCTTTTGGTGCTGTTATTAATTATCATCAACATACTAGCCCCCACCCCATCCCAAAAAAACAGAATAGGAAAAGAAATTAGAGTCTTATGTAATTAAACCCTGGCTAGTACACCGGCTCAATAGCTCAACTATGACTAATTCTACAGTTAATTCTGAATTATCCATTCACAGATAATGCATAAGGCAATAATTATAGAGCATTTATTGTGTGACATTTGCTTTAGTAGATACATAGGAACAAAGACAAATAAGACTATAATCTCTCCAAAGACATTTTTTTCACTCTTGTATCTGGCCTCAGCACCTAGGATAGCGTCTAGCACCTTGTTGAATCACAATAAATTTGTTGAGTGAATACATACATACATACATACATACATACATACATACATACATCTTCCCATGTTGTCACAATCTAGGTGGGGGAATCAATATGTACACCATTAATTAAATACTGCACTGCCCATAGTGGTTTCTTTCCACCCCCTTATTCATGATCTCCAGACTTCCTTTCAGCCACCTTACAAAGTCTTTTTTTTATTACAGAGTAAAATGAAAAAAAAGTTTAAAGTAAGAAATTTGGTTTTAATGTTCTGTTTCGCTACTTGCAGTATGATTTCAGACAAATTATTCACCAATTTTTATCTTTAGTCTTTGGTTTATCAACTAGAGGTAATAGTACTTGTGCGTAGAGCAATTGGAAGAATTTAATAACATTGTATAAAATCCCTAGCTCAGAGTTTGTCACATAACAATTAAGTAACTGTGAATTCCCCATATCGATCCCTCTTTCTCTTCCTCCCTAAATTCCTCTTCTGGACTGTATTAATTTTTCCTGAGGATTATTGTCCTGCTAATCACCCTAAATCAATGGCCCCCTACCACAGCTGACTTTAGCATCCCTGGGTCCAGCCCATACCTATAGAATTAGAATCTTCTGACAGAGTTTAAAAAATCATAGGATGTTCAATCCTCACATTTCCCCACACCCCACCACACCCCACTGATTCTTATCAGCTCTGTTTGGGAACCACTGATCTCCATCAAGAGTATGTTCCTTAGGGCAGTGGTTCTCAAAGTTGAACGTGCATCAGAGTCATCTAGAGGGCTTATTAAACTATAGATTGCTGGATCTCACCCCCAAAGTTTCTGATTCGGTAGGTCTGGAGCATAGCCTAAGAATTCACATTTCTAACAAATTCCCAGGGGATGTTGATGCTTCTGATGCAGGGATCACACACACACTTAATGATTTGCTTTAAAATCTTGCTACTCCAAGTGTACTCTGCTGACCAGCAGCATCATTACCCCTGGGGAGCACCTTAAAAATGCAGAATCTCACACCCCATCTCAGGTTTACATTGAAATTGGAGAGATACATTTAGGGAAGAACTTCATAGAAGGTTACTGGGCTTTGGACATTAGAGAGATTGATAGAGCCCAGGAATCTTCATTTTAATAAGCTCTCTATATCATTCAAAGAAGTGCAATTCCTGAACCAGACTTAGAAAAGCACTGCCAAGGGGTTTTCTGCAGCAGTTTGTAAGCTTCAGGATCACCAATAGTGCTTGTTACTGAGCATGCATCATTGAGCATGGCCAGCATTATTAGTTGTGTTGCTTTAGCAAAGATCCTACAATCAGGCAATCACATTGCACTGATTTTTTTCTAGGTATCAGTTAGAGAGATTGTCTGTGCTCCCCAGAAAACTAATCATGACTCATTGGAATAAGATAAGGATTAAAATGGATTCATTTTGAAGATAAATATCAAGTTTGGAGAAGAATGTCTGAAATCATTACTTACATACATTAGTCAGGACCATTTTGATTCTAAATAACGGAAACTCACTCTAGCATGCACATGAGCATGAGCGCGCACCCACACATACAGAGAGAGAGAGAGAGAGAGAGAGAGAGAGAGAGAGAGAGAGAGAGAGAAGGCGAGTTTTCTGGAAAGATACAAGGTATCTAACAAAATACAAGGGAAAGAAGTATGATTGGACCTTGACTCTTGATGGTTCAGATTGAGGTTATTCTCTGTGGTAGATTTTATTTTCCCCAAATGACCACAACAATATTTCACATCCCACATGCTCTTCCTGAACCTTGCCACTCCTATACAAAGAGTTGGAGTCTATGACTCCTTCTCCTGAAACTGTGTGTGACTTTGGGATTGCCTTAGCTAATAGAAGATCATGATGCAAGAGTCCTAGAAGGAAAGCTGTGTCATAAAAGATGATATGGCTTCCACCTGGTTCTCTCTCGGAATTTGTCCCTATAACCTTGAGCTTCGATGTAAGAAGTCCAGCTGTCCTGAAGCTACCATGTGGGAGAGTTCACCTGGAAAGACCACATGGAGACAAAGAGATGTTCAAGGAATCCCGTGTGTTCCTGCTCCCAGCTGTTTGAGTTTTCCCAGGCCAGGAACCAGATATGCAAGAACGGAAGCTGTCAAGGTGATTCCAAGGATACTGTCCAACAGCAACCACATGAGAAATCTCAAGAAGAACCATGCAGCTAATGCCAGAACTCTGAGAGATATTAATAATTGATTGCTGTTGCTTTACACCACTGTGCAGTAATAGTAATGAGCATACTCTCACTTTTTGTCTAGAGCTCTGCTGATTTTGTTCCTGTTTCTCACTGCACATATGCTTTATTCTCTTCTTTCTCTCTATCATGCTCTAGCATTTGTCTGTGAATAAAGAAAAATATGGCTGTTTGCCCAGACTACATGCCCACAGAAGTGCTTCTTAAGTTTTAAAATGCATAGGAATCACCTGGAAAGGTTAAAATTCAGATTCTGATTCAGTAGTTCTGTGGTGTAACCTAGAAGTCTGCATTTCTAACAAGTGCCCAGGTGATATTGTTATTGGTCAGTTATTTGCCTTTGTCATTTCTCTCTCTCTTTCTGTCTCTCTCCTTCATTTTAAATCATTTGAAAATAAGTTGCAGACTGCATAATAGCTCACCACTAGATACTTTAGCGTAACTCTTTAAGAAAATAAGTTCTCCTATATAATCAGGATACTATTATATGTGCCAGAAACTTGATGTATTTTAAAAAGCCTTATCTAAAATATAGTCCATACTCAAATTTTCTCATTTGTCTCAAAAATATCTTTAGAGCAGTTTTTTCCACCTTTGATGCAGTATTCAATCAAGGATTGTGCATCTTTGATATTCTATGCTATAGAATAGTTTGCTCTACATTATCTTGAAATGCTTTTTAAGAGATTGATAGTCTTAGAGAGTCCAGGCCAGTTGTCTAACAAAATTTTCCACAATCTGGATTTGATTGCTTCCTCATGAATAGATTCAAGTTATCCATTTTTATCAAGACTACTTCATAGCCACCCATTACATACTTTACATTGCAATACATCAGGAGACTCTTACTACTTTGCCCCTTTTGTTGGTAATACTAAGTTGGATCACTTAGTTACAGTGGTGTCTCTTGTGTTCATTTTTTAAGTGCAAAGAAAGTTTTTCAAGAGAGGCCCCAGCTTCTTGCCCTCTCCTCTATTGGTCAGAATGAATCACATGGTCACCACTACTCTACTCATTGACAAAAAAAAAAAAAAAGGATATTCTGTGATTGGCTTAGACTAACCATGATACCTTCCTGGAGATGAGGAGCACCCTAGCCTCCCTAAGAGAGAGCTGACAAAAGAGGGGCTGTTTTAGCCTGGAAAAATGTCATTTGGAGAGACAACTAAGAGTGTTGCCACACTTACTTAATATTACAGAGTTTGTTGGAGGAGGAACTGCTCTCTGATTCCTATTCCAACATAACTTGCTGCCTCCTCAGGAGATTAAGGATTTATTGCTTATAAAATTCTTTATAAGCCTCCTGTGAGAAATCCAATATTTATTTGCCCTGTAAGATAAAAACAGAAAATTATTTTTTTTTATTTTCTTTTCAGCTTTTTTTAATCCATGGTTTTTCACAGTGTGATAATGATATAGCCATCATATCATCTAAACACACACACACACACACACACACACACACACACACACAAACAAAACATTTTTTTTTACAAAGTAGGCCAATAAGTTATACACACAATAAGTTCATGGAATGTAAATAGTATAATTTAAAAGCATTTTCTACTCTATATTTCTTTTAAAAAGTTCTAGAGATAGAAATCAAAATGAGTGATAATGCCATCAGGGCAAAAAGCCACAATTGTAGATGCTTTTATAAAATTCATCAGGACTATTAATAATGGCCATCTAAACCTCTGGCATCTGCAGAATTGGACTGGATATCTGCAAAATGTAGTCTTTGTATAAGAATTCTGGCACTTTAGAATCTTGTTCCAGCAGGAAACCAGATATAAAAAACATTGAGTTGATTCTGAATCTCAGTAAAAAATTGTTTTAATTCTGAAAATCAAAGGTAGTGTCTTGGGGTCAGGTGCAACGGCCATTGGTTGTGTCAACCAAGTGATATTTTTTCCCCCAACTATAATAATCTATTGTTCTGTGGCTTCAGAAGAAGTAGGATAGGCAACTCTCTACTTCCTGTGATTTAAAGGGTTCAAAACGGCTCTTTCACTGGCTTGTACAGTGCCTAAAAGTTTTACCTTTGGAGTCTTTAAGCCACTCTTCACTCCACTTCCAGAAAGGATCTCTGCCCCCCCCCGTCCAAATCCATCCTTACCGGGCCAAAGCTATTTCCTCTCTTTTTATCTGTATTAGAAGTCCCAGAATTGACTCTGCATAGTCCTAAGCCATAGTTATCTCCACACTGCTCTCTCAAGCATCAGCATACTTTAGCAATAGAACTTCCAGTTCTACTGAAATCTAAGTGCACATAGGCCCACCCAAGGAATGGGCTTATGTGGAGAGGAGTGGAGGTGTGTGGGGAAAGGAAAAAGAAGAGAATATGGAAAGCAATCTTTACTTGCTTCACAATTTTTCCAAAACCAAGCTCCCATTTTTAGAGCTCAATACACTTTCTGTTTTCTACAACCACTGACCGTGACCTCCACCAACTCCTTTCTTTGCTGTAATTTTGACTCCAGTGGAATGTGATTTATCTAACCTTGTTTCACCCTGAAACAAACAAACAAGTGAACAAACAAACAAGAGATGTCCAAATACCACAGGAAACTGTGGTATTATTTTTGTATGGGCACCAAACAAGATTTCTACATAGATTTGTCATCTCTCCCATACAATGAATGGGTTTAAAAAACATGGAGAGATTTCTCAAAACTATTATTCCTGCTATTTTGTACTTTGGCATTTACCCACAAGTCCCAAGAGAGGTAGATATGAAAAAACAATATTTGACCATGTAGCTATAGTTACAGGCCACAGACAGCCAAGGGACCAGAAATTTAAAAATGAAAGTAATATGCAACTTTGCCCTGATTCTGTCTCCCTGGATAAACTCTGCTCACCACTTAAATCTAAATTTTCTCTAGCCCTAGATAACTGACAGGCAGTGGGAGGAGATAAAATCAAGAAGAAATTGAACACTGACTAGAAAACACCTTCTTTCCAAGAAAAATTCCAGTTTATTGTGGAATGATGAAATGCCCCATTCTTTTTTTTAGATAAATTTCAATAGTGTTTATGCTGATTTCTCCACAGGAATAAAAAGAGACTATTTCTTTGAAAAACTTTTGGTACTCGAGTTCAATTTGGTTTCATCCTGAAGGTCTGAAGTAAAACCATTCTTTGTAAGAATTTATAAATAAGACATTCATTAATTAAGCTTCACTTTAAAGTAAATACTATTGAATTCATCTAAACAGTGATAAAATTCCAGCAGAGAAATTGAGCAATTAGACTTGTTCAATAAAGCATTTAAAAGCCTAGAAAAAGAATCCAGGAGTTCCCAAAGTTTCATTCTTCATGTTGAATTACTCTCAGACTTGAAATCAGGTAGTCAGTGTATCTTTGCAGTTAGAAGGGAATTCTACTGTGACCCAGATAGAACTGTAAGTATAACCTAGTATTTCCCATTTGAAATGGGTATTTAATACATGTCACATCTGGAGGAAAAGGCTCCTGGGAAGTCCACGAGTGCTTTCAGAGTCTCTTCACAGGGCTTAATATCTGCTCTGACTCTTCTCCAATTCTGAGACAACCTCGCTACCCCAAGTCAGTGCTGCTAAGAAACCATTTCTGATATTAATAGCCTAAAGGCATCTTGGGTGTCAAAGACTTTTCTCGAAGGTCAGCCTAGTGATCTAAAGCTGATGTGACTGCCTGCCTCTGATTCCTCTCTTTCCACACCTCACCAACATCCATACATATCAACTCACTGTTAGTCACCAAGTCCATGTTTTTTGTTGCCACATTCTTTTTTGATCTTATTCAGGACCTAATGATAAGACTATAAAATCTCTACCTTCACAGTTCTTTTTATTCCTATTTGTCCTCTGTCTATTTCCAAGATTTCTGTCATTTGTCATAAAGAATAATTTTACCTCTTTCCCATCACCCTCTAGTTTGAGTCAGTTTTCCCCTTGAGCTTCAGGGTCTTTTCCCCTGATGTTCAGTATACCTTATTTTCATCTCTTACTCAGGCAAGCAAGGCCTCTCCAGGTGTCCAGTGGTACAGGTACACATCTTTCTTTTGCTTCTCTGTTTTGCCACAGTGACACATCTCTCTGATTTCTTTTTACGTTTTGGGACCACTTCATCTACAAACCTTTATTGGATCCTAATCTGTCAATTTTTGTCTATGCTTTCCTTGTGCATTTACACACATTAATTCAATAAATGTTTAGTGTTATGTCCTATGCACAAAACATCATATGTAACAAGACAGATACAAAACTAATTTAGATAGGCATCCTGAACTTCAAGACCTTACCATCTTGTAGAGAGGTAAAATGAAGAGGAATAACATAAATAATTATAATACACAGAAAGTATTAAATGACACTAAAACAATATTGACAAGGTGATATGAAAGTTCAGAATCAGAAAAAAAGTACTTTTGAAAAAAATGAACAACAGCAGAATCAGGAAGATTTTACGGAAGACGGAGCTAGCTTTGTTGAGCCTTGTAGACAGACATACCAGATGAGAAAGGTTTTCAAGTGTGAAAAACCATACCAGCAAAATCATGGACAAGGAGGAAACCAGGAGTAACAGAGACAGGACAAAGTGCAGGCTGGCTAGAACATAAAGTATAAAAAAGGATGTTTTGGAAAATAAATATGGAGCCAGATGCTCAGCTCTGGAATCATATGCTGGAATTTCTAAGCTATTGTTATGAAGCCATTGAGAGCTTTTGATGAGGAATGAGGTGATCAGAGCTGAATTCTAAAAGATTGAGCTGGCATCAGTGCAGGCAAAAACAAAAAGCAAAAAATTTTAGGAAACTGTTACAATCAACTCCAGGGAAAAGCATTGAGAACTTGAACTAGGATAGTGACATTAAGAAGGAGAAGGAAAAATTATATCAAAGAATGATATCAAAAATGGAATCCACAGGAATTGGCGACTGGCCGAACTGGAGGATAAGAAAGACTGCAAGAGAAAGTAGCTCCAAGGTTTCACAATAATGCTGGTATATGAAGGCATTAGACAAGTAGCTGCTTGTTTATTCAGTCAACAACTACTTATTGAACACTTATTGTATTCCCAGAACTAGGCAAGAAATTGAATATGTGCTAGCCAATTAAAAAAATAGGCTTCTGTCATAAGGGAGCTACCAATCTAAAGGAAGAGCTAGAAACAGAATACAGTGTGTGTTGGGGGGCGGGGCGGTGGGGAGGTCCAAGGAAAGGGTGGTTAAGTCACTGTTGGATAGAAAGATTCTCAGAGACCAGACTATGTCAGAGCCAGCTGCACATGACCATATGTGCAACTGTGGAGAAGCTCATCTCCTCTGAGAAAGTTCCTCTCCCATTCTACGTGTTTGCATCTGTGCCTTAACTGAAATGAATGCATGGATTACACTGAATTATTTTTTCCATTGTTTGATGTTTCCCAAAAGAGATCATTTTGAATGCACTTGTATCAAGTAATTGTGTCAAGTTATGTGACATGTGGTGAGGAAGGAAGGTGACTGGCAGTTTGATGCAATGCCAAGAGCTTTAAATTCAGTTATTAATCCAGACTTGCCTTCTAGTACTCCCACTGACCAGTGGGGTGAACTTTAACAAGTGTTTAACTTCTCTTGGTTTCAGTTTCCTTATTCATAAAATGATGATTTTTGAAAAATCTGCTTTACTTATGTCATATTTTATAAAAATCAAAAAATAAATATAAAAGCAATTTGCCAACATAAAATATTATTAGTTGTAAAATATTACTAAATATACCTATGTCAGTCAAGATTCCTCCAGAAAGCAAATAGCCTGCTCACATTAGATTGAAGGAGAGTTTCTTTATAAACGAACTGTTTACAAAGTGCAGGCAGGGGTAGGGGAATAGCGCAGTACTCCAGGGGAAGTAACCTCAGAGGAATTGTTACCACATCTGGGTCCAAAAGGACAAGAAGCATGAGTCATTGTAGGAACTGGGAAAGAAAAGATCCTCTAGGTTGCAAGAGGCTGTCTGCAGGTAACATAGGAGCAGAGTCCAAAAATAAATATCTTGATCATGCTCCTCTTTTCCTCCAATTAGTTTCCAAGGTCCATTATCCAGAGCCAACCAAAAGGCAAAGAGGGAGAGATCCTAGTTGATGTAGTCCAGCTAGGTCAGCCTCTGGAGTCAGTGAGTTGGGCGGAGAAGGTATCAGACCCAGCATCAGTGGTTATTCACTAATCGAACTCAGTGAGCATAAGAATGACCTGTGGGAGCTTGCATACCCAAGTGTACTACTAAGCATCCCACAGATACTAACACTGGTCTATGGACTACATTTTGAGAACAATGAGGTAGACAGGTTAATTTCTGGATAGGTTAATAAGTTATTTCAAGGAACGTAATCAAATTTTTTCCTTATCATGGTGGGGGGCTGGCGACGGATCTTAGAAGTAAGGTCAGACTAACCCATCAGGAAAGAAAGCATTTGATCCTTTTCCCAAGTGGCTTGTATATTTTGGAGACTAGTGTGTGAGCCACCAGAGTTTGCACTTTTGCTAGGACTTATTACCTGGCGTAGTTGAAAGGGTCTCTAAGACTTTTCTTTGCTTCTGGTAGGACCCACATTAGCCCAGAAAAGAGACTTTGCTGCAATGTTATATTTCCTTATGCATTTGTTTACACAAATTATACATACTTTCACTCCATAGGGGAGAGATTTTTTTATTTTTTACACTATCTTGTTGCACTGGAAATCACTGCGTTTTCTCCATCTTTGTATCCCCAGTATTAGCACACTGAATAGATGCTAAGTGCTCAGGAAACATCAATAGGCACCTTTTTATTACTGGACAGAAAGGGAAAATGAGTGCAGTTTAAACATATGTTGTAAAATCTAGTATATATTACCCAAAAAAGCAAAAAACTTAAAAAAAAACTTTCTTTTAAACTTCCATTTAAAACCAAACTCAACAAAAGTTCAAACAACTTTTTAAGGTGGTATACAGTTGCAATGTTCCTCAAGCATAATGAGTGGGTCCCTAGGAAAGAGAACTTTGCAACCTGTCACTCTTCTCAGCCTCCCGCTCACTATTTTGCATTTCTGTGTAGTTGTTATTCAAAGAAACTAAAATTTTTCAAAAGTGATTAGCCCGTGAAGATAGTGCCAAGATAGTGCCACAGTGAAAATACAGGCTTCTCTTTTTAAGAGTCTTTTGGTGTTCTGTCATAGACCTGTTTCCCTACATGTGTAACTCAAAAAACCAAATCTTAGCAACTAGATTACATAGCTTCAGCCTAAGAGTAAATTTATTTCATTTCCACGTTTTTACTCGTACACTGCCCATGAAACACCTGTTCCCTGCAGATGATATTAAGCATTTTGTGTACACCTACACATATTCTTGGGGCAGGAATCACAGCTGTTTGTAATTTAACTGTAACTATAATCCTGAGAGTGAAATAGAACTAAAATAGTCAGTCAGAGACATTGAAATAAGGACTCAAGGAGATGATCTTTTCCTGGGAGGGCCTCAAAAGTGTAAAATAAAGAACAAGGTAGTTATTCAATAATTTCCAAAAGCATTGAGCACATTTTAATCATTTTCTGAATATGAGTAAAGTTTCAAGATTTCTTTTCATAGAATAAAACAGCCTATCACTACAGAAGATGTCTTTAATGCACCTTTTTTTTACTTTTATATAAGTCCTATAGAGAAATAATAATCAGTTTCTGGGCTCTTAAATTTATTCATTTAGTCTGATCTTCTAGCCAGTGTAAGTTCTTTGTTATCTGAAAGAAAATGACCTAAATACCAATATGTCTTCATTTTAAACTCTCTAGGGTTGACTAATTGTGATTATATATGGTACTAAATTTTTTCTGGTGGTTTTTGTTTTAATGTGGTTGCTTCCAGCTTCAAATAACAGAAGACTCAATTCTAAATGGTTCAAAGAATAAAAGGATTTATTTTCTCTCATCACAAAGATTCTCAAAAAAGGAGAATTCCAGGACTGATTAACTCAGAAGTTCAATCACATTATTAAATAATAGACCCAGGTTTTTGATAATGTGGTTTTTCTACACTTTTACTTTTTTCTGAATTTTCAGAGTGACTAAAGGACAATGTATCAGTCAGCATTCTCCAAGAAACAGATCCAGAAGGATAGTTATCTACCCATATGTCTGTCTGTCTGTCTGTCTGTCTCTCTCCATCTCTCTCTTTCTCTCTCTCTCATCTATCATCTATCTATCTATCTATCTATCTATCTATCTATCTATCTATATCTATCTATCTATCATCTATCATCTATCTATTTATCTAGAGAATTATCAGGTATAGTAATTGATACACAACTGTGAGAGCTGACAAGTTTGAAACCCATATGATGGGACAGCAGGCTGGAAACTCTCAGGCAGGAGCCAATGTTGCAAGCTTGAAGCAGAATTTCTTCCTCCTCAGGAAAAGAGTTTCATTCTTAAAATCTTTCACCTAATTGGAAGCCCACCCAGATTATCAAACATAACCTTCTTTACCTAAGTTCAACTGATTGTAGATGGTAACCATATCTACAAAAACGTCACAGCAACACCTAGGTTATGTCTAATTGAATAACTGAGTACTATAGTTACCCAAGTTGACATGTAAAATTACCACAGTTTCTTCCTTGTGCAGAAATCCCCCAGCAGACTTCCTCTCAACTTACATTGGCCAGTGCTGAAATTATGCCCTTCATGAAATCCATCTTTTGCAAGGGAAACAAGATCAAGATTGCTTTAAACTAATTGAGTTTTTGCTGAAGCACATGGGACAAAATTAGATATCAGGACCAAATTTGATCTGTGCCAGTCTACAGCCATGCCACCCTGAACAAGCCTGATCCTGTCTGATCTCGGAAGCTAAGCAGGGTCAGACCTGGTTAGTACTTGGATGGGAGACCACCTAGGAAGACCAGGTGCTGTAGGCATAAAAAAAAAATTTAAAAAAGAAGATTATAAACTGACAAGGTTCCTGCAATCTGTGAGGACAACCAAGGGTTGCCTAAATAAATAAATAAATAAATAAATAAATAAATAAATAAATAAATTTAAGCTGTGCCACATGGAAGAAGGAAAAAATTATTGTTAGGTAAGCAAAAAGAGTATCTGAAACATAGAAGCTCAATAAATATTTGAATGAGTGAATAAGTCAATGAATGAATGAAGATGCGTACTGAGGATAATGAATACTAGTGATTTTCTCCAAATCCGTACCTCATTCAAAACTCGACTTCAGCGGGTAAACAGTGTATGTGCTGATGCATGATGTATGACTCTTGTTTGTGTTATACGACATTCAAATCTTTGCCAACACTGCTAGGGATTATCACTCATAAATACTAAGTGAATGTTAACTGTGCTCAGGGGGATGAACTAGAAAAGAAAGATAGAGAAATAATACCCTAAGTTTATAATCTATTTATTTTAGTACATTAAATGCAAAAGCTTTCATGCTGATGTACTTAAACTCTTAACTCTAGAGCACACACCAACATGTTGTTTTGTGAAAATAAGACTGCAGTTAGAGACCTCTCCTAGGAAAGCAGAGACCCTCACCCAGGGTCTATGCATTTCCCCAGGGTGTGCTCAAGAAAAAAAAATGCTTTTCTTGTTGCACTTGTTACAGAGTTCTTTGTTTATGTTTAACTAGCTCATCAGGACTTGTTTTGACCAAGAGTCTCAGTTTATATGACATGTGATATAGGAACAAGATGGAGATACATTCAGAATAAATGGAATACTGATTTATCTTACACACATACTCACATATACCCCCACCTCCACCAAAACAAAACTAGCATTTATTATTTTCTCACCACTTTAATAATTTGGGGGCTGAGTTATATTTTTTTCATGTAAATTTTTCAGGGAAAATATTCAGCTGCTCCACAGAAATTATGATTTTCCAGTTATCTGACTAAATACATCTTTTTGTATTAAAAATATTATCATAAACTTGTGAGAAGCTCCAGTGGATAACAGGAAGTCTGTGACTGATTCTTCCTTAATAAGAACTTTGAAAACCACTTCCCCTATCTCCCTCTTCTTTCTGTGTGGATCCTGGCCAATTTGCTGCCGTGTATTAGTCTTATAAACCTGGCACAGTACTTTACTCTTTCTAAGATTTAGTTGGTTTCTTTCCATGCAAAATAAGAATGATAGTTTTCTCAAATGCCTTAGAAAGTTTTAGATATCTGTTTCTTATGTCAGTCCCCCCACCCCCCCACACACACACACACACTAAAATGTGATATCTTGGGGGGGCAGGAATTATGCCATTTTCAACTTTATCCCTAGGTACTCAATAAATGTTGGCTGGTTGAGGTAACAAAATATTCATGGCATAGAAATTAAGGTTGTACCTCAATATTTTTAAAGTATTTTCTTCCACCAACCTATTTTCTGATTGTTCACTTGAGTTATTGCTATTGAATCACTTTTGTATTGTCCTCTATACTTGGCTTTTCCAATGGAGTATGTTGAATGGGAAACTCTCGAAAAGACTGGTTTTGGATCTTCCTTTCGGTCACCATCTCTCACTTTTAGCTAAGATTCATTTAAGCATGAACAAGACTACTAGATGAGGCTTGTATAAGGTAGGAGGCTGGGAACAAGTACATATTGACAATTATATTTGACACATATTGATAATGAATCACCACACCTTGCCTGTCATGACATGGTGGTCATCTAGAAGTTTGAATAAGAAGTTGATTATTTAATTAGGAAGACTAAGATTCTGTTGGCAAAACTGCAAGAAGATGTTTACTTCATGCAAATCAATTGAATGTAGGAAAAGCAGTGGTAATTGAAAGATTTATTAATGAGAAAGATAAAAATTAAGCCCATGCACAAATATTTTCATTACACCAAAAGGAAATAGGAAGAAACAGTAGTAGATGTATAGTTTTAAGTGTGTGGTTTGAACAGAATAACCTTCTCCTTTACGATTAGTTGAAAGGACTTCTGGAGGTGATTAAATTATCAAGTGCCATTTGAATGAGACTTGAGAGAGTGCCTGATGATCTGGAAGTAGAACTAGTGCTGAAAAAGGCAATCCAGGACCAGAGAGGATATGTGAGAGGGGGAGAGATGGCAACAGGATCACAGATGAAGAGAGGAGTGAGAAGGACTCAAGGACCAGGTGTGTAAAGGAGAAATTTAAGCAGCCCAGGTTCAACACCTGGGTACCTAAGGAAGGAGAAGAGGCTCATTTCATGGTGCCATCTTGAATTTACTTTTCAGAATTCTGAGCACATGGAGGGGGATTTAATGTCCTTAATTTAATTTTCTGTTAGTAACCAAAAGGATTAAAGTCTTATAATGTGATAATTATGTCCTTTTTGGTGGGTATCCCTCTAAAAGTGCAGAAGACAAGATGGAGGCTCTCAAGAGGTACTGATGCCACAAGAACTTTTATTTTTTTGAGATTTCAGAAGCCATTAAGGTCTCCTTGTCATTTTTCAGATCTGAAGTGAGAAACTTTACAAAACTGCAATAGTAAAGGGACAGGGAGTATCTTTCAATTTACTAGACTGTAAGGAAGCAGTAGATGTTTTTCTAGTAGTGTATTGTCTATTCAGAGAAGTTTAAACTATTTGGTTTCCTTAAAAATTGAGAACAGAGCTTTGTAATTGTGTGGATGCAGTGATCCCTGAAGTGGGAAGGAGAGGACCCACCCAGAGAAGGATGAGGAGAGTGGAAATTCACCTGCCTTCCTTGCTTTGAGTTTGACCTCTAGATTATAATCACAGAATGCAGGCAGCCCTCAGCAAATTATTGTTTGAACTCGCTGGAATTCAATAAGTACATACAAACCTGGTACCAGAGTACACCTTGACATCTGTAAAGTTAGTCTGTATTTTTTTCTAGGTTCCAAAGGACTTAGAGTTCTAGTCTCTAACCTCAGATTTCCATTTGTAGCATGAAATTATCAATCTTCAAAAGTGTGTCTAAGACAATTTCACTTCTTAAAACAAAGCCCAAATTAGTCACTCTAGTCATTATGCAATATTCTTCTCTTGGGGGTGCTTGTGATAATATATGTGAGCATGCTTTATAAACTGTAAGGTACTATCTCAATGTAAGTGTTGTGGCTATTTCATGGTTAAACTAAGCTTTGCAATGAAAGGGAATTGTGATTGAACTGACGTTCTCAGTTTCTGGATCCCACTTTTAATTAGGTTTACAGTTTCATCAGTTTGCTATTTAATTTTTAAGTCATCCCAGTGCCAGGAAATTTCTTGCACTCTTTCTTTAATACAGCATTAGGACAAACACTCAAATAAATTTAACATAAAAGTTGACATAGACGAAAGCAATATTTTTGTTTTGGGGACATTATAAGTCAGATATTTGGGGAAATGTTCTTAAAAATTTTTGGAATCTTGTTAAATCCATGGCTCTCACCAGCTATCCCCCTAGTTTGTCTCTCTCAGCTTCCTCTCAAATCTTCAAGGAGCCTGTATTGAAACACTCCTCACTGACATCAGTAGCTCCCACAGGTCCTAAGTGTGGTCAGGGGTATTAGTAGCCTAGATAGACCTATGGTGACTTTATTTTTAAATTCTTAGTGACTTAAAAAAAATTAAGAAATACAGTACTAGTGTTAAGATTATGGAATTTTAAAAATGTTTACATTTAACAAATGAGTGCCCTAAATACACACAAATAGATACATTAACAATGTAAGTTGATGCACTTATTTTGATGCACTGGGCATAAAGACGAATAAGATATAATAATCCCTCATCCAAGAATTCTCAGCCCAGTAAACTGTGAAATATCATACAATAAATAATTGTACGTAAGAATTGATAGATCATAACAACCAGAAAACACTTAACAAATAGTCTCCCCCCCTCCCCAAAGAGACTGTCAAAACCTTAAACTGAAGGTCTTTCCTGTGTGGAAGCCAGGAACAGGTGGCTGTCCTGACCCCTATGGGCCTGGCTGCCTGCCACCCCAGAGACCCACTATCTGGGCTATTGAGGTTGCCAGGCATATATGCAGCCATGCCCTTGTTCATTGTTATTTTCAGGGTGACAGCATAATTTGCCATTTCTGAGAAATGGGAAAGCCCCATTGTCTACTGGCCCATCAGCAGTTCTGAAGCTTTTATCAAATTGGTTCCCTTGCTTTGAAAGCTCTTTTCATGTTTCAAAACACCAGAGAGAACAAACTGACACTAAATTAGGTAATCTGTAAAGCACTCCTTCAGACTTAAAAAAAAAAAGTTGGTATAGCTGTTTTGTTCCAGTCTGCACAGATAACACTCAACATCCTAATGGAACTAAAACACATTACTGTCGAGGAGAGAAAAGAGAGGGTAGGGAGAGAGAAATAGAGAGATGAGACAGAGACAGAGACAGAACAAGACAGAGAGACAGAGACAGAGAGAGACAGAGACACAGAAAGAGACAGAGAGACAGAGAGGACAGAGAGACAGAGAAACAAATAGTCTCTTTTCCCTCCAGAAAAACTTCATTTTGAGAAGACACATTTTCTACACAGATACTAGTTCCTGCTTGCACATTGTAATGCCTACGTATACCTGAGAATTCTTTGACCTAATGAGGTTCCTCTAAAACCCATGATTCACTCCACATGCCCTGTATATCTCCTGTCTAACCATCAGCTCAGAGCAATTGGAAGAGACTAAGAGATTAAATTCTGTAAAACAAGTCTCATCATAATGGAAAATCCAATTAACTTTAGCTATAGTAGCCGCACACCAGCAGCAGCACTGTAATTTTACCTTCTATAAAAATGGTTTAGTTGTTCACTGGGTAGCATGTCAAAAATTAAACAATGCCAATTATTTTCCTTGTCCTGAGATCTAGCATTATCTGGAGAACTGGAAAACTGACTACTGATATACATTTTAACTAGATATAATTCCAGGAATCTTTGTTTTTTACCATTTTATCTTTTCTGGTATGTCTTCGTGTGAGGGAAAATAATTATCACCAGAGAACCCAGCCTGAACTTCTCTTCAATAGTTTATAGATTATAAAATGATGTTGTTGATAATGTTGATGTCATTTTTAGCCTTCCTAAGTGAAAAGTGATATTAAATAGTGATATTATCATGCTTACTCTCTCAGCTGCTTTGTGAGAGTATAAGAAAGTGATTGTTATCCCTGCTCACAGGGAGATAAACCGGGAGGCCACAACACTTGCTGAAATGTTCATATGTGATTATCGGTAGAACTGAAAACGAAAGTCAGATCTTGACACCAAGCTCAGTGTTCAGTCTGCAAACTACGCTTTTTCACACTGCAAAGCTGACAAACCCTAGTTCTTTATTGCATGCTTTATTATTATTATATTTTTTACAGATCTGATTTAGTTGCATTAAAAAAAATCCATTCTTTACCACAAAATTGTGAAGGATAAAAACATAGTAAAAGACCTAACTCTTGTCCTCTAGAGGGTTAAAACAGTATCACAAATACAAAGCAGAGAAATAACAACTAGCATATTAGATATATAAGAAAATTATATATTAAAGTCTTTTCAAAAGTAGGTAAAATATAAATATAGGTGTGTATGTGCATGCTTATAATTGCGAGAGTGGTATGAAACTTAAAGGAGATCTCATTAGTTGGAGGTAAAGGAAAATCAGAGAAAGCAAATGAGGAAAGAAGGGAGGAGGGTTGGGCTGTACATCCCCTGTGGTTTCCCTTGATTTAGCCAGCATGCCCTTCCCCAGGCGGAATTTCTCCAACTTAATGGGGTGTATAAAACTTACCAGAGAACTTCTTTTAAAAATGCAGAGTCATGGGTTCCATCCCAGACATCCAGATTCTGTGGGCCTGCAGTGGGATGCTAAAATCTGCACTTTTAGCAAGATTCCTGTGGCTGAGTCAAGCTTTGGATGATTGAGTTGGGAAGCAGTGCTTTAAGATCACGCCACTCACCAGGTTTAAAAGGAGAGCACAAACTTGGAAGATGTGAATGATGTAGGAGTCCACAAAGAGTGGTCTCTGTAAACTCTTCTTGCACTGTGATAAAGTAGGACTGAAAGGAAAAAGAAGAGAGAGGTCTAGGTTTTTAACTAATTTAGCTTCTTTCTGCACAGTGGACTTGGGCACAGCCCCATCTGTATGCATCAGAGAAAGCCCACGCCTAACAGTGCTTCTATTTTACCTGCCCACCCCCTACCCTTCCTCTGACCCTTGTATTATGCTCCATCTGGGGCACAACTACTCTCATTTTTCACTTATGAATAATTTGGAGCTATATTTAGGCATCATCATTCATTAGGTACCCACATTTCTGTATATATCTTATAAGGGTTTTTTTTTTTTCTTTAGAATTCTAGAAATTCATGAGAAAGTAAGCTCTTAATATTAGGTCACTTAGTCAATTACCTCCTTTCCTGCCTAATGCAAGATTATTCCCAGTAGTCCTGTTTCTAGTGTTCTGTTGCCTATTTTTAAATGTACTAACTGATGGTGATTCTGCCACTCCCCTCAGGAGACCATTATCCTGGCTCACCATTCTCAGCGTCGGGGGGCTTTCCCTGGTAATTAGCTGCAACTTGCTATTTCTTCCCCTTCCCATTATCCTGGGTTATCAATTCCCTTGTAACAACATTATTTCTTTCACATTAGTTATATATTTTTAGATAGTTTCCACGGTTTCACGAGCCGCTGTTAAAGAGTCGAGCTACTTAATACCAGCCCACATCTTAATTAGTCGCACTGTTGGAGAATGAAGATGGAGCTAACGGAAACGGACACTGGGTTCTGCCATGTCTCGCCACATGCTGCATTACCTTGTCCACATTGATTTTATCACTCTGAGGTCATTCTCCTCTACAAAGCAGTATCTTTTTAGGCATAATGTGTCTAGGTCATATGGAGGTGTATAAGAAAGGCCTATGTCATTATTTAAAAGTAGGGATGAGACTACCTACTTAGTTAGATTTCTATGAATGTTAAATGATACCAGGTATGCAAATAACTAAGAAAAAAATCTAGCATACAACCAACATAAAATCCTGAGGCATATCTGCATATTAGAATGAACGTATATATTCATTCTAATACATATATGTGTATTAGACACACACACACACACACACACACACACATAAGGAAGTCAAATAAACCTCATTCCACTTTTAGCTTTGTCACTTGCTGGTTGTATGACCTCATCAATGCTCATGTGCAATTATTTATTATATAACACATCACAGTTTGTGGACTGAGAATTCTTTGAGAGGAGGTATTGTGTCTTAGTCACCTTTATGTCCAGTGCTTCAAACTTAATTGCATCAATTTATGTTGTTTAAACTACCTGAGCCTGGGTATTTTCTACTACAAAATGAGTGCATATTATTTATCTCTGTGTCACACACATTTTATGTCCTGACTCACACATTTTTAGCACCCTTTTTGGCTCTAGCCATGGTTGCAGCTAGCACATGTGCACACAAATAGACTGATGACACCTCACCTCAGCTGCACCCTAAAGAATCCTGCCATCACCCAAGTAACATCTGTAGGAACCTGGATCCTATCACCCAAGCAGTTCTCACCAGAGAGATTTGCTATCACAACTGGTGGAGGGACATCTTGTATTAGAGTCCAGGGATGCTGTCAACAACTTACAAGGCACAGCCCAAATGCCAATAGTGTCACTGTTGAAAATCCTGACCAAGAGAACCTACAAAAACCTCATCTGAGGAATATAGATATCTAATTAATGTACTGTATACTTGAAACTAATTTAAATAAAATAAATTTCAAAACAAAAAACAAAAACCTCATCTGAGGAAGATGTCTCATAAGATGTGTTCTTTCCCATCATGTTCAGACTCCATCCCTTTCACTGCTCCAGACTGGACCCATCAGAGGATATTTCTTTGCTCTGTAAGTGCATGCACTAAACAGCAGAATCATTCATTGGTCCCCCTACCCTGGAATAAGAGCTATAATGACAGGAATGTTTAGGTCACAGCGCCACCGCAGGGGATATACGCTCCCTGCTCTGGGAGGAAATAGTACAGCTAAAGAAATGCAAGACAGAAACCAGAGGAACAAATGTAGTAGTAGATCCTGAGGCTAAGGAGGGGAGAATTTATTAACATTGGACCACTCTCCTGTGACATGGGGTTCAATGTCTTAGCAAGGACGAAGTCTTAGTACACTTCTGGAATCATTCCTTGAAGTTTGGACTTTACCAAAGTAAATCAGTATAGAACTGCCTTGGCAGAGTTTGGGAGAGGGGATTAAAAGAGGCAGGGAGGTGGGAATGTTGTAATGATTTTATTATGTTGAATCAAAGAATTCAATATCTGACTATGTTCCCTGAGGAGGTCCAGAGAAAACTCTTCCACCCAGTGTAAGGAATGCATGGTGAAGGGAAGCACCAACGTTGTGAAGAATCTTGGTTGCCGCTGTTGACAGCAAGAGGTACTATATTAGAACTGATTTCCCTGGTGTTACTGGAATTGATAAAATTCTAAAAAGAAGAGGCTATTTTATTTCTACAGAAAAAGGGTTGACATAATTATTGAAATGTGCAGCAAGGCCAGAGTGACAATCGGAGTCCCTCTGTGGTACTTGTTAATCGGTCATGGAAGCAAGACGGATGAACAGCCAACTAGAGTTTCGTTTAATCTATGTAACCAGAAGTTCTAATCTGGCAAACAAAAAAACTGGTGTCAGCCACCGCAATGGAAAATGACAAGCACTCACCAATTTTCTGGATCTAAGTCAATTCTCAAACCAAGAGCACAGTCTCAAGTCCCAGAGTTCATTGATGAATGAAGACCTTAGGTCTCTTTAAGGAAGTATTCTATAATGACTATAATGGCATATCTAATAAATATCCTTTGATCCTTCCTCAAAGGAATTTAAAACTAGTTTCTGCCATAAGTATGCACTGGGGAAAAGAGAATACCCAGACCATTCAAGGGCTGGTAGACACAGGGTCTGCGTTGACTCTGATAGCCAGGAATTCAAAGTGCCATGTGACCCTTCATTAGAGAGAGGTTTACATAAGGCAGGCAACAAATGGAATCCTGGCCCACGTCCATGTCATCGAGGCCCAGTGGGTTCACAGACCGTTGTGCAGTTATTGCTGATTCCCTTAGTGCAATCAAGATTGGTTCCTTAATCAATGGACGAAAAGCCATGGAAGGAACAAGAGGAAGTCTCTAGAACCTTAGAGCTCCATCTCAAAAAGAGTTGCAGAAATTAGCACCACTATCAAAGATTTAAAGGAAAAAGGGATATTCCCATTCAGTTAACCTATTTGGCCTCTGCCAAAACTAGGGGGATCATGGCAAATGACTGGACCAAAATAAACGTAATCAAGCAGTAGTCACAATCACAACTACTATATGGTATTTTACTAGAACAGGTTATCACAGCTTCTGGCCCTTAATATGAACCTTTGTGAGCAGACAAATATGTTTTTCTCGACCCCATAAATAATAAGAATCACAAGCAGTTTGCTGTCTGTCATGTAGAAAAGACAGTAGCATACATTGATTGTCTTATCCCAGGACCAGGTTAAATTTCCTGCTCTCTGTCAAAATGTAGTCCAGACACCTTGATTGTCTCAATATTCCACAGAACCAGCAAGACTACTGGTTGATAACACTGAGGACATCATGGTCATTGAAACTGATGAACAGGAGATGGCAAGTATTTAAGGTGTGTGGGTAAGACACATACATTCCAGAGAGTAGGTGATAAAACCCTCAGAGATTCAAGAACATACTACATGAGTGATGTTTTTAAAGATCTGGTTGGTACATTTGGAAAATCTTTAATGCAAATGACAAATTGTTGCACCTACAATTCCTACCTCTAAGAAAGAGGCACTGCGGTTGGTACACTTATTTGGATATTGACACCAGCACATACCCCATGTGGCAATATACTGTGAACCTTTTTTTTGGTGTTTTGGAAGGCAGCCATTTTTAGGTGTGGCATATGTTTCCAGAGGAGCCTGTAACAGGTCCAGACTGCAGTCTAAGCTGCACTGATGTTCAGGTAGTATGACCCAGAAGATGGATGGTGCTAGAGGTATCCTTAGTAGATTACGATGCTGCATAGAGTCTCTATACATAAGCCTCAATATGAGAGTCACAGAACAGACTCCCGAGTTCTACAGCAAGGTCAAACATTCAAAGGCAGAGAAACTCTCGTTATTTCAAAAATAACTCCTGGCATGCTTCTGAGCCCGAGTAGAGACTAAGACATTAAGTGTGACTATTCAGCTGGAGCTGCCTATGATGAGTTGAGATTAGGAGATCCGTAGAGTCATAAGGTCATCCAGGAACAGAAGCAATCCACCGCATGACATAAATAGTACATTTAAGGTTAGGCTGAGCAGGTCTACAGAGACCAGGTAAGTTGCATAAGCAGGTGGCCTCAACTCCATGTGACTTCCCTCTGTTGCACTGATGCTTTTCCTCTGATTTATATCTATGCTTGAAATACTTGAGCCTGGTTCATGGGTGGATTAGCTCAGAATGTTTATGATAACTGAAAATGAACTGCCACTGCAATACAGCCCCACCCAAAGGTGGCCCTGAAGGGCTGCAAAAAAAGGAAGTTTTCCCAGTGGGTGTAACTCTGAGCAACACAATTGGTTATACACCTTGTATGCAGGAAGAAACTACCTAAAGCACAATATACACAGAGTTCTGGGCTGACAGAGGGCTTTGCTTATTTTATTGGTCAGGATCCTGAAAGGAGCACAGTTAGAGATTAGAGAAAAGGACATTTGAAAAACAGGTTTGCGGATGAAATTTTGGCAGAGGGTCCAAAGCATGTATGGATATTTGTGCCCTATGTTAATGCCCACTGGAGAGCATTCAGAGTGTTCAAAGAGATACAGACTTGTCCAGTGGGTATCAGTCAGCTCTGACTTTACCCACCTAATGCTGGTGCAGTAGTCCCAAGAATGACGCAGCCTTTGTGGCAGGTGTGGAGGCATAGGCCCAGCAACATGGGCTCCCTCCCTCTCTCTCTCTCTCTCTCTCTCTCTCTCTCTCTCTCTCTCTCTCTTCCTCCTTCCCTTCCTGCCTCCCTTCCTCCCTCCCTCACTATGACTGATCTAGCTACTGCCACTGCTGAATCCCTAAGCTGCCAACAGCAGAGACACAACATGATGCCTCAGTATAGAAACATCCCTCATGAAAGCCAATCACTTGGTGACAGTTGGTGACATCCTAGAAGGGCAGCAATATATCCTTGCCAAAATTTTCAAGTGCTTTGATTATGAGTTAGCCTTTTCTATCTAAGGTGCTTCAGCCAGTATCATCTGAGGACTTGAAGCATGTGTGATTTACCAGCATCAGATCCCAATAAAATTCTCTTAGAACAAAGGAAACACAGGGACAGTAAATGAAATTATGTGTGACTAGAGAATCCTCAGATCCCGCCATATACTATGTCTCTCTGAAGAGGCTAGCTTAGTAGAATGAAGGAATTGCCCATTAAAGGCCCAGCTAAAAGGCCAGCTTGAGAACTACATTCTGCAAGTATGGGTGCTGTCCTCCAGGACTGTGTACATGTAGTGAACATATAGCCAATATATGATGAAGTGTTACTAGAATACATGGGTCTGAAAACCAAGGGGTAGAAGTAGGATTGGCACTTCTCATCATGACTCCTAATGACCCACTTACAGAATGTGTGCTCCCTATCCCTATGTCCTTAGGCTCTCCTGGATTCAAAGGCCTGAGTCCTGGCACTAGGGAGTAAAGATAGAGGGTGGGAGAGGAAGCTTCTGCCAGAAAGCACAGAAAGGCAGAAAGAGTTCTACTGTTTTTAAAGCTATGACCACTATTTTGTCATTTGGGTCTCCTTAAACTGATGAACCAACAGGCAAAGAATGGAGCTGCCACACTGGAAGAGCAACTGACTCTGTTCAGCATCAAGACAACCTCCAAAAATATTATTGCGACTATCTACTGAAATAGCCTAGAGCTGGGGTAGAATATTGAAATAAAGTATAAGTACTTAAATATATTCTGATAAATTTACTGAAGCTCAAGGATAAAGATAAAAATCCTTCAACCTTCCAGACAGAAAATAATGATAATAATAATAATAATGGATCACCTGGAAAGGAAAAAAAAATCAGACTAGTATGGAAAATCTCATCTATAACACTAAAAACTAGAAAACAGTAATGTTTGTAAAGGACTTAAGCAAGAATGTGACCCTATGGATCTATAATCAAACTATCCTTGTGTGACATCAAGAGACAGACATTTTAAAGTATGTAAGGACTTCAGAAAGTATTACAACAATATAAACTGTCAGAAACCAAAAGAACCCAAAAGAAACTAAGGAAAAAAAAACTCAGCGAAATGAAATACATGTAAATAAGAAATAATGGTAAATATTGAAACCAGTATAGGTAAGTCTAACTATAAGGGTGATGTATCATTAACTTTTATAATAAGAAAGATTCTTAAAATAGAAGCCTAATACTAAAAACATGAGATTACCTATTTAATAGGCCTACCACAATGCCAGGGACATGGTAGGTATTAAAAACCAATTTGTTTTCTTCCCAACCTGTCATTTCTTATTGTCATCTCAAAACACACACATATACAAAAGAGCACGTGTAACATATGACATATGGATATAGTTTAAAAATAATAATGATAGGAAATAAAACTGTCTTCCACCTACTTTAAAATGTATCTGCCCATTTTTTTAATATGCTTATTTTTATAGAGAAATCTGTTTTCTACAATAAACAACTCTCAACTTCTTACCTACTTTTTATTTATTTAATTCTAGACCAGACTGCGCTAGAACAAATACCTGCCACCAATGTTAGTTGTGTGAACTACACCCAGGGATTAGCTGTCTTGTGTTTCAATTTCCCCTTTTGTAAAATGGTGACCAAAACCCTTACCATCCCCCCAGGAACATTATCGGGATGGGAGGAGGAGGAAGAATAGAATTATTGTGGAAAAATATAATTATTGTGGAATATGTGGTATATAAATATAACTACTGTTATGGTTTTGCCTGTAGAGGACAAAAGAGCATATACTTAAGAGAAGCACCTGGTTCAACATCATCAATCCATAGTCTGTTCTCAAAACTAATGCTACTAATCCCACAGAAATGCTTCCAGGGGATTGGTTTTCTCTGGCTAAACTTTCCTTAGTCTCTATGATCTGCCATGTCCTATTTCACTCTCTTCACCATTAAAAACTGCTCATCAATACACTATTTTACTCTGTACTCCTTTTAAAAATTCAATACATGAATGAATCATCAATGAGTTAGAAAAACTGCTTGAAGGAAAACCTGAAATATACAAACGTATCTGTTATAAGGTACTGGAAATAAATTTTCAAAATAGCGCTGTGCAACAGATAGAATTAACTTTCCTTTTATTATTCTGGCAGTATGTCTCTGAAGAGTCTGGCAATGACATTTAGCAGAACAGAACAAAACTTTATTTTCTCCTTGTACTGGTGTGATGCTGTCAGCCTGAGCATCTTTTGGAATGCCCTGGTGCACTCCGAATGGGCTCTATGAGCTCAGCAGAGGCAGGAACCATGGCCTGCAAACTGCTGAAGTGAGCAGTGCTGCAACCTGGAGCCACACTAGCCCTGCTGGGAAGGAAGCCTGTCCGTTTATCACATTGACAGCAAGGCAGCAAAGGGAGCAGCTGAAGCATCCTTTGCCAAGGACGGGCATAATGCAAAAAAACACCTCATTGCTGCTAGTGAATGAATATATTTCTGGTTCAACTGTTATACCATATCACTAGTCATCTAAAGTAATGGACAGTAAAGAATGACCAAGAGTGACATCCTCCAAACAAAGCTGAAAATAGGTTTATCTAAAGTGAGTTATTGAATTAGAGTTATTGAATCAGACTTGCTGGCCTCATATAAGGAATAGAACATTGACTAGTATCTTATTTTCATCCCAGAATCTATTGAAGGCCTCACCCTAAAAAACACCCAAGGTTCTGTAGCCTTTTCCAGATCATGAGTCAAGTTTACCCAGCTTTTCCATATGGTTCAAACTACACTGGCAAGAAGCTATTACTGTTTAGACAGATTTCAACTAAGCAAATTTTGCAAGACCATACTGGAGGCATTTCTACTGCCTCTCGGGAAGGTAGCTTCCCATGCATTTTTAAACAGGATAGAAACATTTGCACTATTTTAGCTCCTATTTCAGCAACACTAAACAAAGCCATTTTGCTTGAGAAAGCCAATGTTATACTAAAATATCAAAGGCAGAGTAACATATAATAATTCCTCTCCATATTATGTTTTTCTAAAATCAAACATTTTTCATTTACACCCAATCACTATTGCAATTTTACATGTATTTATATGATTATTTGGTTGATGTTATCCCCACCACCAAAATATAAACTCCATGAAGCCAGACTATGCCTCTTTTTGTTCGCCTATTACAGTCTCTTGTACACAGAACATAAACAAAACATACTTATTGAACAAATATAATTTAGCAGGATCATTTTCAATTATATTATATTAATTATTCATAGTGTGCTAGGAATTGGATGATGCATAAAGGAAACAAGAGTTTAGGCTCTAGTCTTAAAAAGTTTCCATTCTAAGATTGTTCTAAGTAAGTACACCCCATCCCAGCATTTCCTGTTCATTCTTTTCCCATAACATTTATCACCTTCTAGCATATTATACAATTTACATTTGTTTTTAACTCTGACTTCTCTCACTAGAACATTAACTCAGGAGGAGGAATGTGTTTGTTTGTTTTAAATATGTTTCATTCACAAGATGTTGTCCCTATGCCTAATGGTTATACTAATTGATCATTTCTTCCTCTTTAAAAGACTTGTGTATTTCTGATCTGGCCACATTTCCTCTCCTACCTTAGCTCCTACCCCACTCATTCTACTCCAGCCATATAGACCTCTTCCTTCATTATTCCTCAGACAGGCCAGCCAGCTCTAGCCCTGGGGTCTTGGCATTTTCCATCTCTTCTCAACTGGAGGCTCTTCCATTAGCTACCCCCATGGCTCTACCCCTTACCTATTCAGATCTTTGTTTAAAAGTTACCCAGAGACTAGACTTATCAGGGTCATCACTTTATAAGGTAAATAAATGTCTAATCACTATATTTTGCACCTGAAACTAATATAATATTGCATGTCAACTGTAATTGAAAAGTAAGTTAATTTTAAAAATACTTTGACAAAAAAAAAGGAGATAGATGGGACAAGTATGCAAAATAACTATTGTTTTTGATTAAAGAAAAGTCACCCTGATAGCAGAGTTTTCTCTAATAACCTTATTTAAATTTGAACCCCCACTCCCTGCAACACACACACGCACAAACTCTTGGAATTTCTCTTCTACCTGCACTACTTATTTCTCATAACACTCATGGCAGTCTAATACACAATATTAGTAATTTGTTGTCTGTCACTCTCCCTGCTCACTCCCCAGACACACTGGAATTCTAAGCTCCACAAGGGCAGACATTATTCTCTCTCTTTTCAGGGACATATTCCTAATATCCAGAAAACTATGTTACACTTGGTACTCAATAAGTGTTTGTTGAATATATGAATTATCGTAAAAGCAATTTTTATACATGAAATACCAGATTTTAAAATGTTCTGCTTCAGTTCAGAAAGCATACACATGATTATAATAAAATGTTTGAATTTCAAATATAAAGTTGAATATGAAATAAATAAAAAATATAATTCAAAGCAGGTGGTTTGGAAAGGTTAAGTAATACAAGATATACATCTTTGTTTTTTGATGAATACGCTGCTAGAGTTTAGGTCACTGATAAATTTTGGCTTAAAGATCTTTAAGCAGTTGTTTGCTATCATAGGTGACTTTGAAGGGAGCAATCAAAACACACACACACACATATGCGCGCACACACACACACACACACCAGCCTTCTTGTACAAGATTGCCTCTGGTGCCCAGGGAAAATGAAAGGAAATGACTTTTAAATGGCTAAGGAAGTATTCATGATTTATTAGTTCAGGGAAACAGCAGAGCAGGCACCCAGTTAACGAAAAGGCAGAACCAGCTTTAACCAGGTAGATGTTGACATGGAGATTCATTGACCAAATGTCTCATTACAGCTGTGTGGTTATGAATGACCCTGAGAATCAGAAACCTCTGAGTAACACTGTAAAATTTTCCTTTCTCATCAGTCCGGAGATCGAAAATTTGCAAAGAATAATTCTCTCCATAAGAAACTGAATTCAAAGTATATATCCTAACCTTCCATGCAGGGACTCCGTATTTGGAAGGTAGAAATGGTTGTTTACTTTCTGTATGTTCAGCAGAGAATCACATCACTTCAGAGTTCTAAGAGACTTTCATAATCATGCCCTCTCATGACAGTGTTTTATGAAGGCAAAATCTGAACTAAGCCAAAAGTTTCCCAGCTAACTTGGAGGAAATATCCTAACCAGCCTTAAGATCTCTGAAGCTCATTCCAATGTCCTCTCCCCATGCTGAAATGTTAACGCTGAAGTCATAGTTAGATCTCCAGAGCAAGCACTCATTTCATCCTGAATTAATGCATACATTCAAATCTCTATATGTATGTAAAGGAAAAGAGAAAAAAGAATACACACACACACACACACACACACACACACACACACACCATGGAAAATTAATGTCATAAACTTCATTGATCTTGTTTGTTTTTTAATAAAGAGAAGAATGACAGAGAAAATAGTTTTCTATAACCTCATAGCCCTAATAATTTCTTTGGATATTTGAATCCTTCTAGTTTTATTGCTTTTATGTCTTCCATTTTAATAATATAAATATGGTCACTATTTCTTAACCAGTATCATAAGTCCTGTCCTATGCGATATATTTATTTAAACTTCACAACAACCCAATGACATAGGTTTTCTTAGCCCCATTTTATAGAGGAAGAGATGGAAGTTCAGGAAGTTTACTCAGAAAGTAACTTGGCCAAAGCCAAACAACCTGAGTGTGGCTGAGTTCATCCTCAAACCCAAATGGTCAATCTCCAAGGCCAGTGTTATTGATATGCCCCATGTTGCATCTCCATCTCTCTTCTGGTAAGTGAAACCCTAGTTTCCTTCCTTGTCCAAGATAGACACTTTAAACCTTATATTTATGAGCACAACTAACATTATCCCAATATCCCAATTACATTCACTCTATAAATAGATAAAGTAATATCATTAATATTTAAATAACAAACTTGATTGCAGTTTTAAAACCATTTAAGATGATTTGATTTTTCAGCCATGCATGTCACAATCAACCTGAGCAAAGCCCTTCAGGCAGGGAGCTGTGCTTCCCCTGCTGCCAGTTGAAGAGTTTCGCTTCATGTGGACAAAGAAGCACCTTCATGATTTTTCTTGTCCATTGCCTGCCTAGAATGCCTTATTTCAACCAGAACAGATTGTAGATTTGCTGGGGAAGCTTGGCTGAACCAGGCATGACATTGTGTCTCCTATTGAAATGAACGGGCAAAGCTTGGAGGAGACATGATTGTGTTCTTCCACAGAGGTGGCACAAGTAAATCACCAAGGCTTGGCCCAAAACTGCGGCTCAGATTCCAAGCACAGCACCTCCCAGGCAAGGGACTTAGGGGCAGGCCGAAATGTCCATGGCCTTCAGATAATACATCCTGGCTTCTACGTCCTGCCCCAGGTCAAGGAAAGATATCTGGTCAGGATTTTTGGCAGCGAAATCATCTGACTTAAAGAAGTTCCTGGAGTCTTTCCAGAAGTAGCCAGAGGGCCAAAGTGTGGCTGTCAGTCAATCTCCTGGGATCCAAACTCTGAAAGAGTAGGAGGTGGCTTTCCAGAGCTCCACCCTTCCAGCTCTGGTCTGCTTCCGCACTCCCCTCTGGGGGAAACTTGAGGGGTGGAGGGCCTCAGGGAAAAGGAAATCTTTGGATCTGTTCTTTATCCATTGTCCCATCATTCTGGCGACTGCCAGTCTCAATTTTTTTAACGGTTAACATGTAAATAGCACTGCTTTATTATTTTTACAAGAGATAATGCTCCACTATGAAGAGGGTGGAGGGGACATGTTTGTTGCTTCCAAAGGAAACAAGATGTTTAGTTTTGACTTCAAACTGAGAGGTTTCAGAATGTGCGAAGTGACTTTTGCCTTTTTTACTTAAGAAACTCTGTTTTTAATTTTCCTATCTTCTCACTGACAGAGAATACAATTATTGCCACTCTTTTTTGCAAGCTAGCTGGTTCTTTCTTATGAAAATGTGAACCATAAGTTGAAAAGGCTGCTTGGCCTGTCTATGGTAAGCTCTTCCAAGCCATAGGTCACTAAAATGCTCTTGGAAAGATTTTCTTGTAATTTCTGTGTTGTATTCTTCTCAGAAACCGCAATCTATTCAATTGCCCCTATTGGACTGCACAACATAATTCATCCCAGGAGACTTCCTTTTTAATAGTTTTTATTTCAACTTATCTTATTTCTACTAATTATTTTTAAATGTATGTGTATATATAACCCACTGTTGATTCTCAGCAACCAAGAAGTCTCAGAGATACCACTACTGTATATATTTTTATGCATACATATGGATCTAGTAAGGTCAGTGCTCTCAATCTTGTGGGATCAATGATCTCTGTTTTGAGTAATTCAGAATGATATTTTTGGAATATTTTTATAAATGGAAACAGAGGACATTATTTTGTATTATACAAGATGTTATCTACACTTACTGGAAGTACAATATGGATGCTAATAAATATAGTTTACTAAAGTTTAGAATTATTGATGTTCTTTTTTTTCTTTGTTCATTTCTTCCTCAAATTAAAATGCTTTGCTAAATATGGCCTTGTTTGTCAGCTTCTTAATCATTTATAATGTGAGTGTACATGTTCCTGTTTCTTATTTATTGTATTCAACCATAAGAATTTAAACACGTATAGAAGCTAAGAGAGAAGATAAAACCTGTTAGTATTCATAAACATGTCCTTCGAGAACTCATTTTATCAAATAATACTTAGAGCTTTGTGGAACAGAAAATATCTTCCTCTTTATAAAGAAAATGAGTCACAAGGAACTCAAGCAAGTTGTTACATGGTCATTGATAAGATAACAAATAGAACTCCAAAGTCTTATTACTATCACATATTATTTTCCACACACTCACGGATGGAAAGCTGTAGCAAACTTGGGTCAAAATGTAAACTCTCAGGGAGAATAAATTTTAGAATGTTAAAGCCTACACCTGATACTTTGTTTAATATATCACTGTGCTTGATGCTAAGAAGAAACAAAATGTTCCTTTATGTAGATATATTCTATTTCATTCTAAATAATTCATGCTCCTTAAGACACATGTGGACCAAAATTTAACTTTCTGTATAAAGTACGCAGTGTTCCCAAAGCATGTTGGGAACTGGCTTTGTGAGGCCTTGAACATTTCTGGAAGATTTCATTTGTGACACCTGCATGCTATACTTGGCCATATGGCAGAATACAATTGCCAGTGAAGACGTTTGGGAAAGTAATTGTTCTACAGGCTCCAAGCTCTGCCCTTCATAACTCACGTCTGCTGGACGACTAGTGTGAAGAGAATAGAAATGCCAGAATCCTTAAAGAAATCACAGAATATATCTATAATGTATGAGACCTTAAATTTCATCCAGTCCCACTACATCAAAGTATCTTTCAAGTATCCTTGATAAGCACTTTAAAGTAAGATAATATCAAAAATTCAGGAAGGATAATGGCAGGCAAACCACCATGGCACCTATAGGTAAAATGTTTTAAGCGAACCAAAGAGAATGTGCTTGCTTGGAATTCAGAAAAAGAATGCAAAAAGGGTATTGCTCCCCTTTGAAATTTGATACATACCAATTCTTTCCATGCTTCCAGTACTCTTGCAATTCAAGGGCAACTGTTACAGATTTTGGATAGTTTCTTTCTCATTCATTTATTCAACAATATTTATGTAATGCCTACCATGTGAAAGATAATCTATCAAAGTTAGGATTAGCATTTATGACCACTGCAAAAGTATTTTCTGTTCCCAGAATTTCGCTCAAATCTTTTACTTACTACATCCCACATAGGTGACCACAGATCATATACGTACACTCACTCCCACTTTCCAGAAGAGAAAAATATTCCATAACAACAGAGTGAAGGAAAAATCTCATGAAAACATAACAAATTTTAGAAATTCTTAATAACTCACTAGTTACTTATTAAACAGGCAGTGAAATATGATAGATATCTGAGCCCAGATATAAAATACTAGAATATTGGTTAGTATAGAATAAAGAGAGATGAGACTAAAGAGAATGAGGAAATGAAATCATACAAAAATGTTAAAGTAGGTGCTGAGGAAAGTTTCAATTATTAACCTTTAGGAAGATGATGAAAGGGCAAAGAGTGCAGAGAGGGAACTTTGTGAGGAGGTTTTCTCCGGCATAAGCTGAGTATGAGTCCCCATCATTCTCTTCTTTCCCAGCAGAAGGGGTTGCTGACAACTTTCTCTCAGACTAGAGATAAGCACTTCAACAGGACCTCTCAGAGGCATATGTTCCCTTAATTTAGAAGGCTTAGACTAAGAGAAGACTCACCTGAACTTTAAGCAGCCCATAGAAGCACAGATTGGGCTGCAGCAGGGGCATAAATGTACTTCTCTCCAATGCCAGATCCCAAGGCATGTCCCAAGGGACCAGATGTAGAGTTCGTGATAGGAATGCCAAGGAGGGGGCATAAGAAATGGAATTCTGCCTAAGAGCAGACTGTCAAGGTGACAGATCCACAAGAATGAGAGGCTGATTGCAGAATTTTGGGTGGTATACACCATGAGTTCTCTCAGCAAGTGTAAGAGCCCTGAGTCTTGGACCTTTATCATGAATTCTCCATTACTCTAACTTTCAGCCATTAGAGCCAAGACCATGCTTGCAGGTTGGCATCTCCACCAACTATGGAATGTAACAGTAATGAGATTATTGAGAATGTCACGTCAACATGGCAGACTGAGCTGACAGAAAAATCACTTCCCTTCATGGAAGAGTTAAACTCTAGAAAATCAAAATTTGTACACGCAGCCAAATTTCAAATCCGGAGTGTGAAACCTCTGAGTGTGAACAGAGGAGCCAAAGTCATGGATGTGGATAAGAACTTAAACCAAAGGAGCTCATGGCTTACACCCTTGATGAATACTGTAGAACCTCACAGGGGCCAGAGGTTTAGAGCCATCACAAGCAGAAGGGTTCAAAATGCCATTTCATGTGTGCAGAGAGATAACAGAGTCTGAGAAGATATCCCTTTAAAGGCAAGAGATGCCGCCACAATGTGACAGAGTGATATTTTCAAAGGTAAAAGAAAGTTATTATCTCCCAATTAAACTATGTCAAGTGGAAGTAAATAAATACAAATACTGAGTTTATTAGTCATAGAAGCTTGCTAAAAAAAAAAAACACTAAATAACATTATGCAACAAAAATAACGGTCAATATAGAAGAGTGAGTACAGGGAATAATGAGAAAATGGAGCTTGTTAGGATGTTGGTAAATCTAAATGAACTTCGGATGTAAAATAACGATATTAACTAATTTGATAGTTTAGATGAAAGAAAAAACTAAAATACTAGACAATAATTTGTAATACAGGAGAGAATAATCATTCTAAGTCCTCATATTGTTCAGAAGAAAGATAGGTGATTTGGTCAACTCTATATTTTTGTTAAGTCAGATATACAAGTTAGAAATTCGAAGTATAGCTACTAAATAGAATAAAAATAAAATGTATAATTATCAAATAAGTTGAGAGAATAAAGAATACTCAACTTATTCAGTAAAAATAAGAAAAGAAAAATAAACCCACAAAACATAAAACGAGTTAGTACAAATAGGCATTGATATATTCGTAACTGTAATAAATACAAAAAGAATTTAAATAATCTCAAATTAAATTTTATAAAGAGAAAATAACATCCAGCTATTTTTCAAGAGATAAATATGCAAAAAAATATACAGAAAGAAAAGGCCTGGGCAAATATCGGTCAACAAAAGATAGCTGGTGCTGCAATATTCAAATCAAGCAATACAGAGTTTTAAGCCACAGCATTGATAGGAAAAGATACATAAGATAAGAGACAACTCAACAAGAAAATAAAAGTCATGAAATTGCATGTACTTAACAACATAGTCTCAAAATACATGATATAATTATAAGGAGGAATTTGCAAATGCACAATTAGAATGGAAGGTTTTCATACACCTCTCTCAGAAATTGATACATCAGGCAGACAAAGAAAAAAGGATTAAGAATTTATATAATATTTGAACAACATAATGAAAGAGCTAATTTGAAAGACTTATATGTAGGAGTCTCCACACAATAAATAGAAAATTAAAAAAATTTTTTTTCAAGCAGAAATGATAGTTTAAAATCTAACTGCATAGGTCATAAAGGAAATTTCAAGAAATACCAAAGGATCTATCTCATATCGGTATTATAAAAATATTCTAGTAGTTAAAGAGGAAACCACATATAAAATTATTTTTAAAAATTTAACTTATACAATAAAAGTTTCATATGCCAAAATGTGGGGATATCTCTAAAACAATAACTTACCCTTAAATAAATTTAATAAAACAAGAAAGACTGAAAATAAATGAGCTAAAGTTTCCATTGATGATTAGGGGGGGAAAAGAATAAGCCCAAAGAAAGTGGGAAAAAAAGATTTAATTAAAGATAAACAGAAATAAATGAAATTGAAAACAAAATCAGTAGAGTGATGAGGCCATAGAAATGTTCCATCTGTCTCCTAAGAGCACCTCATAGTCCATGATGAAAGATGAAGCTGTCTCATGCCTCAGCTGCCACTGGTGTAGAATACCTACCTGCATTGCCTGACTGAAATACAATGTGAGCCACATATGCAATTTAAATTATACGGTAGCCACATTTTTAAAAGTAACACGAAACAGATGAAATTAATTTTAACAATATATTTTATTTAAGCCAATATATCAAAAATGTTATTATTTCAACACACAGTCAATATAAAAAAATATTGAGATAGTTTACATTCTTTTTCCATACTAAGTCTTTAAATCTGGTTTATATTTTATACCTGTAGCACATCTGAATTCAGACTAGCCACAGTTTGGTTGCTCGGTAGCCACATGCTGCTGTCTAGTGGGTATTAAATTGGATAGAACAAATGTGTACACAAATGACATGCCATGTAATTTCAGAATTCATTAGCTTTCACAGGTACTATTTTATCACATTTGTTTCTTAATTCAGTCTTTGGAACAGGATAAAGTCTTGTACAAGCAAGCGTTTATCTGCATTCTAGGCCCCACACCATGGTGGCAAAGCTACCTCAGTTACCTCATTGCAAGTTTCTGAGTTAGACTTTTCCAGCCAGGTGCAGTCGCATCAATTTATCAGCCAAGGTTATGGCCATATAGCTGATGGCCTCTCAAAGAATCATTGACTTACTTTTCATATCAGTGTTTGCACAACAGAAATTCTCTACAGTCACCTCTATCCCCCAGAGTTTCATGTTGAAATAATAAAATGCCCCAGATCCACTTGAAGATAAATCGCTTTAATTATTAGGCAGAATGTGAAGCTCACTATTTCAAATATCAGGTCAGTGCAGTGCCCAGCATTGCCAGTGATTTCACCGTGATGTTTCTCCAGGTGCTACTAGTGAGCCTTAATATCAATGAAATGCCTCTGTTTAGGACTCGCTTCCTCTATGGGATTTGTTCACTTCTTCCACAGGAATAAAATATATATCAGTAATAGTCAGAGAAGACTATTATTTCCCACATCACAATATTTGCTATTTGACATTTTCGTCTAATTGGCAGCGTTGTTTCTAATATCTATGGAAATCTCAGAGAAATATTTTTTTAGGCCTTAGACTCTTGCATTTTTAACACTTTATGTGAGATCACAGAAGGGAATATAATGGTTAGATTTACAAGCAGATGGATCTAAGTCAGACTACCAAGATTCAAATATCATCTTTACTACTTACCAGTTGTAGTAAACTCTGAACTGAACCTCAGTTTCCTTAACACGGTGCTCAGCATCCAGAATTATTTCATAAACATTAGTTAGGTCATCTGTAGGTTCTTAATTCCTTAAGACAAATTTCGGAGCATTGAAAAAAGTGGCCATCTGACAGCATTTCTAAAAGTCTGAAGACGATTCTTCTCCCTTTAAAAAAATTCCAGTTGACCTGTTTTTCTCTAAAACCTTCATCAGAAATGTTTCTCTAAATGTGATGACACCAACTTCTTTTCTAGATACTTATTATGCAGCTATGTTAACGTTTGGTTTGATCAAGATCCTATGATCAAGAATCAAGCCAGATCAAAACTCTCTAAACATAATTGGTATCAGCTTATGTAGTAATCCAGTTTTCATATTTCACTTTCGCTAACCTTATTCTGAATCAGGAGGAGGCATTCTAAGGCTAAAGATTGGGTAAAGTAGGCCAAAGTAGGCACTGTTAGTCCAAGTTTTCTTTTTTTCTAACGATATGATTTTTTTAATAGCGTTTTTACTGAGCAAAAGGGGAGACTAAGTATCCCCTTTAGAGACTCACCTTTCTAGTGGGCCAATTCCCCCGTCTTGTTATTTTGATTATACCTTCTTTCTTTGAGGGTCATGTTCATTAAAACTATAAATTTTATGCCCATACTATCTATCTGCTGAAGTTTTCAAATTCTGGAGCTGCAATTGCACTTTCAGAGACTTTTGCCAATTTTTGAGAGTATGGTATAAAACCAGACAAGTTTTTTCAATTTTTCCAATAAATCTGTTCCAATGTTAAAATCTGTTCTTTTGAAAATACTGATTAATAATTAATATAGAGACTGAAAGTGTCAGGCACCATTCTGTTTTGTTTTACATTAATGTGTTAGTACTCATAATAGCCCTATGAGGAAGATATTAATTATCATTATTCTCACCTCATAGATGAAAAAAATAAGACATAAAGAAGTTGAGAACTTGCCTAAATTCTCATAGTTCCCAAGAGATGAAGAGTTTAAAATACAGCTCTTGTTTCAGAGCCAAAAATTTGAGCCACTATGACATATTCTGCCTCTCAAGAGAAAAAAAAAAAATCTTTAGTAGCTTACCAAAATGAAAAAGAAGACTTTGTGTATTAAAAAGTAAACGTGTCACATTTTAACATATCTCTGGAACCAAAAGCAAATAACCTACTCTTAATTTATATGTGTCTCAGAAACCATATGCCATATACACCACCAGGGACATAGGTGAGAATATCAAATAATTATAAAAATTAACCAAGAAGTCAACGGTGTTTCCACCATGGTTACTGTGGTACTTTGGTGCTCTTGTTTACGCATTAGAAAGTATCTTTCTTCTTTTTCCCACATTTCCAAGTTGTAAAAAGGTAGAGAAGTGATCTTGTGTTTTAGATGATGTTTACTTTTTCTTTTTTTTTTTTTTAGTTGACCAGAAAATCATTTTCCAAGCCCAGCCACAAATATGTGCTATAAAATAATTTATCTACCAAGAGTTCATGGACAGCTGGATGGGGAAAAAAGCACATTAATTATCATTCATGTGGAAATGCCCCCATAGACATACCATTTAATTAACAGAGAGGACAGTACTGGAAATGAATTATTTGAGGGAAGGCAGAGAGAGGTGTAAGCTAAACCCTGAGGTGATTTAAGGCTATTATCTGTGGATAAATATAACAAGAATACATAAAATAGATTCCTGTATTGTAAACTCCTTAAAAAATAAAAAGGTCCCTTAAAAAAAAAAAAGACCCTTCTGAGCCTTTTCCTTGCCTGTATTAAAAGCCATCTTCTATGAGCAGGAAGCTTGTTGGGTACTGCAGGAACATCCATGCCCTCAGAGGCTAGATCTCAGTGCTGTGAATTCAAACTCTGAAAACATGAGAGCTAAAATCACTTCATGGAGCAGTTCCTCTGTCTCTAAAAAACCTTGAAATCTGTAGCTCTGCCAAGACTATAAATAGAAGTGATATGGCAGCAGTGGATTGATCATTCTGCTAAATGTGCTCATCCCATTTGGGATAGTTTTATGAAGTATGGCAGCAGCTGGGCCAGTGGTGGCTGCCACCACCACTGCTACTGCTCCTGCAACGGTTGCAAAATGCTTTCCTTTTTTTTCCCCCCCTCTTATTTCTTTACTGAGAAGAGCCAGAAGAGATTTTCGTAAAGCTTAAAGAAAAGAAAATAAATTACAGCCCAACGGCTGTTTTCTGGAGCAGTCTGAGAAACAATCAGAGTCTAAAATGAAATCACGTACACCTGTGGACTCCGTGAAAATAAACCCAAAATCAGAATTCTGGAACTTAGTTCGGCATCATATGTTCTTGACCCTTAATATGATAAGCTAAGTATAATATCTAGCAGAGGAAAAGGAGAGTTAGGGGCAGTGGTAGTTTTCTTTTCTGACCTTGGTATTTCCTTGTAACCATCCATAAAGAAAGACAAGCTCACCTTCAATATTGTCTTTCCTTTTTTTGTATCCTCCTCTTAACTTTCAGCATCTGTTTTCTTTATCAGTCCCATGGTTCTTAATTTAATTCAATTCAAAAAGTATTTACTTGAGAGCCTACTGAGCACTCAGTACTGTACTAGATATTTGGAGAAGAGAATGCACTTTAAAAAATAACATCTTTATAATAAACTCTTTTAGCACTAGAATAAGAAATTGGGGTGGGGAGGAGTTTCCCAACCCGATTTCTGTCCCCTCTTACCAAGTTTTACCTTCCCATTGGAAGTCTTTGTCTTTGGTTTCCTCTATCACCCACCCCCATGGTCCCTCTGGGAGTGATCTCAATGTGAGCAAAGCTTTCCCCATAGCCCAACTGAGATGCTTTCAACCAAGGTTTTTGAAAACCCCAAGAATTGACACAGGGAAAGAAACATTGATGTGCAGTGATTAAAACAATTCAGACTACAAAAAAGATCTTTTATTTTCTAATATTTTTTCAGCAAGCAACCCTGTATTTCAAAAAGAATCTTGCACAAAACCTAACAGGTGAACAGAAAACCTTGGAGTTGCTCTAGTAAGTGAAGAGGACCTGCATCCCAGGGAGACCAGGACACCTCTCTATGTAACCCTAAGGACTCTCTGAGCATCATTTGAAACAACCTTAAGTAGAGATCTCCATGTGTCAGATACTATCTTTAACACACCTCATGAACACAATCCCACAACACACACACACACACACACACATACACACACACACACACACACACACACACACACACACACATCCCAACCCTTTCTTCAACGTCAAGAACAAAACAGTACTCTGCTCCCCCTTCCTACATTATCAGTGCTGGTCCAGTACATATGTTCTAATACATATGTGAGGAAGTATTTTCCTCACAAACTAAAGTGGTCCCCATGTCCTGTAAAATTACAATGTTTTAGAGCAGACAAAAAAAACATCCACACATAAGGAAATCTGACTCAAAACAGAAAACAGTACATGTGACAGACACTGGACTTAACCTTACTTTCAGCTGTGACTGGGTTCTTGGTATGGGTATGACCTGCCCCAAATATAGATCCATCTTAACATAAAATAATAACTTCAGCATTCAAATGATAGTGAATTGATAGAGAGGAAGTAGTCTTCTCACAAACTGAAGTGGCCCCCATCTTATATAAGATTACAATATTTTAGAGGATACAAAAAATATCTATACATAAAGAAATCTGACTTGAAACAGAAAATAAAAGAAGGCTGTATAAAAGAGGTTTCTAAACCGACAGTGAGAAAATTATTAAAGATGTAAGTATTGGGGTGATAAGGAAGGGGAGTGATCCATATTGGCTGGAGTGATCAGTCAATATTTAAAAGAGTAGTTTAGACTTAAGATGAACCCTGAAAGAGAAGTAGATGGAAAGGAAAAACTTTTCCCGGCAAGCGTCTAGCAAACTAAGGCATGTCCTTTAGTAAGTATTTGCATAGTAAGGAATCAATACCCAAACAGACCTAAGCTTTACTAATAAAAATAAATCTCTAAGAAGAAATTTAAGTTACACTAGATCCTTGATAGAGAAGAATTTTCCCACTGAGGAGATGTAGGTGGAACTTCTCAAATGACATTCAGCAACCCAGAGCTACATCTAATCTCTGTGTGATAAAATTTTTGCCCCAGGCATTTGGGAGAGAAATATGGAAAACTCAGTAGTTTGCATTCCAGTGTGCTGCCATAATAACTTTGAAACGCTAACTAATATGTTTCCCTTCCTACTTTTACCTCTCTTCATCTCCTAACCTAGCTGTTACAAGATCATGGCCAAAGAAAGAGAATATGATGACACAAAGTAGGAAAAATAAAAGTCTTTTTCTTGCTTTTGGCTTACAAAAACCTAGATGAAAGATTTAGAAGAAAATGGAATGACTCCTAGGAAGCTGTCCACATCCATACCTCCCTCTCCCATCACTCCATCCTCTCAAAGCTAGACAAGAATTCTCCAAGCTTTGGGAAAGGATAGGAAACCAGATGGGATGAAAGTGATATGAGAAAAATGTCCTATGAGAGCATTGGATCCAATGAAAACTCAAGGACAAGAGCACAACCAAGTTCAACATCAGGTGGGCCTAGGGACTGTGCTACCTACCTGTCTTTCCCACCCGTAACAAGTTAAGGACTTCTCTTCCACAGCGTTCAATACATCAGCCATTATGCATTTGAGCTCCATCTTTTTTCTCCAAATTATGCATAGACAACTGCTTAGCCCAGTGTTTTTCAAACATTAATTTGCATCAGAATAACCTGGAAGGCCATTAAAACCCAAATAGTCAGAATCCTCTCCCAGAGTTTTGATTCAGTAGGACTGGGTCAGGGCCTGATAATATGCATTTCCAGCAAGTTCTCATAGGATGCCAATGCTGCAGGCCTAGAGACCATACTTTGAGGATCACTGCCCAAGGCCACATTGTAAGACATTCAGAAGCACAAAGAAGGGAAATGAAAATTTTTACATCTATATTTGAGTGCCAAAGATGAAATAGAAGCCCCCACATTTGAATTTGGGGGGTTAAACAGAAGCAGCTTAGGATGTCCTTTGAGCTTGGGCAATGGTACAACACACTGGAAAAAACAGTTTGGAAACTTTGGTGCACTGTATCCCTGGGTATCCAAAATCTGAGTAGATCACCCTGGAGAAAGACATCTTAGGTCACTTAGGTGCGCTGTTCCACATAGAGCTCCCCCAACCTAATGACGTACATGTTGACCGAGGGCCTGGCTTCTTTACAGCTAGGTAGCACTTGACAGAAGACAAGTACTGAGATCTACGTCTCTCCTTTCCTAGCATTCTTACATGGGTAACAATATGTCTAATTTCAACTGAAAACTTGGCATCTGGGATATTTTATCTATGAATCAAAATAGAAGGCAACAATTGGTTGAGTGGCCTCTGGGGTTAGAAAGATTTGTCTTTGAATCTCAATTTTTTATTTATGTGTTGTATGAACTTAGGTACATTTTGAACCTCTCAGTCCCTCAGTTTCCTTAATTGGGGGAAAAATCGGTATGGCACCTAACTCACACAGTTCTGGTAAAGATTGAATAAAATGTTGTTAAAGCATTTGGCAAGGGGTTGGCTCGTGGCACATATATATTGCTGGTTATCATTTATAACAGGACTTAATATAATGCCTTTCACAGAATTAAGTCTTCAATAAATGTTCTCTGGCGAGTTGAATTATCACCAACCTTTTGACGGTCTCAAAAGTAAATGGGGTGTAACTAAACAGCCTCCACTCCCATTTCCATGCCCTCACCTTAACAATGACAGGACCAAGAAATTGCCCTATGGTTTAGACTGCCTGGGGCTTAAGCATGTGTCCCACTCAACCCACGTTCCAGCTCCTGCTGATGAAATTTAAAGAATGTCAGGCGGCAGGCCTCTGTTGTTAAGGAGGGAAAACAAGGAGAGGCAAGCTCCCAGAGAGGTGGTCCCAGGAGGCGTTCAAAACCTCCAGTATTCTCAGCTCCAGCTTATCTCGGGTCGAGCCTTTGTTAGGATTTAAAAAATAAAAAAAGCCAAGCGGCCTTCTGAAAACCAGCTTCTCAGTAAACTGCATAGGCACTTCCTGGTTCCCCATGATATGAGAATAACCTTTAAAACTCTTTCCATTTCTGAGCCCAGCTGGAAACAGGAAACGCATGGGGTACAGCTTTAAACAAAAACAAAAAGACCAAAAGATAAACCAAATTGTCCCAGGGTTCAGAAGAGGTTTATGCTAAGTGTTAGAAGGTTCAGACTTAGCGAATCCTCCCCCAGTTTCTGCCATTCCAGAAATTCCTTTTGGGGGGTGGGGGTGGGGGGTGGGGAACGAGGCTTGTACTAAATTTGCACAGCACTGCCATCTTCAGGACCACTGAGGAAAGTTTCTCAGGGTCAGTCAGATAAATCATCTTCCTAAACACTTCATTTAAATATAATCAGATGGTTAAAAATTTGACAGCAGGCAGACTGGAACAGATTTTTCTCCTGTTTCCAATGTTTGAAAAGTCAGTAGACACAGCTTTTTTTGTGGTGTATGCACATTTAAAAAATATTTGCTGATTGAAAAGCCATTTACAATAAATAGGAAAGTTTAAATAGCTCATACGGCATTGCCAAATGATGGGAATAACACAGACACAAACATATTGTTCTGAAAAAAAATTCCTTAAAAAGAAAAGTATGAATCAAACGATGTAGAAGTGCTGTTTGAACAGATGGTGTGATTAACAACTAGCATGTTAGCCATCTCAGGAGCTTACAGAGAAGTAAACAAATGCAAGGGGAAAAATCACTTTATTCCCCCAAAGAGTGTTTAGCTTATTTCATTAGGAAAATTTGAAAGTCTGCATTCTGAAAGCTGGATATCCCTAGTGAGTATTAGGAATAAGAGGTGAGGAGAATCTTTTTTGAGAAAGACCACATCAAGGCAAATGCTGATGCTCCCTTGTGGCCCAAGATGACATGTGAGAAGTGTAGGCTGTCGTTTTCATCCAAAATCCTGGAGGCAGGATGGTGCCGTGCAGAAGGCACTGGTCTTAGAATTAGGGGGCCGAGTTCTCATCTTGGCTCTAGCACCAGCTGCCACTGGCTTTGAGTCCATCCTTGCTCTCTCTGAACTTCAGTTTCTTTGCTCAGAAAAATGAGAGTAAGAACCAAATGAGTTGTACAGCTGTGTTTCAAAAACTTTAATGTGCATCTGAGGAATCTCATTAAAATGCAGATTCTCACTCAGTGGCTTGGAGTAGGGTCTGAGAGTGCGAATTTGACAGGATCCCAGGTAATGGTGATGTTGCTGATCTACAGCCCACATGTTTACTACCAGGGCTCTGAAATCCCTTCTAGGCATTATGCGGTGTCATCCTGTCATATGCTAGGCGTGGCTCAGAGCCACGTGAAAAAGACCAAATGTCCACCTTCCAGGTATACGACTCTGAAATGTACATGGATAAAAGTGTATAAATAAACATGCCAGATGTCAAAATGATTTGAAAAGCAAATCAAGTATTTATTTACCTTATGTAATAAACAGTTTGAATTGACTTTTGTGACCAGGTGAGGTGAGGGGAGAATCCTAGGAATTAGATGTGGAGACCAAGTATTTGAGTCTGAAATGAAAAGGAGGTTGGGAGAATGAGTCATCAACCAGAAGCCACACACTGAATTCAAGACTCATCCTGAAATTTCATTAAAATTAAAAACTTTTGTTCTCTGAAAGGCACTGTTAATAGAATAAAAAGACAAACTAAAAACTAGGAGAAAATATTCACAAATCACATATTTGACAAAAGACTCGTATCCAGTATATATAAAGGATTCTTGAAACGCAATAGTAAGAAAACAATCCAATTTAAGAATGGGGAAAAGATTTAAATAGATGCTTAGTCACAGAGGAGATAGGAATGGCAAATAAATATGAAAAGATGTTCAACAAAGATGTTCAGCCACTAAGGAAAGGCAGATTAAACTCATGATGAGATACCATGATACACTTATTACAGTGGCTAAAATAAATATATATATATATATATTGACAACACCAAGTGCTGAGAAGCATGTGCAGAAACTGGATCACTCATATTTTTCTGGTAGATATGTAAGAATGATACAGCCACTCTGCAAAACAATTTTTAGCAGTTCCTTATAAACAAAATTACCATGTGACTCAGCAATCCCACTTATTTTTACCACAGAGAAATAAAATCTCGTATTCACACAATAACCTGTGCAAGAGTGTTTATAGGCATTCTAATCATAATCACCAAAGACTAGAAACAATCAAATATCTTTCAATAAGTGAGTAAATAAACTGTGTTATATCCATAAGATGAAATATTACTCAGAAAACAAGGAGCAAACTATTGATAGACACAACAACTTGGTGCATCTTGATCAAAGGCATTACGCTGAGTGAAAGAAACCAGTCTCAGAAATGTCATACGATATGAATGCATTTATACGACACTCTCAAAAACATAAAACTAAAGTGACAGAATACATATCAGTGGTGGGCAGAGGTTAGTGGTGGGTGGAAGGCTTGAGTACAATGGGTGATAAGAAGGTTTCATGGGGAGACGTCACTGTTCCACACAAATCTGTCCATGAGTTAAATTTCATAGAATTATGCCCCAAAAGTCAATTTTACTGTATATTAAATAATTTGTTTTTTAGAAATTTGATTAACAAGCATTCAATTCTTAGCTTTTCTAAAAAACTTTGAGTCGAAGTGAAAAGTTTTTAAAAGTCTGATTAATAAAGTAAATGTTTCCCAGCCACCAATACAATACTTTACAAGTGAACATTAAGGGTTAGCTGCTACTTTTCTAGTTCATCACATAGCCTTGAAAGATATTCCTGTACTCAAGTTCCAACAGCTTATCATTTTAAGTCTACAGCACCCTTTCTTTTTTGATGATATATAAGATGTCAGGTAAGTCTTTCCCTACAAGTTACAGCTCAATCCTTCAACAAGTCAGTGGCGAATCCAGAAGGCGACTCATTACTGACAAGGCCTTGGCCTCCAAGAAACTTAATATGCTTATAAAAAAATAACCTGTCATTTGATTCTCTCATTGTTGGTACCATATAATACATAATACTCCCACAAAAATTTCACAAAAAGAAAGTATACTAAGAATTTCTATAAAATAGAGAAAAAAGGAAGCAAGCAAGAAAAGGAATAAAAAAGAAAAAACAGGGAAGAGAAGGGAAGGGAAGGGAAGGGAGGAGATGGGAAGGGAAGAGATGGGAAAGGAAGGGAAGGGAAGGGAAGGGAAGGGAAGGGAAGGGAAGGGAAGGAAAAAAAGAAAAAAGAAAGTGACAGACAAATGGCTATAAGAAGATATTCACCCTCATTAGTAATTAAAGAACTGCAAATTAGGGTGCATGCCATTTTTCAACCTATCAATTTTGTAAAAGTTAAATAGAACGATGCTATACAGCACTGAGGAGGGTGTGGGAAAATGGTGCATGGAGGCAGACTGATCACCTTTCAAGAGGTCAGTTTAGCAGTATGTAGCAAAAGCCTTAAAAATGTGTATCCCCTCTGGGATGGCAATTTAACTTCTAGACATTTATCCTAAGAAATAATCAAGCAAGGATCTTCAGCTTAGCAATGTTTTAACAGTGAAATACTGAGTTGAGGCTCTAAAATCCCTTCTAATGAGTAAATAAAAATACTCTATCATTCTCCAATGTACTATATGGTGCGCAGAATATAATGCTATAGTCTGAGGGTATAATATGATTCAGAAATGTGTATAGATTAATGTGCACAAAAAGTACTGATAGCTAAATATTAAACTGACTTTAGAAGTAAATAAAATATTTAAATTATGTAATTTAACATAATCCATATATCAAAAAGGTAGATTAGCTAAGCTACATAGTGTCCAGACAGTAAAAATAATGGCATGTGTCTATATTTATTGACATGGAAAGATTTTGTTTTTGAGAAAAAAATGTACTCTAAAATAGTACTATCTCATTTCTATACAAAATTTACAAAAAGACAGAAAACGTGTGTATGGGGGTAATGTAATATAATGCAAGTAATTACATTACTTTTTTTATCTACACATATAACTTTTCCATGCCTGCATAGTTTGCTGATTTGATGTATTTACAAAAGATCTTGTTTTTACTAATTTCAGAAAACTTTACTATGTACTTCTAGAATTATTTATTTAGTCACTTAATTTCTAGTTCACTCCTGATACTTGGTCTTTTTTACTTATCTGTGGCAAACAATTTTTATGTGTTCATAGTAATGTTTTAAGTCAGCCTTTAGGCTTTTTAAAAGGTTATTTTAAAATCTATTTCAGCTAAATGTTTCTGATCAGTGACCAAATTTATCTAAGTGGGTGTTTGGGACTTTACCCCACCTGTTAAAACATTGGACTTGATTGTGCTATAATTAGATAAAAGAGCGCTCATTAACACCCGATTAAACCAGTTTCTATTCATGACCCAAACTATGCCATGTGGAGTTAGTCTACCTTATTAGAATTAGTCATTTGTCTCATCCTAAAATCCCATCTCTGCATTTCACCCTGAATCAGATAGCCTGATAACTGATAGGTAAATAACTGAAGTTTTTAATATCTTATCTGACCCAATATTTTGGTGTCCCCAGTTTCATTGGAAACTGTTAGTTCCATTTTTCAGGCACTTTTTAATATTTTGATTATTTTTAATATTTTAAATTATGTCATTTTAAATTATGGCAGAGACTGCAGAGAGAAGACTAGCTTAGAAAATTTTTTGCTGTCATCTCAAGTGGTAATTTTCCCTTACAAAGAATGATACAACTCCCTGAACTCATGCCTAGATATACAATTTGTTACCCATCTTTCTCCAATTCTAACAAAAACACTTATTTCACACAGTCCCCTCCATCACATCCCACCAAGCATTTCATTTTATCTAGTTAATGGTGTCCACATTTTTATATTTTGACCTGACTTTTCTCCCAATTTTAACAAATGTCAAATGGCTTTCTACTGATAAATTGGACATCATTTTCCTCAAATAAATCATTGATTTCCCTTCAATGACTTAGCATCAAATTCATTCCAATGATTTTAACTACTTATGTGCTTTTCTTAACTCGTTGGTTTCTCTGTAATTTAGAAACTGCTCTATCAACTTCAAAAATTTTAAAACAGCTCCTGATATTCTTCCTTTCTAATCTAGTCTCCGTGTTCCCAAGTCCCCTCATTAACAATAATAGCTACAGTTGTCAACTGCAATGTATCAATCACTTCTGAGACCTTATATGGTATCCTGATAAGAGCATTGTCGGGGAGAGAATTGTTAATCTAGTTTTATAGATGAGGAAATGCGGCTAAGAACTTTTAGTAACTTGCCCAGCGATGCTCAGCTAGTAAGTGACAACTGGGATTCAGATTCAGTTCTCTCTGATGCCAAAGCACCTTCTTTCTTTACACCACAGTGTCTTCCACGAATCTAACAGGCCCACCCAGGCGCTCATGTCTTATCTGGTTCATGGACCACTGTCCCAGTATCACCAGGACTCTTAGCTCCTGCCTGCAACACTTACCTATGCAAATTGAGACTGGTGTAGGACTAATCATATGTAAGTTTCTCTCCAATTCTAATTATTTGGCTTTTTTTCAGGTCCTTAAAGAGTCTCTCAAAGGCATTACTTTTTTCCCAAAAATTTAATTCCACTTCTAAAGTCTTATGTGGTTCCTCAAGTTAACACCACTTTTCCCTGCTTTCTCAACAAAGCTGGTTATTGATTTATTACTTTCTCAGTGTGGCAGTAAATCAATACACTAGGAAGCAGTTTGTCAGATAATCCAAAAAATACAGAACAATTATTTTCTTAGGGAGTAAAAACCAGGGCTTCCTGTTTGAGAATTGTGGGTGATCCCACCTTCCCAGCCCTTTTTTTGTTCTGGAGCAGAAAAACCTGGTCCAGTGATTACTCACATCACATTTCCAGCTTTGCCATTCCCTTGGGCACTAACTTATTTTCTAGCATTTGAAAAGATTGCACCCCCAGGGCTTAATTGCAATTAGAGAAACAAGTTGGAGAGAACATCAAATTGTGTTCTGGGGGAAATTTTTTTTTTTTTTTTAATGTGGAGTCAGGGAATTAGATGATAAGAAAAAAAAGTTATTAATTTCCAAAATACATCTTACAAAAACACAAAGCTAATAACTTATACTTGCTGTTCATTCTATTTTTGTTATTTGGCTCTTGACGGGCAATCTTATTTATCACTTTCTAAAGTAATCACAAAATCAAACTGTTGCTTGGCCTGTCCGCTCCCTCCCCAAATCAGTTCAACAGCCTCCAGCTGACAGTTCTGACTTGCGCAGATAGCTCCCCCACCCCACCCCACCCCACCCCCGACTGTGAAATGCTGACCTAGGGTAATCTGAGATGTTGATATCTCTTCTCTTTAGGAGTAATGTCATCCGTTCCACAAAACAAATCACTTCTGTCTTAGTCACCTAAACTTTCCATGGGGTCCTTTCAGCCTTTGGGGCTTTCTGTGTTTTGAAGAAATAGCTTTAAAGAAATCACTATTTTCAGGCATTTTGACTAAGGAACTTTTCATGGGTGTGTGTGGAAAATATAAAGTAACTCTTTTAAACATACTGAACTTGAGGTCAAATTCATTAACCAAACATCTTTAAATTTAATCATAGATTGAGTCTGCTTACTCTTCAGTGCTAGTATCTACTAGCACATGCTGGAGTCCTGGCTCCTTGAAGTGATATCCTTCCTCACATACTGTGTGCAGCAAATTTTATACTTACTTTTTAAGAATTTTATCCTGCTATATTGTGTTTTATATCAGTAACCTACTTTCAATTCTCTTTGGAATAATGAGGGTATACATAGATAAATTAAATATGTACAAAGGATCCTAGACCAGGAACTAAGATTTGCTATTAATTAGCTGTAGGATCTGGAATAGGTCACTTAAATTCCCTGCAAAATTATAGGGTTAGCATGAAATGATCTATATGGTAATTTTTCTCATGCTGATCTTAGTGTAACAGCACTGCCAATCAAAGGAACAGATAAAAATAAAAAATATATATCTCAACTACTAGGGCTGATACTCAGTTGGCAGTTAACATCCGTTCCCACTCCCTTCTCGTGTGTGTTTCTGTACTGCAAAGTTGTAAAGCTAAAAATGGTATTCCCCAGTCTTGCAGCTAGTGTCCCTGATGTGAATGAGATTCCACAACTAGATGCATTTGTGTGAGATTTCAAAGTTAGAAATGAAGTAGAAACTATCTTGGTGCCTTTTGTAAGAAGGAATGTCATGGAAATGCCAGGATCCAGTCATAGCTTCGTGGGGCAGGAGGCAGCTGTAAGGATGGTGGCCACCACACTTGTGTTCCAGGCCCAGTCACTACATTCTGTTGGGGGTTGTCAAGAAGCATTTTTTTCTGCCTTTTTTTTTTTTTACTACAATGTAATACCTAGTAAATGGAGGTTCTGGGTATCTCAATGAAGACCCCTTGGCTGCAAAGAAAACATTCATGATAGCAGAGTTTGTGGCTGCCTAAGCCAGGCTTTCTTCAGCCTGTTTTATGTTTTGTGGTTGAGATTACAGCACCTTGAGAGGGTCATATATGTGGTGGTCTGGAAATCATTGCTTATGCTCTGCTAGATCTTGCTTCTCTGTTCTTGTAATGGTTTTGTGAGCATCTAGCTCCCTGAATTAAGTCACTTTTTCCTTAAAATACTGAGGAGATCAGAATATTCCACCCTAAAATATGCTATACTGGCATAAAGATTGGTTTGAGCTGAAGATAACTGAGAAATAGCAGATGCAGAGAAAGTTCTCTACTCTCCCCCTTTATGCCTAAAGCAAGGATATAAATTTTTCTTTGTCAAAGTGTTCCTTCTCTCCTCTCCAGTACCAGGAAGAGGAGACAACTCTTATCACTGGAGACAGTACCAAATTGAATCTGTGCAAACCTTGCTGAAACAACCTTTATCTTGCATTAGTTTGCTCTCACATATTTATTTTCCCACAATTTACCACCCCTAGATGCCCTAACATTTTTTCTTGTCACTTCTCCACAAATGTATCTTTTTTATTAAGATGGCGTATAAGCTCTAAGCCTAACTTCTTCTTTAGGGGTTCACTTCTTTTCTGTGAGATCCTCATGTTCACATAAAAATTAAAACATCAAATAAAACGTGTATGCTTTTTCTCCTGCAAATCTATCAGTTGTCAGTTTAATTTGCAGGAGTTCAGTCTCTGAACATAGAGGGTAGAGAAAAGAGTTTTTGCCTACCCTACAATACTTAGAGTGGCTTTTGATTCCTTTCCTCTAGCCTATATTTATTTTCAAGTTTTAGTTTCTTCTTCCTTAGTTCTTGTTATTTTTTTTGTCTAAGTATATTTTGTTTACACGATGTCCAACCTGGCTGACAATTGAAAATGTAATCAAATTGATCCTGTGAGAGCTTGTTTTAATACCCATTCTAATTCAACTTTTTCCCCTTCAAACCAAGCCAAATGTTTTCCAGGCTTTAGCGTTGCTTGTGATTATCTCCTGATTGCTCTTTTGTGGAGTAGCATGCACACTCCCAGGATTTTCTTTGAAAACTACATATACTATTTCTTTCTTTATTTCTTTGTCTCTGTCTATTTTGAATATAGGCTTTTTCCCTTCAAATATCTATATCTATGAATCTATATATTTCTGAAATGTGTTGTTTATTGTATTTTTTAGCTTTTTATTTTGAAGTAGTGTAAATTCACTGGAAGTAGCAAAAATAGTAGTGAGTCAGTGTATCCTATATTTTAATATATACTTTTTACCATCAATAATGTTTTAGTTACTAACTCTCTAACTTTTCTAACACAGATCACTCCACTTTATTTCCCTCCTCAAAATCTGATGTAGAAAGTGACATCACTGAAAATGGCAGAGTAGAAAATTCCAGTGCTCCATCCTTTCATAAAAACAACTAATAGATAATGGTGATGTTTGTGCAATGTGAATGCAATTATACCATGGGAGTTTACGCTTAAAAAATAGTTAAAATGGCAAGTTTTATGTTATATATGCTTTACCATAATTTAAAAAAAAATTAAAGACTATTTGAGAGGGACAAAAAACAACTAATGACCTGGCAAAAATTGTCAGAGTCAACTTTAGCAGAACTCTGGAATCTAGTCAAAAATGAATAAGAATCAGAGAAAACAATGGTAAAAGAAGCTGCTACACTGTGGGAAGAGCACTGTGGCATTTTGTATATCCCATCAATTATTCCCCACTCCCCAGGGCAGTGGTGGCCATGAAGATTGTAGCATGAACTCCTAGGTTGTCAGAGGCAGAGGAAGCAATATTAGTCTCAAAGTATTGTGGTTGTGTTTTTCAATTTCTGTGGTGGTTTCCTGGAGGACCAGTACACGGGCCTGCCTTTGTTTTGCTATACTCAGAGCATTCACAGGGCTGAAGCAACTTCCTAGGCAGCATTTACCAAAAGCATATAAAAGCAAAAGTATTGGTCACAGGATCCTGGGGAAAGGAATAGCAGTCAGGACAAGCAATAGACATACTAAAAAGCCTGGGAAAGAAGAGATAGGGAAAGGAAATACATGGGAAGATAAGGGCTTTTAAAAGTTCTTACATATGCTGGGGGATTGATAACACTACACACATTCCCAGAGCTTAATGAATGTTCGGGAAAGCCCTGGGAAGACCCTAAGCTTTCACCTCTGACTGAACTTCAGGCTCTGAGCAAGTAGGAAAAGGCAGAGTTATAAATGACCTGGCTAACTGTTCAAGAAGTAAACCCACACAGAGCCAATCTGCAAAGACTGGAAGAGTTTTGTTTTTTGTTTTTTGTTTTTGCCTCCAGGTATTTAAAAAAATTCTGGCAAAATACAGGATAACCACCAAGCTAATAGAACACATATTTCAGGAGCTACACATGACAAAGAATACACTCTTTGTAAAACTAGTTTAGAAAGCCACTAAGCAAGCAAAACACAACCAAAACCAAGCCACATCAGCAAAACTCAGGGAGGGGTGAAATTCTTATTTTCAAATTATAATATTAATTATTATATAATCACATTAAAATATTAAAAATATTCCGTTTTCAACAACAAAAAAAGTGAGGCTCACAATAAACCAAGAAATTATGGCCCTTTTGCTGGGGGAGGAGGGAGGTAAAGTAATAGAAACTATCCCTGAGGATGCACAAACATTGGACTTACTGGAAAAGGACTTTAAATTAACTTTCTTAAAATGCCAAAAGAGATTAAGGGCACCATGGTCAAAAAATGAAAGGAAGCCAGGAGAACAATGTTTCACAAACAGAACTACAGATTGAAGGCAATCCTTCTCGAAATCCCAAAAGCATTTTTTGCAAACATAGAAAAGCTGTTTCTAAAATTCTTACAGAATTGCAATAGCCAAAATCATCTTGAAGAAGAAAAACAAGGTTGGAAAAGTCATATTTCCCACTGATATCAGAACTACTACAAATCAACAATAACCACAACAGTGTGCTATTGGCATAAAGATAGACATAGGATCGATGGACTAGAACTGAGAGTGAAGAATAAACCCTTAAATATATGGTGAATTAATTGTTTTATTAAAAATTATTGAAGTGACAATAATAAAATCAAATAAGTTTCAAATGTATAATTCAGAAGTATGTCATATATACTGCATTGCGTGTTCACCATCCAAAGTTAGATTTCCTTCTGTCACCAAACATTGAACCCCTTTTAACCGTCTCTACCTCCCCTGACTCCCCTTCCCTTTAGAAATCACTAATCCACCATCCATGTCCATGTCTCTGTCTGTCATGTTTGTTTGTTGCTTTCAGTTTTATATCCCATATATGAGTGAAATCATATGGTTTTCAACATTTTCTGTCTGACTCATTTCACTTAGCATGATTATCTTGAGATCCATCCATGTTGTCCCAAATGGCAGCATTTCATCTCTTCTTACGGCTGAGTAATATTCCATTGTTTATATGTGCCACATCTTCTTTAGCCAATCGTCTATCATAGGATACTCCAGTTGCTTCCATGTCCTGGCCACTGTGAATAATGCTGCTATGAATATTGGGGTACATATATTTTTGCAAGTAAACATCTGAAGGTTTTTTGAATAAATACTCAGAAGAAAAATTGCTGGTGATATAGTGATTCAATTCTTAATTTTTTGAAGAATCTCCATACTGTTTTCTATAGTGATTTTACCAATTTATTTTCCCACCAGCAGTGTATGAAGGTTTCTTTTTCCCCGTGACCTCTCTAATACTTGTTATTACTTGTCCTGTTGATGATGGTCATTCTAACAGGTATGAGATGGTATCTCATTGTAGTTTTGATTTGCATTTCCTTAATGGCTAGTGAAGTTGAACATCTTTTCAGATGTCTGTTGGCCCTTATATGTCTTCTTGAGAAAAGTGTCTGTTCAGAGCCTCTGCCCATTTTTAAATTGGATTGTTTGTTTCTTTATTGTTGAGTTGTGTGAGTTATTTATACATTTCGGTTATTAGGCCCTTATCAGAATTATTGTTTGCACATATATTCTTCCATTCAGATAGTTTGTTAATAGTTTCTTTTGCTGTGCAGAAGTTTTTTTAGTTTGATATAGTCCCATTCATTGATTTTTGTTTTGCCTCCCCTTGCTTTTGAGGTCAAGTTCATAAATTCCTTCTAAATCCAAGGTCCATGAGTTTGGTGAATTAATTTCAGCAAGGGTGCAAAGACCATTCAATAAGGAATGAATGGTCTCTTTAACATAAGATGCTGAGAGGTGGACAACTACACACAAAATAATGAAGCAAGACCCTTCAGACCATATTAAAAAATTAACTAAAATAGACCAAAGACCTAAACATAAGAGCTAAAACTATAAAAATAGTTAAAAGAAAACATAGGGAAATTTTAATAACCTTGGATTTGGCAACGGATATTAGATATGACACTAAAAGCACAAATAACTTCAGCAAAAAAATAGATAATTGAACTTTATCAAAATTTAAAATGTGCATCAAAGGACACTATCAAGAGAGTGAAAAGATTACCTACAGAATGGGAGAAAATATTTGCAAATCATATTTTTGATAAGAGCCTTGCATTCAGAATGTATAAAGAACTCCTACAACTCAACAAAGAAAAGATAATCCAATTAAAATATGTTGAGGACTTTAGTAGACATTCCTCCACAGAAAATATACAAATGGCCAACAAGCACATGAAGAGATGCTCAACATTACCAATCACTAGGAAAATGCAAATCAAAATCACAATAAGAAACCACTTCACACCCACTACAATGGTTGCAATTTCTTTGCAGTGGAAAATAACAAATGTTGGTGTGGCTGTGGAGCAATGTGAACCCACACACATTAATGATAGAAATGTAAAATAGTTCAACCACTGTGGAAAAGAGTTTAGCACTTCATCAAAAAGTTGAGGATGTAATTACCATATGACCCAATAATTCCAGTCTTAATTATAAATTCAAAGAATTGAAAACAAGTATTTAAACAAAAATTTGTACATGAATGTTCATTGCGGCACTATTCACAATAATAAAAGGTGGAAATAACCCAAATGTCCATGAAGTCATGAATGGATATGGCGGTATATCCATATGAAGGAATATTATTCAACCATATAAAAAAACAAGGTACTGACTGATACATACTACAACATGGACAAGGTTCAAAAACATCATACTAAGTGAATGAAACCAGACATATACAATTACATCTTGTAAGATTCCATTTAAATGATGTATTCAGAATAGGTAAAACCTTAGACACAGAAAGTAGATTAGTGGGTGCCAGGGGCTAGGGGGAGAGGGGATAGAGAGTTATTATTTAATGGGTACAGGATTTCTTTTTCAGGTGATGATATGTTTTGGAACTAGATAGATGTAATGGTTGCACACATTGTGAGAGTACTAAATGCCACTGAATTATATAGTTACTTTAAATAGTTAGTTTTATGTATGTGAATTTTGCCTCAATAAAAAACAAAACCTGAAGCAGCTTTCCTTTGTTTTTCTGCAGGACAAAGTGTAAACTCCTTAGTTAATGTGATATTCACTACTTTTCATTATCTAGCCGTCTCTCTCCAAGCTCATCTCCAAGCCACATCCCACACTCACCAGGGATGTACTGGAAACTGCTTGAATCTTCTACACTCTCACTCATCTCCATGCTTTTGTACATGAAATGTCCTTTCTTTTCTGTTTTTTTGCTTGGCTAACTCCTATTTCTCCTTCAAGATTCTGCTCAGATTTACCTTCTCTGGAAAGCATTTCCTAATTCCTTCCCCAAGTCTTATTTCTGAGCTCCAGCTGGAGTATAGATTTCTAACCATGGGTTCCCATAACACCCTTTGCATACTGCATTTGTCACACTGTCTTCTAATTATCTCTCCCTCCAAACTGTGAGATTCTTTCTCAAGAGCAGAAATTGTGCCAGTAATAGCTCCTGGCAGTGGTCCTGGTGCACAGCACATGCTCCCGAAGTGTTGAATTGTTAAACTAAATCACAACTTTCTCCAACATGATTTTTGCTCATGTGCTTCTCTTTTTGAGTACCAGTCTTCTTCTATTTCTTTACTTCAGATCACAATCCAATAAAGGCAATGCACTCACCATTGCAGACCATTGGTCACTAAGAGCCCCAGAAGATTGCTTGACTATATCCTGATAAACACATGACCTCTGTAGGAACAGTTCAGCATTCATGCCCTTTCTCTGGTGGGTCAGTAATTCCATCTCTACACAAGGAGAAGAACATGAGGGCCTTGGAATCCAAAGAACAAAGTTCAAGTTTCTATTGCACCATCCACTTGTACAAACTTGACCAAGTACCTACGACCTGTGGGATTAATTTTCCTATCTATAAAATGGGGATAATAATAACTTTGCTGTCTTATTCACAGAATGACGTAAGGATTAAAATGAAATCAAACAATCTATTCTTGTAGATTGTACTTTATAAATGTAATAAGCCTCAAAGCTTTTCAAATACATTCATAATAAAAATTTAGAATCAACCAAAATTGACCACCTTGCCAGTTTCGGTCAGCAATTTTTCACAGAATACATATATATATGAAAATTCTAACATGATATAGACTGGCTCTGCAGTCTGTAAGTTTCTATCAAAGGAGACAAACGGATAGACAGAGAAATCTAAAGTTATGTTCATGTATGTTGTGCTCTACTCATGGGTGGTTCAGAAACATGAAGCAGCTAGAATGAGTTTTACCCCACATGCTTGAGATTCTTCGGCAGAGTCGTTAGGAAAGATGTATTATGAAGATCTATAGAGAAGAAAGAGAATAAACATCTGATTTACTAGAAGTTGTTTTTTTTTTTGTTTGTTTATTTTTTTAAATAGCACATATGTATATTATGCTCTGCCATTGTGATCAGTTGTTCCTAAAGCATGGTTGCACTGGTTAGTTTTTTTCTTGCCATTTCTCATCCATTTCCTACCCTATTCTACCAGGAGTCTCTGTCAGTTTCCTTGCCCTCTGGCCTCCAGGTGGATCTGGTGGATCTGACCTTCAGGAGTCACTGGCTGAGCTCAAAGGATGAGGACAGACGCTGATGGTTGTTTCCCCTGCCAGTGGCTGCACTCAATGGCAGCCCATCTTCCACACCTTCAGCTCTCAGACTCATCAGCCTGTTCCCCGTGGAGGGTGCCTTCTGTTTCCTGGAAGGAGCCTGACTGACACAATAGTCATCTGCCCGCTACCGAAAATAATATGGGAATAAAAGAAATGCTGCTTGGGTGCTTCCATTTCTTGCTTTAGTGTGTCTGCCTCTGAGCAATTCCTCTACTAAAACTTGTAATATTTCTGTAGAAAGGGTTGAGAAGGGCAACCCTGGAAATTTCAGTTATAAGTCCATGTCAGAAATATCACAAGCTTCAGTGGAACAATAGATAATTTCTCCTGGTAACGGTTTTGAACTGACAATTAAAACTGCACCAGGAGCAAATGTCCAAAATTGCTCTTCTCCTTACTCGTACAACTGCCCTCCTCAGAAGAAAGTGTGTGACTGTGATTCACTTCAGTCTAATTTAATAAACTTGCTCTAAGAGCCTTCAGTAATCCGTTGGTGTCATTAAAAAGAAAGAAAGAAAATCTCTAGAGATGGCCATGTGTGTTATCTATGTAAGATTTTACTTTATTCTTTTGTTTAAAAACACTTCCGAGTCCCTTGAGATGATTACTAACACAGAACAACATTTTCAAAAAGATTCTTAAATTCTTGGCAATAAAAGTAGATCACCTGGTCTCTACTCGTTTTTCAAAATGACTTGAGTTTCCTTGTTACTTGCACCCTCACATCCCTCCCTTTCCGGTTGCTGAATGCTCACAGCAGTTCCCTCAGGCATGAGGATGATGTCGTCTGTCACTTCTAAGTAACACTTCTAAGAGCCATTCTCTAGAAAGGCAGATCCTTCTGGGAGTTAAAGGTAATCAATGCCAAAATTGTTTTTCAGATGTTTGGGGTTTAATGAAACATGAGATGTGCATTGCCAGGTAACATCAATGTTCATTTTTAAGCTTTCCTTATGTTATCATATATTTGCCTAAAACATTGCCTTATGTTCCTTTGTCTTTCTGTTTGCCTACATTTCTGTGCAATATTCCTAAGACTCCAGACTTTAAAAGCCCATTTTAAAAATAACAACCAACCAAAGAAAACATTTTTTTTCTTAATCCTCAGGCCATTACATTTAGGTAGGAGCAAAGAATTTAATTGGAGGCTCAGAAGTTCTAAGGCTTATGGGAATTTCAAACATGGCTTAGTCCTATATAATTGAGAATTCCTTTGTACAAATGTCCTTCTCATTGTGTTAAAATAACAGTTTATTCAGTTTACAATTTTTTAACTAAATTTTAAATTTAAAAAAAAATTAACAGAGGAGACCAGAGCCTTAGCTAGGGCCTCATATAGACCTGGGAGACACTCGCTCAGGTGTGGGCCTTAGTAGTGGTGCTCCATGTGCCTCAAGAATATTCCTACAAAGAGGCCACCACCACAGAGGGACATGAGGTAAGCAGGAATCCCAGTAATAAAGAAAGAGGTTCATTTGACAGTGACTCTAAAATGGAAAAATAAAATTAATTTGAGATATAGATAATAACTATATTGGTCGTATTCAGAGCCAGAAACAGCAATGTTGTTGAGGTGAACAGCTATTCTCAGCTCTGGACCCCCGAAAACCTAATTTTTGAAAGGCTGATGGCTTTCAGTAAGCAGGCATTCTCTGGGTTTCTGTAGTAACCATCAAGGTCGTTGTCCCCTACCTGCCTCAAAGGATCAGAAGACAAGATTTATTTAGCCCTATCTCTGGGAAAAGTTGGCAATGAATACTCCAGTAATATAACAAGAAGAAAGGAGGATGTAGCACCACCCCAGCCTTTGGGAAAATCTACAAAGTCAGGAGCACTCCAGACAGAGTGAACCCACCAAAGGTAGGTCCACGTAAAAAGAATGTTTCCCAACACTATTAGAACAGCCAAGCAGGAATGCAGCCTAAAGGAGTTTATTTTTATCTTCTGTATTGTGTGTCTAGGAGAACAGTGTGATCAAAACGAATTTTAGTTCACTGTAGCACAGAGCCCTTCTACATTGCCATGGCTAGAAACATGTTAATTATAGTCATGAAGACCACTGGAGTTCATATTATTGCCTTTCAACCATATTCTGTTATAATTAAGCAATTATTGAGCTTATAAAACTGTGTCTACTGAGCACTCTACCAGGTATTTGTATGGAGGAATTTAGATAAATAATCAAATAATCAAATATGAACTTAGGTTTGCTACCTGGTTGAAAAAAGCAACCATAGTCAGATGATATGTTTGGGGAAAATAAGTAAGTTTATGCTCCAAAATACAAAACAATACAGTATAGTTTGACTCCACTGGAGCAAAGGTAGACAAACCTCGCTAGTAATAAGAATGGGACTGAGATCATCAAAATGCCCCAGTCATCTAATCATTTGGCAACGTAACTGTGTCTCCCCGGCAGAACCCAGCCACCCTCCACCAGGCCCTTCCAGAGAGCTGCAGGTTTATTATTCTTCGTGCTGGCTGGGATGCTTAGTTTGGGTAAGTGGTATTTTGAGCTTAAAGGCAGACATGACCTTTTTTAAAAAACAAAATAATTCTACTCAGAACCCAATGTCTTTAAGACCTGATGCAAGTTCTTCCAAACTAAAGAAAGTTTTCAAAGTGTGTTTTAAGAGTCTCCTACCTCAAAATCAACTGGGTAGATGTTAAAATTCAGTTTTCTGGCCTGTACTGCCCCCGAAGACCTACTAAACTACCTGATGGAATAGTTCGTGAATCTTAATTTTAACAAGTATCCAGATTAGTATTATGTCTCCACAATCAACAATTTGAGAACTACTGGTTAAGGGCCTGTGCTGATATTTTGGGTATCTTCCTATTTTGCTAATGAAACCTGTATTAAGAAACATCCCTTCCAGTTATGTTATTCTCTATATTGAAAAAAATTGTAGCCCCAGCCATCAGGCCATGGATTTCTACAGAATCCCCAGCTGGTCTTCAAGACATGCTTAAAGTCTCTGAATGTGTATGCAAACATAGCAGATGTTTGCTTTTACCCATATTTATCTTCAGATTACCAACGAAGCTTAAGGACATAAAATAGTTGACCTACTGCTTTATAGGACTGATTATATGCAAACTCTAGGTCTCCATTGTTTAACATAGTTTTCCCTCCGGAGTCAATACACACATGGATACTGAGCAACCTAAGCAACAGCTAAGTAATAAAAATGAATTGACATTGAATTGAATAAATGAATTAAACATCCAGGAAGATTACAATGCAGTGAACACATATTCTCTCCTCACAACAACCCTTAGCTCTTTAGAGCGGAAAGTAGCATTATTTCCCTCTAGGTTTCTAATCACAACAACAATAATTTATTGAGTATTTACCATTTTCCAAATACTATTCTAAGCAATTCACATATAGTAGCTCGTTTAAATCTTACAACTCTATAATGTGGTTCTATTATTATCCCCATTTTAGAGGTGAGGAAACTGAGACTTTTCATGAAGTCCTCTTCACTGCTAATCTCTTAACACCTAAAAACAATAATAACAATAATAATTATCATAGCTAACTTTTATTGAACTCATTATGTGCCAGGTACTGTTTTAAGCACTCATTTTATAGAAGAGGAACCTGAGGTTCAAAGAAATTAAGTACTTTCCCAAAGTCCTCCAGCTAGCAGTAGTCAGAGGCAGAATTCAAACCCTACTCTTAGAGAAACTACCCAGCCATGTTTTCTCCTGCCACAAGTTCTAGCCTCCACCTTACTGAATAATCATTGCTTCCATGGGCCTTAGTTTCCGTGGATGCCCATCTCTGGTCTGATGGCTTACTTTTTTTTTCTTGGTTTAAGCCTCCATGGCTTCTGAGAGCGGCCCCAAGTTTCCACAAGCATTTCCATGGCCACTTGGTGCTGCACAGGTCCTGTGTGACAATTTGCCAGGCCGCCCTCGCTCTGTCCCGATTCCCAGACCACACAAGGTCATACCAGTTGCTCGGAGACGTGGGAGCTCTCAGATGCCTTTTACAATCACAAACACAATAAGACCTGACAGTCCTGCTGGCTGGCAGGAGAACTGGGCAGTATCACATTTCAAATATTGCCTCTGCATAATGTTCTGAGACCATTCAGAGCCTCATTAAAAAAACACAGTCAGGACTCTCCTTGGGGCTGGGGTTGTTGATTTTGTTAGGTGAGATCACTTGAGGAATATAAAATGCAAGAGAAAGAGTGGCAAAAAGAAAAAAACAAGAGATGGATATATAGGGTCAAACAAAAGTCAGGAAACAGTGGAGGAACTGCCTGTCCACAAGGTTCTGCTCAGCTAAAACCCAGGGTTTAAAAGCCTAAGGAATTAATCAATTTCTACTTGTTTCAATTTCTTCCATATAGTAAAATGTTTACTTGCACGGTGGCTTTTAATTCAATGTGTGTGCATGTGTCTATAAAAGAGGCTAAGCTATGACTCTCTTAAAAGACCTGACAGTAGCCGTGCTCCCATGCTCAGCACTCCCTGCAAAGATTTCGCCTTCGGAGCACACACGTTTGTATGGCTAACCGGCTATTTATCCTGGGCTTTTAAAGTTATGCAAGACTTTTTCCTTCCTTTACTCACCCCTGAGCAACTGTGCTGATTCAACATTTTATAGACGCATAAATTTTCCTTTAGAAGCTGTGCCGAGAAAGGGTGCCTCCTTGGGCCAGTTTCTTATTGAAATCAGATGACGCAGAAAATAACTTCTCAACATTTCAGTGAGAGGCTGCCCCCTAGTGAAAATTTTCAGCTACACATTCAACCGACAACTTGATTGTTGCAAATACTGCAGAGATTTGTTGGCAGGAAGGAGAAATGTCCTTCAGTAGCTGAGGATGTGACAGCATTGTGTAATTTAACCATCAGTCAGATGTTGCTCTTCTTTCAACTTCCCCAACTTATTTTGGTACGTTGCAGGGTTCTGTAAGGTATGCTTTGGTAATTCAGGATGTCTCTGATTTTTAAATATATAGAGAAAATATATTATTTCCTAAGCCAATAAAAATATCTGTATGGAACTAAGTGAAATCTGCTGATGGTTGTGCCCTTTTCTTGTTGTTTTCACAGTGATCAATATGTATATGTCTATTTCAATTTATTTCGTTTGGCTACTTCATGGTATTTTTTCCATCCAGGATAACTACAGAAAGTAAATAATTTTTGCTTTTAGAAGTTGACTCTGTCAGCATTCCAAACACTTCAGTGCTCAATGCCTATATTCTTTTAAAGTTTTGAATTTGTCCTCATGAAGATCAACAAGATAATTCAGATGAAGCATTTCTGCATAGAGCCTTATATGGTTAGCCTTAAAAGTAGTCACTACTACCATTCTTACAGAATTATTCATTTTAGACAAAAATGATTTTGAATGTTAAACAAGAATATAGTTAGTGTTTTGTTTACAGGTTATTTCTACATTGCTGTTCAGCAGTGAAATAGTTTTTATGTCAAAGTTAAATATAGTCTCTCCATGAAAAGCTAGTATTTAAAAACTTGAAGCAATGGCAAATTTGTCCTTTGTTATTTTATTTCTCTATCCCCAGCCTCTCCCATCCATCTAACATCTGTAGAAGGGATAATATGCTGTCTGAATTAACCTTTTGGAAACTTATAAGACTTAAAGGTGAAAAATCAATGACTGTGGTATCTGGGTGTTTGGAAACTCCTTTCTGCTCTTCTAACATCTAATTGTGCACAGATGCCACTGAGATTGGCATCAAAAGGTACTCTTCATCTTACTTTGGTGGTTCTTCCATGGATTTTAAACTGTCTAGAATCAAAGTTCTTTTCATTTCTCCTTCCTGTATACTAATGAATACTTTCCATTTTGTACATAGCTGAGGACTAATTTGTGTGAAACTCACGTTATGAGATAGGTGTCAGTATACTTTCTTTAGAGATAATGAGACTTGGCTCAGAGAAGTTGGGTCAGTTTCCCAAGGGCACAGAGCTCATTAATAGCCATCAGAATTCAAGCCTGGGTTAAATGAGGCCAAGCTCTGTGTCTTTGTTATCAGGGATGCTCCACATCCTGCCCTTGGCTGCTTGTTTATTAAGTCTTAGAGACCTAAGTCATGTTGTTTCTGTTTTAGAAGAGAAAATTACATCAAGAAAGAATAAAAAGCCAGGAAGTACATACAAATGTCAGCATTTCTCAATTAAGGCTATCTATTCAGATGTTCTAAATTAAGGAAAGCAATTTTCATTGATCCTTGAGAAGAATGAATGAGAGCCATCCCTAAGGAAGGGAGAAGGACTGGTAAAGACTCTCTGCAGTGATCTCCATGAGTTTGGACCCAGCCATGAATAAGTCATGAAAATGACTTTGTCTACTTACACAAAGATGTTGTGATAATGAAAGAGAAGTGGACTTCAGATAGACACTGCTCAGAGCAGATGGCATTGTGGGAAACAACAAACACATAAACTGCCCCTTATAGGATTACTGTATCATGGGAGCCGAAAAAGAGCTGCTCCAACAACAATAACCATAAACTGTATCCAGAATTGGATTTGAAATTTCATGGCTGAGGGAATATTTTTTCTTCCATTATTAAACTAAGTGAGTTTTGGGTTTTTTGTTTGTTCATTTGTTTTGCTTTGATTTTTTTTTTTTTTTTTTTTTTTTTGGTCCATTACCTACACCTACACTCTTAAAATGAACAATAAGAAAAGTCCTTGCTTCTGGGAGTTTTCAAATTTGACTAGAATGCTTAATCTGCCTTTTTATAAATATGGCAAGGTGATCTGTTGTTATTATTATTTTTAATATTTGAATTCACTTATAAGAAGAAGCAGTTGTGATTAATTAAGTAATTGGCAAATATTCACCTGCTCTTTTTTAGAGGAACTTACTTCCCTTCCCTGTTGTTGTTGAACTTAACCATGTGATTTGCTGTGGTCCATAGAAGGTGAGTGGAAGAAGGAGTATGCCAAGTCCAAGCTAGGCCATTGGAGGCATCATGCGTCTCTCCTCACTTTTCCTGTTCTTCTATTTTTTAGCTCAAATAGACATATCTGGGCAGCCCTGGATCCAATCCTCAGTTTTGAGCCAAATCCAACTGAACTCATCTACCAGGATTAGCAAAGCTCCAGCTGACAAGCAAAAAAAAAGAGAATAAATGCTTATTAGTGTTTGCCAGCACAATTATGGCATAGTTGACCAATACAAAGCCTAATAATACATGGTAAAATATGCGTCTTAGTAGACTCCACATTGTATAAACAATACATTTACCTCTCAAGTATCAGGCAATCAAGTTGAGTTTTGTCATCTAGTCCACAAGTTAAGAATGGAAAGAATGCAAAACTGGCCTCTGACTTACCAAAGGAGATGCCCGAGGGCCTGTGCACTATCCTTTATTCAAAGGAGAAACTCTCACGAAAACCCTGTGTAGTATTATTCTAACAAAGTCTGTCATTTAATTTCCTAGCCACTTTGCAGTAGGCAAAGAGAAATTGCTAGAAGCAAACTTGCTGGTAATAACACACTATTATAAATAACTGTTTTAAAATAAAATATAGTCTTATTTCCAGGAGGAATATAATTTACTTATCTGAATTTTTATTTCTGCAAAACAGCTTTTTCCTCTGAAACATGATTCCAGATAAATTAGGAGTCCTGGAATTCACAACTCTAAGAGGCCTTTGCCAATCTCCACCCTAGGACTGGCTAGACAGGCCCTGGGAGATGTTAACAGTTTCATCTCCTAAGACTCTTTGATATCCTGTAATGATTCATTTCTACATCTCTCAACTTTATTTTTATGAACTTCAAGTTTACGAGAGTTTAGTAATTAGGTCACTTTTGTACTCGTAATCCTGGCTTTCATGTCACCGGTCCATTGGTTGTTAGAAAATTTGAAAGCCATTGTTTTTGCTTGTTTGCTTTATTTATTTATTTATATTTATTTAGGGGTGATACAATAAGGGATTTTTTTTTTCCATATCTGCTCCTAAACTTTAATTCCTTCTGTGAAATCTGAGGCATCCATCTTGCATTTGCTTATGGAGACTCCAACTACATGAGTAGACATTAAGTTTTCAATCTCAGATCCCTGAACATCTACTTCTACAACCCTTTATTCTCTCATCCAAAAAGATAAAAAGGAGTCTCAAACTGGCAGTTAGTGTTACAGATATCATAACAGTTCAGTGTTCTGCACTACATTGGTAGTTCTTAGGGTCAAATTTACAGATTTTTCAAAACAAAGGCAGAAGTACAGCAATAAGTCCTAACAAAATTACTGATATCTTAGTGCCATTATGACTAAATAATATCTGTTATTATTGCATTTTCAGAACACATAATATAAATGTAATTAAAATATAATTAAAAGAAATTATGAACAGTTATGACATTTTCCAAAAAAGAAAGAGAAATAATATTTATTGTATGCCTACTAAGCACTGGTACTGAATTTGATTCCTTCAACACTTATCTCATTAAATGTTTTGAGACAAGAACTCTTACTCCCATTTTATGGATGATAAACCTAAAATGAAAGAAACAAAATGACTTGCTCAAGGTCACATTGTATAAGCAACAGTACAAAAATTTACACCCATTCTCATTCCCACTATATTATTGTTGAATAGAAATTACAGGGAAGCTGTTATATCTTTTTTGAAAAAATTAAAAGGATAGTCCTGTAGAAAAGAGAACAGAATTGTTCTTTTAAGGCCAAAAGATGGGATTTACACCAAAGTGTGATTATAAGAGGCAGATTTGGATTCAATGTTAGAATATTGATGAGTGTCCCTGAGAGTTCTATAACTGATAAAAAAATAAAAAATAATAAAAAAAAAAACCCTACTTAAACGCAAAGCTGGAGATCTGAGAGTTTATAGGACTGCATTTTGACAAGCTACATTCACCATTTCCCTGCACTACAACAGCAACAGAGGGATAGAGATTGACCATGAAGGGCCTGAGGCAGACTTATGGAATCCTAGTACCTTCTTCAAAACATGGGGAACAAACCAATGCCTTTTCCCAAGTCTACATGTTTGAACATAGCTCAGAGAAGGCTGGAAAACCTGTGGAAACCTCACCATTAGAATAAAGAAAACGCTGTGTATCTAGGCTAACAGCTATCATGGTGTGATCCACAGACTCTTGGGGGTCACGGGCATCTGTGAGGTTTAAACTATTTTCACAATAACACTAAGCTTTGTCGGCCATTTTCACTGTGTTGATATTTGCGCTGATGAAGCAAAAGCCAAAGTGAATTAAACTGCTGGTGCCTTAGCACAAATCAAGGCAGTGGCACCAAACTGTACTAATTGTCTTTGTCATCTTCATTCTCATTTACTCATATTGTTTTTAAAATGCTAGTTTCACTTAAGAATGTCCTTGACGATACATTATGAGTTATTAATTTTATTAGATCTAGTATTTTGAGTATACTTTTAATATTCCATGTGATGAAATGGAAAATATATCAAGCTTTTCTACTGCTTTTCAAAGTACAATGATTGTGTCAAAGAAGAGCACAGTGCAAGCTGAACTATCTGTGCTTTTTATGGAACTAGCCGCCTTTTTCTTGCAATATCATTTTTATTCCCATGAAAATCTGAAAGACAAATTAGGATTATTCAAATGTGAATATTTGAGAGGCTTGAGCATTTTCTTGAAAATGGAGTGAACCTGGTACTTAAAAAAAAAAAAATGACGGAATTTTTGCCTATGATGCAATTCAAGCTTTTAAACAAAACCAGGAATGACTTTATTTATTTATTTATTTACTTACTTACTTACTTACTTACTTACTTACTTACTTACTTACTTGTTTGTTTATTTATAACGGTAAAACATATAAATATATTTATACTATGTATTCACCTCTCATAGTTAGATTTCTTTCTGTCACCACATATTTGACCCCCTTTACCCCATCTACATCCCCCTCCCCCCCACCCTCGGGTAACTATTAGTCTATAATCCATGTCCATGAGTCTAGGTTTGGTTGTCCTGTTCCTTTGTTGCTTTTAGATTTATATTCCACATATAAATGATAGTATGTGATTTTCAACTTTTTCTGTCTGGCTGATTTCACTTAGCATGTTTATCTCGAGGTCCATCAATGTTGTCACAAATGGCAGTATTTCATCTCTTCTTATGGCTGAGTGACATTCCATTGTATATATGTACCACAGCTTCTCTAGCCAATCATCTGTCATAGGACACTTTGGTTGTTTCCATGTCTTGGCCACTGTGAATAACGTTGCTATGGACATCGGTGTGCAAATATCTTTTCAGATATAGGTTTTCAAGTCTTTGGGGTAAATACCCAGCAGTGGAATTGCTGGATCATATTGAAGATCAATTCTTAGTTTTTTGAAGAATCTCTATACTGTTTTCCATAGTGACTGTACCAATTTACAGTCCCACAAGCAGTGTATGAGGGTTCCTATTTCTCCACATCCTCTCCAGCATTTGTTATTACTTGTCGTGTTGATTATAGCTATTCTAACAGGTGTGAGATGGCATCTCATTGTAGAAAAACCAGGACCTTAAAAAACTGGTATCCACCACTGTGAACTTGATAGCTACTCAGTAATTTAAGATTTGTCTTGTGAAATAGGTGACATTAATAACTTAACTTTTGATGTTGTATATTGAAATATGTCAACATTTAGAAGAGCTTTATTACTCAGTGAATCAGACCAATGCATGATATATGAAATCACGTGTGTGTAGAAGAGCTATTCAAAGTACAAAATAGGTCAATGGATTTTAATGTGACAGAAATATGAAAAACATATTGCTAAGGTTTCTGATTCTACATTGCAACTAACTTTAAGAAACTACCACTTGTTAAGTTTTGGTATAATATTAAAGAAAAATATAGACAATTACCTGAAAAAGCTATTAAATACTTCTTTCTTTACCAACTACGCATCTGCATGAGGTCAGATTGTCTTTATATACTTCAACCAAAACAGCATATCACAGCAGATTAAATGTAGAAATAGATGAGAATCTAGCTGTCTTGTATTGAGACAGACATTAAAGAGATTTGCAGATACATTTTTAAGCTATTTTTTTACTAATTTTTTATTTTGCAAAACATAGTTATTTTTGTAAACAATGTTGTTCGTGTTATTATGAAATGGTTTTATTTAAAATATAAATATTTCAAATTCTCCATTTTAATTACCAGTATGATAAATATTGATAGATATAATTCACAAAAACAAAATTATTGAGTTGCAATAATTTTTAAGAATGTAAATGGCTCCTGAGACCAAATGTTTGAGACCTTCTGGCCCAAACTGATGATTTGGGATAAATGGGACTTGGACATCATAGTAGGTACCAAAGAGAAAGGGGCTGTGCCCAGGAACCTTGCAGAGCTGTGTATTGCAATTGGTCAACACTGCATATTTGCCAGAACCAGACACTTCTCAGATGCTCTTATGCAATGTAAGCAGGCATGGCCTTAAACCTACCACCAGGGAGATGTATTTAACGGAAATGCTGAATTTAAAACGAAATGACACAGAAACCTGGAATTGACCAGATTGATTTTTCTGTCACTGTAGAAAGGGGACTTAAGAAAGACACTCCTGTTTAATCATTGAGAAACAAAAAAGTTACATTGTTTGTAGACCCAATTTTGAAACATCTTGGCTACTGGGATCACTAGCAGTCCTGAAGTAGAAGCTGAAAGACTACTGGGTAGAGATATTAGGGGCTTTCTGCTTGAGAAAAACTTAAGACTTAAGTTCCAAAGTTCTTTCTCAAATCTTCGGAATTCTCTATGTTCTCATTTTTGATGTTACAAAAACCCTCAGTGAAATAGTTGAGGCATGATTATTCCCATACAGAAAGAGAGACCAAGATGCACAAGGCATTAATGAACCAGAGGCGGTCATAGCAGCAGACTCACGATATGTCCCTTGAATTAAACAGAAAATGCGTGATCAGCTGTGGAACTGCAGTCTCACAATCATTTCATTCCCTCTCACTTCAACTGAGCAGATATTCAATCCATGCCTATAAAGAACAGAGGGAATATTAAGGTGAACCACAATAGTCTCCACCCTGGGAGACTCTCACTTTAGGTTGGATGGAGGGGATGATCCACTAAAAGTGGAATCACATGCTGTAGAAACACAGAGCAAAGAGAAATTGATTCTGACATTAAGAGTTAATGTCAAGACTTCCAACCCTCAGTTCCAAGTCAAATAGAAACATCTGATCACTTCCCCATAAGCCTCACACAACGGAGAGGCTGGCCACTTAGGAGGTTTGAAGACACACAGCAGTACTCATGGAATTTAGCAAAACACAGATCTTTCTATTCTGTGTCCCTGGGGAGCTCTCCACAGGACTTCATCACAACCCATCATTCATAGCCCGCAATGACATTGGTGCCCAAAGTAATTGGTACAAGCAATTATTTTTCTTTACATGTTCATGAAAATTGGCAGGAAGGCAATGTATTTTGCATGAAGAAATAACAGTTTATTAAACCAAGTTGCTCCAGCAATAGACATTTTTCTAGGACTTCTAGCTTTGTGACCTTGGCTGATGAGTGAAGTGCATTCTTTTCCTGGGATGAGTTACTACTTCTCAAATTCATCTCCCTACATGCACCAAGGGCAACCAACCACTTCGTATTCTTAAAATATGACTTCCGGTGACTTTGTCCCACCCAAAGGTTGTTATTCTGCTGCTTTTCCATGTGCAATTAATATTAAAGCCATGAGTGCTATAGATGACTGATTGTATTAAGCTTCATGTTTGGGTTCTAGACACAGTAAATAAATGACAAATTTTTTTTTTTGTTCACTAAGGCATAATTTGTTTTAGGAATTTCAGTCAGTCATCTAAAAATTCATATATGTTTTCCAACAACTGTTATATTTTATATTGATTATCCCCACCAAACCAGCACGCCTCTCTTGGAAGAAGAAGAATACACCTTGCGTCAGTAAAACGGTAAAATGAAAAACCTATGTCCATGGTTAATAGTATACCAAAGAAAACTATGTACATCTGAAAAGATAAGAAAGAAAGAAATGAATAATTGATTCTCCAAAGGTGTAAAATATGGTTTAATAAATGGAAAAGAAGAACTTTTGGGAATGGTGCCCTCTTTCTCCTTCAGATGTGTAAGAATCTAAATGGTTTATTTATACAAAGTGCTATGTATTGATTACATTATGTTGAACCTTATGTGATGCAATAACCATTAAATGCATTCTGATTTCTTCTGATTCTGTTTGGTTCCAAAATAACCTCTTATTTTTCAGATTGTCATGAAGCAATGCCATCAAAATTGAATTACATAATTAAACTATAACTGAGAATTTTGCTCCATCCCAGAAAGTAGTCCACAAAGACTGTGGTAAATGATAATTGTGTAAGTAACACCATTTTCATACTACAGATGAACCGAACAAAAACTGGAGGTCTTTTTCCCCTAGGCTGAGGTTCTGCCACACTACCACCCTCTCATGGCATCATGGAGCAAAACATCAGAGACACGAAACCTTGGGAGGACCTGGAAGTATTACTTCAGTTAGAGAGAATGAAAGCTCTGGAAAGGTGGAACCCATGTTTAATTCTCAGAAGCTAAGCAGGGTCAAGCCTGGTTAGTACTTGGATGGGAGGCCATATAGGAAGACCAGGTGCTATAGGTGTAAAACATATAAGGGATTGTAAGATGACAAGGTCCTTTCAGTCTATGAGGTCAACCAAGGGTTGACTTGCCTAAAAAACTAAAATAAAATAGTATATAGGAATTGCTCCATGATTGTTCGTTGAGTGAATAAATGAAAGGAAAATTTTAAATGTCAGGACAACAAAGTGATTTGATTGTTGACTCTGATAGTTACAGAAGAGCAGGAGGTAAGGCAAGCAAAGTGTTCTGAGGCTGTGCAACAGAGGCATACCAGTGACACAGTGGAGAGTCCTGATGACTCTCAGGAGCCAGATTTATGCATCTTTTACCTACTCCACATTCAGTGACTTTAAGCTGGCAGCTTGAAATTGGCCATGGTGGAGGGATTTACACCACGAAATCAACAAACACCACAAATCAGGCTTTTTTTTTTTTTTAAAGACAGCCAGTTTACCAGTGCACCACTGGTTTCGCTACTAAACTTGTTTTAGCTCTGAACTATAACACTAGGAAGTTCTCTAAACCTTGACCAAAGCAAGGCGTCTAAGAAGAAAGCTGGGCCAGGGGTGATGAAGGGATTATCTATCTTCTTTACAAAATGGTGGGAGGACTTCTGATTTATAATTGAAAAATATAGTATCTTCTGAGAAGGTACTGTAGGGGTAGAAGAAACTTTCCTCTACCCTCAAGGCTCTTTCAGCTAGACTAATAATAAAATAGACATGAAACAGATTAACAAGAGAAAATAACCAAATTTAATACATATATGCACATGGGAACCCTGCATTTATGAGAGATTCAGAAAGACCCCATATATAGGGAAGGTTGAACGGAGGAAAATGAAAATGAGCATACGGCATGCTCTGAGTTAAGAGCAGTAGAGGTCTAGAAAATAGAAGTTTGCCCTGCCCTATAGATAGGTTAAAAAAAAAAAAAACACGTTAATTCTGATAATCTTTTATTATGGCCAAGGCCCCTAATTCAAATTCCTCTAGATAGTTAAGGGGATAGACAGAAGTTTCTCTTTAGCCCACAGTGTCTCAATTGCTTTTTTCCTCAAAATAATCCATATACCACTAGGGCACATCTTGCAGTGGCTTTTTCTGAATTGCTACAGTCTTATTTCCCTTTTAGTTTGTGAGAAATTATAATCTCAAATGTTGAATTGGAATCCCAGCTTCTCTTGTAGCCCAAGTTCAATAGCATAAGGATAAAAACTAAGGTTGATCAGTTATAAAATAACCCCAATTTTCACTCCCCTTTTATGTGCACCTTTTGTAATATGACTTTTCAGTTTTCCCATAAAGAAATAAAGTCTATTTCGCCCATCCCTTGAATCTGAGCTGGCTTTGAAATTTGCTGTGACCAACTGAATTCAGAGGAAATGAGCGTGCTAAATCTGAGCTTAGGTCTCAAAACGTCTTCACCCTTCCCTCTGCCAGGGTAGCCTGATGGAGAATGAGAGACCACATATAACAGAGCCCAGTCATCCAAGCCAAAGTCATTACAGATCATCGCCTCCCAATCGATCCCACAGCTAACTGAAGACACATGAATGTCAAGCCCATCTGAGATCAGTGAGCCTCACTCAGCTCAACGGAATTGCATCTAGTCAATCAAGTAGATTCTTTTGAAATAATAAATGATTAATGTTTTTAAAAATAATTTATTGAAGTGAAAATCACATAATATAAAAGTAACCATTTTAAAGTGAAGAAGTCAGTACTATTTAGAGCATTCACAATATTATGCAACCACCACCTCTATCTAGTTTCAAAATATTTTTGTCACGCCAAAAAGAAACTCTGTACCCATTAAGTAATTTCTCCCATATATCACCCTCCCTGCAGGCTCTGGCAACTACTAATCTGCATTCTGTCTCTATGGATTTACCTATTCTGGATGTTTCATATAAATGGAATCATACCATATACAGTAGTCTCCCCTTGTTCATGGTTTCATTTTCTGTGGTTTCAGTTAACTATGGTCAACCACAGTCAGAAAATATTAATTAGAAAATTCCAGAAATAAACAATTTATAAGTTTCAAATTGCATGCTGTTCTGAGAAGCATGATGAAGTCTCACACTGTCCCACTTTGTCCCACCTGGATGTAAATCATCCATTGTCCAGCGTATCCACACTATATATGCTACCCACCCTTTAGTCATTTGGCAGCCATCTCATTATCAGATCAGCTATTTCAGTATCACCATGCTTCTGTTCAAGTCATTTATTTTACTTAAATGGTCTCAAAGTGCAAGACTAGTAATGCTGGCAAATTGGATATGTTAAAAAGGAATGATAGTGCTTCTTTAAGTGAAAAAGTAAATACAGTACAGTAAGTTATTTTGAGAAAGAGAGAGAGACCACACAATTTTTATTACAGTATATTGTTATAATTATTCTATTTTATTATTATTTATTATTTTTAATCTCTTACTAGGACTAATTTATAAGTAAATCTTTATCATAGGTATGTTTGTGTAGGACATAACATAATATTTATAGGATTAGATATTATATGCAGTCTCAGGCACCCACTGGGGGTCTTGGAACGCATCCCTGTGGATAAGAATGGGGACTACTGTATGCCATTTTGTGTATGACTTCTTTCACTTAGCATGTTTCCGAGGTCCATCCACATTATAGGTTATATCAGAACTTCATTCCTCTTTGTGGCTGAATAATATTTCATTGCTCGTATATACCACAATTTGTTTAGCCATTCATCTCTCGATGGATATTTGGGCTGTTTCCATCTTTTGGCGACTGTGAATGCTGCTAGGAACATGCATATACATAGACTTGTTTGAGTAACTGTTTTCGATTCTTTTAGGCAAAAATCTAGAAGTGAAATTGTCATATCTGTTCTACACTTAACTTTTTGAGGAAATGTCATACTGGAAAATGCCAAGCTGTTTTGCACAGTGGCTGAACCATTTTACATTCCCACAAGCAATGTACACGTTTTCAATTTCTTTGTATGCTTATTTCCCATTTTTTTTAAGTTATAGCATGCTAATGGGTATACAGTGGTAACTCATTGTGATTTGATTTGCATCTCCCTAATGGCTAATGACGTTGAGCATCTTTTCATGTAATGATTACATTTTGGAGTGGTCTATTAGGTAGCATTATATAACTGACAGAAAGAAATTAAAAAAGCAAAATCAGATTGCCCTGCACTTATGGGGCAAACGGTCTAGTAGAAGTGACAGACAATAATCTAGTAACTGTACAAATAAAGTTAAAGTTAAAATTGTGGTTAGTGCTCTGAAGGAAAGGTTTTTGGTACTGATGTGGAAGGCTCCCCTGAAAAAATGACAGCTGAACTAAGACCTAAAGAATGAGTGGGACTTACCCAGATCAAGAAGGGAATAAAAGGAGCATGTAAAGATGTCTGTACTGGAGGGAGCATGGCAGACAGAAAAGGCTGAATGGGGGCCAGTGTGACCAAAAGAAGAGAAATCCAGAGAAGATAGAGGTATAAAAATAGACAGGAAATATAGGTAGAAGCCAGATCATGTAGCCCTTAAAGATCAAGTTAAGAAATTTGCTCTCTGTCCACAAAAAAAATGGGATGTCATTAAAGGTTTTTAAACAGCATGGCAACACAATATAAATTTGTGTGATATTATATGATGTTAAATTAGATGATGTTTTTAAAAAATCGCTATCATTACAGGGAGAAAAAGAGACTGGAGTGGGGAGTAAAGTTGGGAAATCATCTAGATTATTTTAGCAGGGGAAAAAGCTTTTATTTGGTCATAATGACACATATAGATAGATGAGAAGATTCAAAGATATTTCTAGAAATTCAACTGCCCTTAGAAATGGATTGAATAAAAGGGAGAATAGGATATCAAAGATGATACCTGGGATTCTGGCTTGAGTAAATGGATGTAAGATGGTGCTCTTCACTGAGATGGAAACACATTGAAAGCTAAGTTTGGAACAGACAATCTAGAGTTTGTTTTTAGACATGTTGAGTTTGAAGTGTCACCTAACTAGAGCTATTAGGTAACAATTATACATATAAGTCTGATGCTTAAACAAAAAGTGAGGCTAGCAATACAATACAAATTCCTAAGTTATGTATATGATGGGAATAATTGAAGCCATGGATGTAAATGAGAGCTCATAAGATGAGAATGTATAATGTCAACAGAGGAAGGCCAGGACTGAGGGTTCAGTTGTCTTTGTAGAGGAAGAATATGAAAAAGGCACTAAAACAAGAAACTGGTTTTAAAGGTAAGTATACAGCTGGGAGTCACAGAGACAGGAGAAAAAGGTTGTTGTAGATAGACCGCAGTAGTCAGCATTGCAAATGCTGATGAGAAGCCATTCAAATAAGAACCAAAATACGACTAGATTGGTGACAATCATGTACTGATGACCTCTGCAAGAGCTGTTTCTGTGGAGGGGGCAGAAGCCAGAGAAGCAGGTTGGAAAATGAGAACAAGATGAGTAACTAATTTTCTAGAGGTACTGTGTTAGTTACAGAATTATCTTCCTGACTTCATCAAATCCAACCACTCCCAAAACAACTGATCAGAGTCCATTCTGAGATTGCCTGCCAGACACTCACTCTAAATCCAGCCTAGCCCAGACCTGTCTGGTGGTTAATGAGAACTCCCACTCCCAGACTCATTGAGCAGAAAACTGTCTATGTCCTGTGGAGAAAGTAATTTTGAAATATTAAAGTATGAAGGGACATTTGCTCTAAATAGTAATTTAGGCTAAATACAATCAGGCTAGAAAGGTCATAGAACACTCCCCCCACAAACCTCAACCAAACATTGTTAAATCAGATAAATTTCTTTAGTGTGCCAAAAATCTCTGGACTAGAGAAAATTTCAGTCAAGTATGAATTGAATTGATTCATTTAACAAACATTTCTTGAACCTCATAACATTATCTCCTAAGAGAGTGGGATGCACAGTAAAATATAGCTCCTTTCCCTAAAGAATTAATAATACACACACACACACACACACACACACACACACACACACACACACACACAAAGAGGGAAATAGACTAGTGGTTATTGTGTGGTATAACAATCATTCTGAGATAGCAAACACAGGAAAGATGGGGTTTCAGTGAAGGCTTTTAGGAAGATATTCTCAAGAGGTATTTCGAATGGTGAATAGAAACAGGAGAATAAAAAAGAATAGAACAATGAATGGCAGTGTAGATAGAGTGTACAGCCTGTGCAAGAGCCCAGGGGCATAAAACAGCATGGGATATTGAGGAATACAACAAAGCATATTGGGAGTGCGAGAAAATGAGTCAGAAGAGGTGAGCCAGGGCCAGAACATGAAGAATCTTCTGTATTAGGTGTTAGTCAAAAAATGTTTTTTGTTTTGTCATAGGGAAACAATTTAAATAGCTTAAACAATGAAATTTGAAACACAGTGACTCAAGTTACTAAAGAGTTCAATAGGTCAATTAGTTTCTCAGCATAGCTGGATACCAGACTTAGCCTGACATCATCAGGAATCCCTCTTCAACTCCAGGTCTAACTCTCATTGGCCTGAATTAGATCTTATTCTCATTCCTTAACCAATCTCTAGTATTCTGATAAGCCAGGCCTAGGCCATGTATCCACCCTTAGTTTCACAGAATTCAGTCAAAGCCACCAAAATTATGTGATGTGAAAGTGGGGCAGGAAAAAATAGTAGATGTTCATCCCACCATGCAAAGGGCTTTAAAATTTATCCTAAGGACAGAGGTGGTCATTGAAAGATTGTAAACAGGGCACTGGAATGATCAGGTTTTCATTTCATAAAAATCTGTGCAGTAGCTATAAGGCAAATAGTCAGAGGGAATTCAAACTTGAAGCAATTAGAACTTCTGTAGTTGTCCAGAGGATGGTGGTTAGGCCTAAGCAATGGCCATGAGGACAGGAAATCATTTTGTTCCCTTCATGGGATCATTAAAATCCCATCAGCCAGCCATAATGATGTGGGTTTGTTTTTTTCCCCCCACTTTCCACCTAGATTTTAGGCAGTGGGAGTGTAAGATATTGGAGACACAAGTCAGAAATTGTTCTTTGTGCTGGCAACCACTGCTAAAGGAATCTGTGTGCACCCAGGACAATTCAGCCATAGATGCGTAAGCTTCATGTTGCCAATGCAAGTTTCCTTGATGTACAAGACCACAGTGTGTTTCTCCACACACATCTGAAATGTTATGTTGTGATTTATTCAACTGGAGATAAAAGTTGAAGCAACTGAGAGTCATTGCCTATCCTCCATTTGCCCACTGCTTTAGATTTTCAGAAAAAGCCCATACATGATGGTCTTAAATGTGTACAGCATCTTCAGCTTACGAAATCATTTTCTTATGTGTTAATACATTGAATTCTTTCAGCAACTCCATAAGACACTCAGTAGCATCCTTATTTTATAGATAAAGAATCAAAAGCTTTCTAAATTATCTAAGACTAGATGGGGGAAGATGATGGCTCTGTAGGCTAGAATCCTATTTCTTCCTTGAAAACCTACTTTTGAATAATGGCTGTAAGCAAAGACTCTGGAGCCAGATTCCCAAGTTTGAAATCTTAGTTTGCTACTAATTAGCAAATTGTTTTAAGTAAACATTGCTGTACATCTCTGGCCCTCAGTTTCCTTAAGTGTAGATAAAAAATTTTAAAAGAAAAACCTACTTCAGAAGTAGTGAGGATTAAATGAATAAATACACACAAATAAGGGGACCTTATAATTTATCATCCAAAATAATACATTTCCGAAGGTGAAAAGGAGCACTAAAAATAAGTAAAATACACATTATTTTTAAATTATTTATTTACTGACACATTTAAAAAAAATTATTTAGTGGTCTACAAAATAGTTTTATTCAAAAACTATTTCATAAATAATTTTTTTTCAAAAACCCTATCAGTATACATTAAAGTCAAAATGTTTAAAAAATGTCTTTATACTGATTTTCTGAATATTTGAAAAAAAAATGATATAGAGGAATGATCCTTCTTAGTATATATTTACATACTTTAATCAGTTTCTTTGCCATATTTGCCCTGAAACCTGTCTTGCAGACTGTGTCCCACAGGTCTTGGCACATCTGTCTGGTAACTGAGAGGCCAGCAGGGACAGCAAATGGAATCTTCTTCCTAACTCCACTCAACGCAGAAGAAGTTAGCGGCCCCTAATTGCTTCTGCCTGGAAGCACTTCCTTTTAATAGCAAACATCCTCACTGCAGACCATGAAGAGTAAGTGTTCCTTATGTTGTATCTGAAAGGTGTTGAAAAAAAAGAGACAGGTTATCATGTTGATTCTGTCATAGGTTAGGCAAAGCAATAACAGAAACTAATTGGACTTATATTAATGCAACTATTTAAAAAATACTCTTTTATAAAAAAGAAAAATTGAAGATCAATGCTAAACTGAACAGGATGCCCTGGGACTCTCCTGAGCAAACTGGCTACATGGTAACCCTAAAAATAAAGCACCAGGACAGGGTATGGCATTAAGTATCAGTTATTTTCATCAATGCCATTCTCATTGTTGTTATTACTGTGGTACCACTTTTGTACTTTTACTATACACAATGCACTATGCTTTATAAACATCATGTCATCTAATTTTTTCCAAACTCCCACCTGTTGCATTCATTTACTTAATCTGCATGACCCTTAAAGTCATCTTCCAATTTCTATTCCTATAGTATGTTTAGTATGAAGCACAATGTATTTGGACATAAGCAGCCTTCTCACTGCATGCTCACATTGTAAGAGGGAGATAACAGGCTCTCTGTCTCCTCTTGTAAGGGCACTAATCCCATCATGAGGACCCAAACCCCATGACTTCATCTAAACCTAATTATATCCCAAAGGCTTCACCTCCAAATACCATCATATGGGGGTTTGGGATTCAATATATGGAATTTAGGAAGACACATGCTCATGCTCTGGTTGCAAAGAAAGCTAGGAAAGCAAGTATTTGGTATTTTTAATTTTTTTGGCGATGAGAAAACTTTGCCTCTTAAGGTGAAAATTTCCCCAGCATAGGCAGGGTATTCAGCTGTTGGGCAATCAAAAATCATGACAAATGCCTACTACAGCTAAGCTTGCAATTTAGAATCCTTTTCAGAACTGAGCACCATCAAACCTTGAGGTCTTGCTGACATCATAAGTTATCAAAGTGATGCCTTGGGGAAAATTTAATTAGCTAATTAGTCTTTTGGCAAGGGGTTCAAAGTAGCCCACAAACTCACTGATAAACTTAGAACAAAAGATGACCATAATTACTGTAAAGTGCTCTGGTCTCTAGACTTTAAAGCAAAGTAGGAAAAAAAAAAAGAATAATAGGAGGGAAAAAGTTTCTCTGTGTCCATTAATCAACTGACTGCTTCCCAACAGAGCACTTGACACCTTAATTGTGACTATCCAATTAAACCTCAAATCTTTCCTACCAAAACCCCTGATTTCAAGGATGCTGAGGTTATAGCAGTCAGCATATGGCATCTTTAGTAATATAGTGCTAGGAAATGATAATAAAAATTCCAAGGGCCATAATCCAAAGAAAAGCTGAAGAAGAACATAAAACATACAAGTTGACCCTGAACAACTTGAAATAAAAGATTACAACTATCACTCATCAGGCCAGCCAAAGCTGCAATACTGACTGAGATATGTGCCCTGAACAGGGAGTTGGGAATCATCCCCAGACACCAGGCTCCTGTCTAGGGGGGCTTTTTGTGGTTCCCATGGACACTGAGAACTCACTGAATATTTATGTACCAAGTACTTTACTTGGTACTTTGATGAACACCCAAGGTGAGTAAAATGCCATTCCTAATGCCCCAAAACTACTCCGCAGGTGATGAGACATCAAGAATTCAAACATGATAAATGCCCTAAGGGTGGTGCCAATCACATGAAGATTCAGTGGAGGGAGAGAGCAGGGACGTTAAGAAAGACAAATGGCAGGAGAAAGAGAAAGCAATGCCTGCAGCCTCCTTCACTACTGCAAGGTTTTTTCACAGTTAATTAAAGACAATTAAGACTAGAACTGACCCTAGAGATCATCCAGGACAAGCCCCTCTTTTTTGCACTTGTACAAAGTAAGTGAGCAACACAACCAGAATTGGAGCCCAGGTTTCCTGACTCTAAAGCCTGTGTGATCCCTGTGTAGCCATGAGACACTTAAGGAAAAGGAAGTTTTCATCTCCTTTCCTGTGCCCTAAACGTCCCTTATGTCCTTATGCCCCAAATGTGTAGAAAGCTTATTTGATCTTGTCACTTGGTGGTGTGGCAGTGAGCTATATATGTTTTTGGTGAGGAAGGTGATCACAGGGACACAGGGACTCCAGGGGACTGACCTGTTACCCTGCAGAGATGACTGCTTAGCTTAGCTGAGACACTGACAGACTCACTGTTTTAAGAAAGCCTCTCAGCACACAGGTGCCCAGGGACAATGGGGAAAGCCTCGAAGATTGCCATATCTGACCCAGGGAACTGAGGCTTTGAAATCAAGAGTAGAAAATTCATCTTGAAATTAAGCCAGTTTGGCTGTAGTTCTGTCTGAGCAGGTGTGAATTCAGGTGTCTCAGGTTCATGATGTCGTCAAGTGACAACTAAGGACACGGTATGAGACAAGCTTGAGAGTGGCATGGAAGAGGATGGGAATGCCACATACCTTGTCCATAGCCAAGAAATCAGAGCCACAGAGGCCTAATCAGACTTGGAAATGAGCACTTAACCAAAGGGAAGAGTGATTGCTTCTTAGTTCTGTTTCCCCCATTCTGGCAGCAGGTTCTGCCTAGTAACTAGCTGGTAATATTCTATATTACTTGCTTCCCAGAGAGCTCCAGAGCTTCATACACCCTTGATATGCCCATGCTCATTTTTCTTTTTTTGTACTTTCTGGGTATGGTATATCTGTTCTTATTTTATTTTGTCTATTATTTTGGGGAGTCCCAAAAGAGTTAATTGGCCTTGTTAACTAATCTAGTGAATTCATCTCTTAATTTTCAGATTTTTTCATTTTATTTTATTTTATTTTATTTTATTTTATTTTGCCCTTTAATGAATGTCAAGATCATGAACGAGCTATTAGCAAATATCTTAAATTTAGGCTGGAGTCTCTGGGTCTTCATGGAGTCGCATTCTCCTTATTATAATGTAGCAGACATAGGCATTCATACGTCACTTTACCGGCATCAAGACTTTTTATGGGAACCTGTTTCCTGCAAAAAAATGGGCTCACTACAGACTTTTGTGACTGGTTTGGTCTTATAGCACCTTTGCTGCCATCAAGACCAAACGATTCTCAGTACATCATAACATGCTCCAATTAGTTCACCTGCCAGTTCCCACATCCTTAACTATTATAAACTTTGTGAAGATGACTATAATAATCTTCATCATGTGCTGAACTCTGCATAGAATGTCTTTTTATGGAAGACATAACTTAACTAAGCATCACAGTCAAGTTTCCTTTCATATTGACCAGACCAAGTTCAAGAGAGAAGGAAAAAGCAGACTCCATCTGAAACCCAAACATTCCTAAGTTGTGACGGCTGATTGTGGTGAGAGAAGCAGCTGTCCGAGACAAAAGTCAGTCATCGTGGCACTTTCTAGATGCCAGCACTATGCTTAATGCCTCGGAAGTGCCACATAAAAGGATGATTTTGCCCATAAATCCTTTGTACTTTTGCCCCAGAGGCAACCAACACGCAAAATGATCTGAGCAACTTGGACTCAGGAGGCCACGAAAACTTCTGGCTCCTTGTCTGGAAAGCTGAGTATGCTTCAGTTTTCTCTTCTATCAGCTCCTCTCAGGCAAATAAACTAGAAAACATCGGGCCTTAGAAACTGTAATATCTACAAATGCAAGGATTGTTTGTAGAGGAGTTTTCTATTTCAGTTCATGACAATGAATGCATTCCCCTATCACTTGTGATGCTCTCTTCTTGTGAAGAGAGTGTGAGCTGTGCTCAGAATCAAGACAGGATGGTCGGGGATACTTCACCTCTTTCCTCCAGCTTGCCAGGCAAGCGCTATTTATTTTGCTGGCAAAAGCAAGTGTACCAACTGGCAACATTCTCTGCGTGAGCATTACAGTTCTCAGTCCCCACTTCTAGGCCTTCAGGGACAGCTTGTTCAGCATGAGAATCTGCTTTTTTTATGTCTTACAGAAAAAATTAAAACAAGAGAGATTTGGATTAGATAGCAAGTTAGAGTAAATGCGAATTTCCTAATTAGGACTTTGAACACTAAAACATTGATAAGTGTTTAAAATTAAGGTTGATAATGAAACCAGATAATGGAAGAGAAGCATGCATTTAGATGTTATTAATGTGTCATGTACTCACACTCTCATGACTGTGAGGGAGGTATTACTTTCCCACTTTAAAGATAAGAAAACAATGACTTTTTCAAATTTGCACATTTTAGAATAAAAAGTTAGAATTCTACCTAGAGCTGTCAAATATCAAAATTCATAACTTTTCCACCAGGGCAATTAATTCAAAGAAAGCCATGATGTCATTTCAGTGTAGACCTCTGATTCCAGAATTCCATTCTTTAAATCCCTTGTCTAGCATTATCAGACTCTTTAATTCTTTGCCAATAAACAAATATTTGCCCATATAAAGGCTTTGCCTTCCTGAAAAAAAATCAGAGATTTTAAAATATCTTGGGAAATAGAAACACTTTAGAAAAACCAAAAAAAAAAAAAACAAAGAAAGAGAGAGAGAGAGAGAGAGAAAGAGAGAGAGAGAGGGGGAGGGAGGGAGAGGGAGAGGGAGAGGGAGAGGGAGAGGGAAAGAGAGAGAGAGAGAGAGAGAGAGAGAGAGAGAGAGAGAAGAAAGAAAGAAAGAAAGAAAGAAAGAAAGAAAGAAAGAAAGAAAGAAAGAAAGAAAGAAAGAAAGAAAGAAAGAAAGGAAGAAAGAAAAGGAAAGAAAGAAAGAAAAGAAAGAAAAGAGCTGTCCAGGTGGAACAACATCTTATGGGCTGACATGGATGACAGGCCATGGGGGCAATCTCCTGAAAGCTGTCTAAGTCCCAGATGGAAGGTTGGTTTGAGAAGAATGGAAAAGAAATGAGGACCTGAGCAGAGATATTGAAAATCCTGATAGATGGGTAGTAATCCTCAATTCTACACACTGGTATAAATGGTGACAAATTCTCAGTAACCTTGTCTTGTCAACAGAGTTCTTAGGGGGTCAGAAATCAGGTTCCATAAACTGAAGCAGAGGTTTTCCTGATCAGTGGTCACTTTATAGCTCTCCTAAGAGAGGATTTAGAATAAAGAGATGTGGTTCAATTTAAGAAGGTCTCAAGTACATCTCAGTACAAACATGACTTTCTTGTGTCATCTCAAAGCAGAGATACTCCTTCGAAAGTAATGCATTATTTAAAATCTCTGTAAGAGGACTGGCCTTCATGACTGCCCATTCCCCTCCAACCTCATCCTTGATTGATTCCAGAGATGTTTGACAGATGGGATTCTCTCCAGGGCAAACATGTGGGCACATGCTGTTCCCTCCCATTCCCTTGCCCCGGGCACACATCACTAATTGATTATAGTACTCTTTCCTAGTGAAGCCAGACGCAGCCTCAGAATCCTTCTAAACGCAGCTCCTGGCAACCACCACCAATCATTTCAAGTTGGCATTCGGATGCTTTAGTGTGCCCTTCCTCCCAGAATCTGTGTCATTCACTATTCAGAGAATACCCAATAGAGGATGAAAAAGGGGCTTTCTTCACTCTACCTCAAGGGAAAAAAAAAGGAATAATTTATTCAAGCATTCAACAATAACAATATTGTGTGCTTCTATGTTCTAGGCACAGTACTATCCTTTACAGATACAAAGAATAGTAAGATATAGTTATTACTCTCAAAATGTTTGGTCAAAAAAGAGATAGACAAACAAATTTGATAGCTACACCTCAATCAGCGAGGTCGAAATGAGGCACAGCCTTTATCTACTCACACTCATGCACACACACACACACACCACTTCTATACCTTCCCAGCTAACTAACTGCCAGAGGAACTTTATCCCTCCTTCTCTTTATCCACAAAGTATTAGTCTTGCTTCAGAAAGCTACCAACTAAACAAAAGGCCTCCTCAGCCTCAGACTAACTGAAATAAACAGAAACTGGGGAAAACATAATTTGGTTAAGAGTTCCACTTGGCTAGACATTGTCCTGGACTTCTCCAAACTTCGCTGAGAAAAATTTTCTCAGCCCAAGTATTTTGGATTCAGAATCACTAAAGCAGTATTCTCGATCTTTAACGTGCATATGAATCACTGGAGAATTTGTTAAAAATGCAAATTTTTATTCACAAGGTCTGGGACTTATTCCCTGTCTCTTAATTTTTAGTTCATCCCTTTATTTCTTTGTGCTACATTTGGAGAAATTTAGAAAGTTGGTATTAGAGTACAGGTAAATACAAGGGCTCTCCTTGAATTTAAGACTAATTGTGTGACTTTTAGCAAATTATTTATTCTCTCTTTGCCTTGGTTTCCTAATAATTAAAATAGAGAAATATAATTTTTGCAAGGATTAAATGAGATAGTACACGTTAAATGCTTGAATAATACCTAGCACATAGTAAGTATTCAGTACATATTAGATAATATTAGTATTTTTTCAGTTCAATTTTATAGTACACTAATTCTCTCTTCAGTTACATTCAGTTCACTTTTCTTTTGTTATTTCAACATCCTTATTTTTCATTAATAGATTCTCTGCCCTAATATCCCATTCTTGATTTATAGCATCTTATTTTTATTTCTAAGGTCTTATTCTTGTTTTATAGATACTTTTAGTCCTTTATCTCTTTGAAGTTTTTAGATATACTGACATTTTTTAAATTAAGTTTATTGGGGTAACATTGGTTAATACAATTATATCATTTTCAGGTGTACATTATAATTTGCCATCTTTATATTCTATTGTGTGTTTACCACCCAAAGTCCAATTTCCTTCAGCTTTAATCCCCTTTACCCACTTCATCCTCCCCCTAACTTCCTATATTTGACCCCCTTTACTCCATCTACCTCCTGCTCCTCCCTTGCCTCCTACCCTCTGGTAACCACAAGTCTATAGTCCATGTCTATGAGTTTGTTTGTCCTATTCATTTGTTGCTTTTAGGTTTGTATCCCACATATAAGTGATATCATGTGATTTTCAACTTTTTCTGCCTGGCTTATTTCACTTAGCATGATTATCTCGAGGTCCAACCATGTTGTCACAAATGGCAGTATTTCATCTCTTCTTATGGCTGAGTAATATTCCATTGTATATATGTACCACAGCTTCTTTAGGCAATCATCTATCGTAGGACATTTCGGTTGCTTCCATGTCCTGGCCACTGTGAATAATGCTGCTATGAACATCAGTGTGCAAACATTTTTTCAGATATAAGTTTTCAAGTCTCTGGGGTAAATACCCAGTAGAGGAATTGCTGGGTCATATGGTAGACCAATTCTTGGTTTTCTGAGGAACCTCCACACTGTTTTCCATAGTGGCTGTATCAATTTGCATTCCCACCAGCAGTGTATGAGGGTTCCTATTTCTCCACGTCCTCTCCAGCATTTGTTATTACTTGTCGTGTTGATTATAGCTATTCCAACAGGTGTGAGATGGTATCTCATTGTGGTTTGATTTGCATTTCTCTAATAGCTAGCGATGTTGAGCATCTTCTCACATGTTTGTAAGCCATATTTGTATGTCCTCTGGGGAGAAGTGTCTGTTCAGATCCTCTGCCCATTTTTTGATTGGATCATTTGTTTTTTTTGTTGTTGTTATTGAATCATATGGTTCTTTGTATATTTTGGATATTAGGCCCTTGTTGGAGGCATTACTTGCGAATATATTTTCCCATTCAGATGGTTGTCTCTTTACCTTGTTGATGGTTTCTTTTGCAGAACAGAAGCTTTTTAGTTTGATGTCGTCCCATTCATTTATTTTTGCTTTAAGTTCCCTTGTCTTTGAGGTCAAATTCATAAAATCCTCCTTAAGTCCAAGGTTGAGTTTCATTCCTACATTTTCTTCTATGAATTTTATTGTTTCAGATCTTATATTCAGGTCCTTAATCCATTTTGAGTTAATTTTGGTACATGGTAATGGACAACAGTCTATTTTTATTCTTATGCAGGTGGCTTTTCAGTTTTCCCAGCACCATTTATTGAAGATGCTTTCCTTTCTCTGCTGTATGCTTTTGGCTTTTTTGTAGAAAATTATTTGCCCATATAAATACGAGTTTACTTCTGGATTCTCGATTCTGTTCCACTGGTCCATGTGTCTGTTTTGCTGCCAATATCATTTCATTTTGATTACTGTCACTTTGTAATATAATTTGAAGTTGGTCAGAGTAATACCTCCAGCCTCGTTCTTTTTTCACAGGATGGCTTTGGCAATTCAGGGTCTTTTGTGCTTCCATACAAAGCTGATAATTTTTTGTTCTATTTCTTTAAAAATGCTGATATGATTTTGATGGGGATTGCATTAAATCTCTACAATGCTTTAGGTAATAAGGTCATTTTAACTATGCTGATTCTTCCAATCCAAGAACACAGAATATCTTTCCATTTCTTTGTTTCTGCTTCAATTTCTTTTAATAGAGTCTTGTAGTTTTCATTATATAGGTCCTTCACATAAATATACTGATATTTTTAATCATATAAAACTGCTACATTTTCTTTACTTTCTAAGATGTAAATTCTTTCTTCGATTGTGTTTTTCCTTTATATCCAAAGATTTCTAGCTATGACCTCATGATTGTCAGAAGATTTTTTAAGGCTCTAGGCTAGCTTATGATTTCCACATACAAAATTTTGAACAAAGCATAGTGCCAGTACACAGCCTAGCTCAGGTGGCTGTGTAGACAATATCCTGCCAGTGGGTACAGTTCCATATCCTATTTCAGCTGGTGCAACATGACTCTAGACTTTAGGCTTAATGTAGGTGTCACCTCTCTGATTCCTGGCCTTGTGCTGGCTGATCAACTCTAACTTTAGCTGGTTCCCCCTTGTAGACTGGCAGGGCAGTTCCTCCGGCTATCCTCTGGCCGGTGCAGACCCACCTTCCTGGAGTTTTTTCTTTCATCATCTATGTTCAGTTACTTATTCACTTGTTCTGGGCCCTACCTGGCACTTTTTCCTTCTGGTTCATTCTGAGGATCCTGCCTCATGCTTTTTATCTCTCCCTACCCTCACTCATTCCACATTTTCCCCTAAATTTTGTCCTCAATATTGCAACTACATTGAATGACACAAGATATCCTTTAACAGAAAGACTTAGAAACAAGTTTGCTTCCCCTCCCTACCTCTATAGCCCAAGTTGCAGAAGCTTTCAAACCTGTCATGCCATACTCTTTTGAAAACCTACACTTTCCCCAGCAATCCTTGGATATGTCCCCTCCACGGTAATCCTTGCAAAAGACACCAATACCAGGAACTATATGAGCTTTAGCAACATCAATCATTTGGCATGACAGCAAGTTTTGAATCCTGGAAGGGGGAGGAGCAATAAAAGTGCCGGAAAGTAAAGGAGATTACCAGGTTCTTACAGATCTTCACTCTCTGAAACCCCTTCTTTGCTCTATGGTTTTCTCTTTATAATTACTGAAGAATTCCCCTACAAGGTTCATTTAGATATAGCACTGCAGAACATGTGAACTGTCATGACAACCTCATGGCAGACATCTTTTTCCTTTCATGTAGTTTGGACTGGACTAGGTAACTTTTTCATCCTCTAGTTATTTATGTCATGTGTATATGATACATACATACATATATGTAAGTGTGTATATGTATGTATATATATGAAATATATATATGAAATATAAATATATATATAAATATATATGAATATATATAAATATATATATGAAATATATATATAAATATATATATATATATGAAAAAGGTTAACTTGTGCACACATGTGTGTGTGTACACACATACTTCTCAAGATGAAATAAAGTGCATGGTAATACTGGCTGCCTTCTTCCATGATTCATTTCCCCCTTTTCCATATACTCTCTGCCCACATAAATACCTTTAGCCTGTTTATTAATTCCCTGGTAAATGTATTCAGTTCTTCTCTCTGTTCTTTTTTTCCAACACTCCAGTTGCTTTTTAGGTTTTAGCTCTAACCTTATGCTCTCTGTCTCTCTAAACCTACAGAGATTGTCACTATCTTTCTGTGTTTCTCTTTCTTTAAAGTCTTGTAAAACATGACATACTGCAAAGCAGTGGTGTTCCTGGGATTTAGCATTTGGGGTGGCAGATGGGGTGGTAACGAATCTGCTTCTGGGGGCTGCGTACATCCCCCAGCACTCCCAACCCATTGCATAATTAAAAATATTTTAATTTTTGAATTAAAAATATTAAAGATAATGGAATTAGAAGCACATTAATTTGCCATTTAATCTATTTAGGAGGAGTTGAGAAAACACACTCTTTATTAATATTTAATCTAACACAAATGACTTATAGCTAAACATAATCCCCTTGATAACAAATAGCTATATGAGATTTAGCATTTGTGGTCTGACTACAACTTAGCCATTGGTGAAAAAGGCTTTGGCAAAGAGTAGCTCCAGTCAAAGAACTTGAGATTGGCTGCCAAACATGTTTCATTCAGACACTCTCGTTGAACCTTGATTACCATCCACTTTTTCACCCCAACTATTCACAGACCCATTTTTTAATAAATCAAGACATCTGTTGCTTAATCTTAGTGTTATAATTATTTCTTTTTACTTACCCCCATCTAGATTTTAAACTCTTTGAAGATAAAGCCTGTTGATCCCCTGCAATGAGATGCATGGTGTGCATAGTAGGTTGAAATTGTCGTGTTTGTAAAGCAATACACTGTGCAGGCATTTTGCTTTCATATTCTCAAGCATTCATTACAACAACCTATGTCCATAGATGTCAATATAGAAGCTCATAAAGGTGAAGTAATTTTAGCAAGATTACAAAGCTAGTAAGAAAGCCTGGAAGCAAACTCCAATCTCCTCAACTCTTTTCATCACATTATGCCACTCAATGCTGAACAAATGCAAGATGAATGATGAATGAACGAAACAACCCATCCTGGACTCAAGGCACTTCTGTTCTGCCAGCTCAACATTCTGCAAACAAAGGGTGGTCACTTAAGCATGAATATAAAAAATGAGAATCTTCTGTGAAAAGAACATTGGTTTCTAAATTAACATTTTCAGCGTTTTGATATATATAAAACTGCACAGCAACAATTCTCCTTACAAGTCTAGAAGAGATATGTTTTATTATTCCATCTGACAATTGACTGAATGGAAACAGAGAGACTAAGAGAGGCCTTGGTCAGTGTCAGATGAGCTGGTGTTGCCAATCTAGAATTAAAACCAAAAGCCTTTGACAGCCACAACCTCTGCTCAACAATGCATAATTTTTCAAATACTAAAGCAAAATTCTTCTCCCCAAGCACTAATTTGCACCAAGAGTAGACCTTTATTGCTAATTAACCAGTATTGAATACCTATCTAAAGTGGACACTGCCTGGGTGCTTTGGGGTTTCTACAGTAGAAAAACAGACTTCAACTCCAGCCTCCTTGTGATGAAGCTAGAGGATTACATCAAGCACTGCTGATGGTATAGAATATCCTAATTACTATACCAAATTGCACTAAATGTTTTCCTAAATAGCAAAAGCCCTAGATAAATTAATTTTAAAGGACATATAAAATTACAGTCATAGGGAGATAAAATCTTTCATTAGCAAATTTTTCCATTTTGCCTGACCACTTCTAAGTAACTTTTAGATCACTGAGGACACACACACACACACACACACACACACACACACACACACACACACACTTTCTCTATGGCTTATGAAAAAAGAAGAAGCATTTCCATTATGTTTTGTTTCTTTTGAAGAATTTCCCTGAGGAATTCTTCTAAAGTTGAGGCAAATCAGCCTACACAAATACATCCATTTACAATCTCCTTGGAAACTAAAATTGCTAATTCAGGCAGCAAGCAGCAAAATGTTTTCTCCAGGTTTAGTTGAAGAGATAAAAATATTGTGAAAAATGCAAAGGAAGGTATATGGTGAGTTTCGGGGTTTGATATGCTATCCTCTAGGGGCCTACATTTCCATGCACCAGAAAGACTGCTGCTTTATGCCAAGTCTACGTTCTGTGCCATCAAAATGAAATAAGCCAAATAAAATGATAATAATAAAAATAACTATCATTTATACACCACTGAACAGTGCAGACACTACACTAGGCACTTTACTTACATTATCTCATGTAATTCTCCCATCCTCCTTCAGAAGTAGGCATAATCTCTCTCGTTTTACAAAATAGGAAACAGAGATTCAGTAATGTTAAGGAACCCGCCTAAGGCCACGTAGCTGGTCAGTGATGAGGTTGGTAGACACCAACCCAAGTCTGTCTGTTCCCTGACTCCAAAGCCATGTAACAACACCTGTGCTCTGAACACAGTGCCACATTCTCGCAAGCATAAAAGTGTTCTCAATAAGACCACCCTGACTGTCCCTCCACAGTTCACCAATGTAGTTAATGCCAAGCTTCAGATGGGATTTTTCACTAAAAATCCTTAAAAGCAACCACAGGTTTTCAGCAAAGACACAGGACCACAAAAATAAAGGAGCTGCTCCCACAGATCATATGACCACCTATTTACCTGTTCCTCATGACTCAATTCTGCACACATCTATACTGTAAGGAAAAATCCACAAGGTGGAAAGTAGATTATTTGTGCTCTACCTCTAGATGGATGAAAAGATTAAGAGGCCTATACACACTCACACACGCAAATGGGAAACACAGATTTGTTTTGACAACCTATGCTACTACAAAAATATTGATGAATGTAAGCTGTAGCAAAGTGCATCTATCTTCTAAAAGCACACACACCCCGCCAAAGACTGCTTAGATGTGGGGAAGGTGAGAATACCCCTCAAAATCAACTCCCTCGGGCTAAGGGGGTGCAGAGGAGGGAAGCCGCCAGTTTTCTGTAACTAGGATTTCTCATAATCGTCGTTCCTTTCACAGAACACTTATTTTTCACATCCACTGTTAAGTGACCACCCTTTATTTTGCAATCAGAGAGTAGAGCTGGCAGAACTGAAGTGGCTTGGCAGCTGCAGAGATGAAACTCAACTGAACAAACAGATTCTTAAGTGATGCCTAGATGGAAGAACTTGGACATGGTTCAGATTTTTTAAAATTCATTTAAATGTGTGATTGAATCCTGCTCATTACCCTCTTGGCAGTATATTATATATTCAGCTCTTTATTGTATAATAATGTTGAGGGTGGAAAATAAGAAAGGTACAATATTACCAGCTCTTCTTATTATAGAAGAAGAGCAGCTTTGTTTATGTCATAAACAATAGTCAATAAATGCATATAACAAGTTAATTTTTCACAGCCAACCATACCCAGAACTTGAAATATGCTATTTTGTTCTTTGGTCCAAATTTCTTGAGACAAATAAATCCTTCTGTACAGTAATCATACTAAAATCTTGGAGTAAACAGTGTCTCAGAGCTTACAGACTCAATTTTAGAAGAAGATTTCGTGCAGATTGGTGACAGATGACTTTACTACAGCACTGCCCTCTCTGACCTCCTTTCCCAGCAATCCCCTCCCCTCACTTTCATTGCTCCAACCATGGAGACCCACTTACTTGCCATGAAGGTCTCAAGCACGCTCCACCACAGGGTCATTACATTTGTTGCTTCCTCTGCCTGAAACACTCTTATCTCAGATAGCCACATGACTTAAACCCTGACTGCTTTCAGGTGTCTGCTCATATGGTACCTTATCCTTATTCTCTATCCTCCTCACCTGTTTAATTGTTTTCTATATATTGAAATCATTGGATATACACGTGATTCTTGACTCTCTTCTCCCCTTCGAAGGTCAGCTTCATGAGCAAAGAGGCTCTCTTCACTGCAATAACCTGAGCACCTGGGGCAAGTGCTCATAAATGAATAAATGAAAGAATATTACCAAAGCCATTTTAGGGCTGGGGAACAGAGTGAACTGTCTGGCCAAAGTGTCAATCTATAAAAGGGGGGGGCAAACAACACTAGAAAGGTAATGAGATGGACAGTATTTATTTTAGAACTCTTATCAAGAAAAATTCTGCAGTGTTTAGAAGAAATACTTTGATAAACCTCATGGGTCTGGGGAAGCACAAGCCCTCCCTGCATTGGAGGTATTAGGTAAACTGTCCTCTAAGGAGGGTTAGTACAATTAGCTACAGGGCTTTTCTTTCACTGAGTGGAGTTTGAAAGTTTGGGTCAGAGCAGAAGTGCCTGGGTCTAACTCAGCAAAGCCAAAAGTGGTTACGAGTAGTTCTCCTTCCCCCATTCCCTACGCCTTGCTCAGCCTCTCCTCTAAATCGATGTTGCATAAATATTAGATAATACCAGTATGAAGGAGTGCCATGCCATCATCAGCCTGTCCTGTGTGCTCATATACCACTCTTCTGTTCAAAGACCTACAATGCTTCTCAACTACATTTTAGATTCCGTTCAAACTCCTCAGTTTGGGCACTCAATCCCTAGAACCTAAATATATTATTTTACATGGCATAAGGAACTTTGCAGATAGAATAGGACTACAGACTTTCAAACAGAGAGTTTAGGGGATTATCCTGGATTAGGTAATTGTAATCACATGGGCCCTTAAAAGTAAAAGGAAAAAAAGCAAAAGGATTAGAGATGTAGAGCAGAAGAGAGAGGCACAGGAGTGATCTGAAGTGCGAGAAAGACTCAAACTGCCATCGTTAGCTTTGAAAATGGAGCAGGGGGACCATGAGCAAAGTATGTAGGTGACCTCTAGAAGCTGAAGACAATGCCGTTCAAAAAGCCAGCATAAAGACAGTAACCTTCGTCCTACAACCACATACAACTCTGCCAACAACCCGAATCAGCCTGAAAGTAGAGTCTCCTCCAGAGCCCAGCCATACCCACATTTTAACCTCAGTCATATAAGCTTGGAACAAAGAAACCAGTCAAGTCCACTGGACTTTTGACCTACAGAACTATAAGAATATACCTTTGTATTGTTTAAAACTGCTGGATTTGTGGTAACTTATTATGGCAGCAGTAGAAAACCAATACAAGACCTTGAGCAATCTGGATGCAACTTATGTACCCAAACACATCAGTGCTCTGAAACATGAACCCACTGCTACAGTCAACCTAGTCTCTTCTCAGTCCATAAACATGTTCATTTGCTATTAATCCCCACTGCCCTTCTCTTCACCTACCATACCAATTCAAATCCAGCCTTCCAAAGCTGAGTCAGACTCAAGTCTAACCTCTTCCATTTTTTAATCTGGAGGCCTAACAGGACTTTTCACTTAGGGACTTCCAAGTGTCACTATGCTTCATATAATTATATATCTTTGTCATATGCAGAAATCCTGTGTGTCTGGCAAAGCATAAAAGAACGGATATACAGTAAACATTTCCTAGGGACTTACTCATTTTACTTTAAAATGCCCACTTAGATTTTTACATGTAAGCTATTTTCTAATCTGCTAGGGTATTTTCTAATCTAACAAGACAGTAGGTACTGGCAATTTTTTTTTCTTGCAATATTGTTGATTTCAGCTTGTACCACAGATGAGATGTGCAGAGTCCTAACAGGTTTGATTCAGTGACAGAAAGCACTTAATTCATTTCTATCAGCAGGGCATTCCTTGCCGAGAGTTCTCATCTGATCCCTGCTTTTCCACTCCATTCTGATTCCAAGGACTTTTGTGCTAACAGTATAAAAATTATAATCATACCATGTAGGAACAGCTCATCCTCTTTAGTGAAATCAGGATTGTGTCTCGTTGCCTAAACATCTTCAACTTCCATTGCAAATAGATAGGCCAGATAAACAATGGCACTTGCTTTCCTTTGAAGAATAAGTTCTCACTTTTCCTAGTAAAGAGAATTTGAATTTTTTATTTTGATACTAAAAAGTTTTTAATTAATACACATCTGCTGAATAAACTGGCTTATTGACCTCTCAAAAGCAACCTAAAAAAAATAGCAAATTGTAAAATATTAATTATCTGTCCTGCAGTTAAAAACTTGTATCTTTACATTTTATTTACCTTATATTTATCCTCATTACACTCTCACAGATGATAACCAACAGGTTCAGACATTCATTTAGTAAGAAAACATCTTTTTTTCATTTTCTTTCATTACAAATTTTTTTCACATTAACAAAAAGTCATTTGGGGAGCACCTACTTAGTACGTAGCATATGGTTAAAACCTCTCTCCCATTATGTGGGGTTTAACTAAGATGAAAACTCATTGGTTTCTCCTCCTTATCTTAGCATATGAAACTCTCTTTTAGCTGGCTCCTCTCTAAGTTTCTAGCTTTGGTTCCCACAAACTCCTGACCCCAACCTCTGCAACATATATCATGAGATCTGGCCTCTGTGACCATCTTCATGCTGTCCTCTTTGCCTAAAATTGTTTTATCTCCCAACCCCTCAGCCAAGTTAAGCCCAATTATCTTTTAAAATTCAGTTTTAATGTCACCTCTTCCTGAAAGCCTTTCTTACTCCTCTCCTGACTTAGATTTCCTTATCTCCCTAAAGACTGTGACTTTCTTGAGGGCTGAAAGGAGATCTTAATCATTTTTGTACCTTGGGACCAAAATAGTACCTGACAGTAGTTTCAATAAGTAAATGTTGAATGAAAAAGTACAGTGGTTGCTAACAATTTCTCACATAGCTCATAAAAAAGCCAAAATATGGATGCAAATATTAAACATCATTATAAGATGGATCACAAGTGGGATAGGTATCTTAGCTTCCTTCAGCTGCTATACAAATTAGCACAAATGTGGTGGCTTAAAATAAAACTTTATCCTCTCACAGTTGTAGAGACCAAGAGCCCTAAGTTAGGGTGCCAGTCACACTCTCTCAAAGAGCTCTGGAGTAGAATTCTTTCCAGGCCTCTCCTTGTTTCCAGTGGCTGCTGGCAATTTTTAGTGTTATTTACTTACAGCCATATCACTCCAATCTCCACCTCCATCTTCACAATGACTTCTTCTCTGAGTCAGTCTTCTCTTTGTGTCAATCTTATAAAGATAGGTGTGGTTGTATTTGGTGCCAACAGAACAATTCAGGATAAGTTATCACAAGACCTTTAACTTAATCTCACCTTTTGCCACACAAGGTAATGCTCCCTCTTTATCATATATAGGGTAATATCCCAGGTGCCAGGTATTAGGATGTGGATATGTTTTCAGAGATGCCATTCAATGGGTATAAATTAGTAGGGTATCCAAAAAGACTTATGAAAATTCAGAGAAAAGAGCACAATGGACTCAAGAGAGGAAATATTCTAAAACTTGAAGAATGTCCATAATTAATGAATGGTAGGAGAGAAGCTAACCAGGAATACTGAGACCAAGGAGAAATGATTTGACCAAAGTAGTAATGAGATTCTAGATGTTGAAGTTAACAGAATTTAAGGAAGAAAGAATTTCACAGAAGGATCAGCAATATCAAATTTTGCAAATTTTAAAAAAATTAATCAAGGCACAGACATTGCATTTATGTTTAGAAGGTCATTTTTTCAATGAACACAGTGGTAAAATTGCAAAGGGATAAAGACTAATAGGTAATAAATAGGGTCTGTAGGTAAAATTTTCAAGAAATTTAAGGATAAAATACCAGAAGCCAATATCACAGGAAGAATAAGGTCAAAAGAAAGTTGACTTATTCAGGTGTTTGCTGCCTTTTCATTTTAGACATTTTCAATTATATTCCAGTCACTGTTTATTTAATGTCTACATTGTACCATTGTACTAGTTGGGGAGATCTAAAGATGATTAGAACTTGATCCTTACCCTCAAGCAGCAAATGATTTAGTGGATAAAAAAGAAAATTAAAGATATTGCTTAACACAGTGTGGTGAGCACTGCAATTGCAGTAGGCAAAGGCTGTGGAGCACCGAAGAGGGGCATTAGCCTAGTTGGGGCAAGAAGAGGTAACAGCACTGAAGGAACTCCCCAGCAGGTACTGCCTGATGGATAAGTCTTAAAGGGCTAGGAGTTGGGCATATTTTAATAAAGGAGTTGAGGAGAAGAGTACTGCATGTTTCCTGCAAAGACAAAGAAGCTTATAGGAAGGAAAAACAAAGTTGATGAGACAGAGAAAGGGTTTGTAATGACACCTTGGTTCTACATGAGGTAGGAAGGGATGAGGTCAAGCCAGCTGGTAAAGGCTTGTGCCTTTTCCAAGATACAAAAGGGAAGGAGACAAAAGATGAAGAAACAGGGCAGCCTTCAAGTAGTAACAAAAGAATCTGAGGGAGTCATTTCTTTTGTATAACGGAAGGCCAACCAACAGCAGAGAGCAAGGTGGGAGCAGGGGAGGGCAGAGAAGTGATATTACTAGATTAATAATCTTTCATTCTTTTTAAACAAAGGCGTTTATTTAAATCGTAGTAGGGGTTGGGGGAGGTAGATGGGATGACATTAAAGAATTAAAAATAAATAACTACAAAAATAGATAGATAGATAGATAGATAGATAGATAGATAGGTAGATAGGTAGGTAGATAATAGATCATAGGTGGTTTGGGCTCAGTGTCTTCCTAAGGCATCTAGAGTGAGAAGCCATTCAGCATGAAGATTCAGCACTTTGATTCTGGAGCACACACATATTAGCAGTGTGCTGCCAAGTGGTTTTATGATAGAAATAATTTCTCTGTATGTATGTCTGTTAGAAATGGGACAAATAATAGTACCTAACTCATAGGTTTGTTGTAAAGAATTAAAAAAAATACATACATGTGAAGTGCTAAGAATGGTGCCTGGCAAAAATGTAAGACCTACTCAAAAATGTTAGCTCTTATTAGTACTAGACCAGCACTATCTACTGGGATTTTATGAGATGATATAAATGCTCACTGTGATGTCCAACACTCAAGCCACTAGCCACATATGGCAGTGAGCATTGGAACTGTGGCTGGTATGAGTGAAATTTAATTTTTACTCATTTAAATTTAAAAGCCACATGTGGCTATTTAGGAGATACAATAACTATTTTAGACAGGGTGTTATTGGGAAGAAGAAGAAGAAGAAGAAGAAGAAGAAGAAGAAGAAGAAGAAGAAGAAGAAGAAGAAGAAGAAGAGGAGGAGGAGGAGGAGGAGGAGGAGGAGGAGGAGGAGGAGGAGGAGGAGGAGGAGGAGGAGGAGGAGGAGGAGGAGGAGGAGGAGGAGATACAGAGTTCTATTCCTCAAGGACCCTGTTCCTGAAAAACTATAGAATAGGTCCAACCAGTTAAAGGGATGGCTGAAGGTCCTAGGACTTAGCTTTATTTTGTGGATGCTGATGATCAAAGAGAGGATAGAGAAAAGATGTGCTCATGAGCCCTGTAATTCCAAAGGAGGATGCAGTATCTGGAAAGATGTTTGTGAGATAAACAAGAGGCAAGTAGCATATCCCCAAGGGAAAAAAAATAGAGGTTTAGCCAGGCTTTTGCTGAAGTGGGTTAGCTTGAGAGCCATTAAGAAGGACAGCTGGAAGACTAAGAGAAACAGAGAGCTGCTACCCAGATTTACTCTAGAGCCCTGTTAATATCTCACGACAATAGAGTAATTTCACATCAGACTCACCATAAGAGCCAATATTAAAGTCGATGTGACAACATGAAACTCAAGTCTACAGTATTGCTAAAACGCAAAAGGAGAGAGGAGGAAGGTTATTGATGAATAATGCATTTCTTTTGTGGAAGCAGGAGGAGAAGATATAAATGGATCATTAATGGGTTTAATGCAGTTAGGATCCTAGGTAGAAGGGGAAGCTGCACTGGCTCCTGCCAACAAGGCCACCCGAAAAGGAGGCTGCTGTGAAGTGGGAGGGGAGGAGAGGAGTTTGTGCTGGAGTTATTTTGGAGTTTCTGCATTTTCTTTCCAGTATTTCAAAACCTCGTCTTGAATCCAAGATTATTCGTTTCTAGAACAAAATAGCCTAGTGGTGAAAACAGCATATTCTTAAGAATTTGTGTAAAGGTATTATTATCATATTTGAAAAGCTTAATTAAGATGGTGGTATGGAGAAATGACAGATAAAGCAACTCAAATAAAGGGATGGAAAGTAATTAAGTGAAGAAAAAACATCCTCAAGCATTGCCAGGAAAACAGACAAGCAAAAGTTGCGAGTTGTAGCCTGCTTTATGCAACAAGGCACTTTCCATGATTTTTTCAAAATGAAATGTTTGATATTCACTGATGTATTTTTATTTGAGGGAATTCTGTGTGTTTAATATGTGTATGCCTGAAACAAACAAACAAAACCTTTCTGGTGTAAATAATCCCACCTAATCAAGATCCCACTATGGGAATGTCTCTTCCTATTCTGAGTTGTGACCAGTTTTAGCAGCCAGCATCTGGGTTTAAACAGAGCTCCACCTCTTACTGACTATGTGATCTCAGGTAAGTTATTTTACCTCATTGACCTTCGATATCCTTAACAGTAAAATAGTGATAATAATACATACTCACGGAATGTGGTAGAATTGAATTTAGTGAGGTAACATGTGAAAAATACCTTAGTTCCTGGATCATGGTAAGAAATTAATGTTAGTTACTCCTGTAGGGAAGGGGTCAGGGTGTGCAGGCATTCTCCTGGGGAATTGGACTGCACAGAAGCTTAATGCAGTCAAGAGCTGACTATACCCTCATTTAGATACAGAAACCAAGAATGCTTTGTTCTAGGATTTCTCCGCCAAGAGAATCAAACTTGTCCTGGTGGTTCATTTAGGCCTTTGAGATAAATCAGAGAAGACCTGAGTGACCAGGAATAAAGATCAGCTGCTGTCTCAGGCTCCAGATGAAGCCCTGAGCCCTCTTTGTTCCCCCGGAAGCTATTAGGACCCTCGCTCCAGCTGGCCAATGTCAGCACTGAACTGTGACCCAGCCTGGCCCCATCTGCCATCCCGCCCTCCAGCGTCAGACTACTGGTGCCCACCTTGAATTCTCAACTGGCCAGCTAATCTTATTGCTCCCATCTAGAACAAGAAGCATTGCCTAGTCCAACAGATTTTAGGTTTTGATTTTCAAATATCATCTTTTCTAACATTGAACAATGTGTGTTTGTACCATAGCAAAAGAAAAAGAAGCATATTTTAGGGAAGCACACTGCTAGCCTTTCCTAAGGCAGGCAATGGGGAGAGAAAGTTACCCACAGTGGCTCTGGTTGAACCAGGGGTTCATTTCGGCGTGGGTCAAAGAAGATTGAACACAGTTTGGGACAAGTAGCTTCCCTAGGGTTAGTCAAGCTAAGTAGGACATGGGTTCAAGGGGACTGACATCAGAGCAAGCAGAGGCCAGAGCTCAGACACTGGCCAATGCAAAGGGAGAGTTTTAAGCAGAGACAGTCCTGTTCTCATCCTAGGTTATTAGAGAAGGTGACCTGGAAGCTTCATTAGTTCAGATTCCTCTTAGAACTCTCTAGGTCTTAAAGGAACCACAGTCTTTGTATTCTAGGTCTGGTCCCTATAATACCAGAAAGCATCTCCACGTCCCATGTGTCTTTCGTTTCCCTAAGTAGAGAGGGAAAGCCTCCAGAAAACTGGATCTTCATGAAAATATATCATCAGCATCATCCTTAGAAAATACATGAGTGGATGTGGTTCTATAGTGTAGCAGTTAGCATGTCTGCTTTATACTCAGAAGGTCCTGGGTTTGCATCCCAGTAGAGCTATAGTCCATGGTCTGTGGCCATGGCACCCTGAACAAGCCTGATTTCTGATCTTGTGAAGCTAAGCAAGGTCAGTCCTGGTTAGTACTTGGATGGGAGACCACCTAGTAAGGCCAGGTGCTATAGGCATAAAATATATTTATATATTTTAATATATATATAACCTCAATTTTTCTGCAGGCTCTCCTCTTCCTGGGATAGTAACTTTGCATCAGGTAAGAATCCCAAAACATTTAGAAAATAGATGTTGGAAGGATGCTAAAAACTGACTTATGCAAATGCAAGACAGTTGGCCAGATAAATATGGGTAATACACAAGTAGAGCCTTCTCTAATACAAGAGGCCTACCTCAGCCACCAATGTGCATGTGTGGCTGTGCTGCCTGAACACCATGGCATGTCCTGATTTTAGGATCTGGCCCTAAGAGACAAGTGCAGTCTCAGTGGTAGATCCAGAGAGAGGAACCTTGCTGGCCTGCTGAGCATGAAACCTCATGAGTGTGAAACACTTATGAGATAGTGTCCCCATAAGAGTTCTATTAAGGACAGTTCTGCTGTGGAACATGATTCACTTTTAGGCTTTGGAATTTACTTAGAGATAAAAAGATATGTTTATAGGCATCTCGGGCCTGTATCCCATTTCTATCTAGGGCCCCAGTATTCTTCATTAGGATCCACGAGAGGATCACTTTGGTCCACAAAACGAATGAACAAGACGTTAAACAATCTCAACCACCTCCCATTCCCCCACCCCCTGTCTAGAAAATTAATAAGATTTTAAATACGATGGTGATCTAACAATGAGTTATATGCTAGGGAAGAACACACTCATCTCCCCTTTTACCCAAGTCTTTTTGGAAAATGCATACAGTGACAAAGATGGCTCATCCTGGTGAAGAGGACCTGAGAATTTCTAAAACTGGCGTTTCTTGTAAGAAGGCCTACATTCCTGTGAGATACAAATAACTACAGAGAAATGCCCTGAACTAAAACTTGTTTCCATTTCAAGGGAACTGGAACAAAAGGTCAATTAGAAATGTAAGATCAAGATAAGAAAAACAAATAGAAGTCCAGATGTTCTATTTCCCTCTCAGTGGTGAATGCTTACAGAGGATCTGCTAGTCCTGGCTGCAGGTGAGGACTAAATTTGAATAATGGAAAGCACCTGTTGACTCCAACCACCTGGACTCTAACCCTGACACTCTGGCCCCAGGAGGGCCTTTATTACAGAAGCACTGACTCTTCCCCTCTAATAGAACCCCATGGTGAACAAATGTGGTCAGATAATCTCCCGAAAAGGATTAAAGTTAAAGCCTCTGAGTACTCCAGGGGTGTTTCTTCATCACCCCACCCTCTGTATACCCTAGTAAATTCTTCTCTCCACTTCTTCCAATTCTTATTTTTACTCCCTTGCTTTGCTCTAGAAATTAAAGTGGGGTTTGTAAGGAGACGAAAGCCACAGCTCATATTTTAAGGGTTCTAAGCTAAAAGAAGACACGGGCTGTTACCCCCGACATACACTTTTCCCCAACAGAGACTATCTTTTTCCATCTACATCTCAATCCTTATTTATTATATTTATGATTGTGATGCACTTTATAAGCTATACATACTAGAGTTCCTTAAGAACTAGTTCCTTTAATTCATTCGTTTAAAAACACATTTACAAAGCACTTACTATGCCAAATCAATATATTAAAATGTTTCCTTCCACAACATACACAAGACCCACAGTCTGCAAGATTACAAATTCAAAACAACCCCAAGGACAATTGACAATTCCCTGTGCATGGCTCACCTACAAAATCATTTTGTTTTAGAAATAAAACAGGGCAGTCTAGCCAGCCATTATCTCAGAAGTGAATTATGTGCCTTTTACCAAAGCGTGGCCCAATGTCACCCTTCTTACATTTCTTGGCTGTGTTTATTTGCCATCTTCTTCTTGAAAATTATAGGCATGGTAATTCACTTGAGATGCACTGGGAATCTCAATCTGGCACCAGCTTTACTGCTAAGTTGCTTCCTTTTAGGGTGAAATAGGGCAGCTTTCACTTGATGCACTGGATCAAACAGCCATTTTCATGCCTGTTCACAATAACAAGAGGAAGCTCACATTTTTAACATAACAGTCATGTTTTCGTCTCAGAATAAAAAATGAAAAACGCGGTAGCTTGTTTTGGAGCTGGAGGAGAGAGAATCCCAACAAAACACCAAAACACCAAAAAAAAAAAAATCCCCCTAGTTAACTTAGATATTTATGCAGATTTGGAGAGAGGGAGGTACGGGAAAGAAATCACATGCTTATTATGTCTCCATCACGTTATACCAATTTACTAGATGAATCCAAGAACCCTGAATTCTGATTGACCTCTGATGCTGGTCACTGAAGGCTGGTCAGGACTGCTATCGTCACAATGTCAGAAGAATATGCCATAATATGTCATGTAAAGTCTCTCTCTTTTACTGTTTCTTAGTTTTCTTTTAAAAAAAAATGTCTCTAGTTGAGCCACTTTTTTGGAGTCACTTAATATTCTGATTTATTGGGCTTGGCTATTGCAATGTTTGTCAATCGTTTGGTTGTAAAAGCCAACACTGAAAGGCGGACTCCCCTTGTTCTGCACCCATTTGCCATGTGGCATTGCACAAGGAAATGAGCAGCCTAGTGTCTCTCACCTAGAGAAAACTTCCAGAGCCAATCAAAGGACAAGCCCCGTTAATCAAGGACCCCACAGTCTTTGCGTTAAAGATACTAACAGCTGTAGCAATACAAAAGAAAAAATTTTTTGCATAATATGCCTAATGTAATGCCCTCTGTAACATCTGTGCTAATGGGGCCTGTTGCCAGCATGCACTGCATTTTTAGCAAGGCACCAAGAATTTCAGAAAGGGACGTGTGGAGCAAGAGGCAAATGCTGCATACATTTTATGTCATCCTGAGCTTTACCAAGCAGCTGATATTTACTAATGTGTGAGAGGTGCCCTTTCAACCCATTCTGCTTATTTTTGATATTTTGATTCTGACTACCAAATCAGCAATTAGGCCAGCAAAGAAGGACCTGCTATTGCTGTGATGTCCCTTCATTTTGGCTTGCCTATTCCCAACATTACTAACAGCAGGTTGCTGGATAGAAAAGTGATGAGGTTTCCTCTGAGCTAGACTATGATCACACGTACAATCAAGCTGTATGATCACCTCTCCTTCTCACGTACAATGCTTACCACTGCCCTGGTGGCACACCCCCAGCCTGCCTGCCTCAGCTTCACCTATTCTGTAAACTGTTCAAAATCTTCACATTTCCGAGAGAAATGCCCCCTCTTGTGGTGGCTGCTGAATACTGCAGTCCTAGCTCCCAGCAGAGTTGTTAACATACCCTGCAGACAACCTCCTACAAACAGATCTGTGAGGATGCTAGAAACTCCAGTCTGCCCAGAAGGCTGAAAGCTTTGAGCCTCTTGCTGTGAGAGCTTAATCTTCTCTAACTACATAAGGCTTTCAAATACCGTTTGAACCATATAAAACTGCTGATAGTCAACCATTTTTGACCTATAAAATGGCAATTTCATGCAGTTCAATGTAATATATAAAGATAAGCCAGGAAAACTTCTGCCAGCCCGTGTTTCTAGCTGAGCCCTTTGAATATCAGCCAAAAATGGAAATCCTTTCTATTCTAGTAATGACAGTGACAAGTTTTAAAACAATAAACAAGTATTTTTCAAGCCCTAAACACTAGGTACTTTTTGCCAAGCTCTAAACATAAATTTCTCATGTTTCTTGGTCAATTGGCAGTTAATTATAAGAAGTAGGCTTAGAAAGTTGGACTTCCCTAGATCTGTCATTTATTTATTAATGAAGGTTTGCCAGATAAACGACAAAACTACCTCTACCCTAGCACAAGTAGCTGGTACTCTGAACAGGCTTCTCTCTCTGAAACAAGGCAAATAAAGGAATGCCAAATGGGATGTTGCAATTCTCTCGTAGATGTAATTATTTTTGTTAGTGTCCTATGTATTTGTTTTTAATATGAGAAATTAAATAGCGTGTGAGGAATGGTGTTAAGCAATCCTTTTCAATGTTAATTTATCATGCTAATATAATTTTAAATAAACTTTTATATTTAATTATTCAATATTAAATGTAATTAATATCAAATGGGAATAAATATCTATTCTTATATCAGAGACTTTATAATAAATAAAGAGTTCTAAGAAATCAATAAGGAAAAAATCAACAACTCAGTATGACAAGAAATGCGATCAGACAATTCATATACTTTTTATAAAATGGTTAAATACATAAAAAGAAGCTCAACTTTCCTCAAACTTAAAACAATAAAAATTAAACCTACTTTGAGTTACTATTTTACCTCTCAAATTGGCAAAAAAAATTTAAAATTTTGTTGATACATTCTTGACAAGGTTATGAAGAAACAGGCACTCATAACATTTCTTGTATAAGTACAAATTAGGGCACAATTCCTAAAAATGGTAATTTTGAAAAAACTATCAACATCATACATATATAGACTCCAGGTCCTGGCAAATGCCATGTTCAGTAATATCTCCTACATATAATATAATGCATATAAATTATTATTAATTACAGAATTACTTTTAATAACACAAAATTGCAAACAACCCAAAAGTTAATCAAGAAGAATACAGTTAAATAGATGAAAATACATCCATGTAACTGAATATTATGCAGCTGTTAAGAAAAAAAGTAGGAAGTTCTACATGTACCAATATAGAATAATCTCCAAAAATATTATTTAAAAAAAAGGTACACAGTATACATAATATGCCACTTTATAGTTACAAAAAAATATTTTTTTTCATTTTTGCTTTATAAACATAAATAAAAAACCTCTAGGATACTCAAAAATGTAATACCATGGGTTAATGGAAAAGGCAGATTGTGGGGAAAAAAACATTTTACTGTATTATTATGGAGGTGGGAAATGCATAAAAGTATAACACATGCAAAAATTAATGTAATAGGAACACATCAGTAGGTTGAAAACATATTTTATCTTTAATAAATTTAATGAATCGTGTGTTAATGTAAAGGAAGAATGTAAATAAAACTGTTTAAAGGCCATGTCATACTTATTTCTTACTGATAAACCCTTATCTGACCCCAACAAGCTAAGGATGCTGCTTCTCATTGCACTCACAGTAACAGAATTTGAGACCCAATAGAGCACCTGACCCCAAGATAAGAGCTCTGCTGAGCGCCTGACCTTTTTTCAAGACCTCGGGCCACTTTTAGCATAAGCAGATGTCCAACAGCAAATGAGTTAATGTCATTTATTTCCATATGAAATGAATTTAATATGGTTCTTAAATCATTTGAAAGACAGACAGTTTGTAGTCCTTCTGAGCCTGTTCTTCCTGCTGCTTCACAGTTGTGCTGCTGGGTGCTTGAGCACATGAATAGATAGCTTTCAAGTTCCCCCAAAACGCAGTAGCCTGAACCATATACATTCTAGGGTCCAGCTTTAAACCCCAGGGCCAGCTCACTCCTTTTTGTTGACCTCTGATAAGTCAAATTAAGTTATTTGTAGCATAAGGGTGAGATGACAGCATAAATAAACCCACCCACAACCCCAGAAAAAAATCAAATTAAAGACGAAGACATTCTAAGGAGATCGTTGAGCTTGACAACATGATAAATGGTTCTTGTGCCTTTTTGTTGCTAAAAATAGTGTTGTTATTGTTGTTTTTTAAAGTAAGTATATGCATATGCACCACTGACCAGCTATGTGACTGGGAGGTCATTTTCACTCTCTGACTTTCCACATTTGTTCCCTGAAAACTGAAGGAGCTGGAGTTAGAACAGTGTTGCTCAAACTTTGATCATTGCCCCCCCCAAGCAGCCTTTTTAGATTCTTTTTCCCCAATCACCTACCATCATAAAATGTTAATGCTACAGTTATGCTGCATGTTGTGTATGTACAATATGTATATCTGCGCTTTATGCATAAATAGTACTTTTTAGCTAATTTTATGTGTCAACTTGACTGGGCTAAGGTATACCCAGAAAGCTGGTAAAACTTTGTTTTGGGGTGTGTCTGTGATGGTGTTTCTGGAAGAGATTAGCATTTGAATGCATAGACTCAGTAAAGAAGATGGCCCTCATTGGAGTGTGGACATCATCCAACCTGTTACAAGTCTGAATAGAACAAAAAGGCAGAGCAAGGTGTGTGTGTTCTCTTTGCTTTTTATCCGGCTGTGACATTCATCTTCTCCTGACTTGTACATTGTACATCAGTGATCCTAGTTCTCAGGCTTGCAGACGGCAGATCGTGGAACTTCTCAGCCTCCATAGTCATATGAGCCAATTCTTATAATAACTCTCCTCTTATATCATCTATTAATTTATCCTACTGATTCTCTTTCTCTGTAGAATTTAATATACCCTCTAAGAACCAATTTTTGCACCCCCAATAAAATGCATTAATTATATCCACAAGAAGAGCACAGAGATTCCTTCTAGTTATAAAACTGAGGGAGTGGAGTCATGCAGTGGAGAAATCATGTACCTGGGCACCAGATGTGCTTGAGTCATATCTGGACTCTACTACTTGCTTATCACACGCCCTTACATAAGTTATTTGACACATCCTCTAATGTACTAATACCTCTCACGAGGCTGTTGTAAACAGCAGGTAAGGCAGAGTGGGTAAAAGACCTGGCATACTATGAGCAACCAATAATTGGCAACTTTTTATTTTCTTAACTTGAAACAAATCTGTACCTCACATCTGCATATTTAAAAAACAAAACACGAAATGCAATAATTAAAATTGATGACTCTAAGACCCAATATACTTTTATTTGTGTCTGTAATGTGAACTCACTTGCAAATGCTAGCTAGCTACCTATCATGACTTCAAAATTCTACTCAACTTTTAAGAACAAGATCAAATGTCATCTGTTTCAATGAAACACCCCATTTTCACCAACTGTAAATATCCCCATCCTTTCAACCCCCATATACCATTAGGGTTTTGAACACATTCCACTTTATAATTTATGTAGATTTTAAGTGCCTTAAGGTTGGGAACTCTGTTTTACTCCTCTTTGCTACACACACACACACACACACACAGAGAGAGAGACACACACACACACACACACTCAACATTACAGGTTTTCAGTAAATATTTTTTTGATAAATGAACCAATGTTCCAACGTTGAATCCTAAAGATCAAATGTAACATTAGCACATAAAAACAATTGGAAATAAGCAGTCTCAAATTAATGTCTATGTTAACATAATGACCTAGAAAAATGACTAAAATACAGACAGAATTTTGTTTTTGTTGTTATTTATCCCTAAAATTCTAAACATGGATCCCCAGTAAGAGCTCATCATTTTATATTGTAGAGACTGGTAAATAGCCCTTCTGACAATAGTCAATTTATGGGACAAATGAATTGTTTAAAAGAAGCTATTACAGAGAGCATTAGGCTATCTCCTAATATGTCCCAAACTTGAATTCTATTAAATGTATACGGAGTATTGTGTGATAGTCAAAACAGTTTTTTGGATCTCCTATTACTATTATCTGTGGTCATTCTTTGTGATGCTCCTGCTTCTTCTAGGGGGAAATTCTGTGATAAAAGAAACACATACATCAAAGATAATAGCAGAAAACAAGGAGAAGCCAGAAAGAGAAAGTGACTATGTGAAGCATTTGTTTTTTAAACCCTATGATGTTTAAGCATATACCTAATGCTTTTTACACATGCCGAATAACCAGGCTAATTAAAAAGCCCATTGAGTTCTTGTTAAAATCTGTTCAAATTTTTTGGAGCACCTGTTATAACAGAATGCCCACAGACTTGATAGTTTAGAGCCAAGACACCTGCTACCTTATGTCTCACAGTATGTTCAGTTTTATACTGTTAGCAAAAAAAAAAAAAAAAGTAAACACTTTTTGACATTTAGCAATCTTATACAAGTGATATGAAATAATCAGGGAAGACTGATAGCTTAACCCTCCCTGTGCTGCTCTGGGAAATAAATTGTGACATCTTCCCATGAAGTTACTTAAGGCTTCGTTAATCATCCCTAATCATATGAGGTTTTCTAAAGAGTCTGGCTATCTTCTGGAAGTCTGGAGCCTCAAATTTTCAGGTTAAAAGAAGTTCTCAGTGAAAAAGCACATCTGACTGTTCTGACTTTGTCAAATATTTATGAAATTCCAAGACAGGTTTGGTGCTATTACGCCTGGTGAGGTTTTTACCAAAAAGTTATGTGAAAATGCATTTCCTTTTGAAAGAGAAATGTTATAATAATTTCCACAGTTAAGAAATTTTCATAGTTCAGACAGGTACATAGGAACATTTAAATACCTCATTTAGAATCAATTTTATGGTTGATAAACAAATCTTATAAGGATGATGTAAGAATAGTTTTCAAAATACATAATTTCAAAATAGCTGCCATTTTATCTATAGTATTTAAGTCCCTTGAGGCCTAGAACCAGATCTTATTTGACTGTTAGGTCAGAGTTGGACAATAAAGTAAACATATATTTAGTGTTGGCAAAAAAATTTTTTAATTTTATGCTGTCACATTGTTTAAAATTTAATTCATGCTAATGATAGTTCTGTTAAGAAAATCTGACTTTGATCTAGCAATTCCGCTTCTAGAATTATGGCCTACAGTCAAGTCACACAAACTTAAACATAAAAATGTCATTTCCAGGATTGTCCATATAGCGAAATATTTGAAACAACATAATATTCATTGATAGAGAACCGGGTAAATAAAATATGATAGATTAATTCAATGGAATACTATGTAGTTGTTAAGTGAATAAAGCAGCTCCGTACATAGTGCTATGAAAATATATCGAAAATATACCAAGTAAAAAACAAAGCATAAAAGCAAATGAATAACCAAACACACACACACACACACACACACACACACACACACACACACACACACACTTGAAAAGTCATAGCAATATAGAATATCTTTGGAAGAAAACACAATAAATCAGGCTTATTTCTGAGGGGAAAATTCTAGGAATTGGGGAAAGGGATAGGAGAAACACCTACTTTTCACTAAAGAAAATTATTTTGTAACTTAGCTATTTGTATTACTTATACATTTTATGTATTCATAATATTTTAAGATGCAAATTAAAGTAATGCATTAAATTTGGGAGAAAAAAAGAAAATGTGACACATGGGCATCCTTTACTATAATATTATATCCTAAAGTACTTTTAAATTTCCAGACTGTTACTTAGTTAACTCCAAATCAGTATTTAACAATATAAATCATAATTTCATGTCTAATTATCATGATGAAAACAGCTTTTGAATGTTGAATGTGTATAGCTGTATTCAAATACAAGCTGTTTTGACTTTTAACCAACATACCAGAACTGAGAGTGATTTCATTGCATAATTAGAAAACAACCTAGAATATTTTTCTCGAAGATTTTTTTAAAGATAATGGGAGCATTTTATATGTTTAGGCAGAAAGATATTTTAGTTCCTGAACATCTACCAAAAGAGAAAAGGCAGGATTCTATTTCTATTGGGGACCAGAGAATCTGCAGTTCAACAGTCACCTTGTCATTTTTGTGTAGGAAGCATCCCAAACCAGGAACCTTTAAGCCTAGTTCCTTAAATGGACAAGAATGGATCCAGTGATTGCTTGAGGGCTGGCAAATGTATAGCTGAACATAGTGCACAGTCCTATATATTCCCACATCATTGGTTGAGATCCACCCTGGACAATATATTGACATGGTCAACTTAGTTTCTGACATCATTCTCCCTTCAAGGAAAGGGACTCTAGTCTTTTAAAAAAAAAAAAAAAAAGTGCTTCCACACTTAAGAGCCCTGTAGCAACCAGCCCTCCAAAACCATTAGATGAACACACTAAAATTATAGTATACTTGATGTTTACTTGCTTTTTAAAAGAGAACACAAAATTATTTAGAATTAGCATAAGTAGTAAATTCTGATGAAGGAGTGACAGGCTTTAGTAGGACAGATTGAGGAGGATGAATGAGGGAAGATAGCCTGAGACCAAGAGTCACCTCAAGGCAACACTTAGCCTCCTTGGTCAATGCCAGATTGACTTTAGGGATTCACACTGCCACTTCGTGTGAGTTGAAGTCACACTCGTCATTTGTACTGCTCACCAGATAATTCTATTTCTCCCCTTTCTGGCTCATGGTAGGATTCTATTTCTTGGCTCCCTGGCAGGGTGGGGCTGTGTGACCAACCATTCCTGGTCGGTGTATTGTGAGAAGAGGTAATGTGTGACACTTCTGCACCCAAGCATGTACTTCTTCTAGGCCAACATGGGACCCCGCAGACCTCTCTTTAACTCTGCCGTGGAGATCTGCAGTCTTCCAAATAACAGATGCTCTGTCACCTGGGTTCTGGAGAAGGAAATAAACCTATGTGAGCAAGAAACAAAGCTTTGCTCTTTTAAGCCACTGATATTTGTTACCACAACATGCCCCAGCCTTTTTGTACTGATCCTTATGAGAGACAAAGGAAATATACACAATTAACTCAGAATGGCCTTTGAGTTTACAAAGGTAGTATGACTGCTGAGTTATTAAACTGTAAGCTTGATTTTGCTCCCTTTAGTCTTATAAACACTTTTTACTTGCTCATTAGGCCTTTTACCAAACACAAATTTTTACTACATCCCTGGACAATTTTAGAATTACCATTTTGGAACCAGAAGAAATGAGACACAGTATGTCTCTTTTGCTCTCTCTTTCTCCCTCTCTCCTAAAGTTTAATGAGGGATTCTCTTTTTAAAAAAATAAAATTTGAGATGTGTATATATAAATAATTAGCACAGCTATATATTTTATTACAATGCTATGTAGAAAATTGTGTATTCATGGGAAAGATTGTATAATGTCATGTGTTAACCTAAAAATAAAAGGCCTTTCAAAGTGAGGGACAAATAGCTATTTGAGACATACTGATTCAGGCAGAAGCCCAAATAGTATTTCAGCTAGGAGACAAAGACACTGGCTGGGTATTTATGGGAAAGGGAAGGGGAGCAATTACTTTGGTAGAAGGAAGGCATTTCTATTGATACAGATAACATAACAAAGTGATGTTAACTCTAAACAATGTTTTTATTTTCAGTCCAACAGTCATAATAACTGCTTTCTTGTTTTCTTTGCAAACAGTTTTTTGGGGCACAAGTCTTCATAGTTCCTGTCCGAAGGTTACTTTGTCCTGTTTTAACACTCCATAGGTTTGGGATATAAGATATGCAAGGGAAATTCCTCTGACATGGCATCTCGGCTCCATTTTAAAGTGGTTTCATTTATATTTTTGTTAACACATGACACTCTAAATTCTTTAGTTTGGCACATTAACCAACCGTATGGAGGAGAAGCAGTTACTCGACCTTGAAGTAAATTGTTATAGGCTAAGAAAGTCTTGGAAAAAACAGAACTGGATCCTAAGGATATCACTATCCCACTTTCGTATAGCCCTTTACAATCTGAAGAGTACATTCTTCAATATGACCTTTCCCAGGCTCTTTATCTTACATGCATCTCTTCTTTGTATGTGCATGTCCATGAAAGAACACTTTTCAGCACAAGTTCTCCTTAATTCCACATTATTGGCATGGAAATTGAAGTCCGGTGAGTCTAAGTGATTAACTTGTCTCAGATTGCATAGGTAGAAAATCAGATTCTCTGACTAAGTCCAGGGAATTCTCTCACTATTCTATTCTGCTCTGCAGAAATAGGGACAATGGGAAGAAAAAGCCCAGAGAAAGCTCAGTCAGTGGCCATGGAAAGCGTACTGGAAGAAGTGACACCTGCACACATCTTCAGTCTGCCAGGTGTCTGTATGCCCACGTATGTCCACGAGTTAGTGATTATCTTTGGCATGGAGCTTAACGTTTACTGAATGAATAAATAAGTGTGTTGAATGAGTAAAGATGTTATTTTTAGATATACAATGAACTTTCATTCTTAAGAGAATGCACATTTAATTTCTGAACTCACACTCCCAGGCCTTGACCCCAGACTCTCCTCCCCACATATTTGCAGCCCACATGCCATGCATCCAGTTATGTTAAAATAGGAAGCACTTAGCTAAACCATATTCTATTCTCCTACCTAGACAAATATATCTTCATAATGATTAAAAAATGTTATTTGTCAAGCTATTATTTTTATATAACAAAACACTAAAATGACTGAATTAATTTTTATCATGCACGTATGTTAATAGGCCAGTAATGTTTGAATAAGAAATAAAATAAACACTCATATAATTCAGAAATTATTGTATATTTGTTTCATAAAAATTTTTTTGTTGCTTTAATCTCAGTAGAATCTCTAATACTGTTGTTATAATCGAGATTTTCACATTATTTGTATTTTATTGACAATAATGCCAAATTTAGCAATCCGTCTTGATTCATTGTTGTTTTAAGTAGATTTTTATTAGTTCCAGTTTGAAGAAACCTTGCTGAGGCAATAGCAATAAGAATTTTCAAATTATTAATGCAATAGATTTAGAAATAAATAATATCTACATATGTTGTTCAAACATTATAATAGTCATATATGGCAAATTGTTATTATTATGGAAAATATTACAAAATGTTTTTAATTTTACCTTATGCATAACTATTGCTTATATTACATTTTTTTATCATCTCTTAAACAAATGTGTGGACCCATTATGTCATGTAAAAAAATCAACATTTTTTACATGCTTCATGCATTTTAAGTTTATACCTAAATACATGCACATTTGAGTACGTAAATTATTTAACATTGCAGAATTTCTATAGCCTTGGGCAATTGTTTCAAATATTGCGCCAATTTATCAGTACTTCTAGAACCACAAACTGGAACAAGAAGTGAAGCAAGAAAATTGACTTGCTACCACTGGGAAACTTTATCATATAAGAGTCTATTTTGTTCATGCTAATTAAGAAGAAAATTTGACAATACATTTATTTTTTTTCTTTCTTAAGTATTTCCCATTTCGATGGAGGTTCAGCATGTACATCTTCATGCATTTGAACAGTTGACTTTTGTTTTGAGGATTTAGGGCAGATTTAGAGAAGTGCTTTCTCTGGGGCCTAAATGGTGTTGAATATGAGAACAAATGATTAGCATCACTGAGTGATGGAGGTACCCATGTATTCTTTAATGACTTTATTTTATGGGTAATACAAGGTTTCCTCTGAGGTGTGGGGCACGAGAAGATGCTCCTTTTGCCTGGGCTGAGAGCTGTACTGCTGAAGATCCATTGCAGCAATATGGAGGGCCATTGCAAAAGGGATTAAGCCACTTCTGTAAATTCCTCAGGAGATATTTTGCCAGCCCCCTTCCTACACTAACTGTTCATTATCAATTATTTTTGGCCGAGAATATGTAAGAAAAATAACATAACAATAGCAATATTTAGCACATATAAGCACATATGTTCTCAAGCATAATACATGCTTTTTACGTGCATTATTACTTTTAGTCCTCACAACGACAAATGGGGTAGATAGTCTGACTCTTCCCTTTCTTATAAATGAGAAAATTGAGACACACAACAGTTAAGGAAACTGCCTCAGGTCACAGAGCTGGTAATGTGGAGCTGATACTTAGAGAAACCTGCTTCCAGAGCCTTCACTCATAGGACGTGAATTAGTCCTGATCCTTTTTTTTCGGAGACCTACTCCCTTTTTCAGTTCTTAATTTTGGATTGCTTTTGATCACTTAAAGTAATTATTCAAAAAAATGCATGTAGATGAACATGTAGAGAATGTTGAAAATGTTTGAATTCTAATCCTAATTTACCACTTACCAACTGCCTGACCTTGGAAGACACACTCTGCAAAGCAGAGAGAGTCATAGTATAAACAGCACAGGGTTTATTTAAGGAATAAACGAATACTAATGTAAAGCATTCATAATGTAAAGCACTCATAATCGTAGTGCCATGTAATGTAAATATTTGCTTTTGTTGGTGTTGTTATATATGGTTTATTTTCTGAGATCTCCAATAGGGATAAAAATAGTACCTTCTTCAGAGTATCTGAGTATTAGATGACTGGAAATATAAAAGGCACTTAGAACAATGCCTGACACAGAGGAAATGCTGTGTTTGCTAATGATATCATAATCGTTACTTATGAGGATGATGTGTAGTGTATTTTCTGAGCCTTCCAGCACATGACAAAAATTTTTTCATTTCTTTTACTCTTGAAAGAAAATTCAGCTCAGTATAAATAGTCATTGCTTTCTGTGCCTCAAGACTTCTCATATCAGTGGCACTCATCTCGAATATTTTTCCCTTGAGCACTGAGGCGTGAGGCACATTCTGGGCAGTTACAGGGGCTATTAAGATATTTTGAAACTATTTAAATGGTGAGCAGTTAAGAACAAATAAAGAAAGAGTGGGACAAGGGAAACTTAAACCTGAAAAAATAAAGACAAAGAGAGAGAGTCCTTGGAGGACCTGGGAAGAACAAAATTTTAAGCAGTTAATGAACCTTAAAAAGGAAGAGGAGCATGTCTTCATTTGTGACATGAAATAACAAAGAAAGGGTTGTGAGGATGCAATTTATAGGTTTGCTGATGGAATGTAGGAAAATTTCTCTCTGGTGAACTCACTTTTCCCCACAAAATAGGAAGTTAAGTCATCTGCTGGTAATGAAAGTGGGATGTTGATGTTTCGGTCTTGAAGAAGAGGAAGTTTAAAATGGTAGTGGTGGAGAAGGGGGGAGATGATGGACAATGATGAAGACCTAAATGACTTTACTATGGTTCAGCAGATGTGGTGTGGTTGCGTGGTTTCCTTCTGCAGTGCTCAGAATTGCTGTATGGCACAGGGAAGACAGACAGCTGGCAGGGGATGTTGGAGGTTGCAAGACTGTTAAAATGAAAGGAAAATAAAAGTCTGAAGATATTAACAAGACATAGGATAGAGTGATAAACCATAACATCTAGATTAAAATGAGAAGAGAGAAGACAGGAGGGAATGGGAAGGGAGAAGGTGGGGTTTATCTGGGGATATCAGTGAGATTACGAACAGATAAGGTGGGAACGGCCTTGTGAGAAGGTTGCAAAGCAGTGTAACTATGGTCAGAGATTGGCAAACAGTACAGATTTGAATATACTCTTTCAGAAGTTAGCAGTTCTGGATTATGACGTCAGGGTGCTGCCCAGGGTTCGGGAAGAGTGTACTAAAGAGGAACAAAAGTGAAGTCGTGGAGTGAGAAAATAAAGAAACTGAGAGTCCAGGCAGTTGAATGGTATATTAGTTTTAAGGCTGCTGTAACATAGTGCCACATACTGGACAGCTTAAACAACAGAAATTTATTTTCTCATACTTCTGGAGGCTAGAAATCTGAGACCAAGATGCCAGGAAGACTGATTTCTTTGGAGGCCTCTCTCCTCCACTTTGTAGATGGCTGTCTTCTCCCTTTGCCTTCACATTATAATTCTATGCATTCTGTGTCCTAAAGTTCTTCTCACGAGGACACCAGTCATTTCATTACCAATTTCAGTAATCTCAGTTTACTCTTTGAAGACCGTATATCTCAAGTAAAGCTATATCTGAGACACCAGGGGTTAGGACTTCAAGTATAAATTTTGGAAGTACACAATTCAGTCCATAACAGATGGGTCACCCTGGAAGAGGGTAAAGGTACTTGGAATGATGGTAGAATGCAAGGTAGAGATGAAGAAGGTGAATGAGGGGCTACACACTTCAGTGATTGAGGTGACTGACTAATCAGTTTTCTGCTGTTTCACAGAGGTCTTGTCTTCTATTTAGGCTTCCAAACCATTTTCTTCCTGCAGTATTTTTCATAGACCCATAATCCATGTTCGTTTTTTGTTGCAATTTCTATCTTTTACCAAAAGACAGGGTATGTGGTTTCACAGCCCTAACCACTTGTGCATTGGTGTGATCCCCTCGTTGACCACACAGCTGAAGACCCAACTGATGTGGAGAGTCCCTGGCCATGCCCAGTATCTGAAAGACATTCATCTTATGTGATAGTGCAAGACTGAACTAGAACCCTTTTTCATTCCATGGCCAGATTCTCTGATACACTGAATATAGAGAGAGGGCATAAAAGAAAGCTAAATCTTCAACACACACACACACACACACGCACACACGCACATACACACACTACTAGAACTGCTAAAATTCCCATTTTCTGCCTTTCTTTGTCATAATAAAAATAATATCTATTGTTTGTTGAACAAAGTGTCGTATCAGGCCTAGTTTTGAGCTCTACATTCAATATCTCATTTAATACCTATAGCAGTCCCAGATGAGTAAATTGAGTAAAAAAGAGGTTAAATAAACAACCCAGAGTCACCCAGCTGGTGATTGGCAAGTCTATCTGGTTCTTAAGTACTGTACTCAACAACAATGCTTTATCTGTCAGGACCAAATCTTCCCAGATACATGACATACCACCAATCCCATTTCCTGCCAAGATGTTAATGAATTAATGTAGAAGGTGTGAATAAAGGAAAACAGTATGCTTCAAAAAAATATTTTCATGCAGTCTATTTTTTTCCTGTTGTACTAAACCCTGGATCAATTCACCAGGGGTCAATAGAAAAATACAATGTTGTTGGAGTTTTCTTAACTTTCAGCTTAGATAGCCTGTTTTAGTTCAAGAGGCAAAGATTAGTTAGGTCACAAATTGTTTTTCTCAATCTACTTTTATTTTGGCTTGTGGTAATGGGTAAATTCTTCACAGGTTTTTAGCAATGGATTATCTGACAGTTTTAGTTTTCAGCATGAGATAACGTGAGGTTTTGTCATTTGTCAATGTTTTATAGGCATTTTAGTGTGAGATTCAGAGAAACTGAATCTGGGGCTAATATTTTTATGCCTTTGTTTTATAGAATTTTTACTCTTGTGTTTTCATCCTCTTTCTTTATTAAACTTTCTGTCATCTCAGAAAATCTTTGGTGTCATTGACGTCTTAGTGTTAGGTCGGCGGGGGAAGGGCCAGCCAGTTGCCTGCCTGGAGACACCCCAGCTTGATACCGGGAATCCAGACCTAAATAGGGCCCACCCTAAAGCCCTAGGTGTCACCACCCTAATCCGGAGGCTCAATTAGCATACGGTTAACGTTCCCCACCCTATACCCCTACCCCCACATAACCCATAAAAGCCACGCCCTCCCACCCCAGGGTGTGACTTCTCTGGCCCCTCTCCTCTCTGGACCAGAGAACCTCGCCAGGAGCGCTCTCCCAATAAATGCTTGCTTTTAAAACTTCTGTCTGCAAGTCACGCGCGTTTACCTTACAATTATCTTTTGAGATGCTTAACTAATGCTGGGGAAAGGCCCCCATGTTAAATCATAATGTGAATACACCTACTCATTTTTCTCTTTGTAGATACTTTGGGATTTAGGGATTGGGGGATAGAAGGATTCAGGCAAAATACAAAGGGTAATATCTTGCTATGGAAATTTGCCTTTGCAATATTCACTCTACTTGACTTGGGTTCAGATTAAGGATCAAATTCATGAGACACATACACAAAAAAAATTTCACCTATTTCCAGACTTACTGTGTTTTAAAAAAGAATCAGAACAAATAACAGCACAGGAAGCAGGCTTCCTCCTGGACAAAGAGAAGGACAGTATAATAGAGGTCTCATGACTCCCAGGCACAGCTCCCAATGTACCAGTTCCTACATACTTGGGATTTGCATGGTCACAACTGATGAAGTTAAGTGGACACAGACCCACTCAGCCCAAGGAAGCCATTCATTCTTGGGTACCTTAAGCTTTATACTTAGCTAGTCATTCAGCCCCATTCATTGAGGCAGCTGCCTCTCCTCAATACAGGTTACTCCTTATATGATAAACAATCTCAGCCATGAGGTGCAAGCTCTTGGTTTGGTATGTTGCAGGATTCTCATTTATTTTGGATCCGATATAGGACAGCTCTTAGCAGTTCATTGAACTGTGTTGTAAGAAGGATAGACAGAAGAAGACTGGACTATGGGTGGTAAGCACACAATGCAATACCCAGATGATGTATTAGAGAAATGTACACTTATATAACGTTATTAACCAGTGTGTAATTTTTTTTTAAAACAAGACCGAGAGTCAAATTCTCAAGCATCCTGCAGCCAATGAGCCAGAACCCAACGTGTACTTTTTCCTTGTGTCTGCAAAGCCAACTGTAAAAACAGGCTTCCATTACCCAAAGTTCACTTAATGAGGGAGCACTTTTCATTTTTAAAAAGATAAATGGACATTTTAAAAAACAGGGAGACAAGAGAATTTCAATTCCCAAAAATTATTTTTCTTTTTTAAAAAAATAAATACTGGCTCTCTAACCAAAACTGTTTTATTCTAACCAGTGTTCTATCAAGTAACATAGTAATTGCATTAAAGCTTGAGGGAATCTAATTGATCAGAAAGCTCTATCAAAAATCAGACACATACATTTATTGATAACTCATTTCTGCTATTTTGCTGATCTTGTACAAAGAAAGATATTGCCCATGATGTAGATACTTTTAGTTCTATATTCATTTACTGTAGGTGAGTATGTGCAAGGGATATTATATTGTTTAGTCTATAAGGCATATAATAGCTTTCTTTTATATCCTCTTGTCCTCAACCATCTGTTACAGTTATTTATCCTGAAAAAATATATAATTAAAAGTTTATGCAATATTTAAATAAATATATATAACCTGAATTTTAAAACATTCTTAGGGAAAACTTTATTATGCCTTTAAAAATCCTTATTATTTTGACACTTTTTATTACTAAATAAAACTGTTTTAATTTAAGCTAAGAAAACTAATTGGCATCAAATACTAAAAGTTCTTGTAAGTTGTTGGAAGTGTTAGTTCTGGGAATAGCATTTTTATATTTTCTGTATTGATTTGCCTTTGAGACAAACTGCAACCAGAAAGCAGGTGATAAGCCTTTGTTAATGCCTCCGGGAGAAAATGCTGTAGCTACAGACTACTGTTGATAAACAGATTTTGAATTAATTAGTTCTGCATAATTATGTGAGCCATCAAGTCTCTAAAACCAAATGTAACTGGTCTTATATTGCTTTATATGTAAACAAGGAAGAGAAAAATATATTGCTTCATAACTTATTTCTTTTATAGTTTTAATTTTTTAAAAGCAATGATAAAAAATTTTAAATGGTATATGTTCAAGGCATATTTAATTTTACTTTTAGATTTATAAAATGAGATAAGAAAAGATCCACTTTTTATAAATTGTCACTATTAGTGACTGAACTGGGACTCAGAGAATGCTACTATTCCTGCTTCATATTTAGTGGAAGTTATATTTTGTTGCCAGAAAATGCCCAGGCAAATATCTTGAGAAAAATAACCTGACAATAAGTGTCTTTCACTAAGACACTTTAAGAATTTTGCCCATACATCTACAATAGCATAAATAAATAAATAAATAAATAAATAAATAAATAAATAATAAAGAAAAGCAGAAGAAAATGCTTATAAAGTAATAAGCAGGAAAAAAACTGCAAATATTTCTGACATAAAGGAGACTTCAGTAAATGGAAAGATATATAAGGAAATGACATAAGATTCAATAGTGTAGAGATGTTAATTATTACCAAATCAATATATACATTTAATACAACTTAATCAAAAGTTTAATTAGATTTTTTTCAACTTTTAGCCAACTTTTAAAGAAATTATCTAGAAGAAAAAAATGTGGATAAGAAATACATTTCAAAGAAGATTTGTGTGAGTTAACTGCTCTATTATAAAATAACATGTCATAAACTACAATAATTTTAAAGAAGTGATACTGACTGATGTTAGAATAGGCATAAAAATCAATGAAACAAAATAGATGTCCCATAGACCGGCACAAATTAAAATTTACCCTAAGGACACAATCCAAAGTTTGTACCCAAAAATACGTTTTAATATTTTCTTAAATAACAAAAATCTTAATGACTCTCTGAAATACTCAATGAAAAAAATGATTAAACAAAGATGTTATATCTGTCTGGGTGTTGCAGTATTGTATAATCATTTAAAAGCATAGTTTTGACAAATAAGTGATTGCATGGGAAAAAGTTCATGAAAAAATATTAAGTGAATAACACATGATTCAAGGCTATGTGTATACTTATATATCTTTATATATGAGTATCTTAAATAAAAAGTAAATATATGTTCATTAGTATTAGACACATTTGATTTAAAAAAAAGCCACTATTAAAATTATTAAAATTAACCATACATAATAGAATTATGTTACTTTTTACTTTCTTTTTTACATTTATTTGTATTTTTCCATCTAGGAGACTTTATGTCTACCTCTACCTCAATAAAATAATGAGATACATAAAATATTTTAAAAGCTGTTTTATTGTATTTTGTTTTATTTTTATACTTACACTATGGCTTATTCAACTCCGTAGATACTGACTTTAGCAACTTAAAATAGACAGTCTCATTTCTCTGTTGCCTCAAATTATAAAAAAAATCAAATGTCATATTTTCCTTTGGGTACAACCAAACAACCCAACAAGAGCATATAAGTAAGATATATGCCAATGTAAGGCAATAATAATTTGCCATTCTAGATCTGACTAATGTACTATTATAGTAAGTTCAGTGTTATACTGTGTTATACTTCTCAGTAGAACAGGATAATAATTCTCAGTAAAGTGAAATCTAATTGTAATTTGTCTTTGAATCATTTTATATGTATTTGGCTGTAAATAAGAGAGATCTCTAACTCAAATTTATTTGAAAAATGAGAAAATTTATTATCCCATATAAGAAGTCTGGAGTTTGGGTGGGCCCCAAGGGGTATGATCAATTGCTTAGTTAAGCCAGAAAGGGTCCAAGTCCTTTACACTTCTCCACTTAGATATTGTTAATATGTCAGCTTTGTTCCCAGGCTGGTTCCCTTCATGGGAACAAAAGGCTACAGTGGTTTTAGTTATAAAAATGTCAAGAAGAATAAAATTGACCATTTCTTTTTGCATCTGTTTCTTAGAAGCAAGGAAATCTTTCATGGAAGCCCTCAACAGACTACCCTTCAAACCTCCTTGGCAAGAACCCAGTCATGTGGCCATTCTTAAACCAACATCAAGGGGAAGGAGATTAACATAATTGTTATAGACTTGAAATCAAGCCTGGAAGTCAAATTCCCCTGAAACACTTGAAGGATTGCTAAGTGAACACAATCCCAGTTCTACTGTGAAAAAAAGAAGGTTGGGTGTGAAGGCAGGGTCAGGAGTGGAAGGGTGAGATGTGGCAGGAACAGTGAGTAAGCAATCTCCTACTCCCATCCTCCATGTTGTTAATGACATAAGAGGAGAGAAACTTCTTTTTTAATTAAAGATACTAACAGACATTGTGATCACTGCTCAGGATGTAATGGTGGACAGGATCTCATCTCTCTCCTCCAGGAGTACACAATTTTAGAAGAGAAGATACACAAGTAAACAGACAATTAAAATACACAGTGTTACATCACAGTGCCATGGAAGCTCTTTAGATGGGGTACTTAAGCAGCTTGGAGTCCCAAAGAAAGAAACATATGAGCTGGGTACTGAAAGTTGAGGAGCCAGTCCTGTGGCAATCAAAAGCATGGCATATCTAGGAAACTAGAAAGCAGTGAGGCTAAAAAAGTAAGCAGAATAGAGATCATTTAAACACTTCAAGGCCATGCTAAGAATTTTATATTTTTATCTTGAAGACAATGGGATTCCAATAGAAAATTACAAGCAAGAAAAACGTAATCTGATTTCCTTTTTAGAGCATCTGCTCCATCTTCAGAATGGAAAATGAATTGGAGGGGTCAAGGTGAGATTTAGACAGACCAATTAGATTTTTTTACAGTAATCCAGACCAGAGATCCAAAAGTTAGTGGATGATTTCAGTTCATGGTTTAGGCAACTAAATGGACACTGGTACTATACACAGAGTTGGGGAACTCAGAGTTAAAGCAAAAACAGGAAAAAATCATGCATTTAGTTTGAGACATTGTGTGTTTGAAGTGCTTATGAGACATCTAAGTGGATATATGCAGTAGCTAGTATTGTTTGGTTAGACTTCTAAAAATTATAACCAACATTATTAAATTGCTATTAAATATCTCCATGAAAATCTCATCAAATAATATTAGTAATCACCAGATTATCCAGGCAATTTTTTTCTTTCTAGCTGACATGATTTGAGTGATACGATGAGAAAAAGTCATAGCAAATGTTTTACATGCTGACAATTTAAACTAATAGATATTTTTAGATGTTGTGTAAGAAAAGAGCTCTGGGCTAAAAATGATGCTGACATTTAAAGGCTTTCAGTAAACTTCAGAAATGTGTAGCCTTAGACTCCAAGGCTAGTAATTTAGAAATAATGCTTAACATCTAAACTTGATGCTTTTCCAACTTTGCTTTCTGTCTTGGGCTCAGATGTTCCCACCCCTGTGCACTTTTAAGATGTTAACACTTCTTGGGACTTAGAAGCCTCACTTTTTGGGTGATTTAGGTCTGTCCTATATAACAAGGTCCATTGTCCCTCTTCAAATCCCTCTGGATAGCAGAAAGTCTAGGTCTTATTCCCCATTTGAGACAAATGTTCCTCCATCTAAATAATATGGATACAAACCCATTTGAGGTTCGTCTCTACTATATTTTCAATAATATTTTGTTTTGCATATTTATATCATAAAGGTTCACAGTAGAAATTTGAAAAATACTGAAAAGTATGAAGAAAGTAAAATTGAATCATAATGGAACCACCCAGAGATAATAACAGTTAATGTTTGGTTATCTATTTTTACAATCTTCTTTCCACATCTATACATTAATATTTTGGTTCTAATAAATTGGGATTATATCCTACATAATATTTTTGTAAACCTTATTTTTGTTTACCATTCATCATGACCGTCCTTAAATATCTTTAAGTATGCTTCAAGAACACGATTGTTTAAATGGCTAAATTATATTCCATCATATTACATGACAGAAACAGTATTTTACCAAGCAATCCCCACTTCTGTGGACATTTAGGCAATTTTCAATTTTTATAATGTAAATAAATGCTGGGTGAATGTTTATAATCATAAGTCTTTGTAATTTTCTCTTATTATTAGGAAAATTCCCCCAAATTGAATTACTATGAACATTTTTAAAGTTTCCGGTACATATTGCCAAATGCTTATTTCCAGAAAGTCTATACAAATCTATAGTCACACCACTAATTTATAAAACCATATAGTTCAGAGTAAATGACTTGTATCTTTCACTCTTTAACAAATATCATATAAACAAGTTTTCTTTGATATTTTCATAGTTCAGCTTTCTTAAACTGTGAGATTAACCAGTGAGATTCTTTGTTTCATTCTGCATTGTAACTACTTAGAAGGAGGAAAGAGCCAAGGATTTGGGGCTGAGGAGACAGGTTCTAGTCTTAGCTCTTTACCAAACTCACAGTATTGATTCTGGCATCTTAACTTCCCTGAGCCTTGGTTTTCTCTGTCCCACTGATAAGACTGTATGTACTAAAGATCGCTATAGTCTCTTTTAACTAAGTAGAACGACAACAACAACATTTTTATAAGTAGAACAACAAAAATTTTGCAAACACATGAATGGTCTCGGTAAATAATGTAGAATCTAAGCTGTGAACATAGCCTAATGGTCTTCTCCAAGTAACTGTTTATTTTTTTGACAAGCTAGAATGTTTCCTCTGCAAGCAGATTCTGAGGCTTAGACATGGCTAAACTTGGAAGTAGTGGAGCAGTCAACCACCTACATACTATGGATAGACCCTGAATCTCCACCCCGCCTTGTTTATCTCACCCTGAATCTCCACCCCGCCTTGTTTATCTCACCATTAGAGTTTTACTCTTTACACCTTTAGGGCAAATAATCTTGGGAGAAAATTCATAATCAAAGCCTTGCTACTGGGAGTAGGAATCCTGGGTCCATTTAAACTAGCCTGTAGTGAGAACCAATGATATAAAAACAATACTAAAATCCCTTAGAAATTATAAGATGATGTGTATAAACATTTAAGAGTGTTTGATAGTACAATCAAAAATCATTTCATTCTTTTTCTTTCCTTTTTCTACATCATCACCCAGGGACAACCAAAAGTGTTTTCCAGCATTTTTATTCTTGCCAGATTTTCAAAGCTTTTAGCTCATCCATATTTAAATCCTAGGAGGCAATGTTATCTGTTGAGCAAAATATTTCAGTTATGTTTAGTTGACAGATTTTGAATAAGTCATTATTTTTCTGGAAAAGGAAAAGCAAACCATTAACAACAACACAAAAAAATCTCAAATGATTCAGTGAAGTATGAAGTAATCTTATAGATAATAAGGTACCATAGCTATCTTTGGTTCCTAAGAATCTCTACTTTGCCTATTATTTATTCATGATAAGCAAGCAGATATGCAATCATCAAGTGTCTTGTGACTACAGTGAGAGAACATAGGATTATTACAAGAGTTTAAGGTAAAGGGTAGGCAAGCATCATCATGCCAAGGCTACTCAGACTGGAACCCAGAGGGAACCTGACCCTGGGTTGTTACTATGTCTCAAACGTGCACTGCTTAACTCTTAAACCTTGGTGGCATTGAACCCTATAATGCTAGTGTAAAGCTAAAATTAATTTTACTTTCTTAAAGAAGGTGAATTTCAATGTTTCTGCTTAAAAAGACTCAGTGAAGGTTATAAGCAGTGGTTTTCAACCTTGGCTGCCCATTAAAATCATCTGTAGAGCTTTTCAAAATCCCAAAGTCTGTGTTGCACTCCTAACCAATTAAATCAACACTTCTAAGAGTAAGGCCCAGGCATCAGTATTTTTTAAGTCTCCTCAGGTGATTCTAATAAGTAGCCAAGGCTGAGACCCACTAATATAAGATTTACTTCAAGTAATTATGTTATATACTTTTGTTTATTGTGTTTATTTGACCAATGTAGAGCAGAAATTGTGGGAATAATTAATGAAATGATTCCCCATCCCATCCCAACTACTTTTGGCTCTCACCTTCTTTGTGGGGTATCAGCTGTGGTGTTTGTCATATCCCAGCCTGAATCCTCAGTGCCCTGCTTGGGAGTCCTGAGGTTAACCCAGGGGTTCCAACATACCTTATAATATATATATATTTTTTTTACTTTTTCACAGCCTACTTACTCTCAAATCACTTAACTCCTGAGAGGGCCCAGAACCATCTCTACACCTGAGATACTAAAATCAGTTAAGATGGATAAAAGTAAATGGATGTAAATCTTCTGGGCTCTTTAAGTTCTATGAAAGTATAGGAAAGTTTAGGTCACGGCAACTTCGGGCAATAATTGGGTGAGAGGGGACAATGAGGGAGAATCTCTAGAACTTTCCCAGTCTTTACTTTCTCTCCACTATTCTTTGATATGAACAATTCATATTTTCTCTACATTGTATACATTGCACATAAGGTTCCACAAGAATACAGCTTCTAAGTGCTAGAATGAGTCACTGCAAAAAGACAAGAACGCATCCAACCTCTCTACTTAGTCACTTATACTGTCTACGTGGATATACATAGGTGTCGCAATCTCCTCCCCACCCCCCCGGCAAAAAAAGGTATATTTGAATTATCTTGTTAGGACTTTTTCATGACCGATTTATAAATATTCACTATGATTTCTGCACAATTGGCCTTCCAAACTCAAGGCCAGAATTTTTAAATGCCATAGGTATTTTTTAATTTAGAATGACTACAGTTACACCCACACATTTAGGAAGTAGATAAATGTTTGTATGCTGCAATTGTGGTGCACATATTCGAAACAATGATTGTCAAGCAAAATTTCCATGTGCAATATCAGACAATAGACTCTAAAATGTGACCATATATGTAACCACTCCTTTTCTACTGAGTTATGACAAAGCAGGTAGTTAAAAATCATGTTTAGACCTGTCTCTTTATCTCAGACAATAGGAATCTTCTTAGCAAAAATTTGTTTTTCTTAAAGAACAACTTCAGAGTTCTGGGAGAGTACACAGATTTATAGTTCAAACACAGCAACTCTCTATTTCTATCCAACCTTTTATTTTTCCTAGCTTTATTTGTAGGCACGGGTCGCTGCAATTAGGTCTTCTCACTTCATCCTTTAGTTTTATACATTGTACATATGCGGAATCATCTGGCAATAAAAGACCAAGTTAGTCAAGTTCCTGACTATTTACCTATTATGTCTGTGTGCTAAATTTTGTTATCCCTGGGACTGCATTGTGCTTCCATGCTTATGACTCGACAAAATTACAGCTCAGCTCAGTTCTCAACAATATGGAAAGAGGTTTGCAGGGTTTATTTACAAGTAAGGATGCCATATGCTCTTCTAAGAAAAAAAAATATGCTAATTACCAAGCAAAAAATGAGGTAAGAAAACACAAAATTGCTGCAGACCTACTAAGTAAACAAGAAGAATACTTGCTATGCAATGGGAATGAATATGGTGAATTCACCCTTTTGTGTTTTCTTGTTTGTTGAATTTACACAGAAAATGTTAAAGACCAAGGAAAAGCCATTTCCAAGGGTTATGTAGTATATTTGTGGATTGATTAGTTCATGTTTTGAGATCAAACTGCCTCACATCCTAACTTTAAGTATAAAGTTAAGATATTGAAAAAATATCTTAAAAAATCTGTGTGAAAAACAACCTGAACCGAGTAATTACAACCGACCAAACAGAAGTAAGTTTTCTCCTTTACTCCATGCTACTTAAACTTGCTGCTCTTCTCCAAAGTTTCTCTTCACACTAGAACTTGTTTCTGACAGAAAAATGTTAAGTTCAGCCAATCACTTGCTTTCAAAATAGTGTTTGCATTCAAATCGTCAGTCTTTTTCTTTCCTCCAGCTGCTTTGTGATTATGGGTACAGCTTTGTTTAAGGGGAAAAGAAAGAAATAAACCATACAAATTTTTTTTTCATGCTTACAGCATCTGGTCTTCCTAGGTGGTCTCTCATTCAAGTACTAATGAGAACCAGCCCTGCTTAGCTCCCGAGATCACACATCAGGGTTATTCAGTGTGGCACGATCATAGACCATGGACACTTGTTCCACTACGGCATGAACCCAAGACCTTCTGCATGTAAAGCAGACATGCTAACCGCTGCACTATGGAACTACATCCACACACAAATTTTTTAGTCAACACATTGAGCTCTGCCTCAAGCAGAGTTTTCATACAAAGAAACTTTTATCCATGCTATACCCACTACCCAAATCTCTCTCTTCAAACACAGGCATCCACACAGAACTTCCTCCAGAAGAAAATCCAGGCACCATGTCTTAATCATTTGTAATTGGTATCCCCACATGTTAGGATCTGCATGCTGGCAGTCTATAGCAAGAGCCAGACCTCAGCAGCTTTGTAAAGTAGGCAAATAGGCATGTAGGTTTTGTCTTCTTTTGCTGGTGAAACTAAAATAATAAAAAAACAAAAACTACAGGCAAGCCTTTAGTAAGTGACCCCTAATGAGAAAAAAAATCTGGGTGTTAACTCCATTTCCAGTCAACTTTGCTTAATATTACAAGAATTGCTGTTGGCAAATTCAACCACAGCATATGGGGTCTTCTGCATGAGAATTTTCAGTAGGTTCAGTGACACAGTAAGAAATAAAGTCCCCCACCAAAAAAAAAAAAAATAACTGTGGCAGGGCAAAACTTGGTTTTATATGGGAACAGAATGGACCCGTACGTGCTATCATGAGATCATCTCATAATGCCATCCTAAATTGGGGCAGAGAACCCACATTTCTGGGCTACTTTGATCTTGTAGGGTCCTCACTCTGCCCAGATTGCTGAGACCTCCAAATTTCAGCACATATCTGTTTCCCAGTCATAAATAAAACAGAGCAAAAGTGATCTTAAGCAATTTCAGGTCATTATTCTAGCCAGTCCTCAAATATAACTGAATTTTGTGGTTAGGAGTCACTCTCCAAGAAATTCTCTGTTCCAGTAGCCAATGGAGTGGCTTTGTCATTGCCCCTTTTACAGATGAAAAATGTGGCAGAAATTGAGGGTCCAGTGGTGATTCAATACTCACTAGACTGTAAGTTCTTTAAGGATGGGAACCAAGTGCTATTTACCATTGTATTCCATATGTATATCATAGTCCCTGGCACTTAGTAGGTGTTCAATATATAGTTTTCAGCTAATGAATGAACTAATGATTGAGTGAACAAACTGTCATGGCTTTCTCTTTTCTAAGCTTGGGTAGGGTGGGTAACCAGTAGCATTAAAACTATAATCATTTGTAATTGGTATCCCCACATGTTAGGATCTGCATGCTGGCAGTCTATAGCAAGAGCCAGACCTTAGCAGCTTTATAAAGTAGGCAAATAGGCATGTAGGTTTTGTCTTCTTTTGCTGGTGGAACTAAAATAATAAAAAAACAAAAACTACAGGCAAGCCTTTAGTAAGTGACCCCTAATGAGAAAAAAAAATCTGGGTGTTAACTCCATTTTCCTTATAATCTAAGGAAAAGATACTGGACATCCCTGGCTCCACACATATTTTATTTTCTTAATTTAGATAGTTAATGCCTTAAAAACGACGTGGAGTTTTTTATGAAGTAAAATGTGTACCTATACTGCGGCCCAGCAATTCCATTCTTAGGCATTTACCCAAGATAAATGACTAGAATTTTAAATCTTTAACAATGAACAGAGTCGTAGGATTACCTGTATAAATGCAAACCTGATGTCCATAGCATTTTTGTGCAAGAATGTTTATTTAAAATAGCCCAAAACTGGAAATAAGCAAAATCTATCAACAGATAAATGGGTAAACATATCATGGTATATTTATACAAAGGAATACTACTCAGCTATCAGATTGAACATACCTCTTTATATGCAGTACGATGTCTCAATCTTCATATAAATGAAACAATGTGGTGTGTACTCTGGCTTCTTTAGCTCAACACAATGATTTTGACATCCATTCAGGGATTGCTAGAGTTTGTTAGGAACAGTTCACAACCTCTGATTATGTACATCTCTTCCCAACTCTACATCGGTGGTGTTACGTTGGCAGTTTGAAATTGCCAATGCTGGGGGTATTTGTATCATGAAAACTGGCAAATGCTATGCAAACTTGAGCTTTTGGGGGGGGGGAATAAAATGATATTTTATTTCAATATTTGTAAATTTAAAAAAAAATATGCAGGAGTCATGAAATCTTTCCACTAGCTCATCCTGTAATGTTTGCACATTCAAGCCATCTCTGAAAATACAGTGCCTTGCCTAGGATCCAGTGGGCACTCTTAGGTGCCTTTTGTATAGTGGAGTTGTAGTTGCAAACTCTCAGTTCAGCCAAGCTGCCCATCCAGGATGTGTGCCTGGTTTACAACACCATGCTCCTAAAGACACCTAAAGATCTAAAGACACAGATGCTTCAGATACTAGTTCCTAGTTGTATGAGCCAATCCCTTTAGAAGCAACTTCTGTGTTATGTCACTGGGACTCCCAGCAGTGGAAACTTCTCAGTGATGAAGGAAATCACCCTCCTGACTGCTTTGCCTTATCAGCTTTTACTTTGATCTCTTTATACCTTGGTCCTCAAGCCTTGATTCCATAACTTCAACCTGGACCCAAACTCTAGTCCCAGACTTGATGTTTACCATAGCTGTCACCCCCGGGTTTTTAGACATTGGATCTTTCTAGAAACTGTGACTTGGCTCACACCAAGCATCCACCTTTTCCTTTTTCCCTCAGTAATTCATCCAATAAGTTGTATGGGTCACAGTACAACTTCCTACACTATTGCTCTGAATACTAACAAACTCTCATTTGTGTGATTAATAAGGCCTTGTTATTAATGATTAATAGTTAAACATCACTTCACATCTTACAGAATGCTTTTGTATTTATATCTGTTAGCCCTCATACACCTATATAAATAAGTATTGTTATTGTATTCTCCCTTAAAAGATAAAGAAACTGAGGCCGAATCTTTAACTGGTAAGAGGTAGACCTATGAGCAAATCACTCAACATAGTTTCTTTTATTTACCATGTAGCTGATCTTTAAAAATGTAGAATGAATTCAACTTTGTGAAGAACATATACTGGTTTCAATCTTATGAAATATGTATGGTGACTTCAACCCTATAATTTTGAAATATCTCCAAGACTTAAAGGCAATTGAATAATTAAGACCATCTGATGACAGATTGCTAAACTTTATTAAAATGAAATTGTGCAGAGATAGTGGAGAGGTTCTTTGTAACTCTATTTCAACACTTTTTATTACAAAATAATGAGATTAATCATCATAAAATAAATAGAACTCCCTATTTCAGTTCCCTTTTTGTGTATCACTACAGAAAATGTATTTGCATATATAAGTCCATATGTGAGAAGGCTGTGTCACTGGCCAGGCCTGCCAAAGTACATCTGCTGAGCTTTCCCTTCCTGACTTCCAGTGTCCGTCTGGATATCAAAGACCTTGCACTCCATTGCTAGGAGGGAAGAAAACCACATGAGACAATCCAATGGGGCTGGACAAAGAAAGTATCAGATCACAGATAAGGGCACAACTGCTGAACAGTCCATACACCATGTACGGGCAACTTTCCATGCAAGACCTTTGCCAGAACAATAATATAGAAACAGCCAAACAGTCTGTCAGCACAGGCTATGGGTGGTGTTCTCTGGATGGCGACAGATAGTCTACACTGGCTAGCTGCCATGGGAGTCCCTGCTGCCTGTGACTGGCAGTACTCAGCTGCCTGATGGCAGCAACTCTGCTAATCTCTATATGGTTCCCAAAAGTCCAGTCACTTTGCCTTAGGTCCCACCAACCTATTTCAAAGTTCTTTTCCACCCGCTTTTTTCCTACCTCTACTGTCCTGGGTGACTCTCCATTGCCTACTTTTCTATTGGGCATCTTTTTCTTATTGATTTGCAAGTATTCTTTGTGTATTAAAGGAATGAGTTCCTATTTGCTACAATTGCTGAAATTATTTTTTCCAGTATTTGTCTCTTAATTTTTTAATAGTGTCTGTGTTTATTTCCTATTTAGAAGTCTTAAATTTTTGCTCATCAAATGTATGTTTTTTCCTTTATGATTTTTGTCATGCCTGCAAAAGCCCTCCCTGTGCCAAGATCTGTTCTGTCTAGTTTCAAACTTTTTCAATTGCTATAACCTTAAAATATATCTGTTGGTGTGACTGTTCACTTCTGGCCCCTCCCCAATCATTACTCTTTTGTTTCATAATTTCCTTAGTTCTTTCCCAACCCCAACACTGAGATAAACTTCAGTATCATTTTGCATGATGTCTGACCACTGGAATATAACAAGATATGGAAAATAAGAGATTAGTGCCTGCTAGTGAGGTATCATGTAGACTGTAGACTTTGACCAAGGACTGTAACTAGCTTCCCTTATACAATTTCTGTAGAACAGCAGGGCTAGCACTCAAAATTGAACCTGACTAATAATTCACTGGCCAGTCCAAACACATGATATAATTGCTCCTCCAATTGCTGGCAAACAAGGAGGCTATATTGAAACCAGCTCTTAGCTAGACTACAGGCTGCAGGTAAGTCTGAATATATTGCTTCTGCCACTGCAAGGCTGGTGGGAAACAAGTGAGTGTGAGAAAGGATAGGCAATGAAGATTGTGTTTGCCATTCAGACCATAGTGTTAAGAGAAACTACTTTCTTGTTCTTACCTCCAAAGCAAGGAAACCAGGTCATTGCCTTGCTTCCTACAGCAAAGAGGAAACAGATGGTCATCCTATGGAGTCACAGTGGTATAAACCAAGTTGGAGTGGGAAAAGAGGAGAATTTGACTTGCACACTACTATGTAAATCTGGTGTACATTTCCTAAAACTTGAAACCCTTTTAGAAAGTCATCTTCTCTCCTACTATAGATAGCATTTACAGTGATTAGAATAATACAATCTTACTAACCAGAAGCCTTCTTAGAAAAAAAATAATAATTTTTTGTGAAGTGTGTTTGGAAAACCTCATTGTGAAATCCATATCAAATTTGGTTCTGCAGATTGTAATCTAAAATAAGGAAAAAAATTTTAGAGTAGGAGCTAATGGCACATCTGTATGATAGAAACAGCAATGCCTTCCCCAGACTATAGTTTTTATCTGTGAAACTGAAGCCTCCAGACAGTCACTAACTTTGTTATGAGCTACCAGAACTAGGGCTGCTTCCCCCACACTGAGCTAAGTTTCACTTAAGATTTCTCATCACAGTAAAACAGAAGTTCTAAGCCAAGGCTTCTATGCTCCCTTTATTCCCTAACACAGACAATACTAAAAAATATTCAAATAATATTTCACAACTTCTAGGCCTCTGTAGATGATGGGCTACTTCACAGCGTAAGGTCCACTCTGAATAGCCACTCTGGGTTTTAGGAGTAAATACCAGGGAAGCTTTGCCCTCAGACTACAGCCAATCTCCAAGGTATCAAGTGGGCAATTGCTTTAAATTGAGAGAAGTTATTTCCCCTATTATCACCTTCACTGAAGCAGAAATTGTGCAATTGCAGGGGTCTTACTTATGTAAGCCAAGATCCATGGTGATATTAATCTCAGATTTTTTAATTTATTCAATGCACTGCAAGTCCCACTCTATTCTCTAGTGGAAACATTAGAGCATCAACAAGCATAACTTCTTGATAATGAGCGACTTTTCGTGATCCTAGTACAAATGTTACATGATCCTTTTCTTAGCTGTCATACATATAATTTATCTTTGGAGAAAAGATTCCCAGGTTCATCCCTAGCATCTCACAGTTGTGGTTGCAGTTTATTAACCCCAAAATATTTTGAGCATCTTTAAAGTGCACATGCCTTTTGACCTAGTAATTCCACTTCTAGCTTCTTATCCAAAGTACAAAATTATTAATTCAAAATAAAGAAAAAATTATATGTACCCCAAATTATTTCTAATAAAATTGAAAACTACTAAAATGTTCAATAAATAACTGCTTATCGATATGATAAATTATTTATAACTGTTAAAGAGCATATTTTCAAAGAATAATTAATGATATAGATATATAACAAAACTAATATATTTATTAAAATATTTACAGGGTATTTATACATATATAGAGTATTTATAAAAATATTAATATCTAAATCCAAACTCTCTTAAATTCCATCAACTTATTTGTAAGGAAGGCCATTAAATCCAAGAGATCATTACCTCTTAACTTCCAGGTTACAAACTGTCAGGATTCCTTTTGCCGAGTACCCCCTTCATAGCCCTCAAAGGGCATGTATGTTCTCTAAGATGAAGAACATGGCCAGGAACCAGGCTATGACGGGTGTGTGTGCCATTTCCTACTTAGCTTGAACTCCTGCTTCCTCCTAACAATCAAGTCCTGTGAATGGAAATAAAACAGAGAAATAGACCCCCCAACAATCACCTTATCGAAAATGGCTCAAAATTGCACATAAGACTCTGTTCATCTCTTTGGTGGGAATTTTGCCACGTGGCCACACTCCGCCTCAAGGGAACCTGGGAAATGTAGATTTTAGTTGGATGATCATGTATCTAGGAAGAAGAGCAGAATGAATTTTGAGGTCAACCAGTAGTGTACTACATCACAGTATATACACTTAAAAAAATGCAGAAAGAAAATATACTCAGATGCTCACAGTGGCCATCTCTAACTAGTAGGGTTTGGCGTGATATTTCTCTTTACCCTTTCTGAATTTTTCTAAGCTTTCTGCAATGGCTGTCTATGTCCTTCAGAAGATGATGAGAAACATTTTTAATTAAAAAAAAAACTAGAAATAAATATTCTAAAATATTACCAGCAGTTGTCTTTAGGAAATGAAACTACATGTATTTTTTTTTTTTTTGTATTTTCTGAATTTTTTGTACTTTATTTGAAATTTTAGAAAGCAGTTCATCAAATGACTTAGTTTTTTCAGGGGCATGTAGAAATGGCATTATGGCCTATTTCTGGGTTTCACACAAGGTCACTATTACAGTGTGCTCTTTCAGAGCCCTCTGTTTTCTTTGTTTTAAAATAGAAAATAAGCCTGTTTCTTTATGACTCTCAGTAAAAGTGTGAATGACATAAAATTCTTCAACCTGCCCCTCAAAGCAATTTATGTAAATTATCAGTTCAATTCTAGAATGGAAGTTATATTCAACTGCTAACTAGTTTTCTTCATAGCAAGTTACAACTCTCCTTATCTACACAATTTCCCACTTCCCTGTTCAGCTGTCCTCTTAGAACATTACTGTCTCTTCTTTCCTCACAGTTAGACTATATTACATTCAAACAGGTTTATCTCACTGAACTAAGTCAACCCTCACCCACTCACCCTAGTTTCCACTATTAGAAGATCAAGATGTTATCTTCCCCAGTATAATTAAATCATTTCTGAATAGTTAAACCATACAGATTGAAAGAAGAAAGATTCCTGGCAATTGTTCTGAATCTCTCACTGTAAAGACTGAGACAAAGAATTAGCTAGGTCTGATACAATTGTCAGTAAAATCATCCTGGGATTTTTACTAATAGCTAATATTTCATTTATAATATAAAAAAATAAGCTTTTTATTTCCCTACTTCTAGCTTCCATTTCCCTGACCTAGACTATCATTTGTGAAATATAACAAATAATTAAAACAGAGGTGGAGAATCTACTTATTTAAAAAAGAAGAAGAGGAAGAGGAGGAGAAACTTACTTGAAACGTCTAGTAACTCAGGACTTTGTAGAATAATACAAAGATTACTGATGTCTTTATAGACATAGCATTTTATAATCTCTAATCCTTTGGACTCTTCAGGTCTTATTCCTTTTTGACTTTTGAATTAGAAATTATTATAATGTTTGTATCCATACCTATAAATTCCCTTTACAAATGTTGTTCTAGGTAACTGTGCTAGTTAAAGTCATCATTGTCTAAAAAATATTTTTAAGAGCCTTTGTTGCAGTCTTTTTAGTATAAACTGACATGATCGGTCACTGCCAAATTTGACTGAACTAGGAACCCTTTATTTCTAGCAAATGGGTCTTCAGCAGAGAATGGTGCATCCAGAATGAAGCATATGGTGCTAATGAAACATACTTCTTTGTTTCAACAGAGCCCTTTTCCATTGTCTCCCCAAAAGGAGAACAGTCACCATGGGTTCCAGGGCAGCAGACGAACAGAGCGCCAAGACATGGAATAAAGCCAAGTCATTTAAGTGGTGGGCTCCTTTCTAAAATAGAAAACATCATTGCCATTTCTTTTGTAATGGGAAGAAGAGCATTCTTAAGGCAAATTTTGTCAAATCTGTGAACTGATAATAAATTGTTAATCGGGGTTAAGAGATTTTTTTTTAAAATATGCTCTATGAAATTATAAATACAGAACATGTGGAGAGAAGTCAGTTGCTACTGCCATCTGGAAGGCAAACTAGGGAGGCCGAAGATATCTACGGCCTAGAGAAATGTAGATGAGCTAACAGGATGAATAGCTAGCTGGTCTTTTTGGGATGCTGTTGATTTTCTCAACAATTAGAAATTCTAGATTTTCATTAGATGCTTTATTGATTGTTGTTTATAGCAGCATACAATGAAAAAAAATAGAAATATGCAGACAAATTCTGAACAGTGAAATGCAGGGGGGTTGAAATGTAAAAATTTTTAAATAAATCTGAATAGGAAACATAAAAGGAAGAATTCATTTTTGACATTTAAACATATTCCACATTATAAAATAAAATAAAATTCACATTTGTCTTCATGTAATAAATGCTGTCCAGATTTGCATGGCCCTTATACAATAAAATTAAGAATATTTTATCATTGTTTATCCTTTGTGATCAGTTGTTTATCCCGTGTTAAACAAATATTGTGGGAAGAATAAATGGGAACAGGCTCCAAAAGTATTTCTTGGATCATCATCAACAGAAACACAAAGAGACAGTCTAGCTCAGAACTTGGACAGATAAAATCCAACAAGAAAACCAAAAGAAAACTGACTAGAATTTTAAATCTTTAACAATGAACAGAGTCATAGGATTACTGGTATAAATGCAAACCTGATGCTGCATAAAATAACTTTGAATTTTTTATTCAAAAAAATAAATATATCAACTTGCTTTTCCAAGGAGATCCTTAATGATACAAGTGCCAGGGTAATGTATGCATGTATATATATATATATATGTATATATATATATAAAGTGTGTGTTTTATATATAGTCTTTTTTGAAAAAAGCAAGAGAAAAAAAAAAAGCACGAAGAACATATAACATATGGCATTCCCTATCGCCTCAGCTGGTGTTTGCCATTTCCTGCTCGTAACTTTCTTAATTTTACATCTTCTCCTCAATTTCAATATACTAGACATTTTAATCAGATTTGCAAGTTGGCCTTCCTGGTTTCTTCATTTGCTGCCTCTGCTCCTATTAATCTTTTCAGTTATATGACTAAGCCTATTCAGGTTAAAGAAAAACTAATAATTACAATGCCCAGGGTATTTTCATGAATAATCAGTAATGTGCTCATTGTGATGTGGCTATCTGGGTAAGCCATGTGCAGATGCAAAAGGTAATAAAATAAAAATATAGTGTAATATTTTAATCAAATTTTATAGGATTAACATATGTAATGTTAGTGAGAATAAAAATCGGTAAGTGGTGTGGAGGCAACCCATGAAACAAAGAAATGTTACTTACTTCAGGTAGCTCAAGCATTGCCCCTCAAAGTTGGACCTCAATTTTATTAACTGCTAGCACTGGCCAAAGCTAGGCTACATAATGAAGCAGTTCTCCTTAAGAAAGACAGGAAAACAAAAATGGTCATTTACCCTCAGCAAATGAGTTGGATGTCTGCCACTCCAAAGCAACTAGTAATGCTACCCAGCCATTAGGATCCTATCCATGGCTGTCAAAATCTTCCTCATCGATTCTAAGGTCAAAAGTGAAAGCAAAATAAAACAAAAACTGAAAGCTGTTCCACAGTTATTCTCAACTAGAAAACAGAGCTATTGAGAAAAGTTAGCAACTCGAGGTGATTCCCCATTCCAAAGTTCTTACTGAAGGCCTAAGAACTTTATATAGTCCTCAGAATTCTTGTAGTTTGCTTTACTGATTAACTCTGTGCTTCTGGACACCCCCAGAACTGTTACTGGCAAGTGCTAAAAGAAACCCTCCGCAAATGCATTCTTTCACACTCTGGCAGCAATGCATACGGTTAGCCAATATGAATTAGGGAATTAATATGACCTGCCAAGTCTCTTCGGTGACATCTCAGATGTTAGGATTTTCCTAAGGGACTCTGAGCTAATTTCCTAAAAGCATACATACATATGTAAGGATTCCACCACATTTTTCGGCTTCAATAATCAAAATGGTTATTAGAGAGCTGAGACTTCACATTATACTAAATTTCCCAGCTCATGTGATTGCAAATTCACCCCAGTACCTTCCTTGTGTACCTTCTCACAAGATTATCTACTGATTACCTCTTCATCTCCATGAAGATGATCATATATTAACAAAACTCTTTGAGATAATATTGGAGGAATCTATAAAACTTGAGAAGTAGAAGATAAGAGAAAAAAAGATACACCATCTTTAGGCGACCAGTTTTAGTGTATTACTGTCAATAGCTCTTTATCATCTAGCCCTCGATATAAAAAGTTCATAGGTCAAACCATAAATCTTCAAATACAGAACCAGGATTCCATATATCAAAAAGCATAGACATACATCCTCAATTATAAAAACAAAAACTCTTTTTGATCATAAATATCCAGTTTAGAATTCTTAAATTTACTCATGAAAAGAGCCTACATTACCTATGTCAATGTAAAATTAATTTCTCTACAAAACAAAATCAACAAATTTAAAATTAAAACATCTCAGATCTCCCATGGATAAGAGTTCCACAACTGGTAGCTGTAATTAAGACTAGAAGTGTCAGAATGAAGTTCTAAGGGAAGAAAATCTTTGAATCTAGAAGAAATCATGTCTAAATAATGCTAGATATAAGAATTTACATTAACAAACAGCACAGGCAAAAGGATAAAAATTACACATTTAAAGAAAACTAAAATGTAGCTCGTCTTCTAATAAAATTTAGCATGTCTATCTCTGGCCCTCTTGCCTTACCCAAGCCTAGAGAATTCATAAAAAAAAAAAACTGAGGCCTAAGGAAATTAGGTAAAACCATCCACAAATCACCCAGAAAATGATTGAAAGTGTAATATCAAAAGACTGACAAGAAGGAAACTCTTATGATGAGAATTTACAGCATTCAAGAAAAAATAAAGCAGTGAAGCCAGATGTCAAAATATGTATTTAGTGACTCATAAAATTTCATTGCCCCAAAGTGAAAAAAATACCACACTTAAGCAATGTTTTCAGCAGATGCCCCAAGATACATCTATCTTTAAAATAGTTTCTTAAATCTTCTCAAAGTGCTTCTTATTTATTCAAATTTCTCTTACTTTATTGAAATTTGCTTACCATTGTCCTACAAGATTAAGAGTGAATCCAGGAGCAGAAGAAATCAAGATAAACCAAACATCAAATTCCCCATACTCTGCTTATCTGCATTTAACTGAAACTTGTACTAAACATGTCATCATATAGGATAAGCTGGGGATGCAACGAAAGAAAAAAATGAGTTAATTTTAATTATGTTTCTCTACTTTAAAAAAGGCAATCTACAAGATGTATCTCCTACATTAAGTGTTTTAACATTGGTTTAAAAAACCTCAAAAAAATTAGTACTGAGTATTTCACACTGAAGAAAACTCCAGGCAGATGCATCTCCCTAACACCCTCAACCTCCAGAAGGCTTTATGTAGGTGAAATTGTAGATCCAAGGGCCGAATCTGTCCACAAATATGTTTTGTTAACTGAGATGACTTTCAATAGAACTTCACTCTTTAATTTGCCATAATCACCACCACTACCTATTATATTTCTCAGAGCCACATCACACATTCATCTTACCTATTAGTCTCTGTATATATTTCAGATTTTGACCCCTGCTAATGAAGATTTCTCTTCATACACTCATATAAACTCAACATTGGTGGGGCCTTAAAGTTTGTCTTCTAATATAATCATCCATTAGGTAATTAAAGTCTCCAATACATTTCTGCCTAGCTTTTTGCACATCAGAGATACCAGAAAAGCTTCCTACAAATATATGTAAGCCCCATCCCTGATCTAAGGAATTAAAAGATCCAAGGATAGAGGTGGGGTGGGGGAGTCCTAAGCATTTCTACTGGTGAATTTGTTGAGGAACTAGGATTACAAACCATTTCTTTATTATACTCAATGGGAAGAACTCACTGCCTCCCAACAGTTTGTTTTTTGTTTTTTGTTTTTTTTTGAATTACAATGTAAGAAAGTTCTTTCTTCAAGCAAGTCTTTGTGTTCAGACTAGAGACAGAGAAGAGTTACCTGCCTTTCAGCCCTCGGGTGGTTTGACAGTATATCAGAGAGCCTTGTCAAAACTCGCAGAGGTTTGTTATAGAAACCAGTCTTCACTTCTTCTACTTCCTGCCATATGTTTCATTCCCTGCTGGCTCCACTCTGAGAAATTTTTCCATCTCTACATCCATGTGAAAGCTAAAGCTACCTATTCAGGTGTTGCAGCTGTCACCAACAATATCCTGGTGATGGATTAAATAGATTTTGCTTCAAGAATTATGAAAAGAAAGTCGGTGTGCAGAAATGACATGTTATGAAATGATAAAATACAACATCTGTCTCAGAAGTGAGTCATACAGGTGTCATTAACAAGACAAACAGGAAACTTCTTTGTTAAATAGCAAAGTTAAATTTCCAGGCTATTTTGGACTATCTCTACACAGGCCTATTAATCAATTCAGTCAAAATAACATTACAATGGGTTTGACCAGATGTTTGACTGAACTAGGTTATTATAACATAACAAAGATTCATCCACATAATTTCCAACAGAAATTTGATAGCCATAGATGAAACAAATACATCATTATAATACCAAGTCAAAACTGTACAACACCTTATACCTTTCAAAGCACTTGTTCACAAATAGCCTCCTTGCAACTTTAAAGAAATCCTTTGTCAGGTGATAATAAACCCATATGATAGATAAAGAAACAGACTTCTTTCAAATGACTTACTCTACTTTATTCACTTAGGATCAGAACCCGCACAGATCCCAGATTCCCCAAATCTAAGACCATGCTCAAGTTCAGAAAACCATTTTAGAGTATAGAGGAAGCTTAAAATAAATAAATAATGGATGATAGATAATAGATGAGAGAGAGAGAGAGAGAGAGAGAGAGAGAGAGAGAATCACAATTTGGTAAAACATAATGAAGCAGGAATAAATGCAATAAAGAAAGAAAATGTGAGAAACATCTATCCATAGCTGCCAAGGGATCGTGTCAGTTTTCAAACTAAAACCTAAGGTACTGCTGGTGACATAAACATCTGCCATCATTTCTCAGGCACATCAGGAGCCAGCTGTCAAAGGCACAGATGTAGAGCAGAAACAGAAGAATGAAACAACCTTACAGATGTGTAGAATTTTGTACAGTATATACGGAAGAGATGAGACCCATTCCCCTGCCAGGTAAATACTGGGGGCTCAGGAATAATTTGGGGAAATACAGCTGAAAGTACAATTTCAACCTCAGCCTGAAAATGCTTTCTGATGGTCAAATATGATGAGCAGTGTAACTGAGGTCAAAGACAGATACTCTACTAGGTAAACAAATAACTTTGAAAACATAGTACAGGATGCATTATTTGATTCTGTCATATTTGGTTCAGCATACAAAGTCATGGTAAAATGAGAAGAAAGAATGTCTCTTAAATGTCAAGCTCCTAATGCCCTAAATGATTAAATTCCTGGATCATAAGCTAAGAAAAGAAAGAATGAAAGTGAAAACAGCAGAGGATGTGTGGGGATAAAATGAAATGTGGAATAATTCCTTGCTATTAAGACATTTTATTATAACTCTGATATGACATTGTTAGCAGATTGAAATTTTCTTATGGTATGGGTTTTTACTCTCTGAGTCTTGTTTTCAGTGTTGATTTTAGGATGGCAGAACTAACTCAAAATGTTATATATTCCTATACTAATTTTTCTTAATGGGATACACTTCTATTTTAGGGAAAGCCAATTTAATTTAATTTTATATGTGTATACACACACACACACACACATACATATATATATATACACATATTCCAATTTAAGGGATAAAAACAATGTAATAAAATTCAAAATAATAAAATGTAAAATTAAGGGTGATTATTTGCCATCATTTCAAATTATATTTATTAAGAATTATATCTCACTATATTGTGAGATATAAAGATGCAAAAATGACTAATACAGGACTCTGCCCTCAAGAGGTTTACTATAGGAGGAAAAGCAATTCAATGCTAAAAGGGAAAAAATGATTCAGGGTATGGTAGAGATGCAAACCAGTAATCAAAACTCAGATGGTAAATAACCTAATATTCTGCACTCAGGAATCTAGACTTTTTATTGTAGGCAAGGAGAGCCATCTAAAAGTTTGAAACAGTGAGCAACTGTTAAAATAATGTTCTGTAATAACAACACTCCAGCAACAGGAAACAGGATAATTTGAAATGATCAAGACCAAAGATGGGAAAACAAAGTTGAAGACTTTGCAAGAGTTCACATGAAAGATGATATAGGCTTAAACTAGAATCATAGCAGTGAAGATGGGAGTTAAGTGGGAGCAGAGTGGAGAGCAGGAAATAAGTGCCATTAAGATATTATATTGAATATTCTTTTCCAAGAACCATAATGTAGGGGAGGTAAAAGTGTTCACAATGGGAATTTCCTGACCCAGGAAAGTGAGACTTCTTCTACCAGGTGAGAGAAGATGTCCTCAAAAAGAAGAAAAGAGAAATGGGCGAAGGACTAGAACAGATATTTTTCAAAGATGTACAAATGGCCAACAGCACGTGAAAAGATGCACAGCATCAAAATCATCAGAGAAATGTAAATCAGGACCACAGAGAGATATCACCTCACACCCATTAGGGTGGCTACTATAAAAAGAAAGAAAAAAAATGGAAAATAACAAATGTTGGCAAGAAAATGGAGAAATTGGAACTCTTTCTTGTGCATTATTGGTGCGATTGTAAAATGATGCAAATTTATGGAGAACAGTATAGAAGTTCCTCAGAAAATTAAAAATGTGATCCAGTGACCTCACCTCTGGCTATATATCCAAAAGAATCGCAAGCAGGGTCTCAAAGAGACATTTGTGCACCCATATTCATAGCAGTACTATTCACAATAGCCAAGAAGAGGAAGAACCTAACTGTCTAACACAGATGATTAGATAAAGAAAATGTGTTCTATACACACAAAGGAGTATCATTCAGCTTTTAAAAGGAAGGAGATCCTGCCACATGCCACAACATGGATGAACCTTGAGGACATTATGCTGAGTAAAATAAGCCAGTAACAGAAAGTTGCATATTGTATAATTACATTTATATGAAGTAACTAGAGTAGTCAAATTTATACAGACAGAAAGTAGAATGGTGGTTGCTAAAGGGTCAGGGCACAGAAAAAGGGGAGTTGCTATTCATGAGTGCGGGGTTTCAGATTTACTAGATGAAAAATTTCTGGCAATCTATTAACACTACTAAACTGTACACTTCAAAAATGGTTAAGATGGTTTTTTAAAAAGGAGGAAGGAGGGGGAAGGAAAGAAGAAGAGGGCAAGGGATCAGATCAGATGTGCTCACTTCTCTCTTACGTTCTCAGTGTTAAACTATACACAGGCTGTGTGGTTGACACATTCCAATTGGTTGAGGAGAACAGGTTCCCCAAGCAGCAGCATTTCTCCTGGACAGGTTATAAGCCTCTCAGAAAAGCCCCATAGTCACATGGGGCCTTGCCCAACATGGCACCTGAGCAATAGAGGAGAAATAACTAGACAAGACGGGCCTAAGAGAGATCCTTGCTCCTTAGGGCCAGCACATGTCTGGGGAGGTCACAGAGATGGGTCAGGGTGTTTGCTGTCAAGCTTGTGAGAAGGTCACCAAGATCATGGGTGAAGAGATTATAATGGAGCCATTACTAAACCAGGGATTACAGCCAGACCTCGGGTGTTTCTCAATGTAACTAGATGAGCGCCAAGCCAGCAAAAAAGGTGTTACACCATAGCTCCCAGGGCCAAGAACACTTCAATGGCTCATTCAGCAACAATCCAAAGTACATCGCAAGGGCAGACAGCTCTCCCATTGCCCTGGATAATCAGCGTTTCCTCTCACCTAGATGTCATTTTGAAAAGAGGAAAGGAGCAAGAGAGGGAACCTAGAGAAGGGGAAGAGAGGAGCAAATCCAGATTTTGCAATACCTGAAGCACACAAAATTTCGGGGCTCATCTTTAGGCAAAAAGGACACAACATTAAAATAGAAAATGTCTAGAACCCCTCCCAGGAACTTTAAAAGGTCACAGGCAAGTGAGGGTCCTGAAACATAAGGTACCCTTAATTCAGTTCTGGGAAGAAACCCTGAAAAATTGAGTAATTGCTGAAAAGACTGTTTCGAAAATCATGTGCTACTGACATGGCCAGTGAATTCTGCCATCATTTGGAATAGGGTCTCCAGGAATCAGTGAAATCAGTTGTAGAAAATAAAGTGAACATATGAGTTTTAGCATGCAAATTTTTACCCCTGCTTCATTTGCTGTATTCAGAGATTTGAAAGTCACTTTGTAAATTGCTCAAGAAGAAATAAGCTACTGGAAGTCAGATTTGTGTTTTATTGCTACCTGAGCTTTAACCCCATGCATGCCCATAACAATGAGAGATATAACTCCCATGGAAGTAATAAGTGTGAGATGGTTAGGATCACCAGGTATCTTTTCTCATGAATAGTTTTCACTTTTTCTGCACTCGTAATATAGACACACTGACTAAAAGCTACTCTGTGACAATGGATTCTTGGAGGGCACATGGGGTCTCCCCTCTTCCAACTACAAAGCTGTGTCAGGCTGGATTTTTTAAAATATACACTTCAACCAAAACAAAATTTCACAACAGATTGAATGCAGTAGCAAACATGCGAATCCAGCTGTCTTCCATTCAGCCAAAAAAAAAAAAAATGGAGATTTGCAAAAATGTAAAACAATATCACTCTCTTCATGAATTTTTTTGATTTAAAAGATAATTATATCTATATATGAATGTGTAATATATAACATAAGTTATATTAACTATTTTAATAATAATAAACATCATACTTTAAAAAATTAATAAATATGTATAAATTTCTCTAATTGCTAATATGGCAAATGGTAATATAACCAAAGCTCTTTGGGATCCCCAACAGTTATTAAGAGTTCAAAGGTATCCTGAGAACTACTGATCTATGAAAAAGCCTCTTCCAGTCTCTCTCTCTCTCTCTCTCTCTCTCTCTCTCTCTCTCTCTCTCTCTCTCTCTCTCTCTCTCTCTCTCTCTCTCTCTCTCTCTCTGTGCGTGTGTGTGTACCATTCCTTACCCTACTTATACCTGGGTCTGGGTCTGCATAGTGTAGGTGCTACTTCCTTCAGAGCACTTTTTAAAAATCTCCATCTTATTTCTTTGTTTGGTTTTCTACGTGTTCATTTTCAGCAGTCCCCATTCCTATTTATTCCCTGTCTCTTCTCAAAGTCAGTTCTGTGCAGACTTTGGATATCTTGTTCAATGCTCTGTTCCCCGCACCTACATAAAGATCTGACACTTAGTAGGAGCTTAATTAATGTTTGTTGATTGGATAAACTAACTAAATCTATTAAATACTTCCTTCTAGAGCTATAAAAATGAAAAAAAATGAGAAATCTACAGGATATTTTTAATGTGATATTTGCCCTTCTTCTCTGAAATACTAAATGTTTCTTAAATATTAAAAGAGCTGCTGTTCTCCCTTCCATTTTTCTTGTGAAGCAACGTTTTTCCCATAGCCAAGTCTACTTGAATCTCCAACAAAGAATATTTACTGTTAATGGAAGATGACACCCACATGCATACCCCAAGGAAATCTGCTAGAGTATATCCAAGGCTGACAGAACTTTGTTTCATATTTATCTCTGACCAGATTTACTGCTGCTTTTTGTCTGAATTTTTTCCAATAACAGTGGCTCAGATTGGATCAGCATATCAAAAATTCTACACCTAAACACACACACACACAATGACAACTTAAGCTATGGTGAACACATATTTCTATCAAAAGAACAAATTTGTGCTAGAGAAAGTTCTTTCTTTTCACTCAGGTAAAGGACATCTATTATGCTACAAAGAACAACTATTACCACATATGCAACCAGCCTTCCCTTAAGCAGAGGATCTGATCTTTGCCCACAATTAGCTTACAGAGAGTGTTGCTCAGGTCATTCCATTATATCTAGGTCTGGATCTGCATAGATCTGAACAGCATAGGTGCTACGAAGTTAAACCACTTGGTACATGTCCTATATCCACTTCAGCTAAAAGCGTGACCTTGCTTAAATCACTAAACTCTGTGCTATGGTGTTTTTAATTGTAAAACATAGATAATAATATCTGCCCCAGGCACTCACCCTATAAGAATTTTTTAAAGACAGATGTGACTAATGATGGCAAAGCTCTTGTTTGAAAGGTACTATTTAAATCACAAGTATTATTATTAGGGCTCTTTGCAATTTCTTTGCTAATGGACTATGCAACAGATGGAACCTAAAAGACGTTTGATATTATTGATATTTCCCATGGAATTTTTTTCCTCTTCCCACCTCTCTAATTTATTAAAATTCTAGCTCTGATCTACATAACAAGAAATAAAAATAAAAACAGAAGCCTTCTGTGTTGGGGCTGAGTTTGTGAAGATCATCTTATTCAGGCAGTTTAAAATGTATTACTTCTGTGCCTTTGTAAATGCATGGAGGTCTTATCAGCAGAAACAATTGACACAGTTGCGTTAAACAGTTGTGGATGTGCTAGGATTTAATGCGTGTGAGTGGATGAATTATGAGTTATTTTTCCTTTGTTTAAAACACTCTTTTTTTGGTGTTTGATGTTTGAAAACAAAATAAGTTCTACCAATACTAAAATGCTCATTTGGGAGGTCCAATATGAATACTTAAAACTAAACTAACAGAGTAGCATTAACTATTGACCAGAGATACATCAGTCATTTACAGTTCCCACAAAGAGGGATCAGAAAGACTCAGTAATGCAGGCACTGGCCACACAGAAACAAGAGAAGAAGAAGAAAGGGTGAAGAGTTATGTGGAGGAGTGACAGTATGGATACAAAGGATTTTAGAAAACAGCCTGATTCATAGACCCAACGTAATCACAGTCTTATGCCCAGTAACCTCTACCACAAACTTTCTTTCTGCTTAAAATCACCTCTGGCCAAACTAATTCCATTTTGAGTGTGATTTAGTCTTTCTTTTAATACAAGTTATTTCAACAGTCAACTCACTGCCATGATGCAACTTTAAACTGAAAAATATATCTAAGATTTGAGAGGGAGATGCCTAACAAGACACTTTATTTGGCCGCAGTGTGGTTTAACCCAGCCACCTAAAGGATGCTGATGATGAAGCAAGTCTCCAATAAGCAGGCTACTGCTGGACAGAATAAGAGAGAAAGGAACAGGTTGTGCCTGTTTATTGCTACTTGGTGTTGTTCCCAAATAAATGGAAGCTAATTGAGAGGGAGTGTGCCTTCATATTTTATGAACCCCCGAGTATATGTTAGGAAGTCTCAGGGTGGCTGCTTTAAATTATAGCTAATGTTAAACTCTGCTTAGTTAGCATTGCTGTAGCAAGTTTCACTTTCTCCTGCTAGGAGAAGAATGTGCTATATGACAGTTTTCCTGTTGCAAAATACTAAACTATATGATAGAGGTGAGGAAGTGAGTTGGGAACTGAATGACTTGCTGGCAAGGGAGAACCAGACAGGATGGCATTTTACTAATTAATATGAGTGGTGTACTAACCAGATGGGAAAAATATAGATGGGAACAATGGAAAGACATCCTTAGAATAACACCATTATTTAGAAACTATTATATATCAATTGGGGTTAGGGACCTATAAGCAATTTCCAATAAAAAATGAGTCAGTCACTCTTGAATATTTTGTGGTAAAAAGCATTAAATATGCTGAGGACTAAAACTCCTGAATTCCATGTAAATCATAAATGGGAATAGGAGAGGAGGGAATAGCTCCTCCTTTTGCCAAATATCACTGCCAATCAGCACACTGATTGCTCTACCTTTCACTTTTCTTAAGCTCATCTCTGACATTTGTTTTCACTTTGCTCTCATTTACCCATAAGCTGTGTGCAACCTTTATGCACTAGTTCAAGCACCTTCCTTGAGTGCCAGAACAAGAGGTCCCACACTGGCTGCTCGTCCCCCAAGCTGTTGATGGCTTCATCTGCAGCAGATATGGAAGTGCAAGTCTGGCTGTTTCTGCACTGGCCACCAGACACTAAGCTCTGACCGTTGTATAAGACACAGCCAGGCCAGAGGGGTTTTCACAGACTGATAGAGTGAGAAGTTGCCCCCAAAAAGAAATCCAAGCTTGCAGTTATACCTAAAATGGTTTATTAAGTAAACTGTCCTGCTCACAGTCTCAAGAGAAAATTTCTGAAGATGACCACTACAGCTGCCTACCTCTGCCAAAGAAGACTACTGTCATCCCAGAATAAAGAGATGATTATTCAACTCCTTGATGAAAATCAAAACACTCACATCTCCTGCTCACATGGAGCCAGAACAAAATGGGTACTGAGCTGGGAGAACAGGTGTGTTTGCACTTGGAGGAAGCAGCTAGGGATATGAAAATGACTTAGCAGCTGGTGAAAAAAAGATTGAAGTTGTGCCAGGCAAAAGGTGTCTTTCCCTTAATTGTGCAAAAAGCCTTAATTTCATTGATCATGTTGTTCTCTTCTTTCTCCAACTAAATAATGTGAAATCTATGTAACAACTCTTTCAGGAAGTCAAAAACATGACCAGGGATGCTTATTAAGGGAATGAGGGTCAAGAAACACTATTTAGTGGATAACCTTGCCATTTTCACAGGGTTTGTGAACCACAGTAAGCTTAATTAGAAAAAATAAAAGATGTAATAAAATGAGACATAGTCATTAGAGCTGAAAAAATAGCATAGAATGACCTCGAAAAACAAAACTCAAGAAATGGGAAAGGTTCTTTTTTTTTTATTTGCACTGTTATTTAATTGTTGGCATTTATTTCTTCAGTCAGTTGAAAAAAAATTATCAAATATGTATTTTGTGCTAGGCACTGAGCTACACTTTTAGAATACAAGGATAAAAAATGTGTTTTCTGCCTTCAGCAATGGCTCACAATCCGGAGGTTAAAAAATGATTCACCCTAATTTAATTGAGGTGGTGCTTAGGGCAGTTGTTTAGATAGAACCTCATTTTGAATAGGAAGGTTACTCTGAACTTTCATTGTAGGTGCAAATTCCATTTTTAAAAGTTGAGTCTTAGTTGAATTTTTCAAATGATTTGTGAGAAATTTAGCAAGTGATTTGAATTGAGGACAAGGACCTTGCTTACCCATATATGACCATGTGACCCAGAAGGCCCACATCTCCCCATGGCTTGCTCTGTGACCCTATACGTGGTCCTATATGAGTATATAACTCAGATATTCTCATATTTTCCAAACCCAAATAAAGTAAATGACCAAAAACAACAAAAGAAAAAAACACCCCCCCGATGTTCACACATGAAAGAAATGCTTTAAAATGTGTAAGTGCCATCACTGCCCTTTGCCTCGGTTCTCTCCCAGTCAAGGAAGCAACCTGTGCCAAGCAGCCAAGGTGCTGAGGCTACCTTCTGACTCTACAGCTTGTAGTTGTGAACCAACATTACACATCTTTCCATACTGTCAGAAACTGTACCAGCAGTCCTCAGAGCTGGAAACAGCAGTGGCAATATGAGGTTCCATGTCTCTCTGTTTGACTTACAAAGTGTCAATCATTGTGTGGTCTCAAATACATTGACTTGCTCACTGTTTGGTAACATTGCAATGACAATGTGTTTTAAATATATGCTGGAAGGACAATTTAAACACTTGACAGCAGTGAGAGTCAAGACAGACCATATTTTTCTTTCTGAATCTAGTATGCAAGAGAATCTGCACATACTGCCAGTGTTTTATTGTCATTTACATAGTCTTCAAATGTAGAAGTGTTGGCTGAGCAGTCATTTTGCTGGTTAGTTTTACCTTGAGAGTCTAACTGAAGAAGGAAAATTTGCCAGTTGAAAACAAAGAGGGTGGGAGCCTAAGGCATCAACCTCCAGGTTTCCAATTCATTTTGTGGCTCTCTGGATGTGGCACCTCTTTCCTTAAACTCACTCCTGCCTCCCAGGCTAGTTTCCTGGAACTTACACTCTAAAAAAGTGTCATCTGTTTTTATTAGGGAAAGAAATCCAAGGAGAATGTAAAGAAATAAAAGATATAAAACAGTGTGGTGGGATAATTCTTTGAGATATTACATCATGCTTTATTCTCAAATTACTTTTCTGTCTTCAGTTACCTTCCAGAAAAAGAGCTATGCCCTTTGGACTCTTTTGATCCAGAAGTTCAAATATTTTCTTCTTGACTTTGTTTTCCAAAAATTGTGAGTTCCTTGAAGGTATTATGTTACAAAGATGATGAAAAAGAAGTTGACTTGATAGTTAAGGTTTCACCTCATCTGTAAGGAGAATGAGGAGCCTGCCACCTGCACCTTCCTCCTCAAGTAGAAATGCTTCAGCAGAGATGTTCATGATTAGGTCATCACAGAATGAGCAAGGTCAACTGCTTCAAAGGGACTTCACTGACTTGAATAAAGAACACATCAATGGTGACCATAATGGACCATCCTGGCTGTGCCCCATATTCTGAGCAAATTTAGACCTCTGGAAGGAAGGAAATGAAGCACAATAATGATAAAGATTGGATTTCCTACCAGTTCAGTAACTTACAGAAAATAAAGTAATATGACATTTCTTGATCACAGAAGTTTGTGATTCTAAATTCAGCAGTTTCAAATATAAACAAGTAGATGAACCACATTTGTTAGCAGTTCATTCTACTAGGAAATGTGTAACTGCTATTATTTCTTCTTTGGCTGTACTTTGTAGGAAAATGCTGACTTATCCAAGAGCCATAAATTTATGGTCAGAAAACCTAGCTTCTATTATTTGGGTTTTGATTCTATCCCACAATGTTTAATTGAATGCCATATTGTGGTTGTCAAGAACTGTGGATGCTATGAGTTTTAGCCTATTGACTATATAACTAGTTAGCCCATCTCAGTCTAATGGATGTTGGCTGATAACATGAGACTCTTGGGGCAAAGACAAAGGACTTGATTACTCATGGCATGGCAAGCAACATGAGTAGCATATTTTTGTCAGTTCTTCCTTGTCTTCAAGTCCTACAGAGGCAATGTAGATGGGCCAGATGAATGCCTGCACATCCAGTGGCTTGCATTTCAGGAAAGAAACCTTAAAATTAGGGAATTAAATCTTTTATCCTGGACAGCAAGCATGCTTATCTTTTGCTCTGGAGGGAAACACTATCTCAGTCTTCAAAGACTGTTTGCTATTCAAATATCCTTGAAAAGACATTCCTGAGCAAAGGACAGTTCATGTCTCCGCTTGCAAGATATACAGAAATGTGAGAAACGTGGAAAATTATCTCGTCTCAGTGCTAGAGACATCTGTAGCACTTATAAAAGCTAAAAAAATATGACCTCAACCCTCAGAGAATCCAATAAAAGAGATCAATTAGCTGGTGTGGGACTACAAGCAAAGAAATTCACTTTTCAGTGCTTCTCTTTCTGTGATTATAAAATAGGAATGATATCTTCCCACTCACTGCTTATTTTGAGAAATAAAGGAAAAAGAACAGTCTGACAAATGCTGAGTTTCATGATGGACACTCTAAAATAGAAGACATCATATAAAAAACATACTGAGTTCTAATCACACTTTTATTCTCTGATGCCTTTGGAGGATGTGTGATAAACATACAGATATTTATTCCGATAAGGTAGAGATACTGATTTTTTTAAATGGTAAATGTGAGTTTAAGCTATTAATTTCATCAAAACTATAAAGCTGACTAGATATGTTTAAATACTCTATTCTTATTGAAATAACTGTTTAGATTTCTTAAGAAATCAGATAGGTTTGCTGTCTCTTTATAAGATTACTTAGCAGCTGGAAAAGAGTATTGATCCGTGATCCCAGAGTCCTCCTTACAGCATCTTCCCCACACCCCTCATCATCTCACAGAACATAGTTGGCAGGACTGCCTCTGAGTCTCTCTCCCAGCTTAGGTGTCACTGATCTCTCTGTTCCCCCAGTTTTAACTTCCTCTTTGCTGCCTAGTGAGCTTTGACATAAAATTAAAACTAGACTTTATACTTATAGATAGAAGTATACTATGCAGGCTGTCTTTAAAATTTACTTAAATTCAAATATAGAACCTCCAGCATTCTGTGGTTAATTCTAGAAATTGTGTTAAAAGATATCCTAGATTTCCCTGAAGACAGTGTTTATCACCTATGCTCCATAATCCTTACAAGAGAATGCGTAGGCCCACATCTTGGATCTAATTAGAATATCTAAGGACAGAACCCAGAAATACGCCTTTTAAAGTACCACAGGTGATTCCCATAGCTACTAAAGTTTGAGAACCACTCTTTTAACATAATCACCACTAGAACTCCAATAATTATGTTTATCGTTTAAATTTTAGAATATAAGACAGAGGCATAGGCCCGTCATTAAAAGGCAAAAAAAAAAAAAAGCAAGAGAAAAAATATTTTTTAGTTAAATAGAATGCTTTCTAAAGACCAATTATATCTTAATAATATACATAAATAGCCTAATTTCCTTTATTAGAAGGCAGAGTCTAAAAAGATTAAAATTCAACAATAAGAAAATAGTTAATCAAAGTACAGTACATCCCCACTCAATAGAATATTTTGCAGTTGCTATAAATTATTAGTATGAAAACTATTAAGCAATATAAAAGTATCTATAATATAAAAACACAGAGCACAAAATTACATGTATATAATGACTACAAATAAATGTATGTGTATTTCAAAAAAACTAAGAGAGAAAATGTCAGATTATGGGTTGTTTCCCTATCTCCAGGTTGTTTTTTTTTCCAAAAATATATTTGATGTTGTATTTACACAAAATTTAGATTGTGATAGAGCTTAGGAATCTAAATTCAGCATCTAGAAATTCTACCAAGTAGATTACAAACCTATTTTTTAAGTACTCTGAAATAAGAAAATAGATGAATAAGTTTCACTTTAACATGTTAAGATCTTTCCATTTCCCATCATTTCCCACTAATATCCAAACAGTTATTAACAACACTTCTTAACTCACTTCTCAAACTAGAGATCAAATACTCTCTCTTCTCTCTCCCCTAATGGACTCAAGTGTCTGCATCTGTTCACTGTCTCTCAAAGGGTAGCACAAACACCCGCCCTCCAGAAAGCACCTACATTCCTCTCTCTAGAAATTTACAGATCATCTAGCCAAACTTAGAATTCACAATAAATCTGTTTCTGCAGTGCAAAAGCCACTGACTGGCCTGTCAAAATTGGACATATTTGAGTTTTGGCTGCAGTTGTTCTTAGAGTTTCAACTTAGAATGTTTTTCCCTCTACTTACAAGTTGAAATGACATTGGGGATCTCAAGACGAAATACTTGTATTAAACCATTTCCTTATTTTATAAGTAGTAAAATAACATTAATAAAATAAAATCTAGTGTCAGAGATGCCATGAAAGGTTGTTCAGGAGGTGCTCTAAATCAGAGTTCAGGTAAGGTTGAGTGGAGGTCAATATCCAGCCAGAATTGTGTTCAACAGATCTGCTCTTTTGTTGATGTAACACCAGGGAGGGTGTGTACATTTCTCCTGAAAGAAGAAACCTGTTATATAATTGTTTATTTTTATTTATTTTTTTTATTTTTTACACCTACAGCACACAGTCTTCCTAGGTGGTCTCCCATCCAACTACTAACCAGGCCCGACCCTACTTAGCTTCTGAGATTAGACATCAGGCTTATTCAGGGTGGCATGGCCGTAGTGATTGTTTATTTTTAAAGCTCCTTGATTCCATGATTTTCCCACCCATCAAAAATGCCTGCTCAGGAAAATCTTCAATGTAACAGACAACCTGTGAACACAGAATTGTTCTCTTTCTTAGTGCTTTTACTTTTCCTTCTCTTTTAACTACTGGGAAATGAAGGAGCTGAATCAGACCCTGCCCAGACTACTCCTAGTGCTCAATTTCTTCCAGGCACACAGACTCTTGAACAGAATATGACTTGTACATATTTCCCTGGCTTAAAGAAAATAATCCTCAACTCTAGCATCTGTCCTGCCAAGCACAATTTCAAGGAAACTCAATAATAGTGAGGCTGGTGTCTCTGAAAATGGCACATCTCCTTCAGGATATGGAGTAAAAGATGTAAGCTGGCACTATGTACCCACCACAAGTCTTCTCTCTTTATGAGCTTTAACTTCAGAGCTAATGTATATAAGTGCCTAATTATGCCTAAGAGAGTTGTGTACCTAATGAATCATTAACATTATTATCCTCATTATCATTTCATCTAAACTCTGGAGTGAAGAGGAAATCAGTCAAACATTAAATAGGAGGTGGGGAGATCCCAAAGTAATGCATTGAGTAAATTTCAGACCAGTTATAAAACTGTATTTCCTGCTTAGCTAACACTTACCCAATTAATAAATGCTCATGCCATACTTAATACTGAAACCAAACTCGTGACAGTCATGTGCCCATATAGCCGTCACAAACTACCATGGGACTGTTTCTTTCACCAAACTCATTGACAACTGTTATGAATTCTTTAGTCACTGGGTTTTATTTTAAATAGAATTGCTCATTTTTAGCACTTTCTCTAGTTCATATCCAACAAAAATTACAGCTTTCATTTTAATCATTCAATATTTAGTGTCCATTTTGTGTAGTTATCAAAAAAAAATTCCCATAATCTCAGATTTAGTGATTCAAGTAGTCTTGAATATGTCAAATTATAGAGAAGAGCCAGCCTCAGAATTAACTTTTAAGAACAGTCAGCTTTATTCTGTCCCATAAGTAATTTAGAAATACACAGGGTTTCAGAAACCCATACATTAACTCTTGAGTGTTAAGCCTAACTTCTAAATTGGGGTGTTTAAAGCTACATTTCTATATCATTTCCACCTGGGTCTAACTCAAATCAAGGCTCCAGCAGCTCACTGGATTATCTTAGGTGTCTCCAGGCTTGGATCAATCTAATCCTATCAGACAGCCAGGCCAGAATCAGCAGCTGCAGGATTTATAGAAAGTCTAGGAGTCAGGGTGGCATTTTGTTCAACTCCGCAAGGAGAGGAGCATATCCTAGGATGGGAATAGTTGAAGATTATCAGAAAGAGAATGATGGGAAATAATGAGAAGTGAGAGGAACCAGATCACAGCCCACTGACACAATATGAAACACAGATGTGCACATTTCCCTCTCACAATCAACACAATTGTTGATTTTAAAGAAATAATTGTCAGCTAACTATCATGTGTAGGAAATAGATATAAAAAAAATGATCTAACAGGCCCCCTCTGCCTTCTGGGGAAAGAGAGTATGTACAGTACAAAGACCCTAGGCCCTGGAGACAGACATACCTGAGTTCAAATCCTGATCTGCCACTTACTACATATGTCCAAGTTACTTAGTCTCTCTTAGTCTGCTTAATCCTCTGAAAAATATCTAATTCATAAGATAGTTGTGAAAATGAAATGAGAAAGCCTATCTCAGCATAGAATAGGCACCCAATAAAAGTTACCTTCTTACCTTCATAGGAATTTGCAAACTAAGTGTTAAGATAATAAAAGGAATCTCCTTGTTTCCAAGATTAGCCTTTTGAGGAGCTGCTCCACTTCAAGACAGTCTAATTAACACCCATTCTTCACCTTCACCCACACATTCATCAACTTCAACAATGGTTAATCAGTTAATGGTCAGTCGCTAGCAGGATGCCACAGAGCAGATCCAGGCCTCCCAATTCTTAATCACAATTTATACTTCTGAGTATCTGTGACAGAAATTTTAAATAAAATGAAAACACAATATTTTATTTGTAGTTTTAACAAACAAATACAGATCTTCTAATTCATAGTCCCCCTCATCCTTCTATGTTCTAACATAATAAAAAGATTTCTAATTAAATATTTACTCTATCTTTCATATTAATTTATATAGCATATATTTATGCTATGGTACAGCTACTTTTTTATGAAGTGTAAATACTCATTTTTCCCCTGAAGTTCTTTATTTTAAAAGTCTTTAAAGAAATAAAATATTACAGACTGCAATGCTGTTTGCACATAATGATCATCTAGGAAAATTTTTCGAATGCCAATGCTTGGGACAAACCTCAGACCAATTAAATCAGACTTTCTGGAGTGGTATGCAGACTCTGGAAGGTTTCAAAGGCTTCCCAGATGATTTTAATGAGCTGCCTGAAGAAGCAGGATAGAGGAGAAAGACTACTTCTCCTCTTGGTTATTACACCTCAGAGTCCTACTTTCCACTGATTAATCTCTGAGTGCCAACTCCAGCAAAGACACTGGTTGGAATTTTAGAAGGGGCACATCATCTCTTCCTAGGAAGAAGCTTGTGAGTTTGCATTGACTTTCCAGGCCTAGCCTGGCAGCATTTCCTATGATGCAGCTGTTTTTTTCAACCCTTCAGATAACTTGGCCCGGCCCTGTCCCTATAACACTGGGCTTTTCTCCTAGTCTTGTGCTAACAGTGTACCCCCAAACCCATATTGTGATTATTATAAACTTCTGTCTGCTAGTCCTGCAGGTCCTGGTTTCCTAGAGAGGGAAAGAGTCACCTAGGGATTTTGTTAAAATTCAGATTTATCAGTTTTAAGTTGAGAAATGCAGAGGCAGGGCACTGAAATTCTGCATTTATAATAATCTAATGATGCCTATGCTGCTAATATGCCAACTACACTTAGTTAGCAAAAACATAGGTGGTCTTTTTCATCTCTAAATTCTAGGGCAGAACATAACTCTACTGTTTAAAGCCCTTTTTTCTTCTGCGAGACATTCTCTGCCATTTTTGGTATATTCAATGTTGAGTCTTTGATGGAAATCCATCCCAAAATTAAGGCATTACCCCTATGAAAAATCACAATCAATTTTATTACTCAGTTCATGGGAAGCACCATCGTGAAAAGGGAGAGTTCTTGTGTAAATAGATTGATAACTACACTGGAGCAGCATATGCTGAGTATCAAATAAAGGTACTGACTTTAAATGGCAAATATACAACCACCACAAATATGTCCCACTATCTTCCCTCTGGAGCCCTTGGCAGGTATCAATGATTGTTCATAACATTCTTTTTCTTTGGGCTCCTAGTTAGCCTTAGAATCCTTCCCAACATAGCAACCTACATAAAATTCAACATCAGCATCCCTGATATGGATACGATGAGAGCTCAGAGAAGAAAACAATCAACTCCAAGTAGGAGCATTTCCCTCAGGAGGTTTTGATTCAGCCTGACGAGGCAATTTAATAACATCCCTTTCATTGTGACACCAACCTCCAGTGATGATAAACAAAAATGTTTAAGTGTTCACACACTTGATAACATTAAATATTCATCTTATCTGTAACTGTGTAATTATAAAGGGTGCTTTACAGATACTTCCAAGAAATCCTTGAGTTTCCTGATATACTTTTAATAATAACAAAACAATGACATTTTCAAATAATACTCGAAAGCAGCATTGATAGAAAATCCATAGGTGACATTTACGATGGGCTCAACTCCTGGGGCTGGAATTTGATGCCACTCTTGTTTCACAATCTATTTGCAACCATCCAAAGAACATGGTTCATTCCTGATTAGGTTCCCTGTGTTCTTTGTCAATTGGTGTATCACTGTACAGTATGTGGCTTACATCAGAAGTTCCAAAATGTTTGGATTTTATGAACTAGTAATATTTTCAAAAATATTTGGGGGACTAGTGCAAGGATGTTGATCTTTAATTTGCTAAGCAAAGATATAAAATCAAATAACTAACACTGTTGTTTTATTTTTAAAAATTACATATTAATACCCAAACAGTAGGAGGAAACTAATCTCAAAATAAAGAGCAGTTCTTTAAAATAAATAAATTTAACTTTAGAAGAAAAAAATCACTGCATTATTCTTCTCATTTTATTTTACATGAAAACTTTGTCATAGACAATAGTACGAACACGCTCCTTTGAGTAATACAGGCTTAAGTAACTGGAACTTTTGGCAGCAGGTAATGTTTTCCTCATCAACAATAAGAACTAATGGCTTTGCTCAGGGAATGAATTTAAATCAACCTTGAAGATCAGTACCTGCTAATTACTCCTGCACATATTGTGCTTTTTGTGCTCTGTGCAGTAGACACCCAGCTGTCGCTGGAAGGCCAATTTCTATTTCCATTTGTTCCATCTCAGCTTCCTTCTCCTATCTGCTGGTCCATTTTGATAGGAACCATCAAGTCCAAGTTGTGGCAATTCTTTCTCCAATCTATTGAGGAAATGCCAGCCTGCGACAAAAAGAACTTTTCCTTTTTTTGCTTCTTCCAGAATGTGAATCTCTGATTTCTATCAAGTTGCCACAGACTGATTTTACACTGAATGTGCTGCATTTATAAGCCTATCTATGAGCAGCCCACACAGTACAAGTACCTAGAAAAGGAACAAGTGTCTGAGTCTCTGTCGGGATTTAATTCTGTCACTGTTTTTAAGAAGTTGTGTTGGTTTTGAAAAGAAGGCAAAACTATGCTTTCTCCCATGTTTTAAAAGTTGCTTCAATAACATTAAGTGAAATTGAAGAAAAGACTTTTGCAATTAGAGATATATTAACTTTTTATATCTTTATTAGTCAGCAAGCTATTGAAGCAATGGCAGGATCCTTCCTTCTGAATCATGATGAATCACAGTGAAGTAAATTCAAGGCCACAGATATCAGAACTCAAGCAAGAAGGAGTACAAATCAGGCCTGAATTGGAAATATGATCCATGAAATCTAAATAAAGCAGAAATAGCACAGAAACACAGGCTGTTTGAGTCTGGTGATTACACAAAAGTTAGTAATGCAGTAGATGAGAATTAGGTCATTATTTGAGGATCAGGAACACAAAAGACCAGAGATAGTCAAATGAGAAGTGAAGGGCCTTGATTCAAGCTTTCTGGGAAAGAAGGCAGAAAGACCTTAAATCTGCCTCTTGGAAATCTTCTCTGTCAGCTCTTGCCTACAAATAACTCCCATTTGCTCAGTCTACCTACCCATTTGCCTGTCTGTAGGAACCATCCTGAAAGAACAATGAAAGTCACTGTGCCTAATTCTACACAACGAACTGGTCTGACCATATGGACTGAAGCAATATATAGAGGAAACAACTCCATAAATTAAGCCATCTTGTTCTGTTCATAGATATATCCTGATTGAAACTTTGTGTTTAAATTAATTGTAAAATTACTGATGCGTATAACAGTATAAGTAGGCTTATTCCTGTTGCTCTGATTTTAATCTGAAGCCCTAGATCAGAGAACAGTGTGAAGAACTCACATTATCCATAAATTTGCTCAGGGGTCACCCAAAAAGGTGATCCAGAAATTCAACCAAAATAAATAAATAAATAAAAGGAAGCAAGGTGATGAATCCCAGCAAGATTATAATAGGGGAGTTGTTCAGAGAGAGTAATCAGGGTATAAGTATTTTCTTTACCTGTCTCATTGCAGAATCTTAGAGAATAGCCACAAATACACAACTCGTGCAGCCAAATAACAGGGAAAGAGAGCCAGTCCTGTGTCCACTAAAGTGAATGGGTTACAGAGACTCTTAACTGGACTTGACCTTGAAAACAGAGGAGAGAGGGTTGTTGAAGTGACCCACACTTCTACAGTTGAGCAGAGCAATGACACAGGTTTTCGGGTGTTCCAAGTGGACACCATAGGAGGGAAATAGGTCTAAGTCAAGATTCCAAAACAAAGAGTCTGCGTAGGAGATACTGTTGCAACAGGAACTGAGGAGCAATAGTGAGAAATCACAGAGTGCATTGTTCTTGCAAAGGACAGGACAAGAGTCTCACAAACAGTTGGGCACCTTGCCCTACACACAGTCTTCTTAAGTCAGATTAACACTCCAGCCAACCAGGAGCACATATTCTGTCCCACACCTCTCCTCAGTGCCCACAATCTCACACCCATGTCTGTAAGACACAGAGGTAACATAATGAGATGGGGATCAGGGAGCGAAAAAGTAAGACAAGAAAAGAATAAAGAGGCCTACCATGCCCCTTTTTTCTCCTTCATTCATTGCAGATTCTGAGCCTAAGTCTGGCCTATACTGGGAGAAAAATTAATACTTATTTAGATAAAACAAGACTTTTAAAACTTGAAATATGACCACACATTAAAAATAGCATGGAAACTGGAGACATTTTGGAATTTACCTAGACTCCATCAAGGGTCAAGGGAAGATACAAATAGCACAGGTAAAAGGCAATGGTGAGAAAATAAATTATGTTCCTTTCTGCTTGTACCATGCCAAGTTTAGTTCATGTAATGTTATGAGCTAAATTGTGTCCCACTAAATTTATATGTTGAAGTCCTAAGCCCCAGTACCTCAGAATGTGACAGCATTTGGAGATAGGACTTTTAAAGAGGTGACTAAGTTAAAATGAATCCATTAAGGTAAACCCTAGTCCAACCTGACTGGTGTTCTTAAAAAAAAGAAAATGGGACAAACAGAGACTCATGGACATGGACAATAGATCAGTGGTTACCAGAGAGTGGGGGTGGGGGGAGTTGATGGAGTAAAAGGGGTCAAATACATGGTGGTGACAGAAAGAAATCTAACTACGGCAGGTGAACACACAATGCAATATATAGATAGATAGATAGATAGATAGATAGATAGATAGATAGATAGATAGAGACCTTACTGTTAAATTGTATACCCAAAACTTACTGGATTTCATTAACCAATGTCACAATTATTTAATTAACTAGTTAAAATTAAATAGGATATGTTAACACACAAAGAGACACCAAGGGCATGCCTGCACAGTGGGACCTCCATGTGAAGAGGGAGCAAAAAGGCAGCCATCTGTAAGCCAAGGTGAGAGATCTAAAACAAACCCTATTATTCTCAGGAAATCACCTCTACCAGCATCTTGATCTTGATCCTTCAGGTTTTCTCCAGAACTATGAGAAAATAAATTTTTGTTGTTCACGCGAACAGTTCTCAACCTTTCTAGCATAGGAGCACAGGGACTGGTGCTCCTTTGAGAATCTAAGGCCTGATGACCTGAAGGGGAGCTAAGGCAGTGATGCTGGCACTGGGGAGCAGCTACAAATACAGATGAAGCTTTGACTGCTTGCCTGCTAATCATCTCCTGCTGCGAGGCCTGGTTCCTAACAGGCCATGAACAGGTACCAGTCCACCGCCTGGCAGTTGGGGACCCCTGATTTAAGCCACATCACCTGTGGTATTTTGTTACAGAAGCCCTAGAAAACTAATATATCTAATAAACCACTTAATGAAGAGAAAAAAACCTCTGCATCTTAAATGCTATTTATCTTCTAGCTGCACAAAACTTCTAAATCATACTTTTATCAAATTTAAAATTAATCTAGTAAGTCAAATTAGAATTGAATTCGGTATCTTTTTAGAAATTTTACCATCTTACTAGGAGTGAATTCTATCTTCAAATCTTCTAACACATAATGTCTGAAATATTGTAACCTCATATTGCATCGTATCACGTCAGAAAAATAAACAAGTGAAAAATAAACAAGTGAACTTTTCTCATTAACATAAACATATGTTTAGACAAGAGTACTACCTTCGAGGCTTTAATCTTGTTTTTGTAGCTAGAAAAGAAGGAGAATATTCTGAGAGCTCAGTTTGAAAGCATTTGTTGAAAAGATTGAAAAAGGAATGATAATTAAGATACAGAGCTTTAGTCAAAAACTTTTCCTCAAATTCTTGGTAGTATCTACCATCCTAAGACTTTGTGGGTAAACTGAAGTCCTGATAGACCCCATGTCCAACCACTTGCTAACTTTCTCTACATGAATGTTCTACTGGTTCCTGAAAATCACTTTTATAAAACTAAACATCTTTTCTTCACCACCACGGTCCTATTCTCTCTGCCTTTCATCTAGGTTCTAGTGCAATTGAGAAATTTCAGTGAAATAACAGCTTTCTATGCAACCACTAGAATGGTGCTTGACACAGTATTTGCTCTTACAGTCATTGGCTATGAGACCAACTTTTCAGTTACCCAAACTAGAAACCCAATAGCATCATCAAAAACTTCCTTTTCTTGGTTTCCCACTTTTAAGCAGCCCCCATGTTCTGACAATTTTATAGTCACATAATTATCCCTAAATGCTCTCCCTTCATCTACTCTCCTCTTCATTAGATTAGATTATAATGTTTTATTCCTCTCTGTATCCCACATAGTAGTACAAAGTAATTTATTCTACCCAATTAGAGCTTTCAACTATTAAATAATGATTTCCTCATAAACCTCAAAAAGGTATGTGTGTACAATAGGTGCCTCCTCTAGTAGATAGAAATCAAAAATAAAAACATAATGGGAAACCCCAAGAAAAAAATATTTAAGGTACTTTTATCTTCAAAAATGTGCAAGGCTCCAAAGCTTTCCCAGCTGTGTCACCACCTGTTTCCAAATCATGTCCCCTCCTCCCTTTGGCGAGGAGCACCCAACTGGAGAAAATCTTCACCAACACATCTCCCCTTTCTGGGCCGCCAGATGAACTAGAGCTGTGGTTCTTGTCTGGGCAGCTTTTCTGACTAGCCCCGACTCTACTCTAGCTAATTTCATTTACTGCTACAAACTCAATTCCCACGAAAATTTTCTCAGCTTCTAGAGTAAACTAAGTAAACTTTTCACTCATTCTGAAGTCTCTTCCTAAAAGAGACTGTGTCATGTGGTAGAAAGAACATGGGCTCCAGAGTTAGACAGGGCTCAATTCAAATCCTGGTCCCACAGTAGTAGCTATATGACTCTCCACCTCTCTTTTCTCATCAATAGAATGAGAACAAAATCTACTTCATCATGTGGTTAAAATTGTTCAGTAAGATATTGTTTTGTATATAGCAGCTAGTATGATACCTGGCACAACGAAGTTACTTACTAAATATGTTTATCTATCTTTTTTAGTAATATTTATTTTTGGCTCTCTCATTTTGTGCCTTGAATTACTTTTAGGATCTTGGAAGAAAGACTAGAGTCATGCCAATAATTACTTTAGCTTGTACTGGGTATTGTCACAAAGTTTCTTTGTGGGTAGAGCCAAGGTACTCAATTGGGTAGTTTCCTCAAGTTTCTGTGTGGGACTCACTTCAAGAGAGGAGTGAATGCCCAAATCATTTAGCTTCTTGTTTCTTCAAATAAAAGTCTTGTTCCTATAGGGAGTTTTTCTTTACATACAATACCAAATAGGAAATTATCCCTTTAGTAATATAAATTCATCCTGTGTGGCCATTTTTTTCAGTAGTAATAGAGAATGCCATGTCTCAAACCCTAACCCTATATTCCTTCATGTACTAGATATATCATTAATTATTAAATGCCTACTACAGCACTTCTAAGTGCTGTGAAGGTAAGATTATGTGCTAGTCATGGCCTCTGCTTTCAAAAGTATTGGAGTGATTCTACAGCAATGAAGGAACAGATAAGATATAGCTAACCATGTCTTTTAGAGTCTCAGTGCTAGAAAAGGAGATAGGAAGGTCTTCTGACTAATGGTAGGGAAAAGTTTCATGGGATGAAAATAAGAAAAACATCTAATGCAAGAAAAGAATATCTACATTGAATGTGCCATCAAATGCTAAATATATTGTATTTGTTCCCAGTTAGATAACTTTATTTTTCTTTGCAAGAACCCCAAACTCAGCCTTCTACACTGAGCAAGAGCCCATCTCTCTGCAGTGCACCTGCATGCAACCATCCTTGTGCACATTCTTTCTTCTCCCACATTTACCTTCACTCCACTTTATTTCCTTCTCAGTATTCTCCAGTGTCCCATCCCCCCATAAGCAAGCTCTGTGTAAGAAATTTAATCATGGCAAAAAAAATAGAATCACAAATTATTGGTATGTTAGAGGTGGATGGCATTTTAATCATCATAGAGTTACCTTTCCCTTCATTTGTTGCACACAGTCAAGGACTCTTGATCTTCTACTACCTTGCAGTCATTCATTATTTCACTTAAAAATATTTAAGTCACCTATCATATACCAAATTCCCAATAACTACATTTCTGGTAAATTTCTTTTGTTCTTAAGAACCTTATCTCCCGCCTCTTCTCCATGTAATCAGTTTAGCTGAACTGACTGAGAAAAGGACAAAACCGTCCTTTGTACTTCTAGCCTCTTCATTCTTAGACCACATTCCCCTTCAGTGACCACCCCCATTTTAGATTTTAGTTCCTCAAAAATTTCTTATTTCTCTCATCAGTAGTTATCATTAGAGTCTCAGTCACCTTAAGTTGAATGGCCCATAATGGTATAATTGTTCTTTGTGAGGTAGTTACATTTTAATAACAGTCAAATTCTTATATTACAAATAAAAGTCTGATCTATTTCAGACATCAGTGAAGGAAGATTTGGGAAGCCCAAAATTTTAGTGGGGATCACACCTGAAATGACATTTTATAGTTAACAGTTGCTTTACCTACTTTGAAGTAATACAGATGATATACTAATATAAAAGCTACTGTTGAATACTGACATAAAAAGGTATGAAAATCGGTCCCTTACATTCAAAAGTGTGCCAGCTGAAATGTATTGCCTTCCAGTTCCAAAGCCACCCTTTGTTGTCTGCGCTGAAAAAAATGGAACTTGAAATATTTCTCCTTTGCAATGCACATGATGTAAAGCTTTGTCAGTGTAAGAAACTGGAAAGTTACTAGAAGAGGTACAGGGCTTCTCTTCCCAATTCTGGATTTTACATCTGCTTCTTCTTTTTCCTGTCTCATGGCTTCCAGCTTCACGTGTGGGGTTCATCCAGTGACAACCATCCCCATCAGTTTCTGTGTTATCCCTATAGAAAGTTTACCAATCAGCCCCACAGATATCCCAGAAGTCAGTTTCCCATCCTTGGCCCATCTGCATTTGGGAAGGGTGTTTCCTGCTTGCTCAGTATTTTTGGATTAGCTCTTGCCCAGGCAACTTAGCAAAATTCTCTGAAATCCAAACATTTATAGCCATACCTTTTCCAATGTGGCCTTATTCTCAGCCTCAAGGGAGAGGGCTCTTTTCCCTATTTGTTCCTTGCTTGGGTACCCTCTCTGAGCTATAAGTCATTCTTTTAAGTTATCTTTACCCTTTATAGATCACCACCTATTATAATTAACAATCCTTTATATTAAACTTTCCCTGTTCAAATTACTGTGTGGTATCTGTCTCCTGATTGGTCCCTGGTTGATATAAGAGGGGGAAGAAAAGATTATCATTCCTTAGGAATAAATCTTCAAAGCATTTGATTAAAAACTAAAGTGTACAACCAGAGAGATAGTTTGACTTTCTGCCAGAGTAATCCATGCAAATGAGCCTAATATCTTGGTTACAGTAAATAAGATAGGGAAGAAAAAGCAGTGAGTATTCAAATCCTAGAAAAATAGAATCTCATATTAAACTTGCAACTAAAAATAGAATAAAGCAAAATAAATAAACTAAAAAATTCAAACCTAAATATACATAGGCCTTAATCAATTGTCATTTTTCAATATTGTTGTCCTCAAATAAATATTTTCTTTATTTAGTTTTAAAAATTATCCAGAGGGTAAAGGATAAGGAAGCCTGAGTAATTAGGCTTTTACATTTGCTCTCTGCAAAAATATTAGCATAAAATAGGTCACAAGCAGGCCAAGTTGGAAGTATCTTGCTTAAAAAATTTAGTTTCCCTCTCTCTAGTTTTTCTGCAATACTTATGTAAAATTCACATTATGATTTTAAAGAGACAGTGAATAAAAATATAACAAGGAATAAAGAACAACAAAAAACTTCTTATATAGCCTCACCATGTGCTGCTCAGTGTTTTAAATGCTTTGCATATACTTACTCATTCAGTCTTAAAACTACCATAAGATTTAGGCAAGGAGCTATTGAAGAATGTAGTCAGGATTTGAAAGCTAGGCAATATGGCTCCAGCACCTGTGTGCTTAACTCTTTTGCTAGACTGCCACTCAACAGAGGTGATTTTTAATTCCCCTGATGTGCTTGGCTCTGTGGCGCCCTCTTCCAGGAGGCAATCAACATAGATGAATAAAGAATGACATGGAAAAGAGGTGTTTCTAGGTTCTTTATTTTCATTCAAACAACATTTTAAAATCTGAAACCCAAAGACAAGGGAAGAGACAGGCCTTTCGCCAACAGAGTAAATAAAAGTTCTCCAAACACACCATACTCAGCTTTCAAATCTTAACAGCATCCTCACATTATAAAATCTGGATCCTGATGACAAGAGACAGGCCTTTCACAACAGAGTAATCAGAAAAAGTTCTCCAATCACCACCCTCAACCTCTTAGCTTCCACACCTTAATATTGTTCTCAAATTATAAAGTCAGAGATGATCGATACTTTGGAGGTAGGCTCTCTAATCCCAGTGGAAATCTGTCAACATCATCAATCAGCTATTTAATATTAAGAAAATCTCTCTCTTCGAGTCTCAGTTTCTTGTCCTTTGAAGCGAAGGGATTCGATCCAGGTTAGCATGTACACACAGACACGTGTGCATGCAATTATTACACTTCTAGCACTACCTCAATTTTTCTCCCTCAAATAATAGAATATGATTTCACTTGGAATGAATCTTTGCTGAATCTTTCATGATGACTTTGTTATCCCTCCAAATATGATCAAATTAGAAGGAAAGTTAAGTGGTAAACCGAAGAATAACAACACAAAAGAAACCCTGAAATCTCTCTGTGAGTTTCAGCTACTCAATCTTCCCAACCACCTCCCCCTGCCCAACCTCCACCACCCCCCGAGTCAAACTAAATAGTTTTCAAGGCTCAGATCTTTTTGAAAGTCTAACTTATTTTATTAAAGTCATAGAAAAACTCAGAATTTATGGATTTTCTTTTCTGTAGCTCCCTCTTTTTTCTTCTCTCTAATTTACCTCTTGTCATTGCTATAGATGGGCTCACATGTTCTCTCATCATTTATAGAGAATTACAAGTATGAACTATTAATCCTACTAATATGAGAAACCATATCAGGACTAAATTACTATACCATGTGCACTCACATAGAAAATTATTGATGACCTTAAGCATCTCACAGCAATTTCAATTTCGTGAATTTATAAATTCAAAAGAAATATGTTTTAGGTAATGCAAATTTGTTTTCTACCATTTATAAATTCTGGACCTCTGTGAGGAAGCCAAGTAATTTCTATTTTCTTTATTCTAATATCTAAACCACTTTCCTGGGTTTCACAGTTTACAAAGAAAATGCCTGTGAGACTCATTCTTTTGGTTGGTGTTTCCCATTAACCTTACACGGGAGAAATCCTAGTTTACAAATCAAAATAAAAGGGCTATTTGGCAATAAACTAAATGTATTGCTACCTAGGCCACTAAAAGAAAAAAAAATGCATAGTACCTGAAGCATACCTTTCTATGGTGAGGTGCCTTCATTCCCTGATGTAATTCTATCAACTTACAGAATTTTTTATAGAGCCTTAGATAGTTCACCTTCTACTCTGAAGAAAGCATCATGATATGTGTGTGTGTGTGTGTGTGTGTGTGTGTGTGTGTTTTAATGCAACTTATTAAGCTATACATAACAGATCAAAAAGGAAAAAATTGAAAGGTAAGTAAATCCACATAAACAAAATGTGCACTGTCATCTTCCTTAACTAATAGCATTGAATGTGCTTCAAGGCAGCCCTATTTTCCTAAATTGGCATTTGAGGAATGGCAGGAAATCTAGTTCCCTCCTCCACTTCTCAACACAGGCCCCATGTCTGTACCACTTCTCTTTTTCCTTTCCCATCCTCTCACTGTCTCCAATCATAATATTCTTACATACCCATCCTAATACCAAACTGATAGATGTTGAGCAGGTTTTAGAGGCAGCATACTCTCAGTTCACTAACTTCTTGACATGCTGTAAGCTTTTAAAATCTGAATTTCTTTCATCTTCTCTAAAATTCCATGCTTTCAGTGGATGAGGGAATCTGTATTTGATAGAGCACACTGTGACGGACATTCCACCTGCACGTTGTGAGGGGCATGTTGTTTGGAGACAGATGCCTGGATTTCCACTGACTACCTACATGTACTTGGTTAAGTTAGTTAGCTTCTTTCTGCCTCAGTTTTTGCATCAATAAAAGAGCACAGTCCTCAAAGGGTACTTATAAGGATTAAATGAAGTGATAAGTATAAAGTACTTAGAATTGTGCCGGGATCACAGTAAGTGTTAATTAGGCATTATTAGTTATTATTATTTCATCCGAGATGTTAATACTCCTTCAACATTCCCAAGCAGTGGTCATTTATCTTATGCTTAATTTTTTCTGGGAACATGGATCTCATTACCTCACAAGGCAACTTACTATTGTCCTTACTAGTGGAATGCTGATCTTTCTATAGTGAACCAAAACTTGTTTTCCTTTTAGTTTTCTTTTAGATCTTAGGTCCCCCCTGTTAGCAATATAGAATGTAATTGATATCTGAATACTGTTATTTCTTCTCATTTTTCTCTAAGCTAAACATGCTCTATTCCTGCAATTACATACATGTAATATGGATGAGTATTTAATAACTAATTTGTCTATGGTCTTCTTAAAGTGTGGTACCCAGAAAGAGGGTCTGAAAGCAGGATTACTGTTTTCCTCGTTCTAGAGAGAATTTTAAGTTACAATTAATTTTGGAATTTTTTAACATCCCCATATTACCACCTCAGGCAAAACTCTTGTCATTTTTGTACAACTACTACTCAATTGCTTCTCATCAACCCTTTCTGGGCTTATGCAATATTTTCCTATTTTCTGTTTGTTTTTAGGGTGGTAGATGGCTGTGGGATAGTTGTAGAATGGTGTAGGATGTAGGATGAGAGTGACAACTTTGTAATTGCTCCTGTTAAATTTCATGTTGGCATCAGCCTATAACATGAGTTTGTCAAGATATTTTTGGATTTTAGTTCTATCAACTTTCTTTTCATCATATATCACTAAGTGTTCTCTTTTCTTTTGATAGCCAAAAATAGGTAGACATCATACATTGAAGATGGCAGAATGCTGTGGAAACCAGGATGCTACTTTTATTCCTAGTCTCAAAAATAATAGGCCTAAGGTACTTCTTAACTGCTCAGGCTATCTGTGTACCTCACAGATTTGTTTTTTAAGAATAGATGCCAAGAACACTGAAACGGTGTCTACCTAACTATCATCAAGAATATAAATAATCCTCTACAATGTTAAAAAAGGAAATTAAGATTTTTAGAAAATTTTACTCATAAAGCTATAGAAATGAGCAAAAAGGCACAAGTACAGCCTAAAAGAAATCAGAGTGAATTTACTAAGAATATATAAAAAGACATAAAATAAATGTTTAACCCTTGATCATTTTGCTTATTCAGCTCTTGGATGTCTAGGCATCTCTTTATGAGTCACTCCAGCTGAGAACTGCCTCTCTGCCCACACAGCACCTTGCATATATCTATACTCTTGTTTTTAGCAATGGTCACAGCAAAACGTTGTTGCTAGTCTGTCTCTTCCTCAATATCGTGAGCTCCTCAAGGGTAAGAAAAAACATTTTAATAACCCCTACATCAAGCATATAACCTAATACATAACAGGAAATAAATGTTTCTTGAATAAATAATTGATTGAACAAGCATGCTAATTACATATTCCTGATGATATAAGACCAGTCATTAACTTAGGTTATACCTTAAGCAGAAGAATTATAAGGAGTAAGGACATTTTCCCTTCCTTACCCTATGCCTACTTCCACCAAATCCCCTGCTTCCATTCCCTGGCCAGAAATTCCATTAAATGAGGACACCTTTAAATCTACACCTAAGACATAAAATTCAAGTATCCCCAACGAAGAAGCGATACTTTGGGGTATATTTATGTTAGCTTGCAAACTGTGATATCAGCTACTCACCCACCTCAGTCTGCTGCTCCTACAAATACAGTGTCAGGAAAACAATTCTTCCTGTGTGATTATCACCCACCCCATGCAGCCTGGCTGCCCAACCAACTTCCTGGCCTAAGTTGCATGTACCTGGGTTCCCTCCTGAAGGAGGAACCCCATCCCTGAATCCCAGTCAGCAATTAAGAGCCCTGGCTTTCTTGCCCTCCACTGTCACCAGGGAAGACTTTACTTTCCAGGGATTCTTCTTAGGGAGGTCTATAACCAGACCTGCCCTGAGAACCCTGCTGCCCATTATGGTGATCTTTTCATTCTTGGATTGGCAACCCCTTGGCTATTCACCTCTGCCTGAATGGAGACTTGACTTTTGCCTCTCATCCTCTAATTTGGGCTTGTAGCACCCTGCCCAAGTCTCCTCCTACCCTAGTCACTGCACCTTAACTCTTGCCAGTTCTAGCTTGGTGCCAGTTTACACCTACTTCCACTGTAGGAATCTCTGCACTTCTATCTGCCTTGGCCACATGGTTTATGACCCTAAGAAGGTAAAAGAGGGGGAGGGAATAGAAAAAGGAACCACTAGATACGACAAGAATAAAAACTTCCATCTGCCTCATGTGTTTTGGCAAGAGCCAGAACTGGTTGGTGGCACTGGATTTAAATTCCATGCACTCAGACAGAATTCCCTCAAAAAGATCTCTAACTATAGCTTCTCTGTTTTGGCCTGAGAACCCTCTTGCAAGCAGTGACCCTCTAGCTTGAGGCCAAATACCAAGGACTAGCCAGTTCCACTGGAGCGTGGGCATCAGCCAAGCTCACATGCCAAAGCAAATAGAAGAGGGAAGGGGCACAGATGGAGAGACCAAAAGGGCATTTCCCAGTTCAGACATCAGCACCACTTTTTTAAAGAGCTGTGTTTTTTAAATTCTGCTCATTCAAAAATGTAAACTCATGAGAAGACTGTTTTTCTTTCACCAGTAGCTATCTCCATTTTTGTTTTGTTTTCCTATATTTACAATATTAGTTGGGCTTTATTTTTCTGTTGCACACAAGAAAATTTTATGTTTGATATCAGTAAGATACTTATAAAACACAAGGCATTGAAGGAAATTAATTCTTCACGTTAAGTGAGCAAATGAAATGTTTTTAATAATAAGCTTATTTACTGTTTTAAACACTTTTAAAACTATTTCCTTTTATAGAATAATTTTATCATAAATAGAAATATCTAATTTAAGAGAAGGCAGTGTTTTATTAAAGTGGAAAGAAAACGAGACTGAGAATCAGAATTTCTAAATTCTAATCCTTTTACCTACTGTGAACTTTGAGTAAGGTCTCAGACTTCTCATCTACAGAATGTAAAAATTGAACTAGGAGACTCAATCTTTTCTTTAGTTACAGTCTTTTTTCTATTTAACAAGTTGATACACTGAGAGTATAGTACAGCAAAAAAAGAAATGCACTCGGATTCAAAAATTCAGATTTTAATTTTAATTTTGCCTCTTTCTTTGTGACTTTGAGCATTTACCCCCTTGTTTCCTCATCTGAATAAAAAGGAAATGGAACAAATGGTGACTAAGGATATTTCCAGCTAAAATTTTATAACAAAAAAAGTCTGTGGTATGTATGCTGACTTCCATTTGCACGTAGGTTTATGTTTTGCTCCAAGTAGTCTGAGGAGAATACATTTATTTGTAAAGCACTTGCCCAGTGTGCTGGAACATACCTTTATCCACATGAACTTCAGTTCCCAAAGAGAAAAGCTGTCTTAAGAGCATCTTCACCTTTCTTCCAAGTACCTGAGGTCAGGCTCTAGAATCCAGCATAAACATTATTATTAAAAGGCTTTATTCAAGTGACCTCTGTAGCCCATGAAGCAAAGACAACTACACTCAAATCTAGTCTTTGTCTTCAGTTTATAAATAGACTATTTGGGGCAGGGGGAGAGTGACATCTAAAAAGCTTTAAAAAAAAAAAAAAAGAAATTCATCAAATAAACTTACTTTTACATTTTCTCACATGAAAATGTGCTTAATCCAAAAATATTGTTGTAAATATGATTTCTGGATTTTTGTTAAAATGCCCTAAGTATTTAAGTAGTGTCTTTGCTTCAAAAGGAAGTCGGAGTTACAGTCACGGGTGGTTTACAGAACATTTTCTGGTAGTCTGCTTCATTTCAATGTCTTGCCACGATTGGCTGTTGGTAGCTACAAATAAGGAAGTCTTCAAGTCAGGGGATTTCTCAGTGGAAGTTCCCAGTTCAACACAAGGGAGAGCTCAGGGAGTTTTGAGTGGCATTGCTAGAGCTGTAGATAAATCTTTCAGACCTTGTAATTGGCTACATCTTTAAAAGAGCAATAGTTTGTGAAGGAAGACTTGTAACCTGGAGAAGAGGTAACCAAAACTTCAGTAGTTCCTACCGATTCTCAGCCTAACAAGGTTTCCTGGATGTCTTAAACTAAAGTGTCGCTGATTTGTTCTCTTGCTTCTGCTAAGTGAGTAATTTATGACATGATTCAATAATGCCTTTGTATTCACTGTCATAGTTAGAAATTTGCCCTTACAAAAGCGGAGTCTCAGCTAAGACTAAAGGAAAATTTAAGATACTGTGATCTTGTCACATTCTTCCAAACTTTTAAGACAGAAGTTGTGTGTTTACTTGAAATGATTTTTTTTTAAGTTTATATCTGGAATATGAGCCTTCTCTAATGAGTGGTTTTTTATAACGTAATGTTAACACTTTTAAAATATATGTATTTAGCATAAGTTAATTTCTATATAGCTTACTAGATTGAAAGTACACTAATACTGTATATATTCATGTTTATTTTGGCTAAAATCTTAATGATAATTTTGGTCTGATCCAGTGCATCTATTCAAACATTAACTCAAGTTTAGCATTTTTCCATTTCCTATGAAACACATATTAATGAATATATCTTTACAGTAAAAAATTAGCCTGTAGACACCTTTGCATATCTTATCTTGAAACATTTAAACTTACACAATTAGAGTAATCTAGTCTTATTCTATTACCAATTGGCTTTTATGTTCACAATGAAAAATGAATACTAAAGATTATGTAGTATTTTCTTAAAGATTTTCTTAAAGATAATCCTCAGAAGTTTTGATTAAATATTAAGAATTATTATCACTATTATTATATTAGTAGCTGCCATTTATTGAGTATATGCTGGAGGAAAACAATGTCAGGACCTTCCAGCTAATGACAAAGACAGGGCTTAAACATGAATTCACATAACTTCTTTTTTCATGGCTCTCTGTTAATAGTGCCCTGCTTTCTACAATATTAAAACAGTATTTTGAGATGCCTTATCCAAATGCAAAATGTTGTGGGGAAGTAGGGGTGAGATGACTTGGCCAAGGTCACAGAGCAGCCAAGTCATTCATAGAAACTTAGAAGTAATTCAGTCCTAGGTCTCCTTTCTCCTCACTCATCTGCCCCATCTTCTCAATCCCTGTGCTCAGGTTAAGCTACACATGAGTCTGCTGCGATGCAGGGGCGGGGTGGAGGGTATGCGGCCTGTATACCAGGTCCAACCTGACTGAGGTTCTTGCTAGCAGTAATGTCCAGTTATTTGACTTAAACATCTGTTACCAAGAAAGAGATGGCCAATGGGAAAATTTAAATAAATCTGTTAAATCACTTCAAAAAAATTCTGGTTGGAATTTCATGAAACTTATGCACTAATTTGAGGGAAATGGTTGTCCTTGTGGTAGAGAAGCTTCTTGTTGGCAAACCTTGTTTCTTTCCATGTATTTAAGGGCTCAGGAAATATATAGGTACTTTATTTATTATCAAATGTATTCCAGTATTCTTTGTGTGTGTTATCTTCTTTGTGTGTGTTATTTGATATGGACATTCTTTCCACTGTATGGCATACTGCTGGCATTTAGAGAACTTCTTGATTTTATAATTTTATCATGCATCCACCATTGTATTGATTCTTTATTTGTTCTAAATTATTTTAGGTAATTCACACGTGATGCCTAGACAGGAAAAAATACAAATTTTCTTCTCTTTTTTCCCTTCTCACCATATTGGCTAGAACTTCTAAAACAGTTTTTAATAAAAGAGAAGATAGCAGCCAACCTTGTCTTGTTCTTACCTCAGTGGGGATTTCCCTAGCGGTTAACATTCAGGATAACATTTGCTGTTAGTTTCAGATAAATAAATTTATCATAAAAACCAAATAACTACCAAATGTACTTCTAACCCTAGTTTACTAAAGGTGTATCAAGATTTCATGTTAAACTATATTTACTGTCTTTTCAGTATCATTAGAGACAACTGTACAGTTTTCTGCTTTAAATTAGATAGTGTTCTGCTGTTACACAATACAGTAATTGTAGTTTCTAAAAATTCTGTCATCAAAAATAATGTCTCAGTAATAAAGGTAGGTTTATAGTTATAAAGTATATTTTGTTTTCGCTCTGGTTAAAATAATAAATTGGTTAATAAAAACAAACCAAACCAAACCTATACATTTCCTTATTTTCTCTTCAATCCACACGCTTAGATGCCTGTCTTCTATTATTTCAGCTTCTCAATTCAGTTCACAATTCACATTAACAGAAAAGAATGAAAAAACAATGTGACATAGGCAAGGAACTCTATCCAGGCAGAGTAACCTGATACGGAAACAAAGCAGCTGTCCTTATTCTTTGTTTAAAAGCTTTCTCCCCTATTATGACAGTGCTAGTTGTAGATCACAATTTAGTTACAACTAACAGTGGTATGCAAAATGTGTGTCTAAATTAGTTAATCGTATATTAATTTATATTAAGAATACATATGCTTAAAAAGAAATGTCTATAATTTACGGAGAATTTTCACTTTCATATTCATAAGTAAAATTAATCTGTATTTTCATTTTCTGATAAAAATATCAAAATTTTCCATAATCTAAAAATGTTTAATGAGCATTATTTGCTCTTTGAAATGCTTAAAGAATAAAGCTTAACACTGTTCGTTTTTAGCACTCACTTTTTGAAATAATTCTTCAAAAATTTTCTAATGTTTCCCGTTGTCAATCTGTTCAAATTTTTTGCTACTTTTCTCACACAATTTAGGTTATTCTTTTTGTTTATAAATAATCCTTTTCATCAAGATTTTCAAATGTTTTAGCATACATAGTATTCTCTTATACTTTTTTATAATCTTTGTAACTATGTGAATCATCTTTTTTTTAATTTTGATCATTTATGCTTTCTCTCTCCTTTTTTTCCTGATTGGACATATCAAAAAGTTAATGTCTTATATGTATCACTTATATGATTAATTCTTTAAAAAAATTTTTTGTTTCCTCTTTATTACTATTAATGATATTTTAGAATATTTTACTTCCTTTTTTTCAGTTTTTGAGTTGAATGCTTAGTTCATTTATTTTTATTCTTTCTTGTTTTGTAATGAAAGTATTTAAGTCAACGAATTTTTTCTGAGTACACATTTTAACTGCATTTTTGTTTTCTTTTCTTGCGGTGTCTTTGGCTTTGGTATCACATTAATCCTGGCTTCAAAGAATGAATTAGGAACTATTTTTCCCTCCCCTATTTTTTCAAGAGTTTGAGAAGTATTGGTATTAGCTATTCTCTAAGTGTTTGATAGAATTAATCAATGAAGCCATCCAGTCCTAAGCTTTTCTTTGTTGGTGGTTTTTGATTACTGGTTCAATTTCTTTATTTGTTATAGGTTTGTTCAGATTTTCTATTTCTTCTAGATTTGGTTTGATATTGCTTTTACGTTAACATTATTTTATGGGTTTTAATTGCAATTTTATGTCCTCTTTGATTGAAGAATTATTTAGTTAATAGACTTTATTTTTTAGAACAGTATTAGATTTATAGAAAAATTGAGAAAAATTGAGCAAACACTACAGAAAGTTTGCATATACTACCCTGCTTCGCCCTACACCCCACCACACAGTTTTCCCTATTATTAACATCTTACATTAGTGTGGTACACTTGTTACAATTAAGGAAAGTATTAGTACAGTTTTATTAACTCATTCCATAGTTTATTCAGATTTCCTTATTTTTGCCTTTTTTCGCTTTTTAAAAAATTGAAGTAAAATTCACATAAAAATTCTTTTAGATACTATTATAAATTAGATTGTTTCCTTAATTTCCATTTTGAATTGTTTATTGATGGTGTGTAGAAACACAGATGATAATTTTGAGTGTTTATCATCTATCCTGCAACTTTGGTAAATTCATCTATTAGATCTAGTCATTTTCTTGCATGTTCTTTGGGATTTTCCATGTATAGAATCATGTCATCTGCAAACAGAGGTATTTCACTTCTTCCTTTCTAATTTGGATGGCTTTTATTTCTTTTTCTAGTTTAATTGCTCTGACTAGAACTTCAGGACAATTTTGAAGAGCAGTGGTCAAAGAGCATTCTTCTCTCATTTCTGGTCTTTTAAGGAAATCTTTCAGGCTTCATCACTGAGTAGCATGTTAGCTGTGGGTTTTTCATAAATTATCATATTGAGAAAGTTCCCTTCAATTTGCGGTTTTCTGAGTCTTTTTATATTTATCATGAGAGGATGTTGGATTTTGTCAAATGTCAATGGAGAGGGGAGATGAAAATGGTGTAGATGATAGAGGCTCTGTTCACCCCTCTGGCGACCAAATCAAAGTTGTGACGGAAACAAGGAGCAGCAGCAAGGAAAACTTGCCTGGGATCTAGATGAACAAGCCATACAACTAGGGAGAAATCCAAGAAAGCACTGTGTAACAGCAGAAAGTAGGATGGGGCAAGGATGCAGGACAACCTGATCTCAAGCGGCTGAGTGAGACCGAGGTTGCAGCAGCGGCAGCGGCAGAAAAGAGGCCGGGTCTGTGAGCAGATTTTCGCAGTACCAGACCTGCTCTCTCAGTGCCAGTGCCCATTTGGCTGTGCCCAAGGGACACAAGGGACTTACAGGGAGATATTGTCAGTATGAGGGTCAAGTAGAGACTCGCTCAGTACAGAAGTTCCAGCAGTACCCATTGTTTCCTATTGAGCCCTCCCCTCTCCCAGTGCACGAACACAGCGCCACCATAGCTGTGACATCATCAAACTGGATATCAGAGGTCACTCCACTCAGAGGATTCCCTGAAACCCTGCCTTTGCCAAGCCATATCCCGGTATGTCCTCAGTGAGTTGGATGCACCTTGCTGAGCAGCGCCTAGACACACACTGGAGGCAGAGGGCCTTGGTTTCTGGTGTGGCCTTTTGAGGCAACTATAAGCACAGCATCCGTGGATTGCTTGTTGAATCCTAGGTGGCCCTGGAGGGGCAGAGGCTTGAGCTAAATTTGGCCTGTAGCTGAGCCCCTTTCAAGACTGTGCCACTGGACACCTACTTCACAAATCCACACTAATAAGACCTGGAGACTTAGGAGCTCTGCTTAGCATATAGAAACAGACACAGAAAGGCAGCCAAAATGGGAAGAAAAAAAGAAACCATATGAGAAAACAGAATAGAGATCCAGATATAATGGAGTCAAATAATCTAACAGATGCAGAGTTCAAAACACTGTTTATAAAGATGCTCAATGAACTTTTGGTTAAATTCAATGAGAACTTCAGCAAAGAGATTAAAATGGAGATGGAAATTATAAGAGGGAACCAGTCTGAAATGGAGACCACATTATCTGAAATGAGAAGTATATTAAATGGAATAAACAAAGTGAATAAAGAGGAGGATCAGATGCCCTATCTAGAGGACAGGAAAGCCAATCAGGACATTCAAACAGAATGGCAAGAAAAAAGAGGCCAAGACTATAAAGATGATTTAAGGAGGATATGGGACACTATTAAGGATCCAAGTATTTGTCTGATCGGCATAAGTGAAGAAAATCAAGATGATGAACAACTGTTTGAAGAAATAATGATGGAAAACTTCCCTAACGTGGTGAAGGAAATGGACGTAAAACCCCAAGAAGCTCAGAGGATTCCAAAACTGAAGGATCCAAAGAGGCCCACACCAAGATACATAACAATTAAAATGCTAAAGCTTAAATATAAAGAAAACATTGTTAAAGCAGCAAGAGAAAACCAAATGATTACATATAAGGAACACCCATATGACTGGCAGCTGATTTCTCAAGAAAGACAATGCAGAATAGAAAGAATGAAGTCCCAGGATATACAACCAAGAATAATTTATCCAGCAAAGCTATTATTTAGAGTTGAAGGACAGAAAAAGAGCTTCTCAGACAAAAATAAACTAAAGGAATTTATCACCACCAAGCCAGAATTACAGGAAATGTTGGAGAGACTTCTTTAAGAAGAAAGAACATGTACCAAAAACAGGAATAAAGAATGGCAACAACTACATTCCTATCGATAAGTATCTTAAATGGAAAAGAATTAAGCGCTCCAACCAAAGGATGGGGTGGCTAAAAGGATAAGAAAACAAGACCCCTACATATGAAAAGGAAGAGAATGAAAAAAGATATTGCTGTAATGAACCTAGACAATAAGTCAGATAAAGATAAACACTATACAATTTCACTTATATGCAGAATTTAAGGCATAAAAAAAACAAGCTAATCAAAAACAGACTCACAATTATAGTGAACAATTTGGGGATGGACAGAGGGGAGGGCAGTTTGGGTGGCTGGGAGAATGGGGTGAAGCTTTAAAGAAGTACAAATTAGTAGCTGACGGATGGTCAAGGGGATAGGGAGCATGGCACAAGGAATGCAATTAGCATTAATACATTGGCTAAGTGGAGGGTCAGGGGAGGGAAGGAGCAATTGAAGGTATCATTGTACTAACTATATAGATATCTAACCAATGTAGTGCTTGAAACTAATTAAAATTTAAAAATAAATCAATAAATCAGCACACATGGCTTAAAATTTAAAAATAAATCAATAAATCAGCACACATGGCTTAAAAGAAAAATGTCAATGGAGATAATCATGTAGGGCATTTTTCCTTTGTTCTATAAAGTAGTATGCTGCATTGAATGATTTTCTTATGTTTAACCACCTTTACATTCCAGGGATAAATTATACTTGGTCATAATGCATAATTCATTTAATATACTGTTGAATTCAGTTTATTGGTATTTTGTGGAGAATTTTTGCAACTTTATCTATAGGAATATTGTTTTTTAGTATTCTTTTCTTGCAGTGTCTTTGTCCAGCTTTGGTATTGAGGTAATCCTGGCTTCATAGAAGGAGTTAGGAAGTGTTTTTCCCTCCTCTATTTTTTCAAGAGTTTGAGGAGGATTGGTGTTAGTTATTCTATAAGTGGTAGAATTCACCAATGAAGCCATCTGGTTCCGAGCTCTTCATTGGTGGGTTTTGATTACTGATTTAATTTATTTATTTGTTATAGGTTCTTCAGATTTTCTACTTCTTCTAGATTCAGTTTTGGTAGTTTGTTTCTGGGAATTTGTAACATTGCATCTAGATTATCTAATTTGTTGGCACACAATTATTCATAGGATTCTCTTATAATTTTTTTATTTCTATTTGGTTGGTGGTAATGTCCACACTTTCATTTATGATTTTTGTTATTTGTTATTCTTCCCCCTTTTTCTCATAATTCTAGCTAACATTTTGTCAGTGTGATCTTTTAGAAGAACTGACTTTGACTTCATTGATTCTATTTTTTTTCTATTTTCTTTTTATTTATCTCTGTTCTAATCTTCTGCATCCCATAAGTTTTGGTGTGGTGCAATTTTGTTTTATTTTATCTCTGCATAAATCTAAGTGCCCTTGTGATTTCCATTTTGACCCATGATTGCTTAAGAACACATTGTTTAATTTATGCCCATTTGTAAATTTTCCAGTTTTCCTTCTGTTATTGATTTCTAGCTTCATTCTATTTTGGTTGGACAAACTACTTTGTACGATGATTTCAATATTTTTAAATATATTGAGACTTTTTTGTGACCTGATATTTGATCTATCCTACAGAAGCTTCCATATCCATTTGAGAAGAATGTGTATTCTGCTATTGTTGGGTTGAGTGTTCTAAATATATTTGTTAGGTCCAGTTGGTTTATACTATTCTTCAAGACCTCTATTTCCTTTTTGATATTCTGTTCTTCCATCTATTATTAAATTACATAGCAACATCTCCAATTGTTATTGTAATACTGTCTATTTCTCCCTTCAGTTCTATCAATATTTGCTTCATGTATTCTGGGGTTCTTTGTTTGGTGTGTATGTGCATAATTGTTATATTTTTTGGATCAATATATCTTTTGTCACTATAAAATGCCCTCCTTTGTCTCTTATAACAGTTTTTGACTTAAAAGCACTTTTATCTGATAATAGCATGGCCACCCCATCTCTCTTTTGGTTAGTAATTGCATAGAAAATCTTTTTTCCATCTTTTTACTTTTAACTTATTTGTGTCTTTTGATCTAAAGTAAGTCTCTTGTAAATAGCATATAATTTGATCACATAATATCATCCATGCTTACAACCTCTACCTTTTGATTGGAAAAATTAATTCATTTATATTTAGAGTAATTACTGATAAAATAATTACTCTGTCATTTTGCTATCTAATTTCTTTATGACTTATACCATTTTTCTGTGCCTCACTTTCCCAATTACTGCCTTTTTTATGTTTAAGTAATTCTTTTCTGTGTACCATTTTATTCCTTTCTCATTTTCTTTTTTTTTTTTTAAGATATTGTCTTAGTGGTTACCATGGTGATAGAAATTAGCAACTTAAACAATCTTATTACAATCCATTTTGAATTAATATAAACTTAACTTTAATAATATATAAGTCCTTTACTGCACAGCCTGGTTCCCTGTTATTGTAATCACAAATTCATTTTTATACATTGCATGTCATTAACATAAATTTACAATTATTTTTAAACATTTGTCATTTAAATCAGATAGGAAATAAAAAGAGGAGTTAGAAACCAAAATTATGATTATGCTAAATTTTTTGTTTCCCTTTGTAGTTGTCTTCACCAGCATTAATTTTTTTGTATGACTTTAAATTATTATCTATTGATACTGAAAGACTTTTTTAAATGTTTCTTGTAGTAGAAGTCTACTAGCAATAAACTCCTTCAGCTTTTGTTTATCTCACAATGTCTTAATTTGTCCTTCATTTTTTGAAGAATAGTTTTGCCAAAGAATTCTTGGTTGACATCTATTTTTTTTCCAGCACTAAATATGTCATCCCGCTGTCTTCTTTCCTCCTTGATTTCAAAGCGAAATTGACTATATTCTTACTGAGCATGCCTTGTACATAATGAGTCACTTCTCTCTTGCTGCTTTCAGGATTCTTTCATCTTTAGCTCTCAACGTTTTGATTATAACGTACCACAGTATGGCTCTCTTTGTCTTTAGCCTACTGTAGTTTATAAATCTTCTCAAATATATAGATTCAGTATTTTATCAAGTTATATCTTCAAACATTTTTTCTGCTCTTTTTCTCTCACTTTTCAGAGCTTCATATGCAACATAATGCATATGTTGTTTCACTGGATATTGTCTCACAGGTCTCTCAGACTCTTCTCACTTTTTTTTTTTTTTCTGTTCCTCTAACTAGATACTTTCCATTGTCTAATCACAATATTCAGTGACTCTTTCTTCTGCCCTTTCAAATCAATTGCCAAACCTAGGTAAATATTTTGTTTCACTTATTATACTGTTCGGCTCCAAAATTTCTATTTGGTTCCTTTTTATAATTTTTTTCTATCTCTTTATTGATGTTTTCATTCTGTTCTCGTTATTTTCTTGATTTCCTTTGGTTCTTTGTTCATGGTTTTCTTTAGCTCTTTGGGTATATTTAAGACAATTGATTAAAAGTCTTTTTCTAGTAAGCCCAGTGTGTAGGTTTTTTCAGGGAAAACTTTTAAAGACATTTTAAATAATAATAATGACTACTTATTTACATTAAAAATCAACTGCCTGTAGAACCACTTACTTAAATTATAGAAATTATCTTTATTAGCTAATATTTATTGAGTTCCATCTATAGGGCAGGCCCTGTTTATATATTATCTTGTTGTACACACACATATACACACAACCTTTGAAGTAAGTACTATTGCAATATGCATTTGACAGATGAAGAAATGAGGCATGGGATTAGTAAACTCATATTGTTAATAAATAGCAATATCAAAATATGAATGAGACTATTTTAACTCAGAATTCTCACTTATAACCATCATAAATTAGCCTAACTCAGCTTGAGTTTGCTTTTTGGAGAGGGGGGAAATTACCACTTAGGCCTCAGATTGGTGGTTTCACATTTCCTTAATATTAGCTGTAATAGCCATCCTAACTTCAAAAGCATCCTAATGTGCAACTTGGAATTTCAAGTGTGATGCATGTCATAAAGGACAGAGTGAACTAGGAGTCCATAGGTGAGCCCACAATCCTAACCCGGAAGAGAAGTCAAGTGAAGTCCTGCTTACAATCAGATTATTTATTTGAGGACTTCATAGATCAAGTAAAACATGATGGAAAAAATCTAGGATGAGGAAACCACATTAGAAAGCACCTAAAAAGGATAGAACAGGAAGCATTTGAAGTATCAAAAGAAGCCTAAGAATCACCAGGAGGAAGAGGGAGGGTATGAGTCTACAGAAGTAGGAAGAAGCCTCACACCATGCTTAAATTTGGGATTTTATTTTAAGGGTAATATGAAATCAAAGAGAAATTTTAGGTGATACAGAAACATAATAACATTTAGAATTTCATAATAAAAGTGAGAACAATGAGGACACTCGTGTGGTAAATATAAATTGGTGGTAGCTTGAACCATGGGTGGCAGGCAACAGAGATGTAGTGACAATGAGGCCAGAGTGTGACAATAGGGACACAGAGTATATGCATGTAAGGAATGTTACAGAGCAGCATTCACATGAATTATCTTATTGAGTAATTGATTGAATTTTGGGAAATAAGAGTTTTATACCTTTGTTATATGAGCAATGTTTTCTTTCTTCCTCTATTTACATGAAAAAAATGAACATTCAATTTTTAATTCTGATTGTATTTACCATTATTTTAAAGAAACTAAAAGTATGTTCAATTGTCATAGAATAAGATTCTATCTATCATTTCTTCACTTCCACATGTAGAAGATAAGAAAATGAGTAAATTAGAAATTTTTACTTCCTGCCACTTCTTTCACTCACTTGAGTTTTTGTTACTATAATCAGGGTGTTCAGAACACATTATTATTAAATTATGTATTTATACTTTATATCTGAAAAATGCTTTTTAATATTCTCATATTTGCAACAATTTTTATTTTATCTAATATTTAAATTATTTCAAATATTTACAAATACTTGTTTTATATCAGAATTTTACCTTTCTTTTTTTAATTTTGATTCTCTTCTTGACCAACTGAAATATTTCTTTAATTATTTCAGGAAATGAGTGGTATATTTCTGAATCTTGAGGTATCTAAGAATGTCTTTGTTTTTATTTCCTATGTGAATTATAACTCAGATGGGTATAGACTTCGTAGGTAAAACCTTTTTCAGACAACTGTAGATGTTATTCTATTTAACTTATGAAGTTCAATGTTGAAGATAAATCTACTTTTCTTTATTTTTATGACTAATTTTTTTTCTACCTAGAAACTTGTTGAGTTTATTTTCATTCTTTAGACACAGGCAGTCTTCCCTCAGCCTCTCAAGCCTGAAATAAAGCCTTTTTAATGTGTTTTCAGAATATCCTACCGTTACCCCTATTATAATATTGTAATATCATATTGTGTAGTAGTAATTGCCTGCTTCTTATATGTAGGTCATCCACAATAGCACTAAGGTTTTTCAAGTAGGACTGTGTCTTGGTCCTCTTTATATCTCTAACTTTTAGCATATATCAAGTACTCACAAAATATTTGCTGATAAAATAAATTAATTGGTATATCATTTAATATCAAATTATTTTACCATGATAAGTCAGTGTTTAGTCTCTTTAATATGTTTCATAACTCATTGAGTCTTTTCTCTCTGGTTTGGATCAAAGTATTACTTCAGATATCTTTTGATATATTTTTGTTATTATTTCTGTTCTATTTACTCTGATCTCTTCTTCAGGAAGTTAGAGCACTATTTTTCTACTACTCCATTTAATGGTTTTCATCTATTTGTCCTTTCCAGTCACATTTTAAGAGAGTTTTTCAAGCTTTAACTCTAATCATTGATTTAATATACTGCAGTACTGATTCCATACTTGATTATGTCCAAATAACATGTTTGAAATTTGCCATTGCAAGTTCTATGTCCTTACAGCCTTAACTTTTTCAACTTTGTTTTTACTTCTTCCTGTATCTTAACTAGGTCCCTCCTTATCTTAGTCTAATATCTTATATTTCATTATTTATTTCATAGAAAATTCAAAACAGTTATTTCCATTTACCTGTGCTACTGGTAAACCATTTCCAAAGTGTTCGCTTTCTCTGCAACTTGAAGACTCTGTACTTCCTTTATGCAGCATAATCTTTTCAAAGGGATACTTTGTCTTGTATTTACTCATTCTAAGCCTTGTGTATGTTTTACTAACTAGATGTATGGATTTTCCTTGGTTCTTCTCATTACCTGCCTTATTTCTACTAGTTTCTTTACCTGAGAGACAAGTAGACATGCATACATCTCAGTTAAATTTAGGCCTGAAGCTGATATTTATCCATTTTTTTTTTCACTATTTATTTTGGTCTATAGTGGTATCTCTCACCTTTATTGCCTACTTATTTTACTATGAAGAGAAGAATTTCTGATTAATCAGAAATGATCATTGCTGTTTTCCTTGATAGGAGCCATAAGTGAATAATAAAACACCTAGTGAGAATCAAACACACAGTTGTCTGCTCAGCCCCTTTCATTATTAACCTCACATATCCTTAAATACAGACTATCACATCTATCAACTCCCACTGAAATTATGTTGGTATTAACATATTACATTGGTACCACAGGTCCGAAATGGATAATAGAGAGAAATACTAATGGGGTACAATACTACTTGTAGGTAATGCATAGTAGTGGGGTTACTGTCTAATTCATTAGAAGGTACTATGAAGCAGATAGCTTTCTTACTATCCTTCAGGCTAGCAGACTTACTCATCTTCAAACAACAAAGTTCATGTCTATTTCAGCCTCATTGTTGTTAGAAATAATGAAAACCCTGTCAAATTTCATCACTAGTTTGCTTGTCAGCAGGGTTACAGCCACTCTTTTGATGACTTCTTGTAACATGAAAAGGCACCCCTTTGTGAAATATTCAAGCCCAAGCGGGCAAGGCTGGCAAGTGAGCACCTCACCTCTTTCAGCTGGGTGCCCTTTCCAGGGCACAGCCTGCTCAGCCATACACACTGGGCCTGGTCATCAATCCTACCTTTCTGTGCTATTATGAGTTCTCATATTTTTCTGATTTTTCATTAGGCATTTAGTTTAGGGAATCAGACACAAACAGCTAGTCCAGATGTCAGCCTAAATCAGAAGTCAACCAGATTCTATTAATAGTAATATTTCACATCAAAGATTTGAGTGAGATCATTGATGCATACCTGACATTCCAAGTTGTAGTGTTTATATTGGCAGCTTTCCTTATCCCAAGATTTGTATTCAGAATTCTCAATAAAATATTAAGCAGTTTTAAAAATAGGTCCTAAAATATTTTTAATAAGCCTGCAGCTCTCATTTTCATCCTACTCTACCTCCACAGTACTGCTTGTTACCTAAGGTATGCAGAAGTATGAGTAAAGAAAAATTGAAGTAAAATGGTATCATTAACTTAAAAATAATTTTTAAAAGATTTCCTCAAATAAATGTCTTAACTCAATCCCTACTCTTAATAAAATATACTGTATGTCATTTATATAAACTTCATCATCATTCTAGAAAAAGGAAAATGTTTGATGCTATTTTAGCACAAAATTATCCATCTACCCCAGCATTCATACATGTTTCACACACTGAAGAAGTATGCGACCACTTTTCTACATAACTACAACATCATGGGAGTAGAAAGAGAGAAATATATACATTTAATAAATGTGAATGTTTAATTTTTTCTTCCTTATTCCAAGTTTTTAGCACTTCCATATTTTAAATTTTTATGCATTCAGCTTTAGATTCTAAGTGTATTATTAAATTCTACTACTTTAATTGGAAATCACCAAGTATCTCCAATATTCTCCAAACCAGTGCTGAATAAGTCAAACTTCATTAAAATTAAAATTTTCCGCTCTGCCTAAGACATTGTCAAGAGAATGAAAAGTCAAATCACAGGCTAGGAGAAAATATTTGCAAAAGATGCATCTGATTTTCTGGACTAAACAAAGAACACTTAAAATTCAACAATAAGAAAACACAACCTAATTTTGAAGTGAACTAAAAATCTTAACAGATACTTCACTAAAAAAGATATACAGATGGCAAATAATCATATGAAAAGGTGCTCCACATCATATGTTACCTGGGAAATAAAAATAAAAACACAATGGAATACCATATATATTAAGATGGCCAAAATATGGAACACTGACACCACCAAATACTGACAAGAATGTAGAGCAACAGAAATTCTCGTTCACTGTCAGTAGGAAAGCTAAATGGCACAGCCACTTTGGAAGACAATTTGGCAGCTTCTTATAAAACTAAACATATTCTTACCATACAATCCAACAATCATGCTCCTTGGTACTTCCCAAAGAAGTTAAATATTTATGTTCATGCAATAACCTGAACACTAATGTTTATAGCAGCTTCATTCATAATTGCCAAAACTGGGAAGCGACCAAGGTGTCCTTTAGTAGGTGAGCAGATAAACTGTGGTACATCCAGAGAATGAGATATTCTTCAGTGCTAAAAAGAAATGAGCCATTAAGCTATTAAAAAAAAAAAAAAAAAAGGAAATGAAATGCATAATACTCGATGAAAGAAGCCAATATGAAAAAGCTACATATTGTATGATTCCAACTACGTAACATTCTGGAAAAGGCAAAACTGTGGAGACAGTAAAAAGGTTAGTGATTTCCAGAGATGGGTGGAGCACAGAGAAATTTTAGGGTAGTGAAACTAGTATAGAATAATACTATAATAATAGATACATGTCATTAAACATCTGTCCAAACCTATGGAATATATATATATGTACACACTAAGAGTGAAACTTAATGTAAAATATGGACTTTGAATGGCAGTGATATGTCAATGTAGGTTCATCAATTATGACAAATGTACCACTTTGGTGGGAGATGTTGATAATAAAAGAGGTTTATTCATGAGTTGATGAAAGGGAGTATATGGGAAATCTCTGTACTCTAAAAAATAAATTCTTGGGGGGTTTTTTTGTTTGTTTTTTTGTTTGTTTTTTTACACCTACAGCACCTGGTATTCCTAGGTGGTCTCCCATTCAAGCACTAAGTACTAACCAGACCTGACCCTGCTTAGCTTCCGAGATCAGACGAGATTAAAAAGTAAACTCTTTTAAGAAAACAGTTTTGTATTGTCACATTTAACTCAACTATCAGAAAAAAATTGTTCAACCGGTCACAGTGTTATATTCAAAAAGTTTCTGTTTGTTAAAAAAAGCTTTTAAAACGATGTTTGGCTTTGGCTTTTAAAAATAAGTCCAATATTTTAAAATGCACTGCAACTTGGCAAGTATGTAAATCCTTGAATTTATCAGCTTAAGGGAAAAAAGTGCGAATGTCCATGGTTCAGAAGCAAAATTGGGGCAGCCAGAACCTGATCCTCCTGCTCTAACAGAGAAAAGATCACAAAATGCTGGACTCCCTTGGGGAAATAGCAGCTTCTAAGTTAATGGACCATATGACAAGAAAGAGAAGGGAAGGGAAGGGAAGGGAAGGGAAGGGAAGGGAAGGGAAGGGAAGGAAAGAGGGGGAAAAAAAGGAAAGAAAAAAGAAAAGAAAAAGCTAAAAGAAGCTCAATAACTCCAGATCTAGGAGTTGAACATTTCAGAATGAATAAAACATCATGAGCTGAGTATCTCTTCAGGCACTTCTTGGCCAAGATCACGGGGACAGGAGAGTTCTCAACTTAGGAAATTTCCTTAAGTCTATGGATATAAATTTATTTTCTAGAGCAGGCTCTGGCAAAAAATATGGTCATTTTATTCATGGTCATTTTAATTTTGCCTATCAAATTGCTGCTTCAACGAATTTAGTTGCGTATTGTTGGCTGTGAGGTCTTTTCCAACCACCACTAAGCCATGTCAAATATGTGCAAAAGCAGTGAGAGTTTAAAAATATTTTTAAGCAATAGGTCAACGCCATGGAAGATTCTGGGAGGGCGACATGCATTCAGCCAGGTACACTCATGCTTCCGTCAGTGCGAGGAATCCCTGCCTTCTCTGTTCTCAGAAAGCTTTCACATGTGCTGTGGATTTGAATGCCCTCTTTTCCTGAAAGAAATCCCACGAAAAACCTTGGTGTGGGAAGGAGCCAGCATAATATGAGTGACTTGGGACAATACCTTTCATACCTTCTAAACTTTACCACATGCTTTTGCTTCTGTCACCGGATTGATCCGTCAAGGGAAGTATGTTGTCATTGTCCTCATCTGTCATATAAAATTAAGGTTCATTAGGTTAAGCAACTTGCCTTTGGCTCTGATACAACAAGTATGGACTGGGAGTGTAGTCACTTTTCTTGAGCCTGGAGAATACTAAGCACGGCTAGGAAATGGGAAGATGGGGAGGTCTTAATTCTCGGGAAACTTTCTGATAAAGGTCTTGCTTTTTCCAACAGCTCAACTTTGACAAATTCATGCAGTGAAAGGTGTTACTAGTTGGGGGAAAATCAAAGGGGAGTGTGTGGGGGGGGGGTGGCGCGGGGGTTTCTCATAGTCCGCGGCCTTAGTCACCTGAATCACTTTCGCAGGCCGATCTATAGAAAAGGCGGGCTTCTAGGCTTTCGCCCCGCGGCTCCGAACGCTAGGGCTCTCTAGGGGTGGCGAGTCGGTGGACTACACCTCCAAGGAGTCGTAGGTGTCCGCTGACTCCCATAAAGGGTGATGTTAGACCTGGTACTTACCATTTGACAAAAATCTAGCTAAGGGCTTCGGGTGACCTTTAAGTTTGACATTTGACGCCTGTCGGTGGCTGTTCACCCGGCGGGGCGGGGTGAGGCGGGGCGGGGCGGGGCTTCGCCGAGCCGGGCGGGAGGGGCGCGGCCGGGCCTGGCCCGGCGCGGGGCAGGGTGCAGGCTCCGTGGCCCCGCGCGCAGGCGCTGCCCTCTGAACGGGAACGGAAAACAACTTCCGGTTGGAGTCCCTCGGCCCGGCGCCGCCGACCCGCCGCGCGAGCGATCGGCGCGGAATCCCCGACCTGTGAGTGAGAAAGTCGGCGGGCGCGTCGGCGTGCCCGTCCCGTCGAGCACGGCGACGGGGAGCGTGTGTGTGTGCGGGAGAGGGACGCGAGGGCAGGGCGGCGGGCGCGGCGAGAGCAGCCGCGTGGCTGCGCGGATCCCCCGGGTTCGGAACGAGGAGGGACCGCGCGGGAGAAGCCACCGGGGTCAGCGAGTCGGAGCGGACCCGGGAGGGACTTTCCGGGCCCGCGACGTCGGCGGCGCCACGACGTGCCCCGCCGCGACGTAAGAGGGGGGAGGGGGTTCTGCCCGCGCCCATTCGGCTTCGCTGGGAACCGGGGAGGCAGGGCGGGCGAGGTCCGGGCGGGCAGGGGCCCCGGCGGCGAGTCACAGGCGTCTTTCGCGTTAGGGGCCGCCGTCCCGAAGCTGGTGCTCCTTCACTAGCTTAATAGGTTCTTTCTGTTGTTTTCCCCCGAGGTTGTTGCACAGTTCCCTCTGCTTTCCTGTGCGGTGTCATCATAGCCTTGTCAATGAGAAGTTGGGTAACTTCCCCGAGGGTCACGGAGGGAGAATGGGTGGCCCAGGCGGAAAGGGCAAAAGCAAACCCTGCCCCTAGTGGGAACGCAGGCCGTAGGTAAAGTCCCCACCCCCGTGCAGACTGAGTAGCGACGAGTTGCCAGTCTGAAACGCTGTGCTTGTCAGGAGGTGAGGATGCTCAAACGGAAGAGCAGTAGTGCTTTGTGAAATAACACCGCACACATTTTCAAGAACTACCGGTCTTTTGGTTTAAAATGCCCAGGTTTTGTATTGCGAAAGGTAGTCCCCACTCAAAACTTGTTAAAATATTTTCCTAGATCGTCTGTTAACCCTTTTTATGGTGTTTTTATGCTTTCCTCATTCAAACATCTTAAAGTTGTTTTTCTATATCATTTAAGGTAAGGAATTGAAGACAATTCCTTCCCAACTAGAAGTAATACCTTAAAGTAGGAAATTTTTTATGTTTCTATTGCTTTGTTCTTTTTACAGATACTAATCGCTTTGATTATGGCATTTTTTAGTAAAGCAAGTCGCTCTTCATTTGTCTTTTTCAAAATTTTCTAGAATATTCTCTTTCAGGTAAAATTTAAAGTAATCCCTTCATCTTTCAATAAAGTAATCTTTTGGGATTTTAGCTATTGTGTATTTTTCAATAAATTTTATTTCTCAAGGAAGTGTCTTTACTGTTTCTAGCTTACTAGGATTTTTGCAGACTTTGAATTGTATCCAAAGTCTGGTTTTTTTTTTAATCTGTTTGCATTGGCTAGTGTTGACTGTTCATTTGATCTATATATTTCTTGTTCTTAGGACAATCTTCACAAGTACTCCTTAACTAAACATTTTTATCAGGAATGTATTTGTCATATGGCTTTTGGCACCTGTCATGACCTAGCATGTGGTGCTCTTCTTTGACTTACTAGGATAGTGAATTATTTTAGTGGATTTCCAGTTTGTGAACCAAGCTTACACTTGCTCATGAAGTAATATTTAAGCATATAAGTTCTTTTTTCGTAACATGTTTTTAATCAATAATTGAGTTTCATCTGTAGTCTTTTTCTGTGTTATCTTTGTCAAAGTTTGATATCAAGGTTATGCTGGTTTCTGAAGAAGAGCTGCAGAGTTCCTTCTTTCTCTGTTCTGAAGTAGTTTTAGGTAACATAAGAGCTCTCTGTCCTTTGAAGGTCTGAAAGAATTCACTCACAAAACCATTTTGGCCTGAAAGTACGTCGTTCTTTAAAAAGCAACAATATTGAGCAAAAAGGTCTAGAACTTTAGAAAAACCTCTTTTAGAGTAAATTGAAATAAGTGAAAGGGTCAGAAACACAAGTAATGTCAAGAACAAAGGAGAACTATTGTACTGATCCTGACATGTTTTTTTTTTACCCCTTTTCTCCAACTGCACCACTTTTTTTCCCATAGTCAGGGAAAATACTGTACCAACTGAGGCTAATGATAAAATGTATTGCTGTTCTTTGTCCTCTATTCCAGTTACATTATAAAATAAAGAGTGTTGTTTCTACGTGGCTAAGTTCTTCTGTGCCCTGAAATAAACCAGGAGTGAAACTCAACTGGAAAAGCATCAGTTTGTTTGTTGTCATTAGCTTCCCATTTTTGCCTGTAAATTTCTTACGTTAGGGATAATAACCAAGCTGGCATTCTACTGTAGCCAGATCCCGTAGGGTGGTTTCACAATGAATGGGTGAGAAAATACACAAGCTCAGCATGTTTGTACATATTTCAATATGAATTGAGAATCATCAGCACAGTGCAGGTATATATGTATACGCAGGTATATGTGTGTTGTGTGCTTTATATGTGTACACATAAAAACAGGAATACAAATTCACCAAAGCCCACCTTTTTATTCCACTAATAGTTTGCTGTTAATATGTGGATAGTAGTGTATTTTATAAACTTTGGTAGAGTTATTAACTTATATAGGAGATCGTTTCAGAAACATTGACACTATCAAGAACATGACCTTAGTCAGGTAATGTAATTTAGCAATGTAGATCTGTGAACTGTGGAGGGTACTTCAAGATCCTCATAAGTGTAATTTACAGAGGGATGCAGTCATCGTGTGAATGCTTGGATATTTGAGTATTTTAATTGATCCTTTGTTAATTTAGAAAAAAAATAATTATTGACATGATTTGGGGGCATGCCTTATAATGAAGAAAGATTGCATGTTTCTTTAAAACCATACCCATTATCCAAAAGTAAATGGTAAATAAATATAGTCTATTGATGCAGATCTTCACTATTCTAATATTCTGGTGTGATGCATTAGCTGTTACTACTATGTATCCATTTTGTTTTCTAATACTAATAAGCATGAATATTACTGTTTCATTTCAGCTCCTTTATGTTTAATTATATCAAGCCAAGTTTTAGTTTCTCTTTCCTGTAGGATTTACACAGTGGCTGCCATTTTCCCCCTGCCATCTTCTATACATGCTTCATTTTCAGTCGTGGATAGAGGGAAAGAGGAGGCTATTATCTTGAAGAGGTAACAAAAATCTCTTTATAGTCCAGGATCAAGATTCTGAGTCTTCCTAAAAGGATGACAGAGGAAATGAAATGAACCGCCTTGTGGGTGGGTGGCTAGTTATGTACTGAGCAAGTCTTTTGAACTAGGTGCAATATTTGACAATTTGACAGTTGTTCAAAATAGTTAAAGAGAATTGGAATAAGTAATGGCACCAGGTCTTTTGCAACTGAATATAAGTCTTTGGCACCTATATAATACATGTCATGTAATCCCTAGTCTAAAGACACACTTTTTATTGATTGTAAAATACACATAACATGAAAGTTATCATCTTTACCATATTTAAGTGTAGTTCAGTGGTATCGAATGTATTCATATTATTGTGCAACCAAGAAAAATCTTTCTTAAAGGACTTATTTTTTTTAAGAAAAAGAGTTTGGGAACTAAATAATAATGATGTTTGTCTTGTGGGGGAAATGTCCTGTATAGTAAACTGCCTTTTCTTTTCTATTTTTTTTTTTTTTTTACCTTCTGAAATATACTCTCTATGATGGAAATCATTAGTTCTAAATTATGAGAGTAAACAGCTTGAGCATCAGTGATCTGCAGTAGCTTTCACTTACCAGCAGTACTTTTCCGTTCCCAAAAAAAGGGTCTATTGAAAATAGGTTGTTAACAATGAAAACAGTTTTGTTTTGTTTTGTTTTGTTTTGTTTTTCAAGTTATTGCAGTAAGGAATTATTGGAAATTGAGTGAACTAAGAAAATAATATGAGTTCCATTTTTATGGTTACTTATTAAGTTGAAGTTATGAGAATCCTTAACATATTTGTGTAGAGTAAGGTATGAAGAATTGTTCCCTTGAGTGGCAAAACAAACACAATTAGGTAATTTTGCTATGGAGAGTGACTTGCTAAAATGACAAAAATCAGGGACTTCAACATAATATATTAGTTAAAATTGCTTGAAGAAAAATAACTATATTTGCGGGATATTTAAATGGTTTTACTATTCATAGCCATTTGTTATGTGGCATTTACTATGATATAATTTCATGACTTTATGTGTTTGCTATTCCTAAACTAGAAATGCCTTTCCTTTGATATTCATGTTCCTCAACCTTTTTATATCCCTATTTCGTTTTTGATAAACATTGAAATCTCATAGGTTCTAGGAGGTTTTAACATGTGCCCCTCCTCACAACCCTCTCTTAACACCTCCTCATACTAAATATAAAGTTTCCTTTGTAATTCCCTCATCCAAGAATATTCTGCAGAGCTCTATTTTATATAATTTATGAAAACAGATTTTTTAATATTTAATAGCTATTTTCAAATTGCATAACTGCCCACCTTAATATGGCCCCTACTCAGAAGATAGGATACCCCCTACATAGCTGAGCAAGCTGAATAATGCCATAGTTATGTTTACCTCAAGGGATAGAACATCACATGCCCAGTTTCCCTTTTGGAGTTATATTGTTTAGTTATATACTTCAACCCATAGAATTTAATAAACAGTCTGATAAAAAGTATGACTGGAGAATAAAAGGAAGTGAGGCCAAGCTGAGACTCACTGGTGTGGTCTCTGACTGTGAAGTCGATTTTTAACTCTTAGAAGATAACACAAAACATTTCATGAAGTTGTAACATCCAACAAAATGGAGAACCTAATCAAATCTTTCAGTTTGATCAGTGGGGTTGTCTTACCTTGTTTATCTTGATGCATTTAGCCAACCAGCTTATGGAAAATATAGAAAATCCGAATTCTGACACTGCTAGATCTATGGCATTTGAGTTTATATGCAGCTGCTTGATTGAGACAGTAACAGTACAGTGTAGTATGCTATGGATATATCCATAGCTGATGTTTACAATCTAGAATGTGAGACTGGAAATACAAGCTGTCATTTTGGGGAATTGGTTGCTTGTATCATGGAACTCTCTTAAAGTGGGAAATGATCATAACTTAATGTTAGGAGTGACAGCTCTCTTACATTTTCATCAAGAAAGGAAAACACACATACTTTTGAGTGTCGTTAGAGGTTTACCTTAACTATCTAAGACAGAGGATGTCCTTTTATTTATGTGTATGTACTACATTATTGATTTATTTTCTGCTTTTTGCTCCTGTTGCTTTTCAATGACAAAGCAAACATAGAACTAAGACATAGAAAGGTAGGATATATCTCTCACTTAATTACTTCTTCGTTTGCTAAAGTGGTAACTTTTCTGAAATAGAATTGAACTCATTTGTAACCCAAGGGTTTGGGAAAAGCAGGTGGCTTTTCTAGGGCAGAGTGGAAGAGGTAGCAGTTACTCAAGGTGATTTCTTTCCTCCATCCTGAAAGTGCTTTAGATTTAAACTGGCTGCTCACCACAAGCATGAACACTGGCAGAAGCAGAATAGTCTCAGCAGTGGGGAAAACCCAGCAAAGGGCCCTTTCATATCTCCCAAATCATCCACACTTGTCTACCATCCTACAGAAAGTAGACCTTATTAAAGAATTATAAATCAGTCTGGGGTGAAGATGGTGGGAATCTACCTTTAAACCTGTGATTCTTTTCAATCTGAAACTCACACACACACACACACACACACACACACACACACGTACACAAACATATACACACATATAATCAAAGTCGAGCTGCTCTGGTTGAATTGGGCAATTGTTTGGCCCACACACTCCCAGACTCACTGGATCTCTGGAATACCACTACTTACCTTGATTGTTAGTTTATTTATCCAGGATTGGTTAACTGTCATTTGGCAGCATTATGTTGGTTGCCAAAGACAACATGCTTAAGATATCTCTAAAGTAAGAAGTTCATTTAAGAAATAAAAATAAAAAAAGGAGGCTGAGAGGAACTAAACTATCACATTAGAAGACTGAGCACCTAGATAGTTGAAGTCCCAGAAAGGGACAACAAATGGAAGCTAGAGAAGAGCATAGGAAAGCTTTCCAGATTCTGCAGAGTAATTACTTTCAACCTAGAACTCTCTTAACTTGCAAACCATCAGTTAAATCTGAAGTGACGTAATATATTTTCAATTATGCAAGCTCTCAAAAAATTTACTTCACAAACACTTTCTGAGGAAACTACTTGAGGGTTAACGCCACCAATGGTGGGGTAAAACAAGAAAGATGAAGATTTGAGATACTGAAAAGGAAGGATTCAGTTGGAGAGAGATATAAACAAAGGATGAAAACAATTCTCCAGGCGTAGAGATCAACAAATCTAAACTGGAGGAAGTCAGAAAGTTCACAGAGAGATTCTTTTGAGAACATGAAACTGGTAGAATAACAGGCATCTGTGGGTTGAAGACGTATTAATGATAATAAGTAAAGCAAATGAGAAGTTTTTCCAGGGAAAATGTTTTCAGGAAAGGAAAAGGAGCCATAGTATAGTATATGGCTTAGCAAGGAATAGCATTTACATAGTCTGGGGAAAGAAAAAGCTGAATGCAAAGCTAACCAAAAATAGGATATAACTATATTAGGAGAGTAAGGACAATGTAAAGTGGGGGAGGAGAGCCATTAAAGAGAGTTTAATTCTTATTTTGCATGGTGGGAAGATAAAACTGAAAAATCAATAAGGTCAATATTAGCATGTAATTTAGAGTACAAAGATAATTACCAGAAATAATCACCAAAAGAATTGAAAATTGTTGCCAAGGTAAAGTAGGAAATGGGGAGGGTGGAGAGGAGGGCAGACTACTGTTTTTTTTTAAGCTTTATCAAGATATTAAAATATAGATATGTATATAGCTTTGATTAAAAATAAAATAAAAACTAAATTAGGGTGTAATGAGCCAGAGATTGGACTTTTACATCAGAGAGACCTGGATTTATCTCTGTCTTGCATTTTCTAAATCTGTGCCTTCAGTCACCTTAAACTTTTGAAGCTCAGTTTCCTTATCTGGAAAGGGAAGGTAGTATAATGCTCCTGCAAAGGAAAGATTAAAATAAAGCAGTTTATGTAAAACACCTGGCAAGTAATACTGCCTGTGTAGGTGTCCTTCACTACTCATGTCCCTTCAATAATGGGAAGCTTGCCATTCAAACACAAGACTAAGATTGTTCTTCTGGTTCATGGCTCTGTGCCTTTTTGGATTGAAGGTGTGTCATTGGAATCTGTGTCCTTATCCAACCATCTATAGATAGTGTGAAAATTTAAAGAATTCAGATGATTTGAGTATTGGTAGGGGGAGCATCATGTTAAAAGGGCTACTGCTACTTGGCGGAAGAAGAGCTGTGGTCACACTCAAATTTCTCTCTCAGCATGAACTTCAATGCAAATGCCATTAATGCAGGGGTCCCCAACCCCCAGGCCACAGACCAGTACCAGTTCGTGGCCTGTTAGGAACCAGGTGGTACAGCAGGGGGTGAGTTGGTGACCAGTGAGCAAAGCTTCTACATATGCAGCCGTTCCCCAGCACTAGCATCACTGCCTCAGCTCCACCTCGGATCACTAGGCATTAGATTCTCTTAGGAGCACTGGTTGTTGGTGTCAAAAAGGCTGGGGACCACTGAATTAATGGAGTCTCTTCTATTAATATATAAAACACTTACACAGACCTGAGTTGTGGAAATTTTATGGAACCAAAATCTTTACAGTGCTATTGCTCTGGACCATATGCCAAAGTATCAAAACACCTTTGGGGGAGGGGAAAAAAGAACATCATCTACCTTAGCAACTGCTATTTTTGTTTCCAAATTCTCCGAACAACTCAAAAAGCAGATCACTGTGGAACCAAAGGACACTATGAAAGCTTGTTCCCCTGCCATGGTGCATGTTTGTTTAGTGTTTTACAGAGTACAGCTTTCCTGGTTATGACTAGATCCCCTATGGCAGTGATTCTAAATCTGTTTCACATCTTCTGCCCCCTCTCCCCCACCCTCAATATGATCTAAGAAGTCTTGGACAAGATTTGCCAATCTATTTTTTTTAATCACCCTGATGTACTGATTGGTTGAGAACCCATGTCCTACAGCATGTTCTACCCCTAATATTCTAAACTGGGGCAGATGAGGAAACTGAGATCCACAGAAAGGTTAAATGACTTCCTCACTCTTACCCATGTCTAGTTTGGACATGTATTTTATATGCCAACTCTGATTTTATTTATCTTTGGTTGACTGAGCTTTTTAATATGGATTCAAATCTACAGATTGTCTCAGTAGAGAAATTAATACATTTTACACAAGATGTAATCTCAGTTAAGAATTAAGTTTGGAATCTTTATTATATAGTATCTTTATTTTTTCCAGAGGCAAAAGAAAGTGAAACAGCAAATCAAAAACTTTAATAAACTTTTACTTTCCTGTAGTAAGTTTTAGGATTTACTAGGTCTGAATATTCTTATGTGAGAAAAATTGGTACGGCCGTGAGAAGATTGGAAACTTGGGTAAATATGGCAAAAATATAGGTTTGAGAAGTTGGTTTGTCAAGCTACCCAGGGATTTTTGGATCTTTTCTCAAGAATGTTCAATAATTAGAGTGAGATGGTGTGCTGCATGGTGTAAAAATATTATTGTATCTGGTTTTAAACTTTTATCATGTTATACATTTAAAGTCCTATTCTAAACATCTTGGGAATGACTGGAAATGGTGAGCTGGAAATCTCTGAAACCTTATTTATTTTTTCATTAGAGTTCTCACAGTTACTTCTAATAAAACAAGTTGTGACTTGCAAACATTTGCCCAACAGCCTTTAGGTGTCCTCAGGGAAATTAAAAACAGGGGTATGAAGTGCTCTAGAGTCCTGTGCCAGTGGTTAAGAGCACAGAGTACAGCAGTATAATTTATGTATGCTTTTGCCTGTTCCTATTTATCATTGGTAAGATTCTCAAGGCTAAATGACTGCTCAGCAATCTAAACTATGATTTAAGAGGAAACAGGCCTTTTTGTGAAAAGGTCCTCTAGTCTATCTGTCTCCTGAAGTTTCACTCTTTTCATAATGGTTTTATACTTATACAGTAAATTACTCAGAGATGTTGGAGGGACCCCTAATCTGTTAACTCGTTAGATTTTCACTACTCTTTCAAAAACCTTATGAATCTGATGTGTAGCCTGTGACATCTCTTACATCATTGTCTTCTGTTTGGGAGACCTTTTTAAGATTACTTGCAGGTATTTTTTCAAACTTTTCTGGTTAAGACCAGAAGATAGGTACAGTGCCCTATTCTTATGAAAGATTGTTAGTAATACTATTTTATTGTCATAAATTTGGTAGAGTAAAAGAGACAAGAAAAAATCACACTATAGAGACTTATTTTTCATGTTATTTAATGGTGTATGAGGATTAACAGAACAGAACATTCGATAACATTCTTATTTGCCTAATAGTCTCTTTATGTAAAATAATAGACTTCTACTAAAATGGTTCTTTTATGCATTTTCTAGTTTTCTGTCTTTTTCCAGATTCTTTGGAGAAAGAATCTTTTTTTGGTTTATATTTGGGAGGAAAAAAGTGTACATCTTCTGACACAAAGCACAACAGTGAATATTGCTACTTTACTATTTTCTTTTTAAAAATGTAGTTTTTTCTGCATCTTTTTTTTTTTTTTTTTTTTTTTTTTTTTTTAAAAAGATATTGGTCTGGTTGACTATCTGAGGATTTACCAGTATCAGAGGACGCAAGACATTCAAAACAGGACTTCAAGAATATAAGCAGGCTGGAACGCATACTTAGCTTTCATTTCTTCCTCTAGATTTTGCTATCACTCAGTTGCTACTTTTTTCCTGCCTATTGTTAATTATGTATCTTGAAGCACTTTTGTCAGAAATTGAATTTAGTGTCCGCCCCCCCCCCCCCGTTTTTCTTCCTGTTTCTCTGTGTTCTGGCTATCATTACTGTCTGCCTAGTATTTTGAAAAATATGACTTGTGAACCATCTTCAACAAATCGATTACATGGGTTACTTTGCTTATCAGAATGCAGATTCTGGGGGCTCATAGCAGGCCAACTGATTCAAAATCACAGGGACCTAAATGCTGCCTTCTTCTCTATTGTCCAGATCCAGTTGGCCAGCAAATCCTGTTGATTTTGTCTTTGAAATATCTTTTTAATCACATCCCCATCTCTAGTTTATGCCCTCATCTTTCACCCAGCATAAGCAATACCTTCCTGTGGATATCCCTCATTAATTTGTATTCCATGCTGTTATCCAGTTTGTCTTTCTAAAACATGTCTATCTCCTGCTTGAAAAACCTTTATTACGCCTTAATGTCAGCAGGTTAAAATCTAAATTTCTTAGAGTGACATTCAGTGTTTACTATGATCTGATCATAACTAAGTCTGCTGCATATAGTTCATGTAGTTAGTGTACTCTAAATCTCTAGGGGATTCAGTTCCAATTAGTCTGTGAATGGTTTCCCTAGGGTTTTTGCAGTGCAGCACACTCATACATGGTGACTCTGATATCCTCTCTTAGCACCTCACCTCCACCCTCTGCAAACGCTCTAGACTTCCATAAATACTCACTTCCAGTCTATAATAGGGACTTCTCAGTACTTCTGCTTATTCAGAGTGAATGTTCTTTCTCCTCTCATTCTCAACTTGTTGAAATCACGTTTCAGCGCCCAGTTTAAGTGTCAGATCCTTTCTGAAGCCTTTCACAGCCTCTCTCATTTTAATTGTTCCCTCTATTGAGCCTTTCTTTTGCATATACCTTTTGTTTAAGTTCTCTTTTTCTTTTGAGGTAAAACTTAGCATACAATTAAACTCACATTGAGTGATGAGTTCTTATAAATACTTCTACCTGTGCTTCCCGTTTCAAGATATGCACATACCTTTTATACATTTATAATTGACCTGCTAGTATGGTTAACCATTTTCATTTATGTCTGCCTTATGAAATTATAAACTAATTAGAAAAAAGGCAAGATTTTTTTGTCGCTTTCCCATGGAAGAAAGGAGCACCTGCTGTGTGTTCATCACTGAACCAGTCTTGAATATTATTCTAGTTAGGATATAGCTCAGCTCCTCTCTTAAGAGATCCCCCAAAGACAAATGTTATTTCATTCATATGTTACAATTCAAAGCATAAGACATTCAGAGCTGATCTGCAACCCCACATTGTTAAAAACCTAAGCATCTTCATTCTTGTTCCACTATCTCCTTGTTGTTCAACAGTCCATGAAGTGTTGCCCTCACCAAAGTGTTCTAAGTGACTCAACACAACATTCCATCTAGCTGGGAGAAGAAAAACAGTGAAGAGGAGAAACTGGAGTTGTATTTACTTGCCAATGACCAGAACATAGACACATGACCATACCAGCTAAAAATCAACCATACTAAAAGAGAATGGATATAAGGAACGAATAACAAATATGCTTCACATATAGTCTGATGAAACCCAACAAGCTGTGTATAAGATAACTGATAATCGAAGAAGCTAAGTAAATTAGTATACTCAGACCCAAGGAAAAGCCCCAAGACTGAAAATCTACCTCCATAAGTGGAGAGCAGGAAAAGACTGGAAAAAAAAGGCTGAGCATTCCAGTCTGGTAATTAATAGAGTATATTAAGAGAAACTTACATACAAGGCATGTCCTGGGAGGCTGCAAGACAAACTGGACCCCTGCATCACTTGGCAGGTGCCAAAGAATTATAAAGGGTAAATGGTGGGGGTGGGGTGATAGTCATTGCTACCGTGTACAAGAAATTGCATGCTTTCCCAGATCAGGACAACAACCTGTTTCAGGAACCAGCACATAGCAGAAGGCAAGAGAGAAGTGTGAATTTATGTCAGAATCAATATCAACTATGATCAGTCTCTAAGGGGGTTTGTAGAAAGTAACCTCCATTCTGGCCTGGGTCCAGCTTCTGGAACAGACAACGGTCATGGTACTGAACAGTCTCTTATCCACGGGCCAGAAAATTGTAGATCAGAGATCTGAATCCAAAGCCTATACTTTTTCATTCTACCTAGTAAAATGTTAGGAGGAAATACATAAATTTTATTAAATAAGTAATTAATTTTCACAATGTTATGTCACATTTTCATATCACACATTTTCACAATATCACATCTAATCTCTACTCTCAGGACATCCTATATAACTTCATGTTTTTCACCATCTTGAAATGAAATGCCATATCAACTGGTTTGTAACCAAGTTCTAGTTTGTAATGGAACTTAAAACAAATTGATGCTCTTTTCAGATCTATGATATTATTTCTGAGGAAAAATAAATCATCATATTTGCCAAGTAAAAGAGAATGCTGTAGAATCATAATCATAAAGTTGAAGGAGATATCATCTTATCCCTTCATTTTAAAAGCAAGGAAAATTGAGGTCCAGAGAAAATATAGGAATAGTTCTTTAATTCTCACCCCTACTTTTCAAGCATCATGGGAAAAGCACTATCCCAATCAGTCATTTTTATGTGTAACCATTATTGTTATACTTAAGAACTGTCTCAGGTTTGCAGAGTTGTCCTAATCAGGAACAAGGTGAACAATGCATATAATCCTGGCCTGTCTTAGTAAAGAATGGATATTATCTAATACTAAAAATATCTTTATAGCTATGGAGAACCTGTTTTAGAAAGGAAGACTACTATTTAATAGTCAAAAGGAATGGGTGACGTCCTTCCTACCCATAATTTAAAACCTAATTTAAATACCACCTACCCCCAAAGCCTTTCCTGAAATTTGTAAATAGATGTGACCACTTTCCTCTCCAAACTATAGCATTTGGATATCTCAGGATAGTCATATGTGTGTTTTAAGTTGTAGCTAATGGTGTCTTAATGAGGATACGTTTCATTTCTGTTTTGTTCCCACTTTATCAGTCGTGCCTAGCACAGGTTTTGCTCATAGTAAATGTTGCACTTAATGTTGTAGTGAATGAACATATTCACCATGGCACCCTGAGAGAATACAGCAAGCTTTAGTGAACAGTTTTTGAACTAAGAATTTATAGCTGTAGGCAAATATTTTAATTACTCTCAGCCTTACCAGTCAAATGGGAATATGAATAATAGAAAACGAAGAATTGGTGAAAAAAAATTTGTGACAGGAGCACAACTCTAAGATGATACCACCTCTGAAGCCCATTGCTGTACCCAACACAGTGCTTTACAATGTAGTAAGCAAACAAACACTTTTTTTTGTAATTGAATTTAATAGCAATGTGATATATTTTATTAAAGTAGAATTTTGGCCCTAGCAGTTGACAAACATTTGTTGGAACTGGGAGACTTTACCAAGGGAAGATAAAATTATCTCCTTTGTGCAGAGTGTCTCTCCTACCCTAGTTTCATTATTGAACCAAAGAATCAGGAAAAGAGGAAGTAGCCTGCTGCCCAGGGATTTTCTTAATGCTTTCTTCTGGGTGGCACATGGTGAACCTGGGCGGCAGAGCAGGAACTTGCTAACCTCTGTTTTCCTTCTAGTAGCAAGGGATTTAAAAAAAAAAAAAAACTGCTGATAAACGAGGTGGGCGGGGACAATCCTGGCTTCAGGAGGATTGCCCCAGGTGGATCAAGGGTGCTTTGCATTCTGTCTACCCAGCTACCTTCTGAGGCATCAGTGACTTAATCTTTTCCTAGTGTGATGGAAGGAAACCAGCAAACCAGAACCAGAAATAAAGAAATTACCTTGGGAGGCATCCCTAAAAATACATTTAAAAGAGTGAACATATAAGTAGAAGAGTGTTTCTAAGGCAGGGGGAGGTCTGACTTGGACCTCCTGGGTTTGGGGTGTGACAATGGCCATAGGTTTGGGTTTGAGCATGTTTACTATAAATAAAGCCATTTCCCTGGAGCCTGGCAAGTTTTGCAGAAGACATGCCAAAATGTAATTGAAATGTGTGCCTCTTAAATTGTGAAATTAATTTTACACTTGACAAATCTTTTAAAAATGAGGAACAAGTGGCTTTAAAGTTCAGGGTGTTAATATTTGAAATCTGTCCAATTTAATTAGCTGGATCCCAGAGATTGTTTCCTTTTTCTCTGGTGAGTGGCACTGATCTAACACCCAATTCTCTTCTTGGTTGTGATAGGAATTAAACGTATCATTTATTTAGTTGTATTGACCTGAATTATATCTCCCTAGCATTCATTCTTATTTCAGGAAATAGGATGCATCCATGTGGAATTTACTCAATAACTCGTCTTAGTGACATTTGTGTGATCTAATTCGAGGACCTGAAGTGAAGGCTCCACATGATTTACTTGCATATGATGCAGCTATTTTTAATTCTGCATTTACATTTTTTAAAACAAGAATGCACCTTCTTGATGGAACAGACATGCATTTTTAGACTCACAGACTCGAACTGTAGAACAAAGAAGTTTCTTAGGAATTGATTTCTAACATTTTTTTATATTGAAGAGAGAGAACGTTGGGTTCAAAAAGATTTAGTGGCCTTGAACTAAAGGTCACAGGGTCAGATAGTGATAGAATAATACAAGAAATTAGATGGGTTCCCTAGTCAAGGCTCTTGTTTGTCACAGATTTAAAAATATGAGATATACATTGACAATTTATCATGATATGTAGCTTTTTAAGATAGTAATAGGTCACTTAGCTACTTAAACCTCTAATTTCTAAATTAGCATATTACTACTGTTTATTAGTATCTCTGTAGCTACCTAATCTTATTTTTCCTTTCGTCTGTGTACTTCTTTTTAATCTTGTGTGTAAGCCACCTTAAATCCTTCTTTGATTGATTTATTATATAAAGTACTCAAAGTGATACTTTGTTTTAATACTAATTATGTTTCCATAGTTTCTGTGGCATGTCAGAAAATTTGGCAATGTTAATTGTTCTAGCAGTATTTCACCTTTTGCATCTATCAGAGCTAGCAATAGAAATAAAGTTCCTAAGTAGAATGCTTTTAAAAATTACCATTCTTTTATTCAGAATCCCCATGGAATATTATTCAGACATGAAAAATAATGAAGTACTATTACATGCAACAACATGGGTAAACCTTGGAAATTTTTATGCTACGTTAAAAAGAGCAAGACACAAAGGCCATTGTATGATTCCATTTATATGAAATGTTCAAAATAGGCAAATCCATTGTATTAGAAAGCCATTTAGTGGTTGCCAAGAGATGGGGACAGGAGAGGGGAATTGGGACTAACTGCTAATAGGTACAGGGTTTCATTATGTGGTGGTAAAATTTTTACAAAATCACGTCATGGTGATGGTGCACAACATAGTGAATATACTAAAAACCATACAAGTATATACTTTAAAATGGTGAATTTTATGTTGTTATGAATTGAATCTTAATGTAAAATACTAAAAAATTTTTAAAGTACCATGTACCCAAAAATAAGGCAAAAGACATTATGAAAGACTAGAGACTGAGATCATGAAGGATTTCCAATCACAAAGAAAGTAAATAATTTGGTTCCCTCAAAACCCCCTTTGAGTGATAGGGAACTTTGTCCTGTGGCTTTCAGGGGATTAAGAGAAAGGTCCTGTGGTGTGGTTTTTGCAGCTGAACAAGAGGAAACAGAGTCTGTAGATTGCCCTTTGCACTGAGGCAAGGAATGTGGTTAGAGATGTTATGCAAATTGAGATGATAAAGCCATATTCAACTAAGTAAATCACATGGAGTTCAGAAACAGCAGGGAGGTTGGAAAACTAATAGGAAGTAGGGCTAGGACTTGAAGGGATATGATATTTTCTTTTTAAATATACAATCCAACAGCAATTCTCCTCAGATTTTTTGCTAAAAAAGTATTTTTGCACATCTTAATTGCTCTGCTATAACAGCAGCATGAATTTTATCCACAAACATGTATTATCTATTTAATTTTGTTCTAATTTCAATGTATAAAGAATTAACCTTGTAAATGGGAGTAACTCTGTTTAGTAAAAAGAAATCCTGAAATCCCGACTCACATCACGAATCATGTTGTGCATTTTTATAATTAGTATTAATAACAAGTGGTCTTTATGTTTCTCTATTTTTAAATTGTACTTATAGTTACTCTTTTCAAAGTGTGAACTAGAACCCCACTTGCTCTTTAAACAGTAAAGAATATTTAAAAATTGTAGAAGTTAAGGTTTTACAGGATTTCTTATTGATTTCTTATGATTGTAGGTGAGACTTTTATGCCTTTATAAACCTTTATAGTACTTAGCGCTATGATGTTCATGGTAAACCATATAGAACTGTCTTTAAGATGCATTTTAAAAATGAGGTTTATATAATTTAATAGCTGTAAATTGTTCTGATTATTTTCCAGACGTGTCATTTACTCCATCCATTATAGTGATGCTACAGGACGGAAAGGAATGGATAAAAACATTGGTGAACAACTCAATAAAGCTTACGAAGCCTTTCGACAGGCATGCATGGATAGAGATTCTGCAGTAAAGGAACTACAGCTAAAGGTTTGTGGTTTTGCTTTTGGAAATTATTTATCCTGGTAAATGGAATTTTAGAGGCTTTTGCAACTGAAAAAAAAGATTATGTTGTTAGAAACTATCTTGAAGAACTATAATTACAGGAATGGGGATATATTTATGAAAAAAATTCATGGTTTTTATTTGTCTTTTTAAAAAACACTGCGACTTGTGGGAAGAGTTTATTTTAAGGTGATTATGTTGAGGAAAAATGACAAATGTTATCTTTCATAAATAATTTTTAAATAAAATGACAAACTGAAAGTTACAAGTATCAATGTCTCGGCTAGTTTTGTTTTTTGGGGTTTTTTTGCATGGTTTTTTGTCTGGCAGGAAGACAGTACAGATTTTTAGGCATTCTAGAATTAAACTTATTATTAATTTATAGTAGTCTCATTCTTTAACTAAACAGTTAAAAATAGACTATTTCAGTGAAATCTTTAATGACTTAACCAGAAGTTTCAGCTTTTTAAAATTATCCCTGTACACAGTGTATCATAAGGTGATCCTTTGGTTCCAAAAAGAACAAGAGGGCAGTACAAGAATCTATGAAGGTACGTTAGGACACTGTCATAATCAGTATGACTGAGTCGTTTGTATTGTATTTTTACTTAACTAAAATTTACTGAAAAATTAATATATGCTTTAGAAAAGTCTTTCTGACAGTAGGATAAAAGATAGATAGGATAGAGAACAATGTGGAATTCCCCTCAACAGACATATTTTGATGCTAAGCAATGTTCTAAGAACCAGGAATATAAAAATAAGTGGCAGCCATCAAGTTGCACTGTATATAATTACATATAAATACCTAATTTATATGTAATTAAATATAATTTACATTATATTTACATATAATTACATGTAAATATTAAATATATGTACACATGTTGCACTAATATTTTTTAAAGAAAAAATGAGTGGCAGTCATTTCAAACAATCAAAATGACTTAAGTACTAGCGGTCGATTGGAGAAGAAATCTAAGATTTACTTAGGAGATAGAATGGAAAGTACATGGCAACTGAATACAGGCCACTTCTGAGAAGCCAGCATAGATTCTAGGATGATACCCAGTTGTCTGGAATAGAAGACTGGATTAATGGTGGTGCTGATGACTGAAACCAAGAATAAAGAAGTTGCAGTTTGGGAGATAAGGAAAGAAGATGTATAATTAGATATAGTTACCTGTGGGGCATGCAGGTGAAAATGTACAGTGGATGATTATAGATATAGATCTAGAAGACTATGTAGAGTTCTTAATTAGATCATAGGTACAGATTATGGAACAACAGATTTTATTATAGCCATGAATGTGGATAACATTTCTGAGTTAGAGGGTATAGGGTAAAGAAATAGTTGAAGTACAAAAGGGTAAGAGGAAGGAAATAAGGCCAACCAGTTGGTCACTGGAAATTCAGAAATAGGTTAAAGAACTTCCTATGAACAGAAAGAGAAACCTATTTCTCTGAGGACGGGAGGGAACAAGAGGGAAACATAGCTACATATGAAGATAAGTGTGCATGTAGAAGATGGTGGTGGCCAGGAGTTAGAAAGATTATCGTGTATCACTTACATGTAAAATCGAAAAAAGTCAGACTTGTAAAAAACAGTTAGATGGTGGTAACCAGGGAGAGGAGGATGGGAATAAGATTGTTGGTGTTTTAAGTATTCAAGCAAGTAAATAAGCCATAGAGATTTTACTGCATAGTAAAATAAATATAGATAATAATATTGCACTATAATTATGTAATGTGATAAATATCACTATAATAAGTAATATTACAATAAATGTATCAAAGTAACATACTATACACTTTAACTTACACAATGTTATATGTCAGATTTATTCAATAAGTACATCTGAGCCTTCAGTGAATCATAATCTTTTTGCTGGTGGAGGGTCTTGCCTCAGTGTTGACAAAAATGCAGTATCTATGAAGCTCAGTAAAGTGAAGTGCAATAAAATAAGGTATGCCTGTAGTAAAATAAGAGTTCTGACATTCAGTTTTATACTTTGATCTCATTCTTAAACTTATTAAATTAATTTTTTTCTAAAACTTTTTCTGAGAAGATATTTGTACTTGTGACATTTCTTAGGATTTTAGTTTATGGAACATTTATCATTTTTGAAATTACAGAATCACATGTACTAAACATAAATCACTAATTGTCCGTATATATCTATTTGCAGAAATAAGACCAAACATTGGAGTAAAACAAGCTAGGTATTTCTCACTGAGAATCTTTAGTAATAAGATGATACATACAACTTCTCAAACTTCTGTCTTCTAGCATGAAGATAAGAGCAAAGGCTCTGAAGTCAAACCTGAATTTTTAAATACCATTCCTACCATTTATACACTTTTCAGCCTAGATGACTGGAAGATTGATGATGCAGTCACAGAAATAGAGAACTCTGATTTTGCTAAAGGAAATTATTATTTGATGATCAGGCAGTTGAAGTATGGATCTTTGGGATAAGGTACCAGTTTAAACACAGATTTGTCATTAAAGTACTACAAAGTTGTCTTTGTAGAAATGATACTTGAGGTGTTAGGAGGAGGTACCAGAGGAAAAGGGAATAAATTAGGAGATGAAGAGAAGCAAGAGGACAATCTTGGAGAAGTGGCCTGTCATTCTGATGACCAAAAAGCCCCCAGGGATGCTTTCTGTAAGTCTAGCTGCCTAACATTGTACTTAAAGAATTGGTCTGTCAAGTGATGTCAGCAAGGTTGCAAACTAGGAAGTTCTAGGCCTGCATTAGTCCACAAAAATGCAAAACTACAGACTGAATAAATAACTTTATATGACCTCTAGCAATCAGTCAGTGATCTAGAGCAACCAAGGGAACAGGCAGTTAAGAAAAAAAACACATTCAAAACAGAAAATTTCATGGCATTTTTATTTGCCCATGACTGACCCAGATTAGCAGAATAGATGAGCAGAGTAGATTAAAAACAAACAAACAAAAAAAAAAAAACAGGATCCCACCATATGCTATCTACAAGACTCATTTTAGATTTGAGGACATTCATGGATTGAAAATGAAAGGATAGAAAACGATTCAATGCAAATAGTAACTAAAAGATATTAAAAGTGGCTATACTAATATCAGACAAAACAGACTTTATGTCAAAAGTGATTACAAAAGATAAAGAGGGACATTATATAATGATAAAAATCAATTCATCAAGAAGATATAACAGTTATAAACCCATATGCACCAAATATCAAAGTTCAAAAATGTATGAATCAAACAAATGGCAGTATTAAAAGAAGAAATAGATAGCTCTATCATAACAATAGGAAATTTTTATTTTCCATTTTCTGCACTTTTAATAATGGATGGAACAACTAGAGAGAGAAGTAATAAGGAAATAGAGGACTTGAATAACATAATAGACCAGTTGGAACTAGCAGACACATAATACTCTACCCAACAACAGCAAAATTCATGTTTCTCAAGTTTGCCTGGAACATTCTCCAAGATAGACTATATATTAGGCCATTAAAAGTGACTCAAATTTGAAAAGATTTAAATCATACAAAATATTTTTAATCACAGGGGATGAAACAAGAAATAAATAGCAGAAATGAGAAAATTCACAAATATATGGGGAAAAACAGTGGGTCAAAGAAGAAATCACAAGAAAAATTAGAAAATATCTTGGAGACAATGGAAAATGAAAGCACAAGATACCAAAACTATGGGATGCTGGAAAAGTAATCCTAAGAGTGAGATTTTTAGCTATAAATGTTTACAGTAAAAAGGACATCTTAAATCAAAAACCAGCATTACACATTAAGGAACTAGAATAAGAAGAACAAACCAAACCTAGAGTTAAGAGAAAGAAGAAAATAATAAAGATTGGAGCAATAATAAACAAAATAGATAATAGAAAACTAATAAAGTCAAGAAAACCAAGAGTTAGTTCTCCAAAGAGGCCAGAATAATTGACAAACCTTTAGCTAAATTGACTAATGGGTGGGATCGGAAAGCCTGAGATAACTAAAATCTGCAATGACAGAAGAACATTACTACCAATATAGCAGAAATAAAGAGTCATTAAAGTACTACAAACAGTTGCCTACCATCAAATTGGATAATCTTGATAAAATGGAAAAATTCCAAGAAACAACCTACCAAGGCTGAATCATGTAGAAATAGAAAATGTAAATAGACCTATACCTAGTAAAGAGATTGAAACTGTAAAAAAAAAGTTCCCAACAAAGAAAGCACAGCACCATGTGGCATCACTAGTGAATTCTACAGAACATTCAGGTAAAAATTAACAGCAGTCCTTCTCACATTATTCCCCCAAAATTGAATCCAGTATTACCCTGATACCAAGGCCAGACAAAGACACTACAAGAAAACTACAGACTATTATCTTCTACAAATGTTGATATATAAATGCTGAACAAAATACTAGCAAACCTATTTCAGCAGCATATTATAAACATCATACACTTTGACCAAGATAGATTTATTCCTGCAATGCAAGGAGGATCAATGCACAAAATCAGTCAATGCAATACCACTTTAACAGAATGAAGTGGGGAAGAACCACATGATCATCTCAATTGATGCAGAAGAAGCATTTGATAAAATTCAGCACCTTTTATGGTAAAAGCATTCCACAAACTAAGAGTACAAAAAAACAATTTCAACATAATAAAGGCCCTATATGGAAAATTCAACATAATACTCCCTGGTGAAAGACTGAAAGTTTTTCATCTACCCATAGCAATTAGGCAAGAAAAATGATAAACAGATTGGAAAAGAAGAAAATTATCTGTTTGCAGATGAACTGATCTTATATGTAGAAAACCCTAAAAGTTGCACCAAAAAAAATTGTTAGAACTAATAAATTCAGCAGAGTTGCAGGATAAAAAATTGACAAAAAATCAGTTCCATTTCTGTACATTAACATTAAAATTAAAATTTCATTTGCAATAGTATAAAATGAATAATATACTTAGGAATTATCTTAACCAAGTAGGCAACAAACTTAAAAAGTGAAAACTGCAAAATATTGCTAAAAGAAATTAAAGAAGACACCAGCATCTGGGGAAATTTTTCATATTCATGCGTTGGATCCTTACCTTTCACCATATGCAAAAATTAAACCAGAACCTCAGTGCAAGAATTAATGCTATAAAACTCTTAAAAAGAAATCAAAAGAAGAGGCTTCATGACATTGGATTGGGCAGTGATTTCTTTGATATGATAGCAAAAGCATGGGCCACAAAAGAAATATCACATAAGTTGGACTCCATAAAAACAAACTTTTATGCACCAAAGGATACCCTCAAACAGAGTGAAAAGGCAACTCAAGAAATGGGAAATATTTGCAAATCATATATCTGATGAAGGATTGATACCCAGATTATGTGAAAACTACAGTTCAACATCAACAAACAGCAACAAAAAGCAGAAGAATTGAATAGACATTCTCTAAAGTTACACAGATGACCAAGAAGTTCATGAAAAGATGCTCAACATCATAGTCACTAGGGAAGTGCAAACCAAAATGACTAAAAATGAGATACTACTACACACCTATCAGGGAGGGAAACTAAGTATTGGTGAGGGTGTGGAGAAATTAGAACTCTTTTACGTTGCGATGGGAATGAAAAAATGGTTTAGCCACTATGGAAAATGTATGGCGTTTCCTCAAAAATAAAATAAACATAAAATTATTATATGATCCAGCAATTTCACTTCTGGATATATACTCAAATGGAGTGAAAGCGAAGAGTCAAAGAGATATTTGTACACTCATGTTCATAGCAGCCTTATTTATAATAGTGCCAATTGATGGACGAATGGATAAACAAAATGCTGTATATACACACAAGGGAATATTATTCAGCCTTAAAGGAAATTCTGACACTCGATACAACATGGATGAACCTGGAAGATGTTATGCTAAGTGTAATAAACCTGTCACAGAAGGACAAATATTGTATGATTCAGCTTACATGAGATACGTAGAATATTCATATTGATTGAGACAAAGTAGGGTGGTTCCTAGATGCTAAGGGGAGTGGAGAGTTGATGTTTAATAGGTACAGAATTTCAGTTGGGGAAGATGAAAAAGTTCTGGAGATGGTTACTCAACAGGGTGAGTATATTTAATGCCACATAACTACTATACACTTAAAAATGGTTAAAATGGCAAATTGTATTTTATATGTATAACCATAACCTTAAAAGAATCTATTACAAAAAAAAAAAAAGAATTGGTTTAGCCTAAATGTTCTTATTGTTTTATTACTATGCATATGTCATCAGTTTGAACAAATTCACCAGCCTATTACCACTTAGTTGTTCATACTCCAAGCCAGTTCTTCTCACAGTATTTCTTCTAGTTCGCTGCAATTTAAGACACCAAAGCTCTTTGAGAAGTCAGTGTGCTACGTCCAGTTAAAAATATTCTGTCAAGCGGAGGCATTTCAGTATTTCAGATTAATAAGGGAAAACAAAGACAAATAAGGCAGGTAACTGATTTTTAGAATATTATTGGCCAAAATTTAAAAAGCCATGCTTGTTGAAAAAATGCAGATAATTCAGGAATACAGAATGTAAAGTAATGGTCCTCTCCTTCACTCCCAAAGGGCAGCCATTGTTAGTAATTTGATATGTATTCTTCCAGAACATGTGAATCATACATTTTTGAAAATGAAGTCATCTTAATCTGAAAATTTTTTTAAATGTCTTTAACTTTTCCATTCACCATCATCATCACTAAAATTTATTGAGACCAATGTTTGCCAAAGTGCTTTACAGTCATCCAATTTCATCATTACGCAAATCATAGAAGGAAGTATTATTTTCATTTTCGGATGAGGAAAATGAAGTACAAAGAGGTGAAATAAAGTGCCCACAACCACACAGCTAGTAAGTAGTAAAGTTAGTAGAGCTGGGATTTGAAAAAATCTGACCACAGATTTCATGTCTATAACTTCTTTACCTAAAATCACCAAATCTTTCAAGTTCATACATACAGAGCTACCTCATTCCATTTTACAGCTGACCAAATCTCTTGTACTTACCTCTTCCTTAAAACACTATTTTTCTTTAATATTATTGACACCATGTTTGATTTTCCTTGTACCCTCCTGGGCCCCACCTCCTCAAGTCACCTTTATTAGATTTCTCTACTGTCAGGCCACTGAATATTAGTTTTCAGAGGTCTCTTTGCTTCTTACTCTATATTATTGTATGAGCTATCTCATCTTCACCTGTGGCTTAAGGTACCTATGACAATAACTCCTAAATTTATCTTTCTCTAGATCTTCCCTCTGAGCTCTAGACCCATATATCTCATTTCCTCTTGGAAGGCACGTTAAACTGAATGTCAGACCTGAACTTATATATTCATTATTTTTTTCTCACCTGTGCCATTTCAAGTGAGTTATGAGTCTTTATAAACTGGTGTGTAGAATAATACTGCCTTTTATTTATCCTAAATTACCTCACTGATGTTTCAAAGAATGATCCCTTATGCTACTACTAGTGTCCTACTAGTGATCATCAAGTATATTTACTTTCCCTGCCCCTTTAGTAGTGTTTTTCTCTTTTAGTTCTATACCAAAGTTTCCATTGTTATGCCTAGAAAGTCCTGCCACCATGCCATTAAATTGTTTGTCTTAGTGTCTAGCAAAGTATCACATATTTACATGTAAATTCTCCTAGCCCTATACAGTCAACATCATTAGCCCCATTTTCAAATAAAGAAACTGAGAAACTAGTTTTTCAACCTAAGTGATAGAATCTGTACTGAAACTCAGTTTATCCAAGTCCAAACTTCATATTGATTATACTGACCTACCTAAATCACAGCCCATTCCAAGTTTTCAAATTGTTTTCTTCCCATCACTATGAAGATGAATCCTTACTTTGTGATTTGTACATCTCATACCAAAAAAGACTAGAATATAAAGCTTACTGTTAATATTTTCTTCCTTCAAACTATGAACAGTTTATGATGTGCCATGCACATAATAAATGCTAGGGATTCAAAGTTAAATAAAACATAGAGCATGCACTCAAAGGGTTCACAGTCTAATATTGTTCATTGTTTCTTGCCTTGTGTAAGAATTCATATGTATCCATATTAAAGTCTTTTGAATGTTCCAAAGGAGAAGACTGTTTAAAACACAGTAGCCCCTGACATAGACAACTTTTAATATGCTTACAGAATAAGAGAAGACACTATTATATAGGGCAGTGGTAGAGATGGCTTAGTACCTGAGTTAGTTATTGTATAGGACTAGCTACAAAGAAGCCGAGAAATACTGTAATTGATAGAAGTTGATTTCCCTCTCATGTAACAATCCAGAGATATGTGGCCAGGTCTAGTAAGGCAGTGCAAGCATCTGTAAAACATGGTTTCCCTCTCTGGAATCACAGTGGCTTCTCTACTTGTTATTATTTCACTGCTATTGAAAAGAAACAGAAGCAGAGAAGAGAAGGCAACTTCCTTTTAGTGATGTGGTCCAGAATTTCTACAGGTCACTTCTGTTCACAACCTATTAGCCAGAACTTAGTTACGTGGTCACACGTAGTAGCGGGGAAGGCTGGTAAGTATATTCTCTAGCTGGATGACCATGTGCCCAGCTAATAGTTTATATTATTAAAAAAAAAAAAAAAAAAGAACGAGAATACATATGAGAGAGTAATTTAGCAGTCTTTGCCACTTGTGGCTAACTACAAGCTAAAGTTTCTTGGAGAGTTTCAAATATCATAAGATTTCATAATGTGGAATTAAATATCTAATCAGTTTTATTACATATACCAAGTTGCTTGTCATCCATTTCTGCCACTGTTCTGTGAGGGAAACCAAATATATTTAATAAAGATTTAAATACCCTCTATTTTTTTTTTGACCATCATTTCAAAAGAATCAATAATTTTAAAAATAGAAAATTTTAATTGATTGCCCTTTTAAAGTCAGGTTACCATATTTATATGTGATTAAATTACAGAAGACTTTTTTATAGCTGATCTGCTTGTCCTAAGATCCTTTGTATTATATAATCAGAAAATATAAATCATCTTGTTGAGAAGAGGAATACAGAGTAAAGCAAATTTGTCTCTTCCTGCCCAGTTTTTGATTAAAAGAGAAAAAACAATAATTTCTTGTATAGAAAGGAAGAAATCCTAATTCTAAGATAGTTCAGGTGCTGTGCTATAAGTTACATTTTCTTTGTACTGGTAAGAAAAGTGAAGGATACAGAATATTTATAACTATCTCATTTGCTAAGCAAAGACCCTTATTGACTAACCAGTGTGTCTAAGGTAAAGGCCTCAGATAAGACTAAATCTGACTGTGTTCTGTCTTTTTATCATAAATTACAGACCCAAACATTTTTCTGACAATAAATGTAAAGCCAAAAGGACTGTCTAGTCATATTGCTTTTTTCTAGTGCTAATCTTGACCCATCTTAAATGTAGTCCCAGTCCAAAGGCTTATGTTACCTCCAAAGGTTTGTAAAACATGTTTTAAAGGATTGCATGAAGGCATAAAATGCCTTTATTGTAGGTACCATTTTTTTTAATGCCTTTACTTTCACTTAAGATGTTAATGCCCTCATTATTATTTACTACCCTTTTTTTTCCTTTCTTTGTTTCTCCAGAACATATATCTGTATAAAGCATTGGTGGGAATAGAGCAGTTCACTCTGATCTTTTCCTACTTAAGCTACTGGTATTAGAATAAAAGTGCTTCTAGCTGTTTCTAATCAAAGGCTTATTTCTTCTATTGTACTTGTTAGTACTTTGTTAGTACTCATCCCACCTACCAGAATTTTAAACGATTGTACCCTTCATTTCAGGTTTTTGTTTCCAGATTTTTATTTCTAGAACTATGTCCTGTCCAAACTTTTAGACAGGTAGGTTCAAGATCTATTGATAATTAGAAATATTTTAATTCTGATATTTTTTTCAAATAGTTTTTTTCAAAACTATTTCAAGCACCTACTTAGTATATTGTATCAGAAACTGCTCTAAGTACTGGGTCTACAATGATAAGCAGACATGCTCCCTGCTTCATAGAACAGTGGCACAGTCTGGTAAAGCAGAAACTAGTCAAACAATCTCATAAATGTAAAATTTCAAAGTCTAAATATCAGGAAGAAAGCTAAACTGCTATTAGAATGTCTTTTAGGGATACGTTCTATTCTAGGAGGTCAGAGAAGACAATCTGAAGTGACTTTTGAAAGGGCAAAGTTGGGAGCTTTCTAGGTACAAGGACCTGTGTTATAGACCCATTGGCCTAAATGAACTGAAAGTAGAAGGGAAATAGTGCAGTGAAGAGCGTCGTGATCAAGACTATGTAGGGTCTTAGAGGCATACTGAGAATTTCTTGGTTCTTTATTCTAAGAACAGTAGCAAGTCATTTAAGGTTTTTTGGAGGAGGGGTGGAAGGAAAGAGTAGGTGTTATGATTAGATTTGCATTTCTCAAAGAACACAATAGAGTATAGAGACAGTGGATGGGTAGATTTAGGGAGAACAGTTAGGCTACTGCAGTAGTTTATAAAGGTTGTGATGGTTGAACTGGCTACATTGGAGATGAAAAAGTGGATAGGTTTGAGATACTTAAGATTTAAATTAACACTTGGTAATAAATTGGCTACAGAACAAGATGTCAAGTATAGTTATAGCTTTCTGGATAGACAGTGGTACTATATACTGAGAGAAAGAATACTAGCAAAGGATCCAGTTTTGTGGGGAGCAGGGCAGGGTGGGTGGGAATGGGATAGTTGGAGAGAGGAGATCGTCAGTTTTGAATGAGTAAAATTTGGAATGTTTTTTCCAGTTGTACTTGGACACAGATCAGAGGATGGGTTTGGGCTGGAAGAAATTTGAGAGTCTGGCATATAACCAGCCACTGGGGATAAGATTCCTCAAGGGAGAAAATACATAGCAAAAAGAGGACCTTTGTAGAGCTAGATATGCTCACATGATATGCCATCGTGGTTATTTAGCGGCTTAGACTCTGTGGTGAGGCAAACCTGAATTCAAATCCCAGCTCTACTACCTGAGAAACCTTGGAGGTGTTATTTTATACCTCTTTGTGCCTCAGTTTTCTCATCTGTAACCTTCTTAGAAGGTTAGTGTGAGGGTTAAATGAGAAAGAAGCCCTCTGATTTTGGTGCATAGCAAGTATTCATAAAAAAAAATATAATGATAAGTTGTTGAAATCTTTGGTTACAGAATAGTCTGCATTTTTTTTCAAAAGTAAGATACATAAATATGTATGCACACAGGAGTTCTGAAAGAGCACATACCAAAAGATCAGTAGTAGTTACCACTGAGGAGGAATGGAAGGCAAAGTAAAGGAAGAGACTATCACTTTTTACTTTGTACATGTCTAGGTTTTGTTGTGAGGGTGATGGTAGACATGTTGTTTTTTGCAGTTTTTCAGCAAATGTGCCACTTTTGTAATTTTTAACAGCCATTTTTTCTTTAATCATTTTGAGCCTGCTTTTTATAGGCTTTATAAACGTTCTTTGTAAACTTTGAACAATCAGGGTTTTGGTTTTTTCTTGACCGAATATTTTTGATTCAATGGAGATATCATACTGATTTCTCAAAAAGAAACTTCTAAGACCTAGGTTACAATAAACTAGAAGACAGACAGAAATCTGGCTTAGAGCATGGGGTGGTTGTGTGGTAAGTCTGGTGACAAATTACCTGTGTTCTATGGTGATCAGAGCTTTAGTTTATGTATGCACATAATAGATATTATGTAGATACTTTGCTCATTATTAAAGGAAAAGAATTAACATTTGAAAAGTTTATTATGTACCAGATATTTTATACATGAAATCTCTTTCAGCCCTTCAGGTAAACATTACTTTCATTTCAGAGAGAAAGAAACCAAAGCTCAAAAGGCTAAGTAAATTAATCAGGACCAAAACACAAGATTGTAAAATAAAAATAATTTGTTAGTTTACCATTTGACATGCTGCAAAATTGCTGGCAGCCCTGTCACCTAATAGTAGATAAGCAGATTGATAATCTTATCTATCAAACTGTAGATCTCCTGGATAAGTCTCCGTATTGGGAGGGTAAGAGAGGGCAAGGTTTATAACCTGGTTACAAGAGAATACAGCCAAGAATGGTTGACAAATGAACAAACTGTGTAAACCAGGATCTCTGAGTTGCTACCTACACAATCTCATCTTTTAAATTTAAAATTGAAGTTGATGTTCAGTTCACCAAAGTGTCAAGATAAGACATTTAGTTTGTGTCTAAAGTGCTATGTATCGAGATAATTATTTACTAATCTTCCTTCATGAACTGTGGAGCTCCCTGTTGAGAGCATTTGTGGCAGCCAAGCACATCCTTCAATAAAGCTTTTGTTCTCTTTGTTAATCTTGGAAAAGTTTGAAAGGTTTTTTAATTGAGACTTTTTTTTAATCCAGTCAACATTTATTAGAGTCTTATTCTTTATATACCTGAGGGAAAACAATGGTGTATTTCAGAATATTGAGGTCCTTACAGATGAAAAGATAAAACATTTTCTCCATTTAGAGTGTTATAGATGACTTAAGGACACTTGAACCTTTTTTCCCCCCCATCTAGGAAATAAATTTTTTGGAAAATATGACAAATGAGAGTTTTTATTGTCAGCAATAGGAGAAAAAATTCAATTTATAGAACTATTTTAATATATATGAAACTCATGAAAACTTGAGCAGCTCTATGTCCAAAATATAGAGAACATGCTGCTTTAGTTTTGAAGATGGACTGAAATTTTGCCTGGATAAAGGGACATTTCTTAAGATAAGCTCTTCTTTGATTTATTACAGTCAAGAGTATGTATAGACAACCATTTTTAATAAATTTAAGGTGTAAACTATATTAATCACCATTGTTTTAAGTTCTGCTTTTGAAGACTAAAAAAGAATACAAAGTACTTTATGGCACAAGTACCTAAGTACCTGCTTTACCTCTTTAGATGCTGGTAGACCACTTGTTTTGCTAGTCTTTAGAATTGGAAGGAGTGTCAAATACACAGAAGCCAGAGTCATCTTGGCCAGATGGTGTTTGATACAGATGGATGGTTAGTTGTCATGCAGATCTCTTAGTTGGTAACTTGTTGCTGCCATCTGACTCAAAGAATCACTCACACACACTGGCTGTCAAAAGCATCTTCTCTTCTGTCTGTTTTAGCTGTCATGTCTATGCTCTGTACAGAAGTGTTGACAAGACATTGCTGTTGTACATTTTCAATGTGGTTGTTAGTGATTTTTCTGTTTTGTGGGGTCTTTGATAGTGCTGGAATGTACTTGCTTTGCAATTGTTTTTTAAAAAATACTGTGACAGTGCAATAATTACCTGACCTTTTATAAGAACTTTGCAGGTTATAAGTTTATTCAGATCCATTCAGTGAACAAAAACATTTAATTAAAAAAAAAAAAAAAACACTTGTTTCTTTTAGTTTCCAAACTGAATTCTACCTTGTTATTTCCCAATTTGACATAATATCCTCTGGACTTTTCCTCTCCTAGCCTTGTGATTAAAATCTTCTTTATACTGTTTTCTGAATATACGTTTTTCTCTTCTCAAATTAGTACCTTTTTTTCCTGATGGTATAAGTTTCCCCTTTTTTCCCCCAAAAAAACAGACATTGCCTATTTTTTACATTTATTTTCTCAAACATTACTTCCTCTGTCTTATTCACCCACTAACCTTGTCTCTACTTTTCCTGTTTCCCTTACAGAAATGTAAGCAAAGCCTTTTCTCCATTCTTTCTGATCACCTCTAAAGACATCTATTTCTATGATATTTCTTTAACAACTTAAAGTACTTTATGTATTTAGGAAATATTTACTGAGCATCTCAGTATTTGCTAGGCTCTCTGCTATACTCTGGAGATATCAGGAGAAAATAGACCCTGCCCTTGAGGAGGTCATAGTTTGAAGGGAAATCAGACATATAGACAGTTAGACTAGAATACTGTAATTTCTTTAAGTATGTGGAAAGAGCAGTGAGAGAATATAGACCTATGTTATTCTTCCTTGCTATACTGTTAAAGTATTAGTTTTAAAATTAATATAGAATTTGAGTTTTTAAAGTACTTTATTAAGTAGTTTAAGAAATAGTTCAAAACTTCAACTTGAAATAGTTGATCTATTGATTTTTCTAAGCTAATGAATACATTTTCAGCATTATTCATTTATTGTATTATATGCAGATGTGTTAAAGTATGTTTTTAAGCCAAAAACTAGAAGATGAAAATTACCTGGCAGAAGCTTTTTGAGTTGGCTCCAAAAGAAAATATAGGTCACTTGGTTTTTCATTAAGTTGGGGAAAAAAATGTGTATAGTAGATGGAGAATGGGCTGAAGCTTGAATAAACTTACACATTTATACTAGGGCTATTTCTAACTTGCTAAGTTTTTTGTACTGGTTACTTAATGTCTGAATAATGGAATGTACATACCTATCAAAATATAGTGAAAGAATGGGTAATTATTGGTCATGGTGAAGAGCTTTGAATTCTTTGGAGAAAGTTCTAAATACACAGAAGTAGATAGAGAAAATTGTAACATCAACTTCTTTTCTGATTCCTCAGCCCTGGTGGCTGTGTGTATAGCCCAAGTAAATTTAAGGTTATACAGAATTTGCTGTAGATGTTTGAATCCTTTTCAGTCAATCTACCTGCTCTTTCTAGAGCCTTGAATATAAATTTATATAAGATGTCATGTCCTGGGAAATCCGACCCTAGACTGGATTTTGGTATTAAAGATATAGTTCTAATACTCAGTCACAAGGTTAATTCTTCTACTGGTAATAATAAAATTTACTTGGATTTTTTAAACTTAGATTCTTTATTTTTTTAAATTTGTTTTCAATAAGCATGTACTGAATACCTCCTATAATTATGTTGCAGAGCTCTATAGGAGGGAATATCAGGTAATATGACTGCACTTAGGCAACATGTAATGATGGCACATCACTTGGGTTATCTATCAGCTCTCAGTTATGTTTGAAGTGTATCATAAAACGTGACCCTTTTTTATTTGGGAAAATGTGGGGCTTTGCTTTAATTTCTCAATCTAATTTATTTTGGGATTTATAAAGAACTTTATAAGCTGTGTGATTTATAAAGAACTTTAGGCTTATTCATCTCTGAAAACAATAGAATTTAACTGATTTTGAACTTTGATTACGAATGAACTCAAAGTCAAATATTTAGTATCTACCAAAGTACATTCTGAGATTATTAGGACCCCATTTCATGGTTCAGAGAATTTATAATTTAGTCATTTATTTATTTGTTCCTCCTGTGATAGAAATTGGTCAAGAATCCTCTACTGTTTTTGGTAATATAGTTTTAAGACTGGTACTAATTTGATAGCTATAATGCAACATTTTCAGATTCCGTTGAAGGTTTAAAGTGTCTATATTCTCTAATGCAAATTTGTGTCTTCTTTCATTGCTTAATTTCATAGCTATTAAAATAAAATAGCAAGATGAATGGATTAAAAGTATAAGGAAAATTATGGTATTTAAGATATCGACTTAAGATTAACTGTGTTTTCTTGACTTCTTAAAATTGTTAGAAAAGTTTATGATCAACATAATTTTATAATTTGTACATGTTCGTTTAGTTTTCATAGTGTCTCAGTGAGTGCCACTTCTTTTTTGTTTTTGTGCTCTAAAAATAAATTCAAAGTATGTTTATTTAAAAGACATGAAATCTTACCTTTTTTAAGTTAGTGGGTATTTTTTTAGAATACCAAGCAGCCATTTTATCATTAATGCCCTTTTTGTTATCATTAAGGATTAAGTTCTAAATTACAATTTGTAACCTAACTGGACCAAAAAAACCATATGTTGAACTCTTAACTGAAATTTTTCTTAAGATAATTTTTAAAATTTTACAATGTTTCAAGTGTTTTAAATTACAGATGTTTGTAATGATTATAAATACATTGCTGGAGCCAGTTTTTAGCTCATAAATAAATGCTCAATACCTGGGTAAAAGCAAATTGGGCAACTTATGTCTATATAATCATTATGTCTATATAATATAATAGACAGTAAATATATATACATATCTTTCAGTAAATATCAGACTAACTGGTTTTTATATCAACAGACTGAGAACTATGAGCTGAGAATACGTGAGCAACAGAAACAGCTGTCACTTCAACAAACTATTATTGACAGGCTAAAGTCACAGTTACTTCTTGTAAATTCCAGTAGAGGTATGTTCATGCAAATTTTTTTGTATTTTTTGAACCACTTCTAGAAAAGAAAGGTAGAAGTCAAGTTTTTCTATTTTATTTTTCCTTTGTTTATCAGTAGTTCTCACATTTTAGTAACTGGTACAGTTACTTACTATGATGGTACAGTTACTTGCAAGATATGGGAAAATGGACATTCACATATACTATATAGTGGAACTCTAAGTTGTTAAAATTTCCTAGAAGACAATTTGCCAATAAATAACCAAGCTTTTTAAAATGTCTGTGACTTTTAACCCAAAAATTTAAGTTCTAAAAATATATCATAAAAAAATATTTGCTCAAGTACTCAAAGATAAGTATGCAAGGATGCTCATCACAGCAAAATTTCTAAAAATGGAAAAACTAAAAATAAATGTCTAACAGATAAATTATAATCATTCATATAATGAACAGCTAGGTAGCAGAGAAAAGTAATGATAATAGATTAACTTACTAACATGGCATGTACTCATGATATATAGCAAAACGAGTAAAACACGATACAAAAATATTTTGTTTGTGCAAAAGAAATTATTGTGTGAATTTGTATGTATAAGAAAAGATAAAGCCTGATAAAATATAAGCCAAAATGTTAACAGGAATAATTCAAAGATGATAAAAATTGTAGGCAGCTTTTATTTTTTATTCTTTTTTAGCATGTCTGCATTTTCTAGTACTTATGCAAACGATTATCTTAAACAAGAAATGCATGCCTAAAAATGTGACTTAAATCAAAATTTAATTGTTATTGCTGATGGTTAAGCTGCAAAGAACATAATTGTAGTTTTCGAAATTCTATATATTTTATATACCACTGATTTTGTTAGAGTAAGGGCTTTGTGTGTGTGTGTGTGTTTTTTTTGGCGGGGGGGTGGGGAATAGCAAGCAAATATGCCAAAATCTAAATGGGCAAATCTAAATTGTCACATTGTAAGTATTTTCTAAAGAATTTTTAAAATTCATAGTTTAATATCTCTTTATAATTAGGGGTTTGAAGTCATAGTCTTTTTAGGTTTCCACGGAGTAGCATAAACAAAGTTTTTCTACTTATGTCCAAGAGGGTTTTGTTTTACAGACAACAGTTATGGCTCTGTTCCCCTGCTTGAAGACAGTGAAGCAAGGAAGAATAATTTGACTCTGGATCAGCCACATGATAAAGTAAAATCGGGAATACCAAGAGAAAAAGAATCAAAGGTAGACTGCACTGCCGGTTTATTCCCTAAAGGACATAAAGAATGAGAAATCAGGTTTCACAGATTTCCTGTATTAGTTAGTCAGTATTCTGTCATAACTTGGTGGGCAGGAATGAGGGAGAAAGTAGATAATAAGATTCTTTTTAACCCTAACATTGCTTCTACAAAAAAGCAACATTCAAATGCTGATACATAACACATCTTCCTCATTTTATTTTCCTGAGATGGACCCGCCACTGAAATTCTAAACAGAAGTTCTATATATTCAGTTAAATGACTTACATGTTTCTAAGTAGAAGCAATATTTCCAAGTAAAATAAAAGCTTAGGCTTCATATTTTCTAGTGTTGTTGTTCTCTTTTTGATATCACCGGCATTTACTAAAGAAATAAAAGATCAAGCTAAGGTAGCTAGTAAGACACAGATATTCCTGGATTAGAAAACAGAATTCTAGTTTTTTCCTCAGTTGCCTGTGCTTGAATTAAACAAAAAAAAATTCACCTAACCAGCTTAAGGAAAAGTCTTCATTGAAACAATATAGAAAGGAACATTCCCTATTTGCAAGGAGACAGGTACAAAGATATTCATACTACCTAAACATCCATCAGTTAGAAACAGCCTAAAAGTCCATCAGTAGCAGAATGCTACATCATTGCAGTAAGACACTTTAGAAAAATTTAAATAAACTAAATATTTATATATTCTTAGATTTTTAAAAAATATTGAGTAAAAAATGGAAATTTAAAAATGACAAAATAGGAATAATTTATGAACATTTTCCAACATAAGCGGTATGACATTGTTCATAAAAACACAGATATGTAATAAAAGCATAAAAATATGGATAGGAGGGGTACACATCTTTAGAAAAATAACCACCTCTACAGTTGAGGAGAAAGATTGATTCTGGGAAGGCGATAAAGGAGACTTCAGTTGTATCTATATCTTTAATAAAAAAAAATTTTTTTCTGAAGCAAATATGGCTGAATGTTACCACTTCTTAAATCAAAGTAGTGAATATATAGATGTATATTATTCTCTATGTTATTCTGAATCATTTAAATTTTATGTTTAAAGGAATTTTTTAAATGAGATGAGTTGGATTTTAGTGGGATGAAACAGCTTTTGAGTAAAGTAAGATCTAACAAATGAGAACTCTTATCAGTCACAATACCAATTAAGTCAAGAGTGCTTTATTTCTTTTTTTCCTCTTAAATGTAGATTTTCAGTTTGTATGTCAGGGTTATTCTGTTATTGATCTCATAATTAAGACTATCTTAACTTGTTTTTATTTAACATCATATCTGAAAATTTCTATTTTGATACTTTCTATAAAAGGAAATTTTAGAAAGAAAAGTTTCTTATATCTCCCAGTTCATATTTCTTAATTCAAAATTTTTTTTTTAATTTGACTCATTCAGCTTTTTTATTTGGCTCTTCACCCCCACTCCAATTTCCATTTATCTTAAAATGCTGATAAATACAAGAAACTATGGCACTGGAATACGTTCAGGTTTATTTTTCAAAAGACGAAATTTAGAAACAATTCTGACTTTTTTAAAGTTTTTTTTATTGTATTTTATTTTATATTAGTTTCAGGTGTGCAGCACAATGGTTAGACATTTATATAATTTATGTAATGATCTCGCCAATTAGTCTAGTACCCACCTGGCACTATGTACATGATTATTATAATATTTTGACTCTATTCCCTATATTCCACATTCCCGTGACTAGTAATTTATACTTCTTAATACCTTCATCTTTTTTACTCAGCCTCCCAAGCTCCCTCCCACCTTAACAATCACCAGATTTTCTCTGTATCTATGAGTCTGTTTACATTTTGTTTGTTCATTAATTTTGTTCCTTAGATTCTACATATAAGTGAAAGCATTTGTCTTTCTCTGTCATACTTATTTCACTCAGCATAATATCTTTTAGGTCCATCTATGTCATTACACATGGTAAGATTTAATTTTTTTATGGCCGAGTCATTTTCCATTGTATATATGTACCATAACTTCTTTATCCAGTCATTTTTTGATGGGCACTTAGGTTGCTTCTATATCTTGGCTATTGTAAATAGCGCTACAGAGGACATAAGGGTACATAAATCTTTTCAAATTACTTTTGTTTGTTTTTTGTTTTTTAATAAATACCCAGAAGTACAATTACGACTTTTAAAATGCAGTTTTATGATTTGGTCTATAAAGTACATTACAAAATCATTGAACTACTATAAAATGCTGATATATATTTAGTGCTTAAGTAAACAATATTTAAGTCCCTTTTCCTGTTTCAAGGACTTCTAAATGTCATTACCATTAATTTTTAATCAAAGTTCTTATGTTTATTCCAATTATAACATTTGTCTGAAGATAATATCTCTAGTTCAAAATATATTGAAGGTATATTTGAAAATAGTCTTGGTTAGAACAAAAGGGATGATGTGAAAGACTCTAAGATATGTCAATAATTTAGTTTATTTTAAAATTGGATAATTTGTCATTTATGAAAGTTTTAGAGTTTATTTTTCAGTCAGTAAATATTCAAAAGAAACCTTAACAGAATTTATCTTTAGTTACTTTTGTTTTAATTTTGTAAGATGTCTTTTATCTATAAAATACACATTTAGGTACCTAGGCTGAAATTAAGGATAAGTAATAGAAATCATGTCAGAGATAGCTTATTTCCAAAGAATTACAAATGTTACATCAATTGTAGCTTCATTTGTGGACAGACAATAAGAGAAAAAAATAGAAAGCTCCTAGTAAGAAATAAGTCTAAATTTACTAATAGGGGAAAGATTTATGTGACAGCCACGTATTTAATACTTTGAATAGCTCATCAACTCAGTCTTCTTGTTCTGTAACCATTTAATAAAAATAAAAATCAACTCTCTTGAATTTTAGCTTTCTCATCTTCCACTGTATATATAGATCCAAAGTGCTAATAAGCACTGGATACATAACGGATCATAGAGAAGGGGAAATATAGTCTAAAAGAACAGGTAAGTTGAATTTATTGAGTATTTGAGAGCTGGCTGTATAATCATTGTAAAAATTTAGGTCTAATTTAGAAAATACTGGCCAGTCAAGTAATTGAAATAAAAATTTTTATTGGCCTTTGTTGATCTATACTTATTGAGTTATAATTAAATTCACTATTAGCTAATAGAAGTAAAATCTTCTCTAGAAATCTTTGAATGATTTGGATATATTAGGGTTTTCCAAAATGAAAAAAATTTGTATTGATTGGTTTCAATTTTGTAGAAGTATACATCTGCATATAAAATAAGAACTAGAAGGCAATATGCAGAAATAGTTAAGATAATGGTATAAATTATTTTTTTCTATTTTTAATATACTTTTGTAAGTCTCAAAAATGAATTGATTTCTGGAAATCATTTTTTCAGTCAATTGGCCTAGCCTCTGTAATGAATTAGTACATTGATAGGAATGCTTTGAACCAGTAACAGAAGGAAGCTACTACTAACCACCCATAGGCCTTTCCTCCTTCTGTTTGGTGGGTGGTTTGAGAATTCGTTTTCTTTAGACTATTTTGCTTTAGATTTGGTTAGAATATTGAGAGGGGTAAGACCCATGGACATTATGGCAAATGGCAACTATGGTCGCCTTGGTGAATGAGAGAGTAGAGGAAAGGGTTATGTTGAAGGGAAAGAGGCCCTTTTAGAAAATTTTATTAGAAAACAGGAAATTTATAGTTCAGCCTCTGTTCATGCTAATCCTATACAAACAGCATGCAAGAATCCTTTGACTTCTAAAAGACATCAAGAAGTCAAGATAACAGAGCCTATTTCATTGGCCTTCCCTTAGTACTCTACTTATAGTTTAGAGACATTAGAGAATTACTACTCAGTTTAATGGAAAACCTTTCACCTCTTGTTTACCATAGTAGAATGCACAGTCTTTCTTGACGCGATATGACTTTGGTAAAGGGGGCATTGTGTTATCTATCATGTCATATATCATGTATATCTATTATGTAACAAAGCACCCCAAATTTACCTAAAAACTTAAATATTTATTATCTCCGTTTCTGTGGGTCAGAAATTTGGGAGTGACTTAGCTGGTTCAGAATCTCATGTGATTGAAGTCATGAAGTGGGCAAGGGCTTCAGTTATCTTTAGGCTTGACTGAGGTTGGATATTCTAAGATGGTACACTCATGACACTAATGGCGGGAGACCTCACCACCTGGACCTCTTTTCACAACCTAGCAGCTAACTTCTTCAAAGTAAGAAAGTAAGATCAAGAGAGAGTGCAAGGAGGAAGCCACAGTGCTTTCTATGTTCTAGTACTTAAAATCACATACCTTCCTTTTCATTTTATTCTGTTCATTAGAAATAAGTCACTAAGTTCTCCAGAGACAAGGAAATTAGCTCCTCCTCTTGAAAGGAAGAGTATCAAAGATTTTGTAAACATATTTTAAAAGCATCACAGGGATTGTAGATTGTAGTATATAGAAGAGGGTACCAAAGATCAAGGGTGTATTGGAGGAACTAGTATTTAATTTACCATATGATAAATATTAATGAAAGGTGAAGGAGGTTGGCAGAATTTAATAGTGATTAAATTCTGGAATCCTATCATTATTCTCAGTAGAAAGAAATAGCATAGCTTATCATTTTAACAATTTCAAAAATCCTAATATGAATATAGACTATCCAGAGGAACTGGCTAAGCAGTGTTTTAGAGAACCAAGAAACTGTTGCATGTTATTCTAATTCTTTTTTATAACCAATTTTAAAAATTAAAAATATTTGTATATACGAAATCAAATAACAAAAATGCACACACTTATTTCTGGCAAAGACTATTATCTCTTATTTGTGGGACACCATTATCAGACATAGTAACAAATGTCATGATGGCAGTTATATTTTTTCTAATTTCAAATCTCAGATTATAACTAAAATGCATTCATAGTTTTTTTAATTTAATTAGTTTATCAGGGTGATGTTGGTTAATAAAATATGGATTTCAAGTGTATAAATTCTATAATACATCATCTGTATATTAGCAGTTATTTAAATAACAAATGTTATATTTTAATGTAAATATAAACTGGCATTGTTTACTTTTCTAAAACTAGGATTGTAATATACTGGATCATTTTTATGATCTTAGAAGTAAGAGATTTTTATAATACTGCTTCCGGGAAGCACTTCAGTTTCCAAACTAAATGCTGTCCTGGGTGTTTAGGGCTTAACTCATCTTTCCATAGTACCTTTTTTGTGTGCTTGTGGCAGTTATACAAAAGTCTAGGGTATTTTGTTGCAGGAAGATATGTAGATATCAATAATATAGACTTTATAAATGAATTTGTTGATGTTGATAAATTTTCTTTACTCATTCATTGAATAACTAAACTGCTCTGTAGCTGACACTGCCAGCCCTCAGAGGAACAGAGATATATTGTCCCTGCCCTCTGGTTTAAAATCTCGATTTAATAACCAAAATAGAATTATAAAATGTTGTAAAGTTATTTCAGATTCTAGGATCCAAGATACAAAGTAAATATAGATTGTGTCTATTTGAACTTTTAACTTTTAAAATAGAGATTATATGTTCATGTGTCAAGAGAACTAATTTTATGTTTGATTTCTGATTTTCTATACTTATTTCTAATTTTTTCTTTATGTGTATCTTTTTTATCTGAGTTATATGCTTTAAGCAGAAGTTTAAAAATACAAAGAATGCTGTTATTACTAAAAGATATTAATTAGACAGTTGGCAAATTTCTAATGTAGCTATCATACTGATTAGATCAGCAGGTCTTTGGTAGCTTTGAGAAGCAGAAAAGATTTTGTAGGTTTAGAATAGTGAAACAGTGATGTAGCTGTGGATCTGCCATCAGTGCTGACATTAAGGAAATTAATGTGCTGTACCTGGCAATTGCAAGTAAATATAGATGCTCTGACACGTTTGAAGAAAGCTGATGTCTAAAAATTCACCTGTCAATCACTGAGAAAAGAAGTATTTTTTGAACACCTCCTATTTGCCCAGCCTTGCTTGTCATTGACAGGAATACCAAATAGAAAAAAAAAAGTGAGACAAGATCCATCTTCTTTAAGAAGCTACAATCTTGTTGGAGAAACAAAGATTTAGAGACCCAAAGCAATTAGCAAGCACTTATAAGACAATGTGAAGTTCTAATTATATGACAAAATGAAATCCTAATTATAATTTTATGGCACAGATAAAATTTAGGACCTTATTTTAAGAATAACAATTCCCAGTGACCTCAAGATAGGCTTGAGCATAGGCTCAACATTTCAACAGTTCAGGTAAGGAAAAGAAAAGAAATTCTTACTAACCATTATCTTGGTAATGTATGCATAGATGTGTAAACTTAATTGTATACAAGATTTTAATGGAAAAAGAATAATTTGTAGACAAGAACCAAAATTATTCCAGGCTACTTTGGAGAACACTATATAAACTAAAGGCTAAAACTAAGAGGTTTGAAAGAGCAATTTTATTTACTAGAACTTTTTTTAAGTGACAGTCATGGCTTCAGAGGGAAGGGTGCTCCTTACCTTTTTGTTACTTTATTCTATAGCCAGTCCTTCAGTGAAAGTCATTTACCCATTGTGAATTACTCCAATTATTATGTATGACAGTTCCAGCAGGCAGTGTATTAACTTTAAACTTGTTCTGCTTTCTGGCCTTCTGTAGCTTATACTAGCCTCACAAGTCTAGGTCTTGGATGGCATCCCCATCCTTGAACTGTTCATCTCTTATATACTCCAGACTTCAGGTATAGCTCCCACGTAGGGATCTCCATCTGAGTTTTAGGCACCCATAGCTTCTCTGAACACTCTAGATACTTTGTCTTGTAGTCTCTCTTAAACTATATTTATTTGTTAAGTTACTATATATTGTAAAAAGCTTTAAAATAGAGTATAGTATATAAGTAGATGATAAATATGTTTTTCATCATTTGAACAAAAGGTGGAAATTAGACATTAGTGAAACTTAATTACCAAGTGTAATTACAAGTGATTTCTGTGGGGAAGTCAAATCAAGGTTACATCATCTAAACCCAGTACATTTTCTAAGAGAGGAACTTGAAATAAATTTGACTTTTATTAGTCAACTTTGTAAAAAAAAAAAAAAAAACCTGTCCCTGTATTCCTTTAATGCTACTTTCTTTTTATCACCTTTTATTAGATATAGATTGTGATTTTGCCAACTGTACATTGACACATGTGAACCTAGGCTGGGGCTTACAGAAGACTGGAGAAAGGGCAGGGGGACGGGAGCAGTGCTGAGTGTGTGTGTGTGTGTGGTGTAGCACTTTGCCTTTTCAATTAGAGCAAATGTTTCATTCCCCCTGGTTTTGTTTCTAGAGACTGGATCAAATATACCTTATTTTATATATATAACCCTTATTTTGCTCCTCTTTGGAGAATAATTAGTCTTTGTTTATAGACTCTCTGGTAGAATAATAATGAAAAGGAAAAAAATTATCTTTAACCAGTTCATTCATTAAAGTTCAGTTTTTTGCAAAGTGCCATAATAAATGTATCACAAACTAAGAAAAATATGTTGCCATCCAAAGCATTTTAATATTTACATTGAAATTTCTGTTGTAGAAATTTTGTTTTCAGATCTAAATTATTAATTGATCCTAACCCTTTCCTATTGTGGGTCTCTTTTTTAGTTTTATATATCATTTTAGGGTTTTTGCTTTGTTATAATACTGGAAATAATTTTGGGGGGGAGAAGAATATGAGAAGTGGCATATCACTTTTAAATTCTATTCCCCAACTTCTAAGCAAGTTTGACTATCTCTAGTGCAGCTCTTCTCCCCTTATTTCCCCCAATTATACCCTTTCTCACATTTCCCATTTCTCTTTTTTCTACTCTTCTCCAGAACCCACAGAACAGCTTGTATATTCTATTCAGCTCTAATTTCTCTTGACCAAGGCTGTTCTCAACCTTTGTAATAGGACTAGTCCCTCAAAACAATCTTGTTCTCTTATTAATATAATCTGTCATCCTAAAAGTTCTCAAAATCTGTTTTGAAGATACTTGTTTTTCAATATTATAAAATGCTTCTGCATTGATCAGTTGGTATATATATTGTGTGGGGGTTTTGTTTTGTTTTGTTATTTTTCTTGTTGAAGTGTATGAAGAAAAATCCAGCCTCACACTATGTAGTTGGGAAGGGGAAGAGTATTTTAATAACTTTTTAGAAATCATGGATATTCTTCTTTGATACTACACCAAAACTCAGTAAGTAGTTTCTTAGGTGTTAGCCACTGTATAAAGGCTAAAATTAATGAACCTTTCTGCTACATTAAAAGACATTGGTCTGTCTTGTACTTTGAATGTATCTTTTACCGATGTATGATTTTGTAACATTATGAATTGGTTCACTGAGCTTTGCAGATCTTTTCAAATATTGACTTAGCTCATAATATGGTTTAAAATCACATTTAACCTTATCACATTTAACCTGATCTTGTCAGAAAAGTCTTAAGTATCAGACAGCTGTTAAGCTCCCTATAATGGGAACAAGTTTTAATTTTCACGTAAAAACTTAAATTTTTTCATGGACTACAAATCTTTTGTTATTTTTTAAAAAATGAAAGGCTATCTTCATTTGCTTTTGAGAAAATATCTGAATAACCATAACTTGTGTGTCAGTAACTCCTTCAAGTGAAAATGGCATTCCATCAAACCGTTTGTTGCACAAGTGCTTTTTTCCCCCAAGACAGCCGACAGCCCTTTTACTTCAATATGAAATAGAAACCTTTTGTATATATTTCCCATTTTGTCACACAGAATATTAAAAGGATGTTAACTTAAGATCACATTCAATAAAATTAATAATTTTTACTGTTTTATTAAGGACATTCTTAAGTAAAACTGGCTGCATTTTTTTTTTTTTTTTACTGAGTGTGGCTTTAAAGAATACAGTAACTACAGTTTGGTACCATAGCCTTGGACACATACTCAAGCACCAATAGTTACTCGCATTTGATTTTGCATCATCAGTGTAAGTGCCAACACCGTAATAAAAAATAAGCAAATAACAACTAATAGTGATAATAGTCGACCCCACGGCTTGCTGGGTCTAAAATTTTATTTTACCCTACTTATAAGCAAATAAGTTAACCAGTTCCTGCTCCATGGTTGCTGGAAGAAGACATAGACTTTTGGATTAAAGAAAAAAGTCTTTATTTTTCATAACACAGCAAGCAACAAGAGCATTTTATTTGTCTTGGTCTCATCTACAGGGTGACACGATAGACCCAGATGGATGCCTGGACAATGGAGGTTTTATTAAAGGAAAGGAACATTGAGCTCACCATTTTATAGCAAGCAGTAAGCAGCAGCCTCTCTGTTGTCCAGGAGGGAAACATGATACCTCATCTTTCAAGTTTGCCCATGTATAAACAGAACTCTGAGAAATGTCCCAGGCCTTGTATTCTTTGGCATGCACAGCAAAAATGTGCAGGGACACTTAGGACCCATGCAGATTCTAGCTTCTAACAGTGGATCTCTTTAAAGGTTCTCAGGACCCCCAGGGTTCCTAGACCATATTTTGAGAACCACTGGTTTTACCAGATAATTTTCTGTTAGAAAAATTATGTTGCCTTTTTCTCAGTAAGTTATTTGCTTTTCATCCTACTGAAAAATATATATATATATCATGCTCAGAATATTCTAGCATCTCAGGAACCTTTATTTATGCATGAAGGTCAAATTGCTTTTTCATCAGTCCTTTTCACACTTGTTGGATAATTGTTTTACATCTTTATACTTTAAATCACAATACCTGTAAATTACTCCCAGTTGCTTATCTATACCTACTACATTAAGTCCAGAGCAAACTCTGCTGAAAGATAGTGTGGTGCCTTCATGCTGTGTACTCCGTGGTCATTTTTAAAGCCACAAGAATGTGAAATCAATAGTTAGAAAACTGCTTAGCTTTTTTTAACCACAGAATCTGTAGCTAGCACTTTTCCCAATATCGTATTTAACAACTTATTGGATTTGTAGTCCCCTCTAAGATACTGCTAGAATTTGGCAGGGGAATGGAAAAAAAGGCTCACCTAAATTTTCATTTGCATCTAACGTGTTATGCTCTTTGAGCTGCTCTTTTGCTTGTTTAGGTAGTCTTGCTATGTTATGAAAGCTTTTTCCCTGAAAGATTTTTTTCTTTGCTCGCTACACATCTTTACAAACATTTGATATTTTTCTGTAAGATATAGATACATCCTAAAATTTTAATTAAACTCTTATAAAGTATATCCCAAGTATTCTGTATAACATTAACCTGTGATTTGTTTTCTCTTCTCTAATAAGTCCCTTTTGGAAAGCCAATTTTTTCTGAAGTGGATAACTTTTGTTTTCTCTCTTCTGTTGTGTTTATCAGTAGCAATGTGATTTTTATATTTCAACTCAGTTTTCATCTAAGTGATTCCTCATTGAATGGATTTACCCACTCTTATTTTTATCTCTAACTGCTCTTCACTGTTTAACATTAAGAACGGCATATTTTCCTATACATTTCATCTAAATAATGCTGCAGGGAGTCACTGACTTGTCCATAATTCCTGAAAGTATCATCTGGCATGTATTTCTGCTGTATAGCCAAATGGCCACAGGTAAATCTTAACTTTCCTTCTTTCCACTGCTGGTTAAACATTGTCTCTTCCTCTTCTTTACCCATGCTGCAGCCTCAGAGTCCCCATTCCTCTCTCTAGCTTTTGCTTTTCATCTTGTCCTGAGGACAAGGTGATAACATTTTTATAAAGCCGAATCGACTTTTTTTTTTTTTTTTTTGATAAATGTCTTTCCCTTTTTGACAAGAAGACAATAATAATAGATCTTGGTAGGTAGTTGTTTTGACTAACTTCTTTCTTGGCAAAATAGTAGCCTATTGTCAGACCCCCAGTTTTGTTTTGGATTTTACTATTTCAGGAAAGTCTAATTAATGTCAGTTTCTTTAAGGTTTTATCTGGCCTTAAGATTTTTTGATGCTAAAGAGGATGGTTTGACATTTAAAAAGGGAAATAAAGATTAGAAGTGTGAACCAGATTTGAGGAAACAATGATTATATTGTGTTTTAAAACTTGGTCGAAATTAGACAACAGAACAAGTGAAAATGTTTTAGATCAAAAGAGAATTGAGAGTGGCTACCAAGAGAGAGAGTGAGCCTAAAGATATAGATTTTAGGGGTGAATATTCAACACACATGAGAATGAATGATAACAAGGGTGTAAAGTGAAGGAAGAACAGTATACCCATGTCTGAACCTTAGGGAATACCCACATTTATGGCCTAGAATGAAGAAGGACCGATGAAAATACTAAAACTTAAAAAAATATATAGATTACACTAGCAAAAAAAAAAAAATTCAAGGGGGAGAACCTGATCAAACTGTACAACATACAAAACAACTACCTGAGGACTTTGGAGACTAAGCTTTTCACATTTTTGGAGGAGAGATAAAATGTGGAGCAAGTAATGCCTCAGAGTAAATTCCCAATTTTCTGTGATTTTGTTTAAGGGTGGCTGCAGTTGGAATGGTTAAAATTCCAATAGAAAGCCCACCATCATTCTGGCTGGAAGAACCAGGAGAGAGAATGAGCCCAGAATAACCATGGTCACCAGAGAGGGTGGGAAAGAGCCCTAGATAGGAGAGAGCCAGAAGAGAGCCCTAAGTTCTGTGTTTAAACTCAGCCCAAGTCTCTGGCTATCCCCTGAACCTATGGATGTATGAAGCAAACAAACCAGTTTGCAGCTGAGGCTTAAAGGACTGAACTAAAATATGAACCTCTGCTCTTCAGAGGAGTAGCAGTTTGGAGTCTGAGCCTAACTAACTTAATTACCTGCAAAAACAGAAACATCAAAAACTCTAGCACCATGTAACGTAATGTCTCCACAACAAAATATTAACAAGTTCAGGGTACAGTCCAAAATTATTCAACATATGGAGAGTCAAGAAAATGTGACCCATTTTCAAGGGAACAAATACCAACCCTGAGATGTTCCAGATAGTGAAATTATCAGACAAGGATTTTAAATCAGCAATAACGGTGCCCACTCTTCTATTAGGAGACTATTAGGGAAGCAAGGAAAAGAGTTAAGGTTTTGAGAGGATAGATTTAACAATAAGATACTCCTTTGTCATGCTGTCAAATGGTTAACTTCTAATAGCAAGTTCAAGAAATAATTATACTATGAGATTTTGGTTATGAAACTATTGCCAAATTGCCTCTGTCAACAAATGAACTGGTTTGGCAGGACTTGAGAGATTATCTGTCTATCTATCTCTCTATCTGGGTTATTTTTGGATGTCAGTTTCTACTTGGACATTCTTAAGCACACACACACACAAAAAAAGTCATACCAAAGTGTTTTTTTCTTAGGCAATATTTAAATAGCAAAACTTGGCTTATAACTACTACTCAGTGAGAAATATATTTGTTGTATGACAGACAGGTTTTAGAATCTTAAAATTAGTTTGCATTGGTGCAGTGTGTAAATGTTACTGTTGCATATCTACCTCACCATGCTAGATAACTGTACTACTTTGCTTCTCTAGTAGCCAAGCTCTATGCCTCAGAAGTTAAGAGCCTGGGTTCTAATTGGAGCTACTCCACTTCCTTGTAGACAAACTATTAGACTTCTCCAAAGCCTTATTTCTACAGCAAACTTTAAAATCAAATTGAAGTACTTAATTCACAAGATTATGTGGGTTAAATTAAATAATACATGCAAATTGCCAAGATAATATCCATTTTCATGAAGATATTTTCTGTTCACCATGCTGATGGTATAACAAAATTTGTGGTTAATGGAAAGGATTTTCCATTCATTTCAAATGTAGTGTTTGGAGAAGGGGTGAGGAGATGATGGGAAACCTTACTTTTTAAAATTGGTTATTTAACTTAATCATTTTCTATTTCATACAAAAAGGCATCCCCACAATTAGATATTTCTTCCTATTAAGAAAGTAAATTTAAAAAGATATATGCAAAGGGAACCTAATACAAACTGTAAGACTAAAAGACAGTGGGAAAGTATTAATCTCACTCTGCTTCAAATTAACTTCATAGAATTGAAATTATAGTAATTGTGTCAGGACTGGTAAAGGATTTTAACTTTTTTAAAAAGACTTTTATTGTAACATTGAACTGATAGAGTTTGCGGGGGGGAGGAGGGGCGGGGAGGTTATATCAAACCAGAACCCTGTAAAGAACTTAGAAGTAATTGGGGTATTTAATTTAATTTTTATATTGTTTATTTTTATATTGTTTAATTTCTTGCCATTTCCTTTACAACTCTGGGATGGATCCATTTTGCCCTGGAATTGCTCCCAAACTGGCAGTGGGTTTGACTAGCACACTGCATCATACGAAGAACAGACAAGGCTCCTAGGACTTGTGTTCCTCTTGCTTCGCTTGTTCAGTAATGTTAATGAGGGTGAAAGAACTGAAGATGTCACATGGTCATAAATTCGTATAAATACAATTTCCTTGTGTTTTTTTAAATTTACCTTTTGTCAAACTTTTTTATTATGCTTTTATGTTTATTCTTATCAAATTATTTTTATATTTATTTTTTTTTCCTGTTTCGACCTTAATCTCTTCCCAATCTCAGACCTTTTCTTTCTCCCTCATTCAGCCACATTCAGTGCTTCATTTATCTGTAACATCTTTGTCTCGATGTATGTAAAACTGGTAAGGAAACATTCGGCCTTAGTTTGTCCTTCAACACTTTGTTCTTAGTTTCAAAAATCTAAGTGATAAGTGAATCTTTGTTTTCAGTTTATTTTTTCACTTTATTTTTCCTTTTTCTGAAGTAAATTTTATTAAACTGGTATTTATAACTATTCCATAGTTTATATTCCTCTTACTAGTTCATACCGTCTCACCTCAGCTTATTTCTTGGTTTACAGTTTTTTTGTTTTAAAAGCATAATTCTATTAAGACTCATCCAGAAACAATATGAAATATTAGCTAAACTCGAGTGCTTGTGCCACCTAAAAATAATATTCCTTTTGCAAGCAAGGATCTCCATTAAAGTTTAGAGGCAATCCTTGATATGAATGAACATTGGAATAAAGTGATATTTACTACTATAGTTCAAATATGTATCATTGAAATCTTACCACCAATATTCAGTATTAGCTTTCCATATGAGAGAAATATACATTGTGTTAATGAGTTTATTATTATCTTCAAAAGTTTTATAACTCAATTTTGCTGATATTAGCTACTTAATATTTTTGAGGAAAAAACCATAAATTAAAATATTTCATTGTATTGCAAAAAAAAGTTTTTTTTCATTGCATTTCTTTTTTTTTCCTCAGCTTTAAGGAGGTATAATTGACAAATAAAAATTGTATATATTTACAATTCATGATATTTTGATATATGGACATTATGAAATGATTATCACACTCAATCTGATTAATATACCCAGCACTCCACAGTTACCTTTATTTTTTAATGTGATGAAAACATTTAAGATTTACTGTCTTAGCAAATTTCAAGTATATAATATATAGAAGTATTAACTATAGTCACCATGCTATACTGTGGATCTCGAGAACTTATTTATTTATATAACTGAAGCTTTGTCCTCTTTGACAAACATCTCTCAAGTTCCCCACCCCCAAACCCTGTGGCAACCACCATTCTATTCTCTGTTTCTATGAATTGGATTTTTTTAGATTCCACATACAAATAAGATCATGCAGTTTTTTGTCTTTCTGTGCCTGGCTAATTTCACAAAGCATAATATCCTTCAGGTTCATCTTCTTTGTTTCGAATTATAAGATTTCTGTCTTTTTTTAGGGTTGATATAGTCAGCCTTAAAATATTCCTCTGTGTGTGTGTGTGTGTGTGTGTGTGTGTGTGTGTGTGTGTGTAATCCTAGTGTGTGTGCATGCATATGTATATATGGATATGGATATATATAAAATCATTTATTTTTCTTTTATCCATTCATCCACCAGTAGACACTTAGGTTGAATCCATATCTTAACTATTATGAATCATTTCTGTATTTTTCACATTGGTTTATAAGAAGAATAGAACACTTTCACTTTTAGTCCCAAATGTTTTAAAATGCAGGCATTAGGGAAAATATACATTTCATTCTTTGAGATGTTGATATCTAATAGATCTTGAACTCCAAAAAAAATATTTCCCATTACTTTTGCATTAAGAACAAACCTAGCTTTGGACTAACATTATCCACTTTTTGTTTTGTCTCCTAAAATAGCATTGCTTATTCAGATAGCACTTGAACATATTTTTTTATATAATACCCGTCTATGAGATGGGTAAATTGATTTACATATATTAAGCTTAAATTGATTTACATATACTAAAACAAAATTCTCCCAATTTCACATAAAAGGAAATATAAGGAATCATTTCACAACATCTTCCAACTGTTTCAAGTGAATTTATCTTAATGATTTAGTTGAATGATTTATCCAGTGCCGTACTAGAAGTGTAAATGAAAAGTACGACGTGTAAAAAACTCTTATTTCAGTATTCATTCCACAAGTTCAGCATTTCCAAACTAGTACTTGGAACAGATTATAATGTTAAGTATTTTAAGTTTTAGTACCTCAAGATAAATTCATTTGTTGAATGATTTAATGTTTAAAATATCCTAAATTAAAATATTCAAAGTTCCTTTGCTTTCTTATTGAAGTTGCAATAACTTCAACTCCCTGCAGCGTAGGGTCCATCAGGATAATATTTGAGAATAGAAAGAAAAATACATGTTTACTTACCCTCTGGGATGCTCAACATACTAAGTAATTGTCTTTAAGATATTTAGCACTGAAAAAAAGTTTGAATTTCTGGGAAATGTTAGAGTTGCCATTAATTATACTAGCCCTAAATCCTTTGAAAAAATGATCATTTTCAGGAAGTTGTGTCAGATTGCTATAATGGAAAACAGCATTAACATGCTATAGCCATTCTAGATAAATCCTACTTCAAAATATCAGAGAACTGCTTGTCTTTTTTTGGGGGGTGGGGGGGACCTAACATTCAGTAATACTTCAATAATAATAACAAAAAAAAAATAGTAAGCAGAGCTATATATCTAACCCCAAAGAAGCTGAAGACCTTAGCTATTCCTCAATAAGTATTTCCTTTACCCACTGCCAGTACACACAAGGAACCTTTTCTAAATAAACTTACCACACCAGTAATCAAATCTAAAACATCACAGAAATAAGTTGACATCCATTATTTGCTAACCAAACAAAGGTTTATCATTCTTTTTCTATCTTTTCCTTCACCTAATCTGCCCACCCCAATAAGTTTTCAAAGCTTCTTTAACGTCAGAAACAGTCATTCCTAGTTTATGTCAAAATCAGTGCTTTGAAAATTGAAAGTCTTTATTCCTTTCTGTAACTGTTTTCATTTTTAGGCTAAAATTACAGAGTACTACTTTTTTTGGTTCCTTCTAGCTCCTAATAAAAAAATTTTCACATTGAGAATTTCTAGTAGTAGTTTTTACAAGATTAATCATTCCATTTAATTATTTTGTTATGAGTTGTTTAACATATTAAATTGTCTAATGTTTCTAGTCTCTTAGTATTGCCTCTGATTTTTTTTTTTTTTTAGTGACTTAATATAGTCTTTTAAAGGTTGTTTTCATGCTTGTAGCATCCTGAATGATTGGCTAGGTTTAAAATGTTGCTTTTCTTTCTAGTCCACACTAAAAGCCATTGAGTGTTTTAATTGCACATAACACTAAATAAAAACTTTGTCAAAAAAAAAAAAAAAACTTTGTCTGCCACTTTTAAAAACAAACTGTGAATGTGAAAATGTCTTCTGATGTGACTGCTTTATTAAGACCAACCAATAAAGCAGTTTTAATCCAGAAGGCATGGCCTAAATGTTTGTCAGACAGAGTGTGCAGCAGCAGATGATCTTTATTTTACGTCAACCTGACAACATAATATATAAAATCACAAATTGTTTGAGTTGCCAAGATTTTAACTAATTACTCTTAAGTAATAGTCTATTTTAGAAATGTTAACCAAACACTAGTATTTAGAAAATGCCATATTATGATAGAATGTATATTAGAAAAGCTATATCAGAAAAAGCTGGAAGAGTAGAGCAATAAACTGAATTAAATGGGAAAAGATATTAATCTAAAGAAAAGCAAACAAAAATCAAGTATTTTTCTTAAAGAACAAATAGATTCCTAAGAACTTGAAAGAACTTTTCAAAAAGCAAGATTAAAAGACGTACTGAGAAAATAAGAAACAGTAAGGTAAAAATCACTCATTTTAATAATAGCTACAATGACCTTAATTGAATAAAATCTAAAAAGTCACTAAATGTAGATGTTCACTGGTTTGAATTTGTATTTGTATAAGACCTATGCAGTTTTGACTGAATTATAATCTATGATTGTACAATATTAGGACTCCTTAAAATATTTGCATATAACTTTGTAAGGTACTCAGAGTTTCTGTGTATGATTGCAGATTATATTAAAAATCTAAATCATACAGTAGATTATCACATGTTTTTCAATGTTGACTTTTAAATGTTAAAATAAATGTAATACCAATATAAGCCACAGGGTGGGAGTGAAAGGCAAGAACTTGTGTTAAAGTAGCTTAAATACATAATTACAGTATCTTTAAAATGCTTGCTAAATGCTTCGGAGCTATAGCTTGGTTTTCTTCCTCCAATACAGCTGCATTCCTCAGCAAAGACTATAACAAAATACAGAAACATGGATTTAAATGTATAGACCAATAATGGGAAAGTACAGACATATACAGACATACATACGCACACACACACACACACACAATGATTTTTTTTCCTCTAAAGTTTCTGGGTTATATCAGGTGTTACTGATATGATCAGAGTAGCAATTTTGAGCAATATGTAAATTTGAGGAAATTCCTTGAGTTATCAGTATTGGAAACAGTAACTTAAGAAATTACCAGAAATACTTTATGTCTTCATCCTATTGTTTATCGTTCTACCTTCATTTTCCTTTTCCCTTGATAGTTCTTATTTAAAGAAAAAAAAAATCTGTGTAACATAAATATATCTAAATAAATTTAGGTAGCTTGCAGACATATTTATATAGATCTATAGATATATAGTTATCTATATAGATGTATAGTTCTATCTGTATATATAGTTATATCCATATAGATCTATAGATAGAACTGCAAGCTACCTAAACTTATTTTTCATTGAGGAATAATATGAGTTTTCCATGTGTTTTCTGTTAACTCATTCTCTTTGAGTTTAGAAGCAATTTAAAGTTGTGATCATTTTGTATCTTTAAGGAAAGAAGACAAGAGGTTTCTTCTCCTAGAAAAGAGACTTCACCAGGGAGTCTTGGCATTCCTTTATTCCATGAAAGGTAGTTCTATATTCTTTTTCACCAACTCTAAAAATTATAAATATCAAAATATATTCTTATTTACATATTTTTAAATGTTAGCATTTGTAACAAAATAGCAGTTCCTTAGAACTAGAAGAGACCAATCTAAAGCTCTTCCATGTTAAAATGACCTAAATAAGTCATACAATTAATAGCAGATGTGGGTCTAAAAATTAGGTTCTCTAAAGACCTAATATTTCCATAGACCAAGTATTATGACTACCTTGTTTTATACAGATTGCTCTTAATGCGAACCATTAATTTAGGAGTATTTAATTTTCTATTCAGGATGCTTATAGAGAACAAAAATCAATACATTGAAATTTCTAATGTGAGAATGAGACAGTCAGCACAAGTGTGATATATGAATAAGTAGATATGCTAGTCTGCATTACATAGTATTAGAACTTTTTATTTTTCTCCTGGCTCTCCAAACATTAGAATTTTTGAAGGGGATGTTTTCTAGGAATTTAAAATATTTGTTTAACAAAAATTAAAACCTTTCAATAATTATTTTGGGGTAATAAAAGATGCTATATTAAAGTTAATTATGATTTTAAAATATTTGAAGCTATATCCTTAGGTTTTAAAATATTGATTTATTTTTAGCAGATATATAGAGAAGACTTTCTGGGATATGAAAGAAGAATTTCATAGAATACGCATGCTAGCAAAAGCACAAAAAGACCACTTAAGCAAACTTAATATATCAACCACTGCAAATGGTAAGTTTGACTTAATGTAATATTAATATTATTGGTAGTATTTATTGGTTGAAATTGATTTCTTTTTGATTGTGAAAACATTTCTAAGTGCTTATTAAGGGCTAAGGCTCTGCAACTTGCATCTCACACCACTTATAATTGGTTAAGTGCTGTTTAAGTTCTGTAGTGTATTACATTATGTAATTGGTTTTTTCTCTCTATTGTGTATGGTACTATACATATTGAAATGAATGACATAATTACTAATCTTCTTAATGAGAAGTTTCAACCTGGAAAACATACAAAATAAGTATAGGATATATCTCTCAAAGCGTTCAGTTGCTATTTGGGGGTCTTATTAAACATTCATATGTTAATGAGCAATCTTGAAGCTGCACTACCATATATGAGCTAAGTAAAATTATAATATCAGGGCTTTTTTTAACTTTTGCCTGAAAGTTAATTGAACAGTATGGATAGATTCTTGTAATTTAATTTGAGAAATAAACATTACCTGTTTCATGAGGGCCAGTTCTGTTGGAGGCACAAAGTACAAATTTAGTATTAGTATAAGAAATAACTTAAAAGGAATGTGTGTTGTACACATGTGTTGTAATGTGTCTTTTAAAAGTTCCACCCTTCCCTAAAACCCTAGACTGGCTTTCTGGTGTTTGCATGAGTAGTTCAATATAAATAGCAAAATACTAGGGATTGAATCTGGCTACCAAGCACTTCATAAACAAAAGGAAGGTAAACTGATCACTTATGATAAATTTACCTTTACTCTTGTGACTTGAGATATTTCTGCATACAAGTCCCAAGAGATGTGATTTACCATTTTCATTCTGAAAAATGTTGCTGCAGTGCTAATACCCCTTTAATTAAAGATCACTTTCCATTTCTTATAGCTCTTATATCTAGACTATTTAAAAGTCATTCTGTAGAGTAAATTCACTTTTTACTTACTACTGTCATTTTATTTTCAGAAAAGGAACACAATGTGGTATTAGAAAAACAAAACAATCTTTGTAGACATAATTTAATGCTTCTCCTCCCTCCTACCTCTCAAAAGGGCTCTAATTTTTCCATCTTAATTTTTGTCATTTTCATTAGAGATCGATCTTTTGTGCCAACTAAAGACAGGACTTTTGAAGTAAAGGAATTATTTTTACTTAAAATATACTAGAGATGTAGCACCTAGAATTCATAAACATGCTTTTTTGAACATCAACATCTTATCAAAACATTGGAATGGTGATATATTCATTGGCCCTACCCTGTCATCAATGGCTTAATACTTTGACCATTTTTAAATTGCACAGGTCTAAATCTGAGTATGTATCTGTCAACTAGAACACTGAGTGTTTAACTTCAATTTCTTTCCCACTAAAACTGCTTCCTAACATTATTCTTAAGCTTTACATTAACTGTCACAAATAATAAATACAGCATTATTCTGGAAATGTTTTAGTTCTGTTGTGCTACCAACTTGAGTGAAGTAAACCAAAATATCAAATATTCTGCTTCTGACAATAGTAGATAAAAGGGAGAAGAAAGAAAAAAATATTTTGGGAAAAGGTTTCTTCTGAGGTGTTACAGAATTGGGTACTCAACAGTTGGTTTTCCTTACTGTTTCCTCCTAGAATTTCCTACTATTCTTAAGTCTACTGCCAGGAAAATGACTACTTGAGAGTTAATGGACCTAAGAACCTTAGAATACAAAGAAATCCTGCTAAAAAATTGATCTTGTTCTCAATTACTGTACCTTTCTTTCCTAGTCCCAGATTATCTAGTAAATGTAGACTATTACACTAACCTCTGTAGGGAAGAGAATACAGATTCATTCAGAATGCATCTATTGAGGGCATTCTATGTGCCAGAGAATGGCCAGGGTACTGGGTATAAATGGAAAACAAAACATAGTTTAGGACCTCGAGAAACTTCCTTTAATGGGAGAAAGAGAGGTATACTTGCAAATACATCAGGCAGTCTGCAGAGCATGTGCAAAGGTCAAAAAATAAGAGAGAAGGGCTATTTTAGGGAGCTCTAACAAAGTTCATTATAGTTGGAGGACAGAGTGAAACAAGTATGGAGAGAGATAAGAGCATGGAGAGGTTACCAGGAGTCAGTCATGAACAGTTTTCTATGACTGAGGGTTGAGGGCCTTGGAAAGCCATGAAGAAGTTTTATTAGGAAAGTAACAAGACCATATGTGTACTTTAGAAAAACTAAAGGAGGGTGGGGGGGAAGCAATCTAGAGAATGTATTGAATATGAAATAAATTTAGAGGCAAAGAAGCAGTTCCAAGGCTATTGTAATCCAGTAGAAAATGGTGTATACTAAAGAGAGGCAGTAGATATATAACAGAGTGAACCAAAGAAGTTGGTTGCATTGTACTGCAGTCATGTCCAAATAGAAAATATCACATTGGAATGTGCTGTAGCATGAGACTGCAAAGACTTGAAGAAGGGAAAAACTGACATTTGTTAAATGCCTACTAACCTGGACTCCGCAGGGTGCTTTGTATATCCTGTATGCTTAAATTGGTATGATGGGTTAAATTTTCCATTTGTGAATGTACAACTTCATTAATGACTACCTTTTTAGAGAGCTAATTTAAAATTTTTTTTACCATTTATTCATTTAATGAAAATACCAACTTCCAACCTCACTGCCTTCTTGAAGTAACATTATAGAACATAATCGATCTTTTTCTGATGTCTCAGGATCATCAACTTGGAGAGTGCTTTGATCATTGGGTTTTTTGTTTTGTTTTGTTTTGTTTGCATTGAGAAATATAGCCCTTGTTGGCCCCACACTAGACTGTGGTGTTTTCTGAGTTCTTACATCTGCTTTTTTGTTTTTCTTCTCTCCTGATTTTAGCTTTTATTGATATGTATATCTCCCCTCAGCAATATGTACCCCCATACCTTTTAATTTGCTTCTTCTAACCAGCTATGAGCTGGGTTAACTTAATCAAGCTTATTAGAATAAATCTAAAATGAGAATAAGAGCAAAATTTATGTGTCTGTGAAGCTCGAGGTTCTAATTCTGACTCCTCAGAAGCTCTTTTTACTTACTTTTTAGCTTTTGCTTAAGTCCTAGAGAACTGGATTTAACTTCTAGATAAATGAGCTACAGAGGCCCTAGTATCTACCTGAGATCTGCCTGTTATCTACAGAGGCCTTTTTAATCTATAATAAGATAAGAAAATCTTATATTCATATGAAATTTTCTAAACATACATCCCAAAATTTCATCCTTTTTTTTGCCTCCACTGTCTTCTTTCTCCCCCACCACTACAACTCCATCACATAGATTATTGAGAGTAGACAATAGCTAAATTGATTGGTGATATACTTTGTCACACAGTGATATTAGGAGAAATAATTGACCTAATTCATATGGATAATAACCTATTTTATATAGAGATATGCCTAGTAAGGATTTTCCCTTTTAACAACTTATTTGTCAGCAAGCTCACAGTTGCAGCTTCCATTACTGACAAAATGTTTAAATGTATACACTACACGCAAATGTTTTTTATGTGTAGAGCAGTTGAACTGTGAAAAAGATACAAAGCTTACAGCAAAAGACCTGGGAAAAGACAAAGCAGTTAAACTGAAACTAATAAGCTACATTCCAGCTCACCCGCTTCAAGCCTGCTAATATTTCTGTGTAAGATGGTAGCAAATGTAAAAATCCCAATTGTCTTCAGTTGCTATAAAAACTTGCAGGAAAAATAATACTCATCTGTCCAAATCTAATTGAACATTCAGATTGTTAAGAATGATTGGAATGTGACTACTTTCCTTTTGTGTTCTTTTCCCTGTAGAAACACAATGCTCGATGCCTATACAGTGTACAGATAAAACAGATAAACAAGAAGCGCTTTTTAAGCCTCAGGCTGAAGATGATATAAATAGAGGTGCACCATGCATCACATCTGTCACACCAAGAGGACTGGGCCGAGATGAGGAAGATACCTCTATTGAATCGCTTTCTAAATTTAATGTCAAGTTTCCACCTATGGACAGTGACTCTACTTTCTTGCATAGCACTCCAGAAAGACCCAGTGATCTTGGTCCTGCCACATCAGAGGCTGTGTGCCAGGATAAATTTAATATGGAGCTCAGAGACAGCCCAGGAAACTTTGTTACAACAGAAGAAACTTTATTTGAAATTCAGGGAACTGACCTCATAGCTTCAGCGATACAAAACCTTAAAACAACTGACAAAACAAAACCTTCAAATCTTGTAAACACTTGTATCAGGACAACTCTGGATAGAGCTCCGTGTTTGCCACCTGGAGACAATAATGCATTATATGTAAATACATTCCCACTTCCGGACCTATCTGATGCACCTTTTCCTTCACTTGATTCCCCAGGAAAAGCTGTCCGAGGACCACAGCAGGTAACTGTTTTGCATTAACAAATATATTATGTGTGAACACACGTTTTACCAGACAGGCACAGCTATGCATCTCTTTCAGGTTTATCGGAAATCTTTTGTAAACTAATGACTAGCCAAAGTTAAGCTCTCAATAAAAGATTCTATAATAAATGTCATGAAATTATAAAAGATGAATATGGTAAAGCTCTATAATAAAGTGTTTTAAAATTTGTCACATTTTAAAATACATGTTAGCTTTATCCATAACTAGCATGTGTCACTTTTTTAGTCCCTTATTTAAAACCGTTTTTACTTACCATTAGTGCTATAATAAGATTCTTTATTAAATTTCATACTGTGAAACACATGGCATTTTTCTATTAAAAAGTTTGTGTAGATCATACTCATCTTTACAAGAATGCATAGTTTTGCGTAAGTAAATAATTGCATGTATATTCCTATTTATCAAAATAAGTGACCTTTCAACTAATACTCCTAACTGCATTCTCAGTTATATAGTACATAGATATGTACAGTTTGGTTTTGGTTTTGCTTTCTAATCTGGCACTGAATATGCAGCCTAATATATTTTTTAAATAGTTTCTGCATATGTATGCTTTTAATCAAATAGCTTAATATTCCCAAAACTTGCGGATGACTCACAGTCCCCCAATCAAATACTACCACCCCTTTTATTCAGGTCCTATCACAGGATGATTCTTTAAATAAAAAATAAAAAAAAATTAATGCCTGAAGGCAAATGAAAATATATAATTCATAGAATAAACAGACACTCATGATAATACAGATTGGTGTAAATGGCTATATAACTTGCAGACATTTGTGTGATTTCTCTGTCTTAAACAACTTGATGAATGCCCTTTGGCTTTATAAGTACTCTTATAGGCTATAGACTTTTAAATCAGCATACAAAGGAGGCTATAGTCAAGCTGTGATATATTTTAGTAGTGGGGAAAACTAGGCATTTCTGACAATAAGCTTTAATTATAAACTCACTTGTGTTCTACATTGTACGTTATTTCACATCATAGTCTCAGTTATAGTTACTACTAAATGAAGCAAATTAAGCAATTTCATTTATTGCAAATAGAATGCCCGTGGAGCTGTGAAATGCATCAGTTCTAATGCTTGTTACTTTTTTCTCCATTATGTCTCTTCCTTGTTCTTTTACTAGTTAGTCTGTGCATTCATGTTTCAGTAGATGGCACCCTGCATTGTGCATTTGCTTTTTATGCTACAGCAAGGGAAACAGCTGGTATGTGATTACAACTTGATGGAAAAGTATTCAGCTTAAAAAATTCAGGAGAATTGGTGTTGAGCTGTCACAAGACATGGGGCATAAGGTTAGATAATTGATATTTTGGCAGAAAAGGCAAAATTAGTTTGTTATGAAGGCCCTGTATAGGATTGAAAGAATATTTCTGAAAATGGGTTTTTAAAAACACTTTGATATTTTATTTGTATTAATAAAGCTAATATGATAAATATAAAATTCTTGAGTTGTTGATAAGAGGAGTGAAATTGTGGTTACATATTTCAGATTTTTACTTATCAATCATTATTACCTAACACTTTTTAAAATACATCCAGTTTATCATTACAAAATCTAAAATATATCAACTTATATTTGCTCTATGTCATATTTTTCCTATTTTTGCTGAGTCAGTGATTGAGTCCCAACTGAATTCTATGAAGAGATCAAATTTGAACTAATAGCTCCTAATAGAGAACGATAAATACATACTTTGAAGATAAATTGGCAGTAAAAAAATTGGCTCAACAAATTTAGAAGCTAAGTTGCTTCTAAGTCTGTTTATTATTTTATAGATCTTATTAAGAATTATTTTAACATAATCCTTTATTTCTATCTATATCAATTTCCCATGAGAGTGGTGTATATTAATCAGTTGTACCTTTTGTTTAAAACTGCAAACAGTAAAATTTTAATCTAGTTAACTAATTAGGTTTTTGCTTATAGACTCACAGTTATTACTGCTTTTATTGGGGAAGAAAGATTTTTCTAAAAATCATTTTACCCCAAATTTCAAAAAATATATTTTAAATATTACTATTTTGTATAATAAAGTTACTACTTCTCACAAAAAGAATTGAGTCAGTGTTATTATAAGTCCTCTGTACTGATATTTGAATGTATCTCGGTACTTAGACAGATTTTGTATATTTACACCAACTGTACACAGCTGTCCAGTAAAAATGTTTATAAGACAGCGATATCATGAAACCCAAATGCTTCAATTAATAATATGTATACTGTTTATGTAAATGATTGGTTAACTAGAATGAAAGAGATTGGGTAAGGGAATGAAAACTAACACTGCATCAAGTGTTAGATGAGGCCGTTACTTTAAAAACATATTAGTAATACCAGCACAAAGGTGTCTCTTTAAACTGACTTTTTGAAGTGATTGTCCTCAAAGTATCAGAATTTAGCTATGTCAAGGTAATTTACCTATGTCAAGGTAAGAAAGCAAATTCAAAAAATAATTTGGTTTATAACATTTTAGGAAAATAAAATGTTCCAGTCAACAAATATTTACTGAGCACCTACTATGGAACTAAATGCTGCTTCTTGCCCTTCTAGTTTTTAAAAAACAAATAAATAAATTCAATTATTTAAAGGTATTTACGTGCTGCCTCTAATAGGGGTGATTCTATTGAATTATGATTTTCTGTAATTCTTGAACTGAGCAAATATTGATAGGTTTCACTTCATTCAGCCTCAAGAAGGAATAAAGGCCAAACTATGTAACAGGAGAAAAATAAGAAATCAAAAGAATGCATCGATGTTAGATTTTGTTGAATGATTAAATATTTAAAGTTTCAAAATCCTGATCAATGGAATTTCTTTAGTACTTTCAAAGAGAAAACTTCTTTTCAAAAAGTCAAAACAATATCGATTTTTAGGTGATTTATTCATTGTGTATTTACTTATAGTGAAATTTAAATAGCTCTTCAGCAAAATGCATGTACACATATACTATGTCCAGTGTACTATGTATAAAGGTCCTATAACTTAAGGTTTCTATCATAAAATAGAAAAGATAGGATTTAATTTTTTAAAACTCTCAGTTATTGACTTGTTCCAAAGCTACTGCCTTTGTGATAACGGGTATTAAAATAGGCTGGTGTTAAAGCTGTAAGATTTTTTAAATATGTGAAGATAAAGTGCATAGACATGTATTTTAAGTGATTCTTCATCAAAGTTTAGTTGTGCCCTTTTTGAAAAAGAATCGAGTCCTGTCTCATGCTAACTCTATGGAAAGGTAATTTGCTTTCTTTCATATTAGAGAATTTTATATATGTGCATATAACCCATTCAAAAAATTTGAATTTGAATTTGAATGCAAGTTGATTTTACAAATAACAAAATGTTTTTGTTTGTTTCCTGCAGCCGGTTTGGAAGCCCTGTCCTAATCAAGATAGTGACTTATCGGTACTAAGTGGCACAGGCTCAGAACTGCATATACCTCGAGTATGTGAATTCTGTCAAGCAGTTTTCCCACCATCCATTACATCCAGGGCGGATTTCCTCCGGCATCTTAATTCACACTTTAATGGGGAGACTTAAGAAGCATTTGAAAACAGACATATCAAGCTCTGTGTGACAATTTTGGGTTTGTAATACTATAATAAACACTTGATTACAAACTTAGTTGAAGATCATATACTGAACAATCTCAGATATTTGCATTTTTCTAAACTTATATTGTAACTTTTATTATCTTTTAAAAGATCATTCTGTACAAAACTAGTTCATTGTATTCATGTTCAGTGTTTATCATAATTCAAAATTATGTATGTGACTTACAGAATTGTATAACCATAATTTATGTTTGTTTCAAATATCTAAGCTTATTGCTTAGATTTTTAGTTAGATCTATTGAATTTGGTGATGTCACATGTTTATAGGGTTTTTTCATTTGTTTTCATTTAAAAAGTTAGATTATTTATGCTGTAGGTGATGTTCTTTTTGAATAAACCTATAACAGAATAGCAGACAACTTAAACATCTAAATAAATACCAAACCTAAAACATTTGTTGCCCAGTGATAAGATCACTGGTAGAATTATTTAAATACTTTAAGTTTTTTAAATAATATACGTTTTTAAAATTTACTGTGTTTATAGCCACATGATGAAATGATTGAAGTATTCAAAGAGTTACTTATATTGTATTCATTAATGTGTTCTTTGTTCCTGAGTAAAAAATATAAAAGAAATCACATTTCGGGGAAGTTTATAAAATTTGTTTTCTTTCCAGTAACTTAATAGAAGGGTGATACCAGATCTGGCAATATTTTATTACAGGTGGATCACTTTGAATTTTTAAATTATTTTTCAAACTCGACTTGCTAAAGAAACATTTCTGTTTAATGGGAGCAAATCTAAAACCCTATAAAGACTATATCCATATTTATTAATTTATATTAGTAATGTTCACATTCTTGTTGAGAAATTTGTTATTCATTGTTAGCAGCCTGATTGATAGCCATAGGAAGACATTTAAGGGAAGATACCAAATTCAGAAACTTGCAGAATTTTATTTAAAATGACATTTTCTTTCATTTTTCTTCCCTCTGATTGTCTTTTAGGGCCTGCCCCACCCCACCCCACCCCACCCCTGCATTTTAAAAAATGTTTAAAAGCACGACTTTCGTTTTATGAAGTAAACATTGATTTGCAACTCTCAAAACAAATTTAAGCCTTCTTTGGAGAATGTGTTTTGAAACGCCAGAGGGTATAGGATGAGGGAATTGGAGCAGGCCCCTGTGCCACAGTGAAGAGCCTTAACTTAAGGAAGAATGATAGTGGTCCCTCAACTTCTCAGGGTGCCAAGCACATCACATTGACATCTTCCTCACCAAAGTGACATAGCGATTATTAGATAGTCACTGTGGAGGGTTCTGAAGCATGTACATCTTTCTTTCATTGCCACTGGGGCTGAATGGAAATGCCTAGACAATTAGCCAAGTCTTTTCCCTTCTCCCCCTACCTTCCACCCACCCAGCTTCCCCTCACTCCTCTCACCCACAAATAAAACTTCCCAGGGTGTACCAGCCAGGATATACTACTGTACAGATCTTGTGAAAGAGGATTCTTTTTCCTTCTTTTCTAGAAGAGGTAAAGTCCCTCTCACACAGTTGACATCTGCTAGCCTGCTGACAACCGAAAGAAATTGTAGTCCAGAAAGTGACTCAGTTTAAAGTGTATCCCTGATTCCTCCTACAGTCCACTCATTTCCCACCTTCACGACTTTTAGAACGGGGAATTCTTGTTTCCTTTTGGGTTCCAGTGCTACCCCAACCTCCAACTTCCGAGGCAGAGGCCCCCTCGGGCCACGGGAGTGGCAGCCTGGTGCACGGGCTCCTGTCCCGCACTACAGAGGTGGCGCTGGCTGCAGCTTGAAAGGTGGAGTGGGCACCCGCCAGGTATCTCCCTCTGTCCCTTATTAGAGTCGTGCAGGGACTGACTCTTGGCATCTGCTAAGCGTGGCCGGGTAAGAACAGCTCCCAGGTAAAAAAGCTGCACACGCAAAACGCTGAGTCTGAAAAAACCACCCCCGCCGAGGCGAGGCAGTTGTGAGCGGGATGCCTGAGAAGTGGGAGGTGAATGTCCTCAGGAGGGCCCCCCGGTGCAGCTTTCCCCGGAGGCTGAGGCTGCTGCCAGCGGGGACATCTGCTTTCTTACACTCCCGCCTGGCTCACCCCGCCCCCTCAGCCCGGGTTGCGTGGTTATTTTACCAACACGGGGGGGAGGGAGAGCTCGAGGAGGTAGAAAAGGGGTGGATGGAAGCGCAGGAGATATTCTTCCCAATCCCCCACATCCCCTTCTTTTGCCTTCACATCTTTTAACCTTCAAGGTAAAGACTTTACAAATATGAAACGATAAACGTGTCCGCTGGCTCTAGGCCCGCCTTCGACTCGCGGGGCTCTCGGGTGCCAGGCCCTCGCCCTCCTCTCCATCCTCCCCGGAGTCCGGCCGGTTCCGGAGGTTCAGCCGGGCCGGCCGGGTGCGCCCAGCCTGTGGCGCCTTCTCTCTCCGGCTGCTGCCTCGACAGCTGCTTGTAGCTACAGTAATTAGACTGTCAGTGCTTGTTAGAGAGGAGAGGGGAAAACACGCTTCTGACAGCAGATTCCGAGACTCCCCAGTTTGTTAATTTCTAAGAGATCTTTAAAGCATTAATTGAGGTCTCCCCAACTCTCCCCTCCCGTCCTTCTCCCCAACTCCTCCCTTCCCAAAAATATCTCCAGGAGAATTCTCTCCGCGTGGAAGCAGTGTTTCCCGCAAAACTGCAAGCCCGCCCCCGACTCACGCACGCACAACCCTATTTTACATCTACATATAGATGCACACACGTATCCGCGGAAGGTTAACTCCGCGGAGGCCTCGTCCAAATAGGGACCGGGATTGCATTTAAAATAATAATAATAAAGAAAGAAACTAGGAAGGAGGGGGGGGAGGGAAGCAGAAGTCGAGAAGAAAAGAGAAAAGCAGCAGGCTGATTACGAGGTGTCAAAACTGCCAGGAGCAAGAAGGTGATAGCAATCAGGGGTGAGAAGAGTGCGGCATTCGTGCGGGGCAACTAATTATCCGTCTCATTTGAGAAGAGCAGCATTTGAGGCAGCAGCGTTCGCCTGCTGAACGGTGACAGATTGGCGCGGAGGAGAGGGGAGGTGTTAAAACAATGGAGCCGGGCGCGCGAGCGCTGCTGCATGCTAATCAGCCCTCCCTCCGCCTGCCTGCCGCGCTCCCTCCTTCCTCCCGGCCTCCCTCCTCCGCGCTCCCTCCTCCCGCCTGCGGCGCTCCCTCCTTTCCAGCGGGCCCGCAGCCGCCGCCGCCACCCGCTTCCTGCTCCCTCGCTTTCCCGCGCGTCCTTCCCGCCGCTGGCAAGTGGAACCCAGCCACCGCCACCGCCACCGCGTCCCTCGCGGGCCGCCCCGCTCGCCCCGCGCCGCGCAGCCCCCCGCGGGCACCCTCCGCTGGCCCGGACGGCGAGCGCGCCGCGGGGAGTGCGCCCGGGGCCCAGCATGACCGAGGGCCAGAGGCCGAGGGCCCGCGTTCCCGGCTCCAGGCCTCGGAGGAGAGACCGGGGAACCTGCATTCTCGAGCCCACTTGCTTTGCGCTGGAGGGCTGCACGCGATGGGCAGCGATCGGCACCCCAAGCGAACGCGGGAACGGCGAGAAACGGCCAGGGGCGTGAGAGGGTCGGGGCCAGAAAGGCAAGGAAGGCCCCTGGACAGACGGCCGATGCCCCCACCCGGCCCTAGCGCGCTGCCACCACGCAGGCCTCAGCCCGCCCAGGGGCAAAGTCTCCCTCGCTCGTCCCCCTGCCCCCCAGGACCCCTCCCCACCAGGCCATAACTACACTACACGGTTTAGTAAGTCCGGAGAGGAAGACAAAGGGCCTTGGCATGAGTTGTGCTTCCAAGGCTTAACCTCCTGACTCCGAGACTATAAGGACCCCCAGAGAAACATCATTACACTGTCATCTGAAACCTTTAAGAAATCAGCCACTCCATCCTCTGCTGTGGAGAGTTGGAGGCCCTCTTAGAGGACCCGGGACATTTCGGGTTGGTCCAAACAATAGGGTCGTGGCCGCCCCTCGACAAAATCCACCAGAACCTTAGTCTCCGCTGAGAAGGGTCTCCCATACCTGTTGAGGCTGACCGGGGACCTGAGGTTTCCCATACAATTTCCTCCCACTTCTGAGTTTAAATGCTGACGGCTGAGCTTAAAGTTTTTGCTTAAAATACACGTTTATTCTTACATTTACTATTACAGATTTACATAAAGTACCCCTAGAGATTAAAAAACATTGAAGCATTAAGGTTTTCATGGTTTAAGTAGGTTAAAGGAAACAGCTACAGAAAACGAGTAGGAATTTGGATTGAATGAGAATGCAATTTCTTCTAAAGGGTTCCCTGCTATTTAGTTAACCAGGTGTCAAAATTAACATAAAACTTCCTTCCCTCAAGCCATACATGGGAAAAGAAAAGCAGCTGAAAGATAATCCATTCTATGTGATTTTTTTTCCTGCTGACCTTTACCATTGCATAACTTTACAAACCCAATTGTTCTTTTAAATCAATTTAAAATGGGAAGATTTGATAAAGCTTCATATATACATAAAGGTTTCATTGATATCATTGTCTCTACCTTTCTGTCTGCAATGTTTCATAATAAAAGTACAACACACAAAAATCACTTGAATAAATGTTGGTATTTTATATCATATTTATTAATCTAGTCATATGAAAAACTACAGAAGCACAGAGAGTGAATAATTTTTCCTTTTAGAATGTGCCCAGGCATACTGACACAACAGCTAAATCTAAAATTGTTTGGATCTACTAAAATAATACAGAGTATTTAACAGTTTTTAAACTGAGAATTTGTAAAAGTTACATAAAGAATTGTGTGTAAATAAATGTTAATGCCTTTTGGTTTCCACTCTTTGGAAAACTACTAAGCCGACCTCTCTGCCCTTACTGCATCACAGACTTTTCAGTGCTGGAGTATTATCTAGCATTTAGAAAACCCCCTGGCATCTGAATCTTTTAAAATAGCAACCTATGTAACAGGAAAAAGAAAAATAACTTTATATTTATTACTGTAAACTTAGAGACAGAAGCTTCATTAGCATCAAAATTAATTTATTAACTACTCATCAGCCTTCATTTTACAGAAGCAAGCTATCTTTCTGGGGCAGTGAATCTATAGATTTTAAATAAATTTAGTTCAATTCTATATTGTGTTATGCATTTCTAATCAAATTTGTTCCCTTCCAACAACTTGGTTGTTATGGGTTAAGTGTAATTTCTTCTCAGTCTCTAGACTTAGCGAATTTGCATGATTGTTTTAATGGTGTATTTACCGATAAGTTTTTATTTGCACATAAGGACAAAAAGGTGAAGTGAAATTTGGTCCCCGTGGAAACCTGTTAGGTTCCCTGAACATATGGCTCATTGGGCTGTTACTTCCTTTTTGAAATCATTTTCCAAGATTTTTTAATATATACATCAATTTGACACCAGTTATAAAGAAAATATATTGGCTTTGAAGATGCTTCCACCTGGGGTCTATCTCTTAATAACAAACCACCTAGTCAGGTGTACCTCTCGATGTACAGGTTTCCAGTCTCCAAGAACAGGGCATAATTTGAAAATAGTCAGAACCAACAGTTGATTTACACTGTCTTTGAAATTAGGTGTTTCTTTGCATTCTGAGAATGCCACAATTGATTTGATTAATACAGTCGAGGGGTGATTGTTTATCTTTTTTCGAAAAGCTATGCATTTGGAGTCCACAGTATTACAATGATTTCTCTCAGTAGATACAAGTGATGTAAGTATCATTTACTGGAAGTGTGTGGTGCCAGCTTAAGACTTAAGGGGAAAATCACAGCACATTGAAAAAGATGTAAATGTTCAATTGGTAAAAAAGGGGGGAAAACCCGTGCTAAAACATGTGCCTATTTCCATTAAGCTTAATTTACTATTCAAAACAAGTTTTTCCTAATAAGCTCTATTGTTTCTTTCTGTTTTGTAAAATTTAATATGTGTGAGACAAAAACCAGATTCAGAATGTGAATGAAGTCTGTTTAGCAAAAGCCTTTTGGAGCTTACAGTTCAAGGAGGCCCTCAAATTAAAAGACACCTCACCATATAACATTGATAGTATAGTACATAAGGGAGCGATCTTCTTAGGTCAGTTCTAGAACCAGTTACAACTAGATTGCTAACTTCCTCTAGCCTCAGAGTTCCTTGTGGATGAAATCAGTACACTGAAAGTGCAACAACCACCAGAATATTCAGAATGATGATACACATATGTTTACTGAATAGCTTTCACATTTTGCAGTCCTTTTTTAGCTATTTTTGTAACCTTTTGAGACCTTTCTTAGGTCTCAGTCCCCAAATAGGATTGAAGTATAAGTCCTCAAACATGTTATTCCCTTATTCTTTCTATACAAGGTTGTTTGTCTTTAGGTCACTCACACTTCTCCAAAGTATTTACACCTGATTATGGAACCCCTTGATGTTGAACTGGTATCCCTTATTTGAATATCCCCTTTGAATCTGGAATGCCTGGCTAGCCTGGAATGTATCCATGCTTCCTTTGTTGTTTAGAACTATATCATGAATAAATTTTTAAAATATCATGTTTATATCCTCTGGAAGCAGTGTGTCAAAGATGAGTTATTGCTTATTAATTAATTCAGGGAATAATTATTTTAGAAATAAAATCTTAAAAATTGTATAACCCAATCTCCTTTTTATGTGGATAAAACAGAACAAACTATGTCTAAAGAGAATGAGTGAGTCCTTCAAGCCCATGCAAATAGCTAGAACCCAGCTCAAACTCTCAGGCCTTTCGATCTGCTACTTTGCCATAATAATCCCTCACTTCAAAAAACATACACTTTTTCACTGGCTTTGTACTTGGCTTCGCAAGAAACTTAAATTATTGTATCACAAGTCTTTTGTACACAAAGAGACCAACGATTATGCTAAACCACAGAGACAGTAGGAGCCTGACACTACCTGACCATGGGGTGTTGTATATTATTTAGGGATTATCAATTTATCACCATCCTAACACGGGTGCAGAACATTTCTGCTGAGAGGAAGAAGCACCTTAGCACTGAGTGTTGAGCCTTTCTCATGTCTGCCCCAATGAGGAAACAGCGTGTGTTGGATTTTGTTTTTGAAGCTTGAGATACAAACTAAGGTAGGAAAAAAGGATTTGTACCTCTAAAGCATGGAGTTAAGCCTCACAATAACACCCAAACCACAATGGTAACTTTTTAATAGTCCAAATTCTAAACTAAAAGTTCTATGGGAAAGAAAAAAAAGTAAACCAGTATGAACTGCAAGTGTGCATATGTATTTTCTTAATCTATTAAACTGGAACTGGGACATTATCTAAACCAAATATTTCATTTGATTGAAAGGTTGGCCTTCCTGAGGAGGTCTCAGCATTATATTACCTTTCCTGGATGGTTGGTGAATCAATTCTGAAAACAGTTCTCATTAAACAAATAGCTTTCCCTCTTTAAATGTGTTAAATTGCACTAATAGTAAATGAGAAAGGAATATCCTGGGCGGGTGTATTCATACAACTTCAGGCAGTTGGCTTAAAAGGAAGGCAAACTCAATGGAAATCCAGAGATCAGTAAGGCAGACAAAGTTTCCTTGAAAAGGCTTTTCTTACCTGCACAGAGGAAGAAATGCCAGCAGCAGGTTTTTTCCATTATACATCTCTGTCTCTGTCTGTCTGTCTTCCTGTTTCTCTCCACTATGCAAAGATCCATCGTTTTGTTTTTTCTTGGGGTTTTACCATTGGCGTTTTGAAAGTTTTTTCTTTCAACATCTACAAGGTCTGGATGAGCACTATTTGTAGGTTAGAGCACTTGATGAACTTCAAAGCAGATTTTGCTCTACCCTTTCATCTTTAAAGTTTTCAAGTTCCAACTTTTGTTTCTTTCAAAATAAATATCAATGAGTAATATGGCTCTATAATAAAAGTTCAAAAGCAACATGTAATCCTGACAGGAGAGTGCCACTACTCTACTTCCATACTTGCTGTAGTACCCTCTACTGGCCTGGAAAGGAGCCAACCTCAGGAAAGAAATGGTGGTCCATTTTCTAGTCAACAATGACACTGCCACTTCCCTCCAAAACATAGGGACATTTTCAAGCGTTTCAGTCATTTCTTCCTCTTCCACCCTCCACTGTGCTTGGAAAAGTGCTCCGTGGGGATGACTCCTTTCCTTTGCAAGGCAAAGTCCCAATAAAAAGGTCCTGAGTATTCTGATATGCATCAGAGAATGAGCCTTGCTTCTTGGTTTCTTCAATAAAGTATTATTTAGTTATGATAGCCAGGTTTAGCAAATGAAAACACAGGACGCCCAGTTAAATTTGAATTTTGAATAAACAACAAAAAAATATTATTACAGTATGTCCTATACCATATTTGGCAACTGTATCTTTAACATGTCACTGACTATCAAGATGTAAAATCAAGTCTTAACCGATTTTCCCCTACTGTTTTGCTTTTTATGGGTTTTTTTTTGGGGGGGGTGATTAGGGGTAAAGCAAATATCCCTTTTTGCGTCCAGAATTTTTTCTTCCTTTCTTATTCGGCGGGGAAAGTCTCAAGGCCCTTCAGTTTCTCTCAGCAGGCTCTGTACATACTACTCCCCCAGATTTTGACTGTACAATGTTTTTTTGTATTGTGTTTCAGTGTGTTCATGTAGTCTCTTCCATGAGAACGTGAGCTTTTCAGAGAGAGGGAATGCGCATCCCATCGTTTCCTCCCTTCCAGAGTTCCCTGGCGTCTTCGCCTCTCCTTCCAGGCCGCCTCAGGTGAGTCAGGTGGCATCCGGGAATTCCTCACTCCCACCTGGGGCCCAGCTGGAAGGAGGAAACGGAGACGGGGCCCCTGGGGGCGCGCGTGAGGGGACAGGAGACAGCAAGGCGGGCTTTCAGGCCCTGCAGCCCCGCACGCGGCGCGCTCGGGATGAGGCGGGCCCTGCCCTGCGGCTTGGGCCTGAGGCCTCCTCCGGGCGCGGGCACCCTTGTCCGGCCTGCTGCCCCAGGGGGCCCCCCAGCCCGGCGAGCGGCGCGGGGCACCGGGCGCCCGGGGTCGGGGAGGCCGGCGAACCTCGGTGCTGGGGCGGTCGGGGGGGGGGGCGTGGTACCCAGGCCCTTCCTGGACCCCGGCCGCGCCGCGCCTCCCTTCAGCCCGGGCGATTCTTTCCTTCATTTGTCGCATTGTTTGCATTAATATGAATATCTTGTTCTGTTTGTTTTGTCTCCTGGGAGCCAATAAAGCTGTGAGTTTTTTCTTTACACCAAATGCAGCTCTACGGGCGATCAATCAATGGGTAGTCTTCGGATAATCTGTGAGAGTGAGAAACCTAATAAAGCTAGCGACTAAAAAAGGAAAACAGAAATCTATTTTTCTCTTAGGTTAACTACGTCAGGATGAGTGTGTTCCACTTCTGCTGCTTGAGGTGGGTTTAACTCTTGTTCTGGTTCCTTTTTCTTTTTTTTTTCTTTTTCTTTAACAAATGGATTTGAATGTCAAGATGGGGGCGGGGAGGAGATCTGAGGGGAAAGTGAGAAGAAAGAGAAGAGGGCTGTTTAGGGGCCTCTTACATTTCCTGATGATTGGTGGGTTCTTGCAAGAAAGGAAAGACCGCACTTTGTAACGTCCCAGAAGAAAAGAGAGATGTAGGATTCCAATAAGATGCACTTTGGCAAAGAGGTCCTTCCTTAGTTTTCCAAGTAGACAGGAAATGTAAATTAATAAAGAAGTTAACTAGGTAATGATAATAAATCAAGTAATTATTAGTGTCCCCTACCCCAAACACTTGTTTCCTCCCGCTGGATGCTAAACTCCCAAAATGCATTTTTGGAAGGCCCCTCAGCTCTTCTGAGCAATGCAAGAAAGATGAGAAAGATTTGCCTTGGCTGCTGCTGCAGATCTCACAGCACAATGCAACCCAAATCATTTATAAACAGATCAAAATAACAATCTGAATTATCTAACATTCACAGCTGAAGAGCCCAAGATTATGTGATGAATTGTTAAATTGCAGTAGCATTGTTTTGGATTGCTAATTAAAAAAATAAGCAAACCCCATGACTCTAGATATGACAACTGAAAATACCCACAAATTATTTAATAAATGAAGCGTCTAACAACTTTAACACTTCCTGGTCGCCTTGCTAATAAATGTAATTTGAGGTAGATTTTTTAAATCTTCAATCTAAACAGTGAATTCATTACACGCCATTCAGATCTCTGGATGCCTATGGACTTCTTGGAATTAGGTGTTAAATAGACAAAAGTGAACCAAACTGCCTTTAAAAGCACAGCATGACCATGTAATTCTTTTTCCAGTTTGTGGTAAAAAATGATGAAACTTCTTTCCAAGTAGCTATCACCCAGATTTAGTGTGAAAAGTAGTGTAATTGTAATTCACGCCATCAGGGTCTATCGCTGATAGACGATCAGCTGTTCTGTAGTGGGGAGAGGCTTTCTTTTCAAATAGGAAAGCTGCCAAGTGCTCTGCGATACCTCCAGCAAGCTTATCGGATTGAGTTCAGAGCCAAAACAGCAGCTGCACACATATGCAAATTGGCAATTAATAGTATAACATTCTGGAAAAAAATGTTTAGAAAAATTTTTAAAGAAAATAGAAAGAAGCTACCTGAACATTAACCTTAACTGTAAATGGGACTTCTAGGATGAATGACTAAGGATTAATTATCCTCTCTGGAGAGGACTTGCTCTTTATTGCCTTCTCTCCTACAGATCAAGTCTTTGTTGTCTTGCTGAGTTCTGTCTCTTTCATGGAACACAACAATGGACTCTACAGGAAGAAGTTTAAAAATAACTCAAAAGCCCTTAGATTTCCATTCCAGAAAAGAAGGAAATTAAGTCCTTTTTGTTGATCATTCTTTCTATACACAGAGATCACAAAGCAAGAGCTTTAGCATCCTCCTGGAAAAGACATTTTGTTCCGGATGTTATCATCTTCTTCCACTACAGCTTACAGTAGGAACAGGCTTCAAGTCCTGGGGTGCTGCCTGTCTCTGTCTTGGTTTCTGTCTGTCTCTTCCTCCCAGTGACAGGAATGCTGCTTGTATGCTTCATGCAGCAGTTTGCAGAAATCCAGCAAGATTTATGGTTTCTGTTGCCCAGCATGTATAAACACAACATTTTCAAATATTTTTTAAAAATTATACGAACTTGTTAAATTTCTTAACATTCTGGCCCACCCCACCCCAGTTCTCACACACAAGTACACTGTTTCTCTGATACAATCATAACAATAGTTGTGGCTGGGATTAGGTTAACAACCTAAACCCGAAGAAGGGCCTGGCATTTTCACAGCAGGCTTTCTCTAATTCTTTGAGTCTTCCTCTCCCCCTAGCATGGGGGTGGGGGTGATTAGCAAATGTTTCAGATAATCTGTGAATTCTTAATAGTCATATTTCCATGGTTGAAGATCTGCCTGTTTCTGGGATGTGGCAGGTTTTAGAAACATTGGTGTTGGAGGTTTTACAGATATTTCCAAGTTTCAGGAGTTTGAAATTTGGGTCAGGAGCCTGATTCCCTTCAATATGTAAAGGTGAAGGAGGTTTTATTTTGCTTTATTTTTCTGGATGTTTCAGGATGAGATTGTATCAATCCTGGCTGTAACATGTACCATAAATGCAGAGTTTCAACCATTATTTCTGCCTTTTTCTCCTTTTATCACCTACATTTCTGGCATTATTGCAAATCAAGTGTGCCTTTAGTTTAGAAAATTCTCTCTCTCTCTCTTTTTTTCTTTTTTTTACATTTTAGGAACTCAAGTCAAAGAGAAATTTTGAATTATTAACAATTAGTTGAAAGGATATGGTATACTTTTCCAATACAGGTTTTGAAGCTTGAATACCAAATTTTTAATAGGAAATTCACCCATGTGAAATATAAATACATTTGTTTATATTTCTTGGAAAAAGGATTTTAGATGACTGTCAATTAAGCATCCAGTCCATTTAGAGTACAGAAAAATTGAGTCCTAATTGGAAGGACAAAAATCCTTTTCTCTAACCAACTCTGGATCAGTAGATGGCACTTTTCTAAATATTTTTGATTAACAGAACTTTTTTTTATGTCTGATTCCAATAGAAGTATCCAATGTTCTGAAGATTATAAGGAATAAGAGAAAATTTGTCAAGTCTAAATTTTACTCATAAGTAAGGTATTTTTCTTGTGATTAATTTGCATGCATTTTTAGACATTTCTTTTTTCTTGTGACTAAATGAAAAGTGGTTTAAAATGATGTAGCAAGTCAATTGAAAAGTTGCTTTTGAATAAAACAGAACAATAGGAATGCCAACTTTCCTTCTCTATAACTTCATTAACATGGTTGTATAGACATTTGCATGTAAAATGTAGTTAACAAAGATTACACAGAAGTAAATTTAGTCCTTTAGTGCCTACCTCTATGGTAAAATCAGACCATTTGGCATAGTTTGAAGTCTTCCAAGAAGCCTGGTTTCCACCTGGAAAATAAATTACTAAATTTGAATGTGTTACTTATACTATGGTGAGTTGTCTATGTGTTAACATTTTATTTTAGTGCATATACTAGAAATTTAGAGTTTTCTAAAATTGTCATCTGTCAAGGTAAAGAATTATAATAATATAATTATACCAGGAAAAAGTGTTCTGACTTTAGGTTATTTTGGTACTGTTACAAATATGATGCATTTTTTTTAATTCAAAATGTCACAAATTCATATTTCATTGTCAAATTTTGAGATTAATTTAGATTAGCTATAACTTATAACCAAAGTTTATGTTCTTCATATTTATTGATGCACAGATAATGCTTTTGCACAGTCTTCAATGTAACACATACACACTATTGCGGTCTCTAACTACACTTAACTTTGTTCCATATGTAAGTGGAACTTTATCTCAAAATTGTCTAAGAGTTTGATAAATACAGAATACTTATCAAGTCATTGTTATAGTCTCAATTCAATATATTTTACTGTTATAAATCATAAACAGTTTGTGTTATAAGAACTATTTTGATTAATCAAAAACTCTATGTTGTACAACACAAAGTCTCATAATGAGATGACTGGGGAGATGTCACGGATAGAAGACAACACTCAATTAACTTATCCAGACAGAAAATGTGAAAGCTGCAGGTGTACACCGTGGAAGGAGATGAAGATGTGGGACCCTGGCTCAGAAAAAATTTATTACCACGGCTAGTGAAAAAGTGAAGCCATGTGTCTCATTAAAATGTATCTGTAGGATTTTCTTCATCTGAAAGGAGAGTGCATTGATCTCCTAATTGTAGCAGTGTTTCTTTCTGAAGTGTAACTTTTCTAAGTTGAGTCAAATAACCAGAACAGGTGTGGTGCTGGAGCTCTATACTCTCAAGCCTAGGAACTCTATAATTCACTACAATATATGCAAATATGTCTAATTCCTATAGCACTTTTCTAAGAGTTGTAATTTCTATATTTGTCATTTTTTTATTTGTAAGTGCTTTGTGAATCCAGATAAATGTATAACAGATACCACTTTCCACAGGAGTGAAAAGAATAAAAAATTGATTCATATTTAAAGGTGCTATATCTGAGCAATATGGTGTTAAAATATTTTATCTTTGCACAGGACATTTGTTTTGAAGAATGTATCTAGAGGACTCAGGACATTTTCTATATAGTAAACTGAACAAGGAGCCTTTACTTAAGATGATAAAGGGTAATACTTTTAGAAAATTATGCCTCTAGGAAATTTACTTGGCCATTGGATTAATAGTCTAAGAAGTGATGATAGAATAATAATTTCTTCGTTAAATTCTTTCTCTGTGTAAAACACTTCACACATTTTCCCTCATTCAATTATAATAACCACCTCATGAGGCTAACATTATTATCTTTATTTTACTGACAAAGCAAATGAGGCTAAGACTAAGTCACATAGCTAATAATGGATGAGCCCCTACAGCTGTGGAACTCTAAAGTCCACGCTCTTACCATGTGAGACCATTCCACTCTCGTGTCTGAAGGATAGAGGGATGGAGATTAGGAAACCATCTCTTTCCTCTTAAAACTCCATTTTTTCTTTACTAAATCAAAAAGAGTCAATGAAGTAGTCCAAGACATTAGCAGTGTAGTTCAGGTCCCTTTGATTAAGAAGTCTTATACGACTAGAAACAGGATTGTTTTGGCACATGCATAAAGACTCAGGCGATCTACACATCCATCCTCAATTTTAGCAATTCGAAGCAGTTAGCTACACGGACAGTTTTGTATGCATTGCTAAATGCAGACACAAAAACTGCATTTGCAAAAAGAGGAAACCCAGTTAAACTAGGTTGCAAATTTGGCCCTAATTTAGCGTAGCATTTGTGATACATATAGGTTAGAGTGACATTTATATAATGGTGTGAAATATGAGAAAGTTCCAATGCTAGACACAAAGACTTTTTAAAATTGCTTTTGCCTACTTTGGTTAGTTTAAGAAACAGGAGGAAGAATTTGGTTTTTCAAGTGATGGGAAGCCTTTAAGGATGTTGGAACACTATTCGGTCCCCTGGGGTTCTGCCTGCTGTACAATTTTAAATGTCTTTTAGCTAAAAAATTGGCCAACAAGGGAAACATGGAGATGAAATCTCTTCTTCCTTAGCTTCATCTAGAAGCTATAGATGGCTAGTGTAATCTAATTATGATAATCAAATAAATGGTCAGCTTTTGGGGTCAGAACACCATAAGCATTCTCCTAGCTAATATTTATATTTAACTGGAGTAACTACCAAATATTACAATTTACTTTGGGGATTTTGTTCTTATGCTCTGTTGTAGACATAGGTTTCAGCTTAAGAAATACAGCCAGAAATGAGTCTAGATAAATACACAATGTTTTATGTAAATGCTACAATTATGGTACCTGAAATTCTTTCTATTTCTCCAATGAAGACCACTGGAGGGCAGTGTTTTCTCCTTTGGGACCAGTACCTGGTTTTAGATAAAGCATGGATGTGTTAAAAAGGCGTCTGGATTATGGAAAATGAGTTGCACTTCTCTTTCAGGTTGTGCTTGTAATTTACACCCCCCCACACACACCCTCATTTATGTGTCATTAGGTTGTTGCTTATCATTCTGCTAGCCAAATTAGCCATATCTAAAATCCTGAAAGAAGATCATGTACCATATTTATTATTTGGGAGTCTTTTAAAGTTTTACATTAACTATTTGAGGATTTTTTACAGCGTTTGTTTTACTAATATATATAGCAAATGAAAGAAGGATAGATGAACAATAAAGGTAGTTTTAACTAGCTGCTTTACACATTAGAATTTTAATATTTCATTAAGTTTACATTAATTTTATTTTCAATATAATATGTGTATATATATTTGCCACCAAATCAACAAGTCAGTATTTTCTAAAAAGACCAAATGAAGACTTTTCTTTGAAGTTATTTATCACATTTTATGATATGACTTATACTCTAGGGATAGTATATGGAAAAAACATTTACAAATTTTTTATTTAAAATGATTTATTGCTGAGTATTAAATTATAAAACTATACTTTTTGGTGTTCCCATTAAGTAAACTAAAGCTGGGTCACATAATATAAAAAGCCATTTAATCTTTACTTAAATGCATATAATGCTAATTAAATTTTTAAAGTTATAATAGTTTCATTTTTAAAAGTAAAAATATATTTTGCAAAAGACTGCTTTTTTTTTTTACAAAATCAACACATAATTTTATTGTAATGCTTTATATTTTCTGTAAAATGCCCAAAAGCTTACCTGAGTTTATGCCTAAACTGCGCAAAGGAACCCAAAGCAACCAGTATCTTAAGGAAAAACATAAATTTCAATGTCTGCATCAAAAACATTTGTTTAAACTGTTTTATTTTATAGCATTTCTAATTATAAAACTAATAAGTGTTTGTAGTGGAAATTATGGAAATAATATAATAAAATAAAAATCACCCGTAACCCAGCCAGTTAGAGATAACCACTGTTAATATTTTCAAGTATATTCTTATAGCATATTTTTCTGTGCAACAATATATGTAAAAAATTATTGGAATACATGACATCTCTCATAATGACCTTCACTTTTCACTTAAAATATATCAGAAATATTTTCTGTCATTAAAATTGTCCAACAGAATTATTTTGGATGAATATATAGTGTACCGTAGTTTATCCAACAAGTTCTGTAACACTATATATTTGGTGGTTCCTAATTTTCCTACATTATAAACAATGCTATAACGAACATCTAGACTATATTTGCATACAACTACAATTGTCCCCACATAAATTTCTAAAAAGAAAATTTCAGGGTCAAAAAGTTTTGGTTTTTTTAATACAAATTTTGAACATAAAGCCAAAATGCCTTCCAAAATAGAAGTGTATGAGAGTGTCCATTTATCTATATCTTCACCAACACAATGATTTTAATCTTTTCTAGTTTAATATTTGAAAACAAATTTTTTCTAGTTTTTGTTATTTTGATTACCTGAAAAATTTAATATATTTCATACATGAAGACTAGACAAAAAAATTTTAAATAGTTTCATTATGGCTTGATTTTTTCTACACATCATCCATTTTTTTCTATTGAGATGCTTTGTTTTTTCTTAATTTATGAGAGTTCATATAGTAAGGATAATAACACTGTGCCATACATTTTATAAGTATTTTTCCAAACTAATATTTTATTTTTTCCTTTTTAAACTGTCAACATTTCAAATGTTTTCATTAAAATTTCTACCCTTGCTTACATTTAGAAAATATTTCTCACAAAGATTAGATATTCAGTTATATTTTTTCCTACATATTTGATGATTTTGTTTGGTTTGGTTTGGTTTTCATGTCATGCATCTAATGCTTTAATCTGCAGTTTATTTTGGTTTAACGTGTGAAGATTTGATTATTCTTTCCAATTGGTAAGCAATTGTCCCTGAATATTTATTGAATAATATATTTCTTTCCTGCTGATTTGAAAAGATTTTGAGTCAAGCTAAAGCTTTTATATTTCAGGGTCCACTCCTGAGATTAATTTCTGCTCAACTGATTTCTCTATTGTTCCACCTTTATCACAATGTTTTAATTATATTCTTACATCTGATCTTGTAAGTCCCTCTGTAGTAGTTTTTCCCCCTGAAGTTTTCTTTGTCATTTTCCCCCTATTTATTTCTTATATACTTCATAATTACTTTAGTAAGTTAAAAATATTCACTTGAGAACATATGTTTTGCTGTGGAAAAATGCCCAAGATATATTAAGTGAAAAAAGCCAGTTGTAGAACTGTATGTATGATTATCCCTCCTATAATTAAAAAAGAAAAGTCAGAAAAAGCATAGAAGTATGTGTGTATGCTCATGTGTACATGAGTATGTGCCTTATAGATACATACAAAATTTTTGGAAGAATAGACAAAATAAACTGTTAATGTTACTTTGGGGGAGTGGGAATGGCTGTTGTGGGGAAGAGGAAATTTTGCTTTTTATTATAAGGTAGTCTTTAGGTAGCCTTTTAAGAAGGTTTGGATTTTAAAATTCACCCGAAATTCAAAACAGAATTACATTAAATTTATAAATAAATTGGGGGATCCTTATATAATATTGTCATTTTCCATACAGGAACACTTTCAAAACCTTTTATGCTTCTTTGTTAAATTTTATAAGTTTTTTTTTAGATGGGTCCTACGTAAGCTCTATAGTTTTTAGTTCATCTCTGGATTTATATGTTTATAAATATAAGTAAATTACATATCCATATTTATAGATATACAGAAATATAGATGTATAATATAAATATGTATATTACATAATTGCTTTTGTTTGTCAACTTAATTCATTTTATTGAAGACTACTCTTTTTTCTTTAATTGAGAAAAACTGTTGATTTTTTAATTTTCTTGACTTTAACTTTAAAAATATCCTAAAGTAATTGGTTAGTTCAAGTTAGTTGTTTAGGCTTTATGTGGAAATCCTCTAATTTTACTCAACGTAATTGTTTTTACTTATATAATTTTTAAAATCATGTAAATACAGCTTAAGAAAATAGCAATTATGAGGAATATTCTAAAATATAAATGACTGCAGAGTATAATACTTGTCACTTTCTTGAAAAGAAATGCAAAGAAATAATGAACAAAAATAATTATTATAGATAAGATTTCCATAAATAATTTATGAGAACCTAGACAAAGAAGAAGGAATAGATAGGACCTATTTTGAGTTCTCCAGACTTTTTTCCATATTTGCAGTAGAAGATACTGCTATTTTCATATTATTTTTTAAAAAAGTATTTTATTGCTATCATTCTTGACTGTAAGTATATAATATTCTCATTGTAAAAAACATTCAAATATTATAGGAAAAACTACTTTCTTATGTGAAGTTCTACCATAACCCTGTCATCTAGGAAAAACTGCTGTTGAGTATTTTGCCTATCCCTCAAGAATTAATTCTATTCATATATATTTCATATATTTATAAAATGAATCCACACTAAACATATTGTTTTTTAGCCTCCTTTTTTTCTTGTAATGTATATTCATTGCTGTCCTTTAATGTCCATAAATGCAGATCTTTATAAATAATGGCTACCATTAAAATGAATATTTTATTTCATGATGTTCCATAATTTATTTGATTAATTCTCCATTGATTAACATTTAGGTAATTTCCAATATTTTACAATGAATATTTTAAAACACATTTTTACATTTGACACATTCTCTTAAGAAGTGAAAATGTTAGATAGATAAGTCCGCATAATTTTTAACTTTTGATAATATTGCCAAACTGTCCTCTAAAAAAATTATAGTGATTTTGCTCTCAAGCAATTCCAATATTGACTGTTAATGTTACTTTTAAAATCTTTTATAATCTGATAGGCAAGAAGTGGCATTTCTTAGTTCTTTAATTTTAAATTAAGTATTTGATTACTAATGAAGTTTATTGAGTTTTATATTTTTATGGTTTGTTATTTCTGTATTTGTGAATTAATTTTCTACCCTACTTTTCTTCTGGAGTGTATATCTTATTATTGTAAATGGCTTCTTAAAGTTTAAAAATATGAATCTTTTGTTTCTGATATGTATTTCAGTATATCTCTGTCTTTTTACCTTGTGTCGTTTTTGCCACACAAAGTTTTTATGGAATCAAATTTATAAGTTATCACTGAATCCATTGTCCTTGGTATCATTCTTAAAAAGACATTCTCTATGATGAGATAGTGAGAAAAAACTCTCCTATGATGTCTTCTAACTATACTCATGTCTTTTTTCACTTATACTTTAAACCTATCTAGACTTTTTTTAAAAGACATAGATATCTAACCATACATTTTTTTCAGTGGTTAGTTAATATTCCCACAATCCATATTTTCTCCCCTAAGTTTTTAGATATATTGTAATCCAGGTCCATATTTTACCTTCTGTTTCATTTATCTGTATTAACATGATCCATATCAATGAGATTCTGAGAATATTGTTCAGGTTTTGCTGCAGTAGTATTGTGTAACACACACCTCCAAAATCTTAATGGCTCACAACGACAAACATTTATTCCTCTCCCATTGTTATCTGAGTCAACTATGACATTGCAGTGTTCTACTGGACACAAATGAACATTGCTCCTGGCTCCAGGTCAAATTTATGACTGTTCCACATGCCTTTTATCAGGCTGAAGTAATGACAGCTCCCCAGAACATACTCTAACAGGGCTGGTGAACACTGGGCCACACTTCTTAAGTCTCGACTTATCATATTCTCTTTTCCATCCACCCATTGGTCTGAGAAAATCATACTGCCAAGCCCTACGTGCACGAGAAAGGAAAGTATACTACATTCAGGGGGAAAGCATGCTAAGGACTTGGAGAAAATGAAGACTTGTAAATTAAATAATACTATTAACAACACTGAGATAATTATATTTTTTAGGTCGCAGGTCCCTCACTGTTAAAATATGGTTATTGTGAAGATTCAGTGATATAGATAATAAGTGTCAAATACATTGCACCTGGAATCTAGTGATTCAAGAAATGTGTATGTGTTTTCTCCCAGTATACTTAGCTTTGTGAGAGACTTTTAACATGTGGAAGGACAGAGTTGCTCCTACCCCATCCTCCTTTTACAGGATTTTTCTGACCATTCTCTATAATTTTTTCCACAGATGAATAAATAGACTTTTGAGTCTATTACATATGTTTATCTCATTAATTGCTTAAGAAAATACCTTCTCAATCTAGGAAATATTTAGAATGATGAGCAAGGGCTTACCATGAAGGGTTGAGGGGTTACTCTTGGGACTCATAACAACATATTTTCTGTTTATTTTAAAAAGTCAAAACTAAACTGCACAAATTTTTAAATGATATTAAATTAATTGAGGTAGTTAGGATCTTGAAAAGACAAACTAAAATTCAATTTAGTAGAATGATCATATAAAAAATTATGCTCAAAGCTGCCAATGAAGCTATACTAGAAACATTAGTGCAATATAAGATTATAAGATTGTCTAGGTAAAAGGACAGGAGAAAAAGACTTCAAGGTTTATCTACAAAGTACAAATAATCAACAATGTGGGAGAAAACAAACAATTTTTATGATTTCCTAAATCATCTTAAATAAGTAAGGGACAGTTTTTTCTCTGTATCATGTATTAATTAAAGTTTTGTTTTAAAATTACTTCCTGTTGGATCATATTTTTAAAAGATGTGGAGAAATTGATGAGAGTTCAAAAAACAGGAAAATAGCCAGAAAGATCTAATTTAGGTCCTTGAGGAAAGCTAAAGGAATTCACATTATTTATTCTTAAAAGGCTAGGTATGGCTTGATTAGTATTCAATTGTAAGATTTATTTTCAGAGAAAAGATGCAAAAAAACAGTTTTACATGACTTTGACTTTTATAAGGAAGCATGATTGTTTGTTAGGTCAAGGAAATACCAGAGATAAATATCAAGAAAGATTTTTGAGTTAATATTTCTGAAAAGAGAAATATTCTATTTTATAAGTAAGAGAATTGACAATGATCAATCTGGTTAAATTTCATTTGAAAGTTAGTGACAGGCCAGATGAACTCTCTAACACTGTGAACCTATGAATTTATCTCAAGTTGCCTAACACTTTAATTTGCATTATTCATTAATAAATTAATTCAAATATTTATAATGTAGTTTCATCATACCAATATATTGACATATTTATGCACATTTTGAACATGAAACAAAATAGTACTCATTTCTTCTTAATAATTAGCAATAGATGTATTAGAAATACATTGGTCATTTGGGGCTATTATTCCCAAACATCCAATAAATGTGGCCAAAATTATACCCATTCATTCTTGATTATAATATAGAATCTCTGGATTTAAGTGTATTTTTAAGCATTCCTTTGAGGCTTAATTTTAGAATTACATATTTTGAGTTGTCCTTCAAAGATTCAAGTACCCTTTTAAAAGTTATTTGTTAGTTCTGAAAACCTGATTTTTTTCAGGTGGCATCTTCAATGCATTTTAAAAGGGGTCTGCAATACAAAACCAAGAAATTCTCAGTAAAAGGTCAATTGGGAAGAGCTGAGACATCCTTTGCTTTCAGTCTTATGAGGCACTGACTGTTTCTTGTGTGTATGCATATATATGTATATGTGAGATGAGAAGTTTTAAGAAAGAATAAATGTCGGTTTTCAAAAATATAGTACAAACTTGTCAATTAATTTAGATCCAATGATAAGAAATGTGTTTGGTAAAAAGCAAAAATGAAGTAAAGTGATTTTTCTTTTAATTTAATTATTTGTCAATGGTTTTGAGAAATGTGTGTATATGTGGAAAACACATTCATTTATTCCTAGCTTAGTTCAGTGGTGTAACCTTTGTGCAAGAAAGCAGTGCATTTGCGTGTTATAATGGGTCCATTAATCCTGCCCAATTAGAAAAAATACTCTTTCAAAGCTACTGATTATATTGGCACTGATTTCATTTGGGCCCAAGTAAAGGCCTGTTCTCACTTGTCTCCCCGTTACTCATCTTTACCTGATTAAACGGCTTTCACTGCTCAAAAGCCTACAAATGGGTTCCACATTTTTTATTGCATTATTCCAACAATTAATAATGTCATATTTGCATGACTAATAGGCTGTCAAAGTGTGTTGATGACTGTGTTAGTTTTGAATTAGTTAATTTGAATATCCCTTAAAGTTCTCTTTGCATTTGAGCTTAGAGAGAATAATCCATTTGGAAGAGTGTGATCAAAAGTGATAGCTTTGCTTTCTTGGTCAACGAATCACCAGTGCATACACATAGGCTACTTCAATTTCTAAAATCAATTTTGTTTTAAATTATTTTGTATTCAAACATTCATTCCTTTTTTTTTTTTATAAAACAAAGGAGAAATTGCATCCTGGGATTCTGCTGTCAGAACTATATCTTAAGGGTAAGGTGGGTGTGTATGGTGTCTTGTAACTTACTGTCCCACAACTAAACAGCACATGAAGCATGGCAGCCCTCAATACTTATTTGTTGGTTGGATGAACTGACAATGTAATAAATAGTATCAAAACTGGCACTTTAGTTCTTTGAACTAAAAATTTTGCTGTTTTCAAAGCTATAGTTTAAAAGTGCATTTTCATTCATTGTAGTTGACAATTTGACAGTGTTCATCAAAATATAATAAATACACATACATTTGACTCAGCAATTCCAGTTCTTTGAAACCACACTATAAAATACTCCCACAAACACACCCACAAAGATAGGTATACAAGGCTACCCACTGCATCATTGTTTTCAACAGAAAATACTTGAAAGAAACTAAATGCGCATCATTGGCAGATAGTTAAATAGACTGAGATACATCTGTACTTGGCACATTATGCAGCAGTCTTAAAAGAAGGAGATAGATCTTATATGTGTGTTCATGAAAAAATCTCCAAAATTTATTGTTGAGAGTTTAAAAGAACAAACTCCTCCATTTATGTGATGTAAATGCATAAGAGTATGTTCTGAAGCAATAGATTCTACATTTTTAATTTTATTTACCTCTAGGATAAACAAGTACATTAATGATAAAATTATATGTTTTAAGGTGCTGATAAGTACTTTCACTTTATACTCAAATGTACTGGTGTATTGTTTTAAGTTTTAACAACGACTATACATCTATGTATTAAACCTATGATTTTGTTTAAAACAATACTTATTTACACAGAAAAAAAATTTCTCTGGTAATTAATTGTTAAAGTATAATGTGAAATATTTATAATTATTCTCTACATCTCTGCCTTTCTGCCATTCCCCTCTTCACATATCACACCTATTAGAAAGCTACAAACAGCAAAGTCGCTTAAAAAATAGAAAAAAAGGAAAGAAAGATATGCCTAAAAAATTCTTCAATAAGATTATGTCCCTCTTCGTTGGAAAAAATAATATATTTCCCTGCAACCCAGTGGATATTTCTCATATACATAGCATTGAAACCACCAGAGAACCTGGAGTGTTGGTCCCTCTGAATTAATTTCTAGGGAGATGCGACTGATCATTTATACCAAAGGTTAAAGATAGAAGAGTTCTTAAATACTTTTGAAAGAGTTGCTATAACCCATGTTAGCATTTTATCTGATTATCTTACATTGAATAAAACTGACTCAATTAATATTTTTAAGTACATCTTACATTGCTTTAATCACACTAGGTATTAATATATATTCATGTATGTTCTTTTGTAATATATTATTATTTATTTATTTGCCTACATGATGTTATTTATTGCTGAAACTAAGTCTTGTCCATACTCTTCTAATTCAACTATAAGAACTACAAATGCATTACCCATCTCTTGTCATTTCTAATTCTCTACTTTCATGTATACTTGTATACGCTCTAACAATTATAAAATTATTTCCCGTTTCTATCTATGTCATGATATGAGAAATATTTTAAATACTGAATAAGGAAGAAAAATGCTGATATATAATGAGAAGTTGCTTTCCAGAGAAAGTAAAATTTTAAAATGTTGCAAATGCTTAAACTTACTTGCCCTATGTAAATTCTCACTTAGATTTCAGCTATGGGTATTGATCTTCACTTTTCAAAACGCTTATTATCCAAACTAAGTCTTTCATTATTTTCTCTGAAGCTTGATTTAATCTGAACAGATTTCTTTCTTGAAAAGAGAAAAATTTTTTATGAATGAGGCCCAACGTTGTCTCATTCAATGACATTTTGAGCTGACTTCTAACATGAGACTAAGAAGAAAAGGTAGGCCTCACCTTTCTTATTAGCCTCCACAGAATCTGATCTGGTCAGTAAAAGAACTACAAACCAAATAATCATTTCACAATACTTACCAACTTTTTCTAAATGAAGAGGCATTATGCTAATAAAAATCTTATGATAGTTACCCCCTTCTTCTCTAACTAGTCAAATTCAGAAATAGCCACACATTTTCCCAAAGGAAAAATTTCAATTACACAAATAGAAAATAAAGTTGCTTTCATACTTTTTCCTATTCAAGTAGTCCAAGGAAGAAAGAGGCAGGTAAAAACCTTAAAGCAGGAAAATACAGCAAACAATAGTATGGCTTTTTGTTTATTTTCGATCACATATTATTTCCTTTACTCTTTAACTACTTCCTTTTTCTCTCCAAAGAGTTTTAATTCTAAAGTCAATGGAAAATGAAGATGTTGTTGCAGAACTAGTATAGTAAAAGACACATGAATGCTGTGGGAAAATGAGGGAAATCCTGTTGCTGTCTTTAACAGTCAGTCCTTCAGAACACTGGCCTCTTCTACTTTCTCACTTCCCACCACCTCCGATTTTAAGCAGTACTGCTGTCATTACTGGGATAAGCAGAATATTGATGCTATGGAAGCTACAACTTTTATTTAAATGTAGTTCAAATTTTTAAATAGTTGATGGTCTAATAGATGAAACAAGATAAACCCAAAATGAATTCATTTAAAATAAGCTAATATAGATTATTTAGTTATTCTAGTCATTTATTTGTAGATTTGCTTATTATATATTTATATGCATCCATTATGTAGTTTATGACATATGAATTCATGCAAATGAAAGTGAGGAAGTGGTCAATGCTCTGTATTAATCTAAGAGGAGAGTCCACATATCTCAACATGTGAATGGCTGATAATTCCACACTTGCAGAAATTTTTTAGATTGTAATAGACGAAAGAACTACTTGACCTTTTTTACCTCTAGAAATTTCAGTGTTGTCACAATAATGATTGCTGTCTATGGGATAACTAAATAAACACACACACGCACACACACACAATATACAATTATTATTGGCCTGTCTGCCTTAAGAGGAAAAACTTTCTTTGAATTTTTTTTCAAACTGAATTTTGGTGAACCAGAAATAACTACATACAGAAAAGAGAAAGTTTGTTTTCTGTTTTCCATTTCGTTACACAACACAGAGCAACGAACACAGTTTAACAACCGAATTCTACTTTAGGACTATTTTTCACGCAAATCTAAAGAATACGCATGGAAAGAAATGTCTCTGTTGTCAGCAGGAACAGAAATGTTGTTATTTTACTTGAAATATAATCAGTCCTCATGTAAACGTCATTCAAGAAAAGCCAAGAGCAAGAAAACTGCATCCCGTTTATCGAAACCACCATTTACCTTCCTAATGCTGATGACGTATGTTAGTAAGAATGCCTTTTAAAAATCAGCAAACTAAAAGGATTATATTTACCTGTATCTGCATGAAGGAATGAATGAGACTATAAAACTCATTTCATCTATTTAATAGCTAGCCCCTATTTCCATAGGAATCAAGCTCCAACACAGCTGCTTCCAATGATCTTTTTCTTGTCCTCATCGGGGTGACCTGGGATAAATACCCTTTTTGTTATTTTTTTTTTTTGTAATGAGGCTACTTCCACAGTAGTTCAAAAGCCAAATAATCTTGGCGATCGCATCTAGCACCAGTCTGGTTAAAGACATCTTACCTCCCCCCTGGGAAGCAAACAGCAAAAAAATAAGTCTTTGTTCAACAGCAAAGTGGGGAAAGTATTCGGAGCTGCGTCTCGAACTTGGTGCATTTTATTTCTCTCTAGGGTACGCTGAACACTTTAAACACATCTCCGGCCCTATTTTCTTGGTGAGACGGACAGGCCATCTACATGGTTTTCCTCTGCGATGAGAGCGTCGCCCCACAGAGGCCTTGGGCTCCTTTCCCCGACACGTGGGCCGCGACCAACACCTGCTGCTGGCCAGACGGCCACGTGCCTTCCACGCGCATCCCCCGGGAGGCCCGTTCCCCGGGGCGGCCGCTCCGCCGATGGAGGCAGGCAGGCCTTCCTGCCTTTGCAAGAGCCGGGCAGCAGCCACGCGCCAGCAGCCGGCCTCCAGCTGCCGCGGGGACGGGGAGGCGGGGTGCGCGGCGCCCCGCGCGGCCCTCGACCCCGCACCCGCCGAGCGAGCGCGCTCGCACCCAAACAGCAGCTTGTGTTTACGGTGCCAGCCCCGCTCCGGCGGGCGCGCGCGGCGCTCGCTCTGTGTGCATGCACTCGGAGGATCACGATCCGGAGGGCTGGAAACGTAAACACAAGCTGGCATCGTGGTGTGGCTGGCGGGTTTGCGGTTCTTTGTTTGGATACTTCTAACGTGGGCACCCTGGCAGGAACGAGCGAGGCAGAAAGCAGGACTGCGCTTCAGTGACTTCTGTCGTCTTCGTCCTCCCTCGGGTACACAGACCCGAGGGATCGCATCCGCTCGAGCCGGGGCCTCCCCCGCCACCATTCGCTTCTGGCCTAGTTGGCCACGCTGCGAGGCAACAGTTTCATTTTCAGATGCAGCCCTTTAGTCCTTTCGCCTTGGGTAACTTAAAGCGATTCTCCAGGCACTGTACTTATCATCTAGTTACTATTGGGATCAAAATCACGTGGCAGATTCATTGCAATGTTGTATGCGTTTAAAGGAGAACAAGGCTTTATGTGGCCTTGTTTTAATCGTCGCGAATTAGCAATGGTTCTTTTACCCCCAAATGCCGATTGGCACCAACATAACCCTGTCCGACAACACATCTACCTACTGTCCTTGCTTATGCGACTTTAGTTGTTGATTTTGGTGTGCAGCGGTTGCCCTCAAGAGAAATGTAAAGAGTGAAAAACCTAAAATGACAAGTTTTATTTTAGCCTAACATCTCCTTGCACAGTCTGTCCTTTACTTTTTTCTGCAGTTTTTCTCATTTCTCTTATCTTAACACTAAGCTCAGTCGTTGGCTCTCCACTGTGAACTTTGATTCTGAAGCAGATTTACTTGTACGGTGAAGAGAGATCATATCATTGCAGGGAGAAAATTAAAACATAAAAAAAGAAAGGTTTTAAAAAACTTATTTCCTGTAAAATGTCAACATAGCTCATTGTAGGCTTGACTTCATCTGTTTTCTTTTTTTCTTTAAAAAAAAAACAAACAAAATTTTCTCTTTGGAATTAAGTGTGCCATCACAACCAAAAATCAGTAACTAAAGGAACAGTGGGTAGTTTGGCAGATCCTTTTTCTTAAATAAAAATTACAAATTGATTTAACACCTATTGAGGCAGCCATTCGCCACTGTAAACTTATTTCTGACAACTGTTTCTTTTAGAATACAATAAGTAATTGAAAAACAAGTGATTTTCTCAATACAATCGAAAAGCAGTTAATATAAAGACAAACACAGACAACTCATGGTTGTAGACAGTTTTGATATTGACTGCAGTACTTAATAAGGGAATAAGAAGGTCTAAGCTTGGGATTTTTAATGACATGCCACTCAAATGGAAGCAGGCGATCTCAGAAGTGTTATCAGTCATTTTAGATTGAAAAGAAATAACAAGACATAGCTTTTAAGATATCAAATAATTCGCACAAAAATGCTGTACCATAACCCCTTGCCTTTGAATAGGCCAAACGTGTGCCTTGTTTGTTTAAAACCTATTGTTCTTGATCACTTCACAAAACTGCATCTTTACTAACCTTTGCCTGTACAACTTGACTGACCTTTGCTATCTTGTATCTTGATTATCTCTCTCCATGTGAGATCCCTCACCAAGACAGCTTGCAAGCATTTCACAAATTATAATAAAGGAACCACCTACATGTACATCAATACTGACAGATTTGGATCATCTTATTTTCACCTGATATATGTTGAGGCTCAATTGAAAACTAAATTATGGAATGAATAGATTTACTAGAAGCGTGAGTTTGGCCTTATCTTACACACGCATTTTAAGAACTGTAAGAAGCTATTTTGGAGATTCGATGCCTACAGTAATGTGTTCAGATATACAAATAATGTACAGAGAATTGACATTTTTACAAGTTTTATTCCTAATATATAAATTTATATCTTGTGTGCTATATTTCATAGAATGAAGAAAAAAAACTATGTTACAAGATTCGATAGCTTTAGACTTTTAGCTTTTAGTTTTAGAGATTTTTTTTTTAAATTCTTCATTTCAAATATATGATTGTAATTTTACAGAAAGTTTAAAACATCTTTGAGCCTACAGACATCCTTATTATTCCTCATAATATGCTTTGGCCCATCTAGTTTCTAATGTCATCACTTTCCTTAGCTACCTCATGCTATTAGTGTCTGTTGGTAGCAAATACAAATAAATAGATGTGGCCTGTTAGATTAGAAAGCCCATGACAAATTTAACTTGTGGAAACCAATGAAAAAGGTAAAGTGTGGGGGGGGTCAGAAAAACTGTACCAAAGGTCCAATTCTACATCTCTAGAGATAAGAGTTAAAAAAATAAATAAAAAGGATGGATGGAGATGGATGGTGGTGATACTTGTACAACAGTGTAAGTGTACTTAATGACATCGAGCTATACACATAAAAATGGCTAAAATGGTAAATTTTATTTTATGTATATTTTGTTACAATTTTACACATAGAGGTTAAGATTAACTTGATGGAGAAATTAGGGATTGACTCTAAGAACCTACTTGTTCGGCAGAAAAAGCAATTATGCTACAAGGATGCAAACATATCTGAGAAATTAGCAGAAAAATCAAAATTTCTTCCAAGTTTGCTGGCACAAACATGTAAAAATTCTGTTTCACTGGCATTCATTCGAACATAATTATCATGTAAGGTAGCCAAAAGATACTATTAAGGTAAGACAAAGTTTTTAAATATTTTTTAATCTCTCTATATATTTTTCTAACTGGTCACTTTTTTTTCAGTTATTTTTTAAAAGCCCATTTATATTAGCATATAACTTGTCTGTATGACTATTTATATAAATGAAAAGGAATAAAGTAAAAAGGAGTGAAAAATAACACTGCCTTAAATACTAATGAATTTTAAGTAGCTGAATTTTGAAAGTAAACTCTAAGTCATACTGTAGGGCCTACTTTCCCACTTTTTAATAGCTTTCTAAAAAAACTCAAACCTTGAAGTGCATGCAATTAGAAACATGCAACAGTGAGGCTAGGCTTAGTCACAGTACTATTTCAATGCAAGCTGCTTCTATTTTTGGTGTCCTACAGAGAAATAGAATTAGAATGTTCTAACCTCTACTCATTCTGTAGATGAGAGTACAAAGCCAACAGCTTAAAAATTGGGGCAGGGGGCTTCCTTTTTAGTCAATCCTTTCTCGTTTTATGTATTAGGTGACTACTTTACTATTATGTAGATGATTAAGAACAATTCTATCTACATAATCAGCTTCAAACTCTTCCGGACAGATTGCCATGAATGTGGCCTATGAGCATCAAAACATGGTTTCTGCCTCATATTCCTATCATCCTAATGGTTTTGTGCTCTAGCTGTATGTTTTTAAAGGCTTCTCCACGATTTAAAACAGAGCAATGTTACATAAATGTATAGAATCTCAGAGTTGGATGTATTTTAAATTCATCCAGTTCAAGCACTGATGCTCAAAAATCTCCAAGCGCTTACACAGTCTTAGCATTAATATTCTAGTGATGATGATGCTGACTTCGCTGGAGCTTATATAATTGACAACAGGAAAACTAGTAAATGAGAAGTAAATTACAATTTCTTCATCTGCAAAAGATTTATAAGGTTTAGGATTAAATTAAATGAAATAACCTATACAATCATGCCTAGCACAGTGTTGGAAATATATGCAAAAAAAGTTATATTTAAATCTACTTATATCACAGTCACTACTCTTTACGTTTCACGTATCTAGTGCTAGTTAATGTCACATAGCTTTTGGGGTAACTGGTTATCTGTTATGATGTTAAAGTTAAGGATAATGAAGTGTTGTTAGTCTAATACGATATAGAACCAGTTCACAATTTTTTATCATGAAAAAATAAAGCAGTTTTTATTATGTATTAGATTCTTGTGGTGTTAAGGTTATGACTGTACCATGGTATATTTACATAAATATTTACCTGTTCATTAAATTCAACTTCCCATTCACTCACTAATGCAAAAATCTCAGTTATAAACTATAAAAATCACCAGAAATTTTGGAATCTTATGATAGTCCCAATAAATCTTGTCTTCACAAGTGCAAGATTGCTCTTCTACTTCATTCATATTCTTTATGGAATAGATATTGAGAAGTATAAAAACCTATAGACTTCTACAGTTAAAATATCCCATATGTCTATTTTTTTAATTTCATATTCAGATATCAAAAACCCTATAAAACTTTCCTCTGGTAAAATTGCATTCAACTGGTTATTATAGTCTTTGAGTTATGTTTTTAAATACTCTTAAAGATTTCTAGTTTTATGATTATAATTATTATTAAAGCAATCTGAATTTAAGTAGTTTTGTTGAAGATAAATTAATTTACATTGTGAGTATGTGCCTAAAATTTCTTAAAGCAATTAACAGCTCTCGTTTACCTGAAAGATTCAGTTATCAGGTGCATGTCATTTAATATCAGTACATCTCTAATATCGATGTTATTTAAAGCCATACATTAAGAGTCATAAGCATCTGTAGTGACAGAAGAAGCATGCAGCAAAGCACTGAAAAACTGGAATAGAACTAATTGGTTTTGGTCTACCCACTTCAAATTAGAAAATAGCAACAGAAAAAAAATTAAACACTAAATGTATTCGTTAGGCAGGATCAGCAATCAAGCTGCCCACACATGATCTGCAATTAATTTGTAAATAAGAAGATTCATCACCTGGAGGATAATAAACTCTAGTTTTCTGGCCCAAAAGACTAGACAAGTAAAAACCACTAATGAATGTATAAACACAAGGGCAAGAATGTACATTGGCTGAGCAAGTGAGCATAACAAGGAGACTCTGTTTTTTTATTAAAGTAGACCAAAAGATACATGACACGTATCTAGAGATTTTTCTGAAGTGTTAACACTCCTCAAAACAGGGTCACTTAAAAGGCATGGAAAAGTATTACTACAGAGTACAAAGGGCAAAAGTTGATTTTTAAAAAGAGCATTTTAAAAATAAGTAAGGATCAGTGTAAAAGAAACTGAGATAGTTACCTTAATTTTAATTAATTCTTCATAATTGCATATTAGAAAGTCCTACTAACAAATAATAATCAGAATTGACTTTAGTTTACCATCTTCAGATGTGACTATGACCATGAAGAGATGTCCCCAAATGTTATTTATTGAGAAAATAAGTATTAAATGGAATTATCAGTATTGCCTTACTTTGGAAAAGGCTTCATTGTGGAAACTAATTTCCTTTCTCTAAGCTACAGTTGTATAACATCTGATTTTGAATCCAAAATAAAACATTCATCTGTACATCCATTCAAGAGAGAATTTCTTCTTTAGTGTCAACTAAGAATTCTGAGAAACAGAGAAGTGAAAGAATCAATTGGGATGTTTATTTAAATTACAGAGTTCTGGTCTCTACCTCATACCAACTGAAACACAATTTCTGGAATTGAGGCCCTGGAATCTGTATACATTTGTAACAATACCACAACTTGATTATAATGTATACTAAAGTTTAAGAATGATTTTATTGGTTAATATCCATGTTTTCATGAATTTCTTTAAATATTTTCTTTTCATAAACAAAATTACTTTTTCAATAGACATATGAAAGTACATTTTCAAAGTGTAAAAAATAAACCTGAGATTACTTATATGGAATTAGTTCTCCATCTTGGGGTCACTTAAATGGGATCAATAACATTATTAATGCTGAAATGAAAAGGAGAAAGAAGTCAAAGGAAAGAATACAGTAAACAGTATTCAAATTTTTGAATGTTGTGCACCTCAATTATTAATTAAAAATATAATTAATACTTTAAAATATATCACTTATTAAGCAACTTCAACTATCAAAACATCTCAGTACTCAAAATAGATGTCATAGAATCCTCAAAACAGATACCATACAACATACTAAAGTCTGTGTAATTTATCAATAGAACTTATATTTGACCCAATTTTAATAACTTTATTTATCTGGTTTATTTGATCATTGTACATTAGAGAGATAACAATATTTCAAAACAAAGCTTGGGGAAAAGGGTATTTAACTCCTAGAATTTAGTGTTAAAAAGTAATATCTGGAAAAAAGAAAAAAAATGCTGTTACAAAAGGAGCCCAAAAGACTAGACTAGACTAAAATACTGTAAAGAGTGAATTCAAAAAGCATAGTTATCTAGAGCTCTTTAATTTAGGGTCAAACCATGGGATCACCTGAAATACGCTTGTGCATTGCTGTAATTGATGTTTGTGGATGCTCACTATTTATGATCAGGACACAAGTTTATATGCTCTAGATTAAGAAGGGAGGTGTATATCTCAATTTAGAAAGACTTTAATCTAAATTTTCTAAAATTAACAATTCTTTAAGTCTTAAAGAGACAAATTACATCTATCATGAAAATTCACCAGCAGAATTTACCTCAAAGGAAGACGAGGTTGTTCCCAAATAGTTTTAACTTAAATAGATTGTGTTACTTAGACATAGGCGCCATCTAGTGGCAAAAGGCTATAGTTTCAGAGTAATTGTTCAGTCGTTGCAGTAGGACAATATGGAACTGGCTACATCAAGAGGTTTTGTTTAAGGCTTAAAATGATTGTTTATTTTAAATCGTACAGATTAGACTGAAGATAATTTATTTAATTTCAAAAGAATTGAGACTAGTGAAGATCACAAACTGAGGAAGAAGTTGAAGATGATGTAGGTAGGTCAACATAGTAAAGATATGGGAGGTATAAAATGAAAAATAAATACAGAGTTTAAAAAAACTTTATTGAATATTGATTGTAGATAACCATGTTAATGAGCCTAACATTGAATTTAAAAAATGAATGTGATGATTAATTGTGGGAATCTTGAAAGTAACATGGAACTCAACTATAGTAATATGGAAAATGGAAGAGGAGTTTATTGGAGTTCAAGCATCTTAAGATCCTTGGTTTAAGAGAAATGAGAGAGATACTGACTAAATTAAGACATTTATAGGTTAAATAGTCATATTAAGGTGTAAAGGTAATGACTAAAAATAGATTAAATATATAATGTACAAGCTAAATCAATTGATTTCCAGATTATGTTATAATTATAGTAACCAAAATGTAAAGTTTACTAAATGCTTCACAAATATTATGTCGTTTAATCCTCACAACAACTCTGTTGAATAAGTAGCATAATTGTCCTCAGTCTGGCTCCAGAATTCATGCTCTTAACCACTAAGCTAGTGTTTTATATATGTCTTATTTGGTTATCATTGCAATATATATCAATATTTTTTACACAGTTGAAAATAAAGAATAGTAAATGAGGTATGAAAAGATATACAAAATGCTAACAATTAGCATACAGAACTGAAAATCTTCATATTTTAAAAAAATCAGGACAGTAATATAACATTTGTCTTGGCAATAGGTGAAGGATGTGGAGAGATAGAAGCATCCCTAAAATGGAAGTACCAGAAACTAGAAATAGATTTGATGATATGTGAGAATTTATTTTAGGAGAAGGATGACATTTCAAATCAGTAGGATAAAGACAAACTACTTAATAAGTAGAGGAACAATTTGGTAGTAATCTCGAAAAATGTGAATTTGGAGCTCTACCTTACTCCTTTCATGAAAATAAAATCCAGATAGATCAGGATTTAAATGTAAAAGTCTTTGAAGAAGGAAGATAATGATTGTTGTTTAATAATTTTTATGCTGTGAAATCCGTTCCTGCGTATGTACAACCCAGAAGCAAAAGCAAAGTCATCAAACTTTTTTTGAAACTTTTATGCAGTGAAAAATAGCATAAACAAATTTGCAGAGAGTTCCAGGTTTTCCCACCCACCACCTCAACAGAGCACTTCTGCATTTATCTGCTTTGTCTATTGGTGCTCCATATATGATTCCATTTGACAAAATGTTCTTTGCTAGAATAGCAAAAAGAAGAGGAAGAGGAAAAAGTTGAAAACTACTCTTTGGTGGTGTGCACTGAGGCTCAGAGCAGTTAAATAATCTAAAATCACAAAGATAGCAGCATAATCTGGCCCAGACTTGTGCTGCTGCTGCTGCTGTTTACTATCCCTTTGTAAACATTAAACATTATGCTAGCCATTGAAATAAATTTTTTTGCAGTAATTAAATAGCCTATTGATTTTATCAGTTTTATTTTTTAATAGTTTTGGTTGGTTTTAAATTTTTTGTATGTGATTAATTACTTATAGCACTATAAAGTCTAGAAATGTGAAGGTTAGAAAAAATTGTGTAGACTTTTCAAAGAAATATACAATATGGGTGCTTCTTTTAGAGTTATTTTTAAATCCTTCCAAATGAGTAAAAAGTTATTAGAAAATTTTACAATGTAATAAAATTCCAGATTCCAAAGTACTTTATTATGAGGAGCTATCACCTTAAAGGCAATTTTGTACCACAGATACCATAGTTAGTATTACAATTCTAGCAAACCTTTTTTGCATGCTAGTCTCAGAAAGTCTCATAGAGTTACATATTATATATCTATAAAAGATTTTATATGTCATATGTGAATATTGTTTATAAATTTTTTGATCAGAACAATTAATAGTTCAATTGCTCTGTTAAGCATTAATAGCCCAAGTATATTTTGAAACATAAAATAAAAAATTATTTCAGTCAAGAAAAATAATCTGCTCTTTTAATTCTTAATCAAGTTATTTGTAGCCTCAGAATTGCCACTTTCAAACCTTTCAACCAACAGCTGAGATTTATTTAAAATGTTACCATCTATCGTAAAAACTCTTATCATTTTGTGAATAAATCTTCGTGAATGAGCTCATTTTCATCCAAATTGTGAGAAAATTCAATACACAGTAATTATAAAAAAAAATCACAAAATGCTAAGAAAACTAATATAAAGATGAAAAGGGTTTAGAGTGAACAAATCTACAAATCAAGCAAGTTCATTATTAAATACTTATAATCTAAGATTCTTTAAAGACCCAATTAATATCATCCAACAAAAAGGATCTTGTTTAAGCTACTTCATTAGAGGCTAATAAAGCTTTTGAAGTTTAACTGGAGCAATATTTTCTGATACTTAACACGTTTGATTTAATTCTCATATTTGTAAGTGGATCAAGTTTATTTTACAAAAGGTTCAGACTTTATGTAAGTTCAACCAATGAGTCACTAATATTTTTACTTTTAAAGTAGGAGCTAATTGTCCATTTGATAATATCTAAAGTTCCTTAACTAGATAGTTAACTAGATAGTTTCTCTTAACTTTTTGCTTGAGATAGTTGAATCTCAATTTTCTTCTGAGGACCTAAGGTTATGGTGATATTCAAAGCATATACAGTCCCTCTACTATGGAGCCTGGGGTTGAGTAGATAATAAAAGCTGACTTTTTTTTTATGGGTTTGGTGCTGTGCTAAATTTATTGTATGTACTATTTCATTTAGCCACATAATCCTGTAAGGTAGTTACTATTGTTTTGATTTTACAGATAAGAAAACTAAAGCTTATAGAGATCAAGTCACTTGCCCAAGGTAAGCATGAGATACAACTGGGATTTAATTCTAGAAGTGTCAAATATTACAGTCCAGATTAATGGTAGCTGTATAATAAGTCTTGAAGTCAGTTAGTATAAGCCTTTCAATTTTGTTCCCTGAGTTGTTTTGGTTAATCTAAGTCCTTTGCATTTTCATATGAATTTTAGAATCAGCTTGAGGAGAATTGATATCTTAATACTGAATCTGATTCAGTTACTTAGAAACACTTTGATCCTGTGGGATCTTACTTTTAATTTTTTTAAGCAGTACCAGACCTACAGTTAGTCTAGGGATAATTATTCTCCACTAATGAAGCATATCCTACTTGGTGTTCTAGTAATACTGCTTCAGTTATGAGGGTTTTTTTTTTTCCCCCAAGTCTATTGCTGTTGGGAACAAGTTTTATTCCTGGCCTCTACAAGCCAGTCGCCATTCCTTTTATGGTTCTTTCCCCAGCCACATGTGATGCACTGATCACCACTCAGCTGAATAGTCAAGGGGGTCTCTCTGAAGGTCTTTGACATGCTCCCTCTGCATCTCACTCCTTTCTTGTTCTCTGCCCTGTGAATTCAAGCAGCCTGACTTCCCCAGACTCCCACTTCTGTCTCCTCAACTCAAGTAGACCTCTGGGTTTTTCCTTCCTTGTGTTGAAGCTTGGAAATCTCTTTCAGGCAGTAAGCTGGGACAGCTGGGGAAACTAGAGGTCGCACCTCATTTGTTTTCCATCTCTAGGGATTTCTTTTCTTTTCTTTTCTTTTCTTTTCTTTTCTTTTCTTTTCTTTTCTTTTCTTTTCTTTTCTTTTCTTTCTTTCCTTTCCTTTTCTTTTCCTTTTCTTTTTTCTTTTCTTTTCCTTTTCTTTTTTCTTTTCATTTCTTTCTTTCTTTCTTTCTTTCTTTCTTTCTTTCTTTCTTTCTTTCTTTTCTTTCTTACTTTTTTTTAAACACCTAAGGCACCTGGGCATCCAAGTATTAACCAGTCCTGATTAGCTTCTGAGGTCAGATGAGATTGGGCACGTTCAAAGTGGCATGGCCACAGACTTCGTTTCAATGTCTAAAGTCCACTCTTTTCTTCCTACTAGAGATGACAGTCTCTAGTAGGCATAGTTTAACTTCATACTCTTAGTAGAAAGCTGCTTGCTGCATACTTCCTTGTTTCCCCTTCCTATATGCTGCAATATGAGATGTCCAGCAGGCCTCTGGACAGCCTCATGGAACAGTGCCAACCTGACCCCCTCACCACCTTCAACTTTCATGTGTAATAGAAAGAAATGTTATAACTTGTTTAAGCCATTACTATTTTGGTTTTTGTTTAAGCAATTAATATAACAAACAATTCGGCCAAGGAAGGTAAATAACTTCCCAAGTTCACACAAATAGGTGTATTAGAGTCAATTTATAAAACCAGATTAACATATAATCAAAATCATTGTCCAGTGTTTCCCAAATTTTGGTCATTCCTGTATCAATTTCACAATTTCCTGCACCCACATACTATTTGTGCTATTGTTTATCTTTTTCTTTAATTAAATGCTTTAAAAAATCAAGTGTTGTTTTGAGAAATAATAACCATTAAATCACAAGTCTGAAATGCTCTTTATATATTTTTCTGGTATACATCAAAGTAAGTACATATCTATTAATGCAAACAATATCTATGGACTATCTAAAATTGTATTATGTGGGTAACACCTGTTAGCATCTGTTATCCACAATAAACAACGAGAAATGCACTGGATTTTGATTTTGCCTCTCAATCATTTTACACTGTCAATATATAGATCACAATGAGTAGAAAGATCAGACTCATCTGAAAAATTTCATTATACTACACTTCCTTTACTTAGTCCCCAAAATTTGAGGTTTTGGGATAGTTGTTAACACATTTCTTCTGTTATTTGCAAATACAATGAAAAGACCTGTGACATACCAAAGTTCACTATAGGATGTAGCCTGCCTGGAGCAGCATTTTAATATCAGTGGATGGCTAAGTTCATACATCTGCCTGGCTCAGATAGGAAGTGATCATTTGCAATCTAAAATGTCATAGAAATCTAATATTATACTTGTTTCCACTTTAGAAAAGTAAAATTATAACAGAGCGAAAGGACATTAGTTGCACATGATTTGCTTTTACACACACACACACACACACACACACACACACACACACATCACTAGTTACTATGTGTTTGACTCTGCTACTAACTAGCTACACAACCTTTCTTATGTGATATATCCTCTTTGGGTTTCATTTTACTAAAGTACAAAATGAAGAGTTTAAAAATATGCAAAAAAGGACAAATAACTCCATAGTAAAGCATGTGCCAAAGTCATGAATTGGCATTTCAGAAAAGAGAAAATATAAGTGACCAAGAAATATATGAAAGATGTGCAACTTTATTAGTAATCAAGAACATGCATATTAAAACTAAATTATATAACATTTTATTCCCATTAGATTGGCAAAAATTAAGAAGTGTTACAAAATTCAATTTTAGTGATGATGAAGAACAATGAGAAAGTTTGAACATTATATTGGAATATGATTTGTATTATCTAGTAAAATTGACAAGATGCATCTTAGAATCCAGTAACTTCACTTCTAGGTATTTACTCTAGAGAGTCTCTTGGTAAGACAGGGAACACATAGCATATTTACAGATGCATTCATAATAGCAAAAAACTGGAAATAAGCTAAATGTCCATCAACTGGCAAATGGATAAATAGAGATATAATCATACAACAATGAAAAACCTGGATAAGAGATAGGCACAAACAATGAAAATATTCAAGTCTTCAGAATGTATATGACAATTCAAACTTTCAGCCTGTATGAAATCATACATAGAGCCCTGTAGAGGGAAAAGAAAAAATGGTTGAGAATGGCAGAGAAAGAGGGATCAGCAAATTCCCTTTTCAAAAAAGCAGAGGAAACAAAACACATCCCCCTTATCTGTGGGAGATATGTTCTAAAACCCCTAGTGGATGCCTGAAACAGCAGATAGTAACTAACCTTACATATATTTTGTTTTTTCCTAAACATACATACCTATGATAAAGTTTAATTTATAAATTAGGCACAATAAGAAATTAACAACAATAACTAATAATAAATAGAATAATTATAATAAAATACTGTAATAAAAGTTAGAGGAATGTGGTCTGTCTTTCTCTTTCTCAAAATATTTGTTTTGTACTTGTAATACGTGAGGTGATGCAGTGGCTAAATGATGAGTTGAAGTGAGGTGAATGATGTAGGCATTGTGACATAGCGTTAGGTCACTACCGAACTTCTGACTCCACAGCTACTAAGTGACTAACAAGCTGGTAGCATATGCAGTGTGGATATGCTGGACAAAGAGATGGTTCATATCATGTGGGGGACAGAGCGGAACGATGACAGATTTCATAATGCTACTCAGAATGGCATACAATTTAAAATTTATGAATTATTTCTGGCATTTTTTATTCAGTGTTTTGGAGCACGGTTTACCACGAGTACTGAAAACATGGAGAGTAAAACCACAGATAAGGGGGAACTACTTTGAAACCTTTGTTTTAATAATCATCTAGTATCAATTTCCTTTTTTCATTATAGAACAAATGCTATTTTCTGTGTCTTCCATAAGGTATTTTTTTAGTTAGAAAAAAATTTGTAATGTGCAAAATTATTTTGTAATATAATCACCCTATTTTTTAATCTTAAGAATATTTTTGGTTTCTGAGCTTAAAGCACATCAATTTAGAATCATTTGAGTTACTCTGTATATTTTACTTTGCTGAAATACAGTAAATTACTTTTTGGAGACTTCTTGAAAACAGAAATTATGGTTTTTACCCAGTGGTAACTTGAATATAGACTCTGGATTCTGATTTATCCTCTTTATGATATTTCTTCTTATAGGTGCTAGTAAAATTATTTGTTGAAATATTTGCTTAAACAGTCAAAAAGAAATAAGGAAATTATTTGAGATTAAATTTTGTTGACACCAAGGATCCGTAGACCACATCACCAAAAATTTTATGGCAATATCAGTAGTGCCTTTTAAATTAAATGACAAATTGGAAGTGTTTAACAACATATGGTCGCTTTTCCTTGACATATATGATTAAGAATATATCTTTTTATCAAAATGTAAAATACCATCTGGCAGAAGTAACAATTATTCTATTGGCCTTATACGTTAAATTCACTGTACTTTAAAAAGTAAATATTTTTCTATTTTTTTTTTTCTTGTGCTAGATCTATATTTATAATACTCAAAAAACTGCATAATTCAAAACTATAATTAGTATAACAATTAAAACCGATTTTGAATTTTTAACATAAAACATGTTTTTAAATTCTTTCCAAACATTTCTTAAAAATTCAAATGGCAATAGCCCTCTTCTGATATTCATAATTGTAAAGCTAGACTGTCTGAAAATTTACTGTTACAATTTCTTATTAGACACATAGTCAGACTTTGTATATGAAAGGAATTATATGTATATGCATATAATGTTCTCTACAAATGGGAAGAAATTTTTATACTAATTTATAATAGGGTTGATGCATTTTGAATAGGTACATACTAATGCTATTATCCAGAGCTATTCATTCAACAAAACTGTCAGGTTTAGAAGATACTGAATAAGTAGGAGAGTTTCTTTCTGAAACAATGTATATTGCATATTTAATAATGTGAAATTTTGGCAATTTATGATTCTGGAAAACATATTAAACATTTCACAATTCCATGCTCTTTAGTGTTCTCTAAAGCCATAACCAAACAATGAATGCTTTAAGCATTAGCATATGATATTTGTATCAGATATGTGGCCATTTAAAGTCCATAAATTTGGTTATTCCTTTATTTTTAAAGAATTGATTATTTTAAGAGGGACCGTATCTGGATTTAAAATGTTTCTGATCTTTTTGAGTGTTCTTAGCAAACAAAGTACTTGGAAAAGTATTACTTCAATATTCAACATCAATTTTTGGTACCTACAATGGCCAGGCTGTGTTCTTTGCTTTCAAGATGCTTAAAGTTTAGATGGGAAGGCTGACAAGTAAAACAAGGATGATAGAGTTCGATTGTAGGTAGAGTGAGATACATAACCAGTACTAACTGACCACTCTCTAAAAAGGTAGGATGGAATGTGGGGGTATGAGATGGGAGGAAGGACATTTCACATAGGAGAAACAATAATATGGAAAATTCTGAGGCATAAAACATGATTCAACTACAAATACTTTGGTGTGGCTAAGAAAAGGGATAAACTAACACGTGAGGAATTTTTTTTTTTAAATCAACTTTATAGTAGTATAAAATATATGCAACTAAACATACTCATTTAAGCTCACAGTTTGATGAGTTCTTTAAATTAAAAATGTTTACTTAGAAGCATTTAGAATGTCAACAAAACAGCTGCAGTTTTTTTGCAATTAAAGTTGTATTCAGTTAGCAAAACAATTATTTCATATAAACTACATCAGAGACAACTGAATATAAAAAAACTAGCATCCTCATGTATAACAAGTTAGTGCTGTACACCAACAGAACCTGCTTTAAACTTCCATGCCAATTTACAACCCCCATACTGTACCAGACAAAGTTAGTAGCTATTGAAAATACCACCAGGACAAGGCTATATAAAGACACATTCAGTAGTGTGTGAACTATACAGAAAAAGACTGTACAGTTTAAAAACAAATCTTACACAGTCTGATGCTTCAATTTTTTCCTTTAAAAGGAATTATATACAGAGGGGTTAAATCCTTTATAGACAGGAAAAATAAAAAAACTCTGTTAGAACCAACTTATTCATCATCATCTTCAACTTCATTTTCCAAGTCTTTTTTTTTTTTTTTTTTTTTTACTTCATCCTCAGCAACTCCCTTTTTTGCTGCATCAGGCTTTCCTTTAGCTTGGTTTGCAGCAATATCCTTTTAGTATTTTTCCTTCAGCTTAGCAGCCTTCTTTTTCTTCAGGCTGCTCGTCATCTGCAGCAGTGTTATTCTGCATCTTTCCCAGCTTCTTTGCAGCATCACCAATGGATAGAATGGAAAGCTGTCTTTTGATTTTGGGGTGATACTCAGAACAAAACAAGAAAAAGGCTGAAGAAGTCCTCTAGGGTACATTGGGATCCTTGAACTTCTTTTTTGCTTCTCCTTTAGGAGGGATATGAGTTTCTCTTTCATACTGGGCCTTGTCTGCCTTTGCCATTTCTTTAAAATTTCCTTTTCTCTTTAGCAGACATCATCTTCCACATCTCTGAGCACTTCTTAGAAAACTCCGAGAAGCTGACTGAATCACCTGGATGCTTTTCCTTGTGCTCCTCCTGACAAGCGCGCGCAAAGAATACATATGACATCTTGCCTCTCGGTTTCTTAGCATCCCCTTTACCTATTTTTAATAATTTTTCCTCAGGGAGCACAGAGTTGCCCAGTGCCTGTCCAGCTTGCACTTACCCCAGTGCTGTCTCTGTGGAGCTTAATGTGCTGCAATGGCTATGAGAGAGGGAGTCAGATACAGCCTTCTCACTTTCTCAGCTCTGTAACATTACTATCCAGTTTGATGAGCCTAGACAACCATCACCGTAGGATAGATCTGGAATGTTTCCAACGACCCAGAAAGTTCTTTCAAACCCCAAGCAATCCTCCTACCTAGCTCCACTTTCAATTCCCAAGATATCCACTAATTTGCTTTGTCATTATATGTTCCAGTTTAGAGCTATTATTAGTAAAACTGCTATAAACTATCATGTTTGAGGCTTGGTGCAAACATATGTTTTTGTTTATTTTTGGTAAGTATATCAAGTGGAGTTGTTAGGTCAAATGGTGATTGTATTTTTAACTTGATTGAAGAATGCCAGAACAATTTCCAAAGTTGTATCCTTTAATTACTGTGTGTATGATATATATTTTTTCATACGTTTAGTTTCAACATATTTGGATCACTGATTCTAAATTGTGTCTCTTGTGGACTGCATAGTTGGATCTTTTTTAAATCCATTCTGATAATTGCTGCCTTTTACTTGGAATGTTAGTATTTATGTCTACCATTTTACTATTTGTTTTCTAAATGTTCTGTATCTTTTTTTCTTCTATTCCTCCATTTTGTGTTAAGTACATATTTTGTAGTGTACCACTTTAATTCCTTTGGCTTTATTTTATATATTTTTTGAGTATTTTCTTAGTGATAGCTCTGGGGATTACAGTTACCAATTTATAACGATATAGTTCAGAGTAATAACAATTTATTTTAAATAATATACAAAAACTTTACTACTATATAGCTTCATTTTATCCCCCTCCTTTATGATGTTATTATAATACAAATTATATCTGTATACATAAAATCCTCATCAACAGATTTATAATTATTGCTTTATGCATTTTGTTTAAGTTGTGTAAGAGAAAAAATGGTTTACAAACAAAAATATATTTGTATGGTCTTTTACATTTACTTATGTAGTTACCTTTTCAAGTGTTCTTTATTTTTTCATATGTATTGGAATTATTGTGTAGTCTCCTTTAAGACTGAAGGACTCTCTTTAGGATTTCTTGTAGGGCAAGTTTCCTACTGATGAATTCTCTCTAATTTTATTTGTACAGACATTTTGGGAATGTATTAATTTAACCTTCATTTTTTAAAAATAGTTTTCCTGGATATAGAATTCTTGGTTGAAAGTCTTTTTGAATGTGTCATCCCACTGCTTTCTGCTTCCATAGCTTTGGTTGTAAATCTTATTGAGGATTAAGTGATGAGTGGCTTCTCTCGACATTTTCAAGATTCTCTCTTTGTCTTAGGCTTTCGAGAGGTTGGTTATTTTGTGTCCAGGTGTGGATTTCTTTGCATTAATCCCATTTGGAGTTTTAAACTTCTTGGATGTGTAGATTATTTTTCATCAAATTTGAGTTATATTTTTCAGATATTATTTCTGCCTTTTTCTCTTTTTCCCTCTCCTTCTAAGACTCCCATTATACATATGTTGGTATGTGTGATTGTGTCCCACAACCTTCTCATGCTCTGTTTATGTTTCTTTTTTCTTTTTTTTCAGGCATACCTTGGAGATATGTGCAATCAAGTGAGTATCTCAATAAAGTGAATCGCACAATTATTTGGGTTTCTCAGCAAATATGTTCTATAGCACATACTGTAGTCTACTGAGTTGCAACAGCATTATGTCTGAAAAAGTAATGTGTATACCTTAATTTAAAAACACTTTATTGTTAAAAAATACTAACCATCATCTGAGCCTTCAGTGAGTCATAATCTTTTTGCTGGTGGATGGTCTTGCCTTGAGGTTGATGAGTGCTGACTGATCAGGATGGTGGTTGCTGAATGCTGAGTTGGCTGTAGAAATTTCTTAAAGTAAGACAACAATGAAGTTTGCCACACCAATTGACTCTTCCTTTCACGAATGATTTCTCTGTAGCATAGGATGCTGTTAGATAGCATTTTGCCCACTATAAAACTTCTTTGAAAATTGGAGCCAATCTTCCTAAACTCTGCGGCCGCTTTACCAATTAGGTTTATATAATATTCTAAGTTCTTTATTGTCATTTCAACAATCTTTACAGCATCTTCACCAGTAGATTCCATAAAAAAAAATCACTTTCCTTGTTCATCCATAAGACGCAACTCCTCATCTATTAAAGTTTTATTATAAGATTGCAGCAATTCAGTCACATCTTAAGGCTCCACTTCTACTTCTAGTTTTTTTGCTATTTCTGTGACATCTGTAGTTACTTCCTCCACTGAAGTCCAAATCCCTCAAAGTAATCCATAGGGGTTGGAATCAACTTCCAAACTCCTGATAATGTTGATATGTTAATGTTCATGGTGCCCCAAAACAATTACAATAGTAACATCAGAGATCACTGATTACAGATCACCATAATAATAATGAAAAAGTTTTAAATATTGTGAGAAGTACTGAAATGTGACAGAGACATGAAATGAGTAAATACTGTTGGAAAAATGGTGCTGATAGACTTGCTCAATATGTGGTTGCCACAAATATTCAATTTGTAAAAATAAAAATGCAGTATTTACAAAATACAATAAAGCAAAGTGCAATAAAAAGAAGTATGTCTGGATTTGTTCCCTAGAATGTATAATCTCAACTGACCTATATTCAAATTTGCTAATTTTTTCTTGCACCTAATCAAATCTTTGTTCAGCCTCTTTAAGGAGTTTTTCACTTCAATTGTTATACATTAAACTCCACAATTTTTATTTTTAAAAATTATTTGTCTCTTTATTGACATTATGTATGGTGAAATATTCTTCTCATACTTTTAGTTTTTTAGACATGGATTCCTTTAACTTTGTGAACATTTAAAATATCTTATTTATGGGCTTCATAAGTTTCTCTTGGTTGTTTTTACTCCTGTATATAGGCATCACATCCTTGTTTGTACCATATTTTTTAATTTTTTTTATTTTGAAAACTGGACATTTTTAATACTAAAATGTGGCAACTCTGGAAATCAGATTCTACTCTCAGGAGTTTTGTTGTTCCTGTTTTTTGTAGTTCTTAGTTTAGTGACTTTTCTGAATTAATTCCTTCAAGTCTGTATTCTTTGTCATGTGTGACCAAAGAAGTCTGCTCAGCTGGATTAGTGGTCTGCTGATGACTGAACAGAGATTTCCTTAAACATCTTTAACTAGTAAGTCTCCTAGTCTTTGCTGAGAGTCTTAGTTTGTGAGTTGGCGCATGACCTCAACACTCAGCCAGAGAATTTACAACTCAACCTTAGTCTTTATTTCTTATATAGTTCCTCAAGGTCAGCCTGAGGTGAGCACTTAAGGCCTTCTCAGGTCTTTCCTGAGCATTTACATAGCCCTAGTCATGCACACAACCCTAAGTATGAAGATTATCTTTTAGATTCCCAGGAATATGTTAGAGTTTTTAAAAGTCTCTATGGACTTCTCATTCCCCAGCTAAATACTTTTGTACAGCTGGAGCAAGGGTGCTCCAAAGAAAGCTGAATGATTTTAATGATTTTTGATCTTCATATTTAATGTTTACGGGGAGCCACTGGTGAAATTCAAGCAAAGAAGGGGCATGACTGTGTTTGCATAGTAGGAAAAAATCTTTGCCAGTGAAGTGAAGATGGATTGAAGGAGGCAGACGGGAGGCAGGGGAATCAAAAAAGATTACTGCAGCAGTCTAGGGAAAAAGTGATAAAGGCCTAAGTTAATGTTTAAGTAGAGAGAATGGAGAAAGGGGAGTAGTGGATTGGGAGACACTTCATGATTTCCAGGATTATTAATTGGGAGGCCAGTGGAAACAGCTGAATAAGAGGGAAGTGTCTACTCTCAGGTATGATTAGGGAAACTTCTTGAAGGATGGGGTAATTAACCCTCCCTCCCTCCCCTCCCCCCCGAAAAAAAAGTAAATGAGATGGCACAGGTTTGGGAGATAAAAGAGGATCCAAATATAATTATTATTGATGATTAAATAATCTATATACTTTTCCGATGGAGATGAAATACTTTGAAATTCTTTGTAATTATACAACCCAAATAGCTTTGGATTCAGATGCTGTAATCCCGCCTTCCCCTCCTCCACCCAGTAGATTCATCACCATTCTTGTTTTAGGAATGTTTTTAAAGATGCTTATTATTTGCAATGTTACTTGATGAAGTCAGTGGAACCTGGTAAACACGCCGCCGGAAACAGAGCCTGCATCTAACTTAAGTGTAATATCTAAGTCAGTCATTTGTTGGGCCCTTTTGCTCCGAAATCCTAGCACAGAGGATGAAACGTTGTCGTTGATGCAAACTACATGGAGCAACAAGAGCAAATGATTCCTGGAGCCCTGTAAATTAAAATGAGCTCAAAATAGGTGGTTTTGACACTTGGTAAACATTGGTTTCCTCTGAATTCCAATCCTTCGTTTTCGAGTGGGGCCGCGGTAAAACGCCGGAATGGAAGGGATTCTGGTCTCGGCAGTCCCGCAGTGCTACTGCCCAGGCGGCCGCCTCTCGGGCCGGGTGAGCCGGGGGCCCGGATCTGGGCAGGAGAGAGGCTGTTTGAGAAGCCGCGGCGGAGCAGGCCCCATCCCGCCGCGCACTCCGGACCCAGAAGGAAGGCCCCTGCGGCCCGCGCCGTCCGTTCCTGCGCCGCGGCCCGGCGCCCGCCCGGCTCTCGAGTCGCCTCCCATTGGCCGTCGGGGGAACGGAAGCCGAAGCGGAGCGGTGACCCCGGAAGTGCTTCGCGGCAGAGGCCCGGGCGACTCTTTTGAATGGAATCGGGCTGATTCATCGCCGGTTCGCGGAGCCAGAGTCCGGCCGAGCCTGAGCCCCTGCCGCCGCCGCCGCCGCCGCGTCACCGCAGCTGGAAGACGAGGGTCCTGCCCGCGGCCTCCGGTCCCGCCCGCCCGCGCGCAGGTAAGACGGGGAGGCAGTCCCCGAGGCCCGCGGACGCGGCCGCGCTAGGCCGCCGCCAGCCCCGTGCTTGCCTGAGTCACGTTGCCCGCCGAGTCGTCACCGGAGGCCCGGGCCCTCCGGGAGGAGCTCGGGCGCCTTCGTCCTCCTCTCCGGCTCTTCGCGTCTCTGGCAGCGTTAGGTCTAGAGGTGGTCTCCAGCTGGGCTGAATTCACATCTCGGTAACCAGTCCCTTCCTGCAGAGGGATGACCGGCGCTTTTGGATTCTGTTTGCGCTCAATCGATAGTTAATCCCGTTTTGAAAAACTTCAGAGCAGACAGAAGAAACAAGGACCGGGGGGGGGGGGGGGAGTAAAATTAAGTTTCTCACTAAACGCATGTTTTCTTCATTACTTGTTCTTCACTTGCTCTTCCCATAGGCCTTGAGCCTTTTTCTCTTGGTGTTAGGTTTTCAACTCCAGAAAACAAACAAAACCCCCAGAGATTTACTGGTTTTTAATCTTGAAAATCTTCGAAACAAAGTGTAGCCATTCCTGCAATGCCTTTTAACTTACTTTCAGTTGATCATAATCGAATACTTGTTGGTGAATTGATTACATTTCCTCTTTTCAGGAAAGTAGAACTCTGCTACTGTGTGTTACTACTTGGAACCAGATTTTGTTGGGGGCATTACTTAGCTTCTGCCAAACGAAGAAAAATGTAAACTTTTCGAAAGTGTCTGACTGTAAATCTAGTGACTGAATGAAAAATTTTTGAAATTAAGATCGTACCAAAAGTTGATAAAGATTTTCATGAGAAAAGTGGGAAAGAGGTTTTAAAAATTAGCATAGAAATATAGCTCTAGGGTGAAAATGATTTTTTTCACTGCTCAGAAAAGTATCTTTTTAGTACTACTGACAATGTTTATGAGTTAAAGTTACAAGACAGTCGCTGGTAATGTTGAAATAACACAAAAGAGCTGAATACAATTTTAGTGGAGATAATTAACATAAAGGTGACCTTGTGTCATGTAAGCCTACCAACCATCAAAGTTTAATTATACATGTTTCAAACAAATTGTATGGGTTATTGTGCATTTGAAGAGATTAAGATACATAGTGGCTCAGAATTAACTAGTTAAGATGTGTTTAGTGAAGTGGTATTTAGTGAAAAACCCGAATATTGTCTTGAATTTGTCCCAGAACAAAATTACATCTGGCCATCAGAAGAAGGTTGTGAAGTCATGATCTTTTAATGAAACCTCACCTGTTGACTTTGGGAGATTTCCCCCTGTCTGGTGCTTAGAAAATAATATATTGCTGTTCCAACTGAAAAGCTGTGTTTTTAACCTCTATGACATGGCTTCATTCTATTTTTTTGTCCTGTAAACCGTGTGTTTTGTATCTAAGTTCAGAACCCATGTTTGCAAATCAGTAATTGTGCTTTTGTTTTCAATTTTATAGAAATGTTCATTTCATAAATCTGTTCACCTGTGAAAGCCTCACCTGAATACTTGTGATTTCTTACTCATGAACTTGTCATATACTCTATTTGTTGCACTCATTTGACATTCATATTCTGTTTTGTGATATTTTGGTGTCCCCATCTGAGAACTGGATCCAGTAATCTCTTCCAGCTCTAAAATTATTGAGTACTTATTGCATATCCCAGGTACTTATTAGGTGCTTTGTATTTATTCTTACAACAGACTTGCAAGATAGGTATTGTCTCTAATTTATAGATGAGGTTTAGAGTATAGAAGAAGGTAACTTGTTCCAGATCCTTTAGCTAAGTAGTTTTGAAACCAGGATTCAAATCTGGGTCTGATTGGCTCCAGAGCCTTTCCAGCTCTACATTGCTGCCCTTTTACTTTATGTATTTTTCTTGGTTTATATAATGCCTTCCCAGGAAGACTGTAAATTCTTTCAGTGTGAGCCACTAAGTTTCTTACTGGCTTTATTTCTGTATCACTTTATACAGAAGGTAGTACTTAATAAATGTTTTACTTGAATGTTGTAGTTAGGAAACACCACAAGAAATACTTATGATAATTCTATCCTTACTATTCTAAACTAGGGAAGATCTTGCTTGCAAAATCCTGTTTATATAATTAAGTTTAATGTTGACTCTGTATTTCTTTCGCTGAAGAAAGCCCTTAAGAATATGAAAGAAGTTCCTAATTACTTTCTGCAAATCAGAGAGTAGATGAATTATAAATCCAGTGAAATCACAAATATGGAGTAGTTTAAAAAGGATTTAGCATCAGTCTGAGAAGTAATAGTATTTAACTGCAATATGCACAGGGGAGTGAAAAATGAAAAGTGAACTAAGAAACAGAATGATTAACCCAAACAGGTAAGGGCTTCATGATTTTATTTGAATTTTATGAATTATTGGGATACCAGTAGTTGAAAAGTTAAAAAAAAAATTGTCACATTTTAAATTCAGATAATTTTGAAAAATCTATTGTTTTATGGTTATTTAGTTTCATAAATTTCCTGTAAATATTTTAATTCTAACATGAACACAATCTATGTCAGGTTCTATTCAGATATTAATTTTGGACCTGAAAAAGTGGAAAAATCATTGTTCTTTTGGAAGTATTGATTCTTATTTTGTACTGTTTTTACTAATTAGGATACATTTTTGTATGCATGACATTACATATAAACACTTTATTCATATTATCTGATAATGTTTTAAGTACAGTTAATCGTATCATAAATGACCCCTGAGTCCTCCACTTTTTGATAGGTATGGAAACTTGGTTTAGCTCCATAGACCTTTTGTAGTGCTTCTAAGAACTGGAAGTATTTTCTTTTATGTTATAGTATAACATTCTAATTTTATGAACCCCTTTGCTAAATTCTGCAAAATGCAAGTCCTTCCTCTCCATTGCAATTCACTTATTACTGTGACATCCGGCCCGGCTTTTGAAACTCACTAAGTGGCAAACCTTGTGGAAAGAAGGATCTGTGTTGGATGAACTGTAGATATGCTGGTGCTGTGGGATGCTGGTGCTGATGACAGCAGCTAGCATTCATTGTTACTATATGCCAAACATGGTATAAATATTGTTTATGTACATTGTTTTCTTTAATCTTCCAAACAACTCTATGAGGTGTATGCTGTCATTATTTTCATTATGCAGGTGAGGAACAGTGAGAGAAGTGGCTGACCCAAGGACACAGAGCTAATAAATATCAGAGCCAGAATTTGAATACCGGTACTCAGACTGCAGTCATAGCTCTGAACCTTCACATACCAAGAAAAATAGTCATCACCATTTATCATCTGGGTCCAGTGGACCTTTTTGCACTTTTTACACCATTAAGTCATTTTATGAATAATTTATAGAAGTAAAAATAAGTTTTAAAAAATTTTATACATAAATTTTTATTTTGTATTTTCCTGGTTTGGAAGGTATGTGTACCTAAAATAGACAACATCTTTTGAATGTAATTAACTGCTCATCATCCATCATGCATAAACCTGGATCATGTTTATTTTGTGAAGATCAGCTCCACATTTTAAATACATCTCTAATAGGCTCTAGCTTATTATTTCTTCTGTTCTAGCACTTGTAATAATACATGGTATATATATGTGTGTTAAAATAAACATAACCTAACATTTACCATTTTAATCATTCTTAGCTGTACAGTTCAGGGGCATTAAATACGTTTGCATTGTACAAACATCACCACCATCCATACCCAGAACTTTTTCATCTACCCAATTGCAATACTTGTGAAAACATTGACAGCTCATAATTTTGTTGAAGTGAGGATGGTCATCTTTGCTTGCAAAACATTTTTATTTTAGAGTTAACACCAGTTAGAGTTAGTCCATGAATTTTTTTCATTTTTACATTATCTATTCCCTTTACTCACCTTTGTGTTACACTTCAGCATTTTTTCACATAGGAATTATATCAGCATAATAAAAGATAAAAGAATATGACATATCTCTTTAGCAAAAGAGGTAGTAAAATAGTGTGATGAAGTCTTGTTGAATATCTGATTGGATGAGAATGTCATATTTCTTTTTTGGTCTTAGAAATATATTGTTGTTCACTCACTGATCCTTTCAAGAAATACTTTATTGAGACAAAATTTACATAACATAAAATTAACTATTTTACAGTGAACAGTTCAACTGTTCAACTGTTGTGCAGCTACTACTTCTGTCTAGTTCCAAAACATTGCTGTTATTCTAAACTAAAATGTTTTACCCAAAAAGCAGTTTTTCCATTTTACCACCCCTGCCCCCAAGCTCCTGGTAATCACCTATCTGCATTATATCTCTGTGGATTTATATATTTTGGATATTTTATGTAAATGGAATCCGTATATGACCTTTTGTGCAAGGCTTCTTTCACATAGCATAATGTTTTGAAATTTATTGACATTATAACATGTATTAGTACTTCATTCCTTTTTATAGCTGAATAATATTCCATATGTTCCATTGTTTGACTATACAGTATTAGAATTTATTTTTTTATCCTTTGATGGACATTTGTACTGTTTCTACTGTTTGGCTGTTGTGGATAATAATGCTATAAACATGCATGTACATGTTTTGAATACTTGTTTTTAATTTTGGGAGATGATACTTAAGAGTGGATTTTTGGGTCATATGGTAATTCTATGTTGAACCATTTCCAGCATTCATTGGTTCTTAAGTTAGAGAAAAAGAATCTAGGATATTGTCATCTAAAGATGCATTATCTGAGATTTTACTTATAAATCAGTGTTTCTCAACTGGGAGTGATTTTGCACTTTCAAGGGGACATTTGGCAATGTCTGGAGATATTTTTGATTATCATGGCTGGCTGGGTGCCACTGATGGGCATCTAGTGGGTAGAGGCTAGGGATGATGCTAAACATCCTATAACTAATGCATAAGACAGCACCCTGCAACAAAAAAGTTTTTTATTTATGAATGTCAGTAGCGCTGAAAACTGACTTGTACCATCAATTTTATTATCATCCTTAGAGTCTAGACTTTCTTTTTATTCGCCTCGTGATTCTCTAATAGTGAAACTTTTTTTTTCCTGTCAGTTCTCCTGTCTTTGCCATTATGGGTAGAACATGGACAATTCTGAATTCTCGACTGTGTTCAATGAAAGCTAAAAAAAGACTATAAAGATGATTTTAGTCTTTTATATCTTTTTGAAAGATGAAGCAATGCTGTGGGCAGCACAATAAAAACTGAAAGATGATACAATAGCTGCAATGTATTTTTCACTATTGCATCATTTTGGATGATTGTTATCAATTCTTGTATTTTAGTCTTTTTTTGGTATAGTTGGGAATAATTAAGAAATGAACTAATTTCTAGGATGACAAAACAGCAAACTTTTAAGACATAGGACAAAAGCAACACTAAGATTCCATAACTTTACAGATTTGTAATAATGTTGCAATAGGCCTATTTGGTAATTGCACATTCGAATGAATTTTGTTCTATTTAAAAATATGAGTACATTTTCTCTTCTTTGAAACAGCTCTAGAAAGACTTAAAAGTCATGAGATATCAATGTTTACATATAATTAGAACTGCTCAAAAAAGAAACTTACAAACAAAATTTGGATATAGGATTAATCACTATGTGCTGTAGCTCTCTGGGATGCTATTTCATTCTGTATCATCTGGAAATGGTGATTAAAAATCAATTTTGATTTCTATTTTGTTTTTAGGAATTTTGCTTTTTTTAAAGCTGTTGGCATATTTTCTTTCTCAGTTCTCAACATGATTATATTTGATTTTATTTACTTTTTATAGGAAGAGAAAAAAATACTTGAGAAGAATCATACTTGCCAGTATTAGCAACAAATTGAAGCTTAACACCACAGGAGTTGTAGTTGCCGACCAGGTGAGAATTAAGAATGTATTTTACCTGTTCTATCAGGAGATGATTTAAATATGTTATGAAAATATATCATTTTTAACATATCAAATTGTAAATCAGATAACCAGATTTTAAGGCTCATGAAAGTCATTGAGATAACTGTCATTTTAGTTCTTGTTTGCTTTCTGTAAACAAACAAAAGGTAGTGATAAATTTAGAACATTTAACGATATATTTCATTTCCAAATGTTACTATTTTTATTAAATCCGATCATCTTAAATGTTTTAGTTTGTTAAATATTTTTTCCTGTTTGCTGAGACATCTAATTTTGCTAAAAACACAAATTTGACCTGCCAGATTTTCTTTCCCTCAGCTCCCCACATTGCTCATATCTATTCACAGCATCTGGAGTCTGTGTAAAGTCATCAGAAACAACACAGGGGGAATAGATAAACTGAACACAGCTGGGAATTGACTTTGGCCTGGAATATATATAATGTCTAAAGTGTTCTGTATGTTGTTAGGTATTTTTCCATTTGTTTTTTAAGTTTGTAAGCTTGAAATGGTCCAAAAGAAAAAATATTTCCATTGCTAATATATTCTAGAGAAATGTCTTTAATATTTTAAAATATACAAGGTTGTTGGTTTTTTTTCTGTCTACAGCCTTTAAAAAGTGCTATGTATCGAATGCTGTATTTGAGTTGAGGAATTTTAATGAGAATTTGATGGAGATTTTATATGTAAATGTTGCTATTAGGAGTATGAGGTAAGGCTGTTAAACAGAAATTTTGTCTGGCCTATCAGGTTTTCTTATCTACCCTTTCATTTTTAGAATGAGTCTATCTGTTGCGAATCTCCCGAACTTGTTGAGCAAAAGCCAGATACAAAAGTATATGATTTCATTGATATAAATTCAAAACAACAAAACTAATATATGCTGTTAGAAGTTAGAATTCTATCTTTGCGGATGGTAGAGACTGGGTAGGGGGCATGAGAGATGTTCTTAGGTGCTAATGATTTGTTCCATTATCTAGGTGGTGCTTATGGGGATATGTTCACTTTGTGAAGATTTCATGCCTGTATTGTTTGTGTACTGTTTTTTACATGGACTTGAATCAAGTTTGCAGTGTTAACACTGCAGAATTAAATTGTAAGCAGGATTCAGCAAACATGATTAGGCTGTAATGATCATAAGTATATTATTGAGTTTTAATTTGTATAGCAGTTCTAACTAGTAAAACAACATGGACAAATGACTAAACTAAACTCAGCATTTAATTTAGAATATATTTGTACTAATACCATTTTCTAAAGCATATACTTAGGAAGAAGAGGACTTTTAAGACATAGTAGCAAGTAGAAAACAGTGTTTCATTCTCATGTTTAAAGTATTTAGTTGTGCTAGATATTAATTTTTATAATTGGATTACTCTTCTGTGTATTTGAGGTCATATTATTACCCTTGATTATTTCTTGCCTTAGATTTCTTCTGTGAACTTTTCAGGCTTATAAGAACGTTTTCTGTAGTTATTCCAGGAATAAAAAAAATGAATCAGATTGATATTTCAAAATTAATCCTCTGTGTATTAACTCTAAAATTATAATTGAGAACTACAGCTGAATTTCCTTAGTGAAAAAGGTGTATATCTCCTCAACATCTGAAATAACACAAAATATTTGTGTAGGTTCTAGGACACTATCTTAATGTATTTAATGTTTATAAAATTTCTTTTAGTATAATGAGTTCATTTTTTAAAAGCCTTTGATGCTAATTCAGAGATCCATAATCTGCTCACAATGTCTTTCACATGCAGTTTTGATGATAACTGACAAGCTGTAAGTTAATTAGCACAGAACTTACTAATGAGGATGTTAAAATTTAATTTAAAAGTGAGGATTTTTATTTGTACACTCTGGACAAATTGAATGAAATTCAATCATACATATGATAAGCATTTCAGGCAATTGTCCTCATTCAGGTACTTTATTAGATAACAATAAGAAAATATAATTAACTAAATGATAGCAAAGTTTTGAAAGTATGCTAAGATTGCTTGTCTTTAAAACTGGGGATAACCCAAAACCAAAGCAATAAAATAAGGTCTGTTAATTAGCATGGAAGACAGCTTCTTGAATTAATATGTGGTGTTAATTAACAGGAAGTCTGATGTTGTGTTGTAATTACCACCAATATTTTTGACATACTGAGTGACTGAAGGTGAATTATATAGATAGCAATTGAGTAAACACTTTTGTGCTTAGGAACGTTTTCTTTTGTTTCTGTTTTCCAGAAATATGGACAGACTTCTTAGACTTGGAGGAGGTATGCCTGGACTGGGCCAGGTTAGTATATAGACTCAATATTTCTTTGTAAACTGCAAGCCTTTCTCTAGTTATCCAAAGAGAAAGAAATCACTCCCAAGAAAATCGACTCATAGATAACCTTATGGTAAGAAGCTTATCACTGGTTGCTGTATTGTAACACTAAATAACATGTGGAGAACATTTTCTGTTAATTTAATTTTGTTCTAGGAATAAGAATTTTCTCTGATTTAAAATTTTGAGATATATGAGATTGCCTTTTAGTAAAAAGACTAAAAATATTCTATTTCTGGGTTTACAATGTAGACTTTAGAAGTAAACATATGAAAAAGTAAACATGGCATACTCTTGGTAAGATCCAGAAAAGTGACCCATAGAATGTATGTACAATCTTAATACTGATAAATTTCTTCTAGTAGATACATGGCTGAATTAATAACTAATATCTCTCTTTAAGTTTGGTATATATGATTTCTTTTACATTCTTAAGAGTTTTCAGTTGTTCTATGCTGTTGGGCAAATGGCCTCTAGATAGATTTCTGTCGATGTTTTATCTGCGTTCAGTTAAAGAAGAAATTTCTGCCTCTTTTGAGTCCTGTACTGATTATCTTTCCAGTTCTCCATTAACAAATGGGATGACTGTGTGTTGTTCCTTTTCTGAGACTTTAATGTATTGTTTTATGACCAAATTTGGGGAATATTCTTATAACCTACCTTTAGAACCCTTATAGTTACCAACTTTTCCTCATTTCCATAGCGCTATCAATGACTGTCTTCATTCACTCAAAGTAGTCTATATTTTGTATAAGAAAGAATTTGTGATTTTGTGAATTTTCAGTGTTTTAGAGGTACTTTTATAATAATTCTTTGGTTAGCTCTGTTTATGACTAATAAATATTTTAGAAAGCTGAAATCATTCTGTAATTGTATATTGCATCCTTGCATAGGCTTCAGTTATTTTTCATTTACTTTTGTTAGTTTTTAATATTCTCATATTTCTCTACTGTATGCCTGTTTTTTCATTATTCTTTAATTTTGTAAGATGTAAATTTATTCACTTAAGAACCCTACAGATCTCTGAACTGACTCTTCCAAATCTGTTTCCATACTTTGTAAATGTTCTAGGTACCTTCTAGAATTTTCCTAACTTATTCTGAAAGTAGTAATAACAATGTTAAGGCATGTAAAAGTGTCAGAAGTGAGTTGAGGTGGTATGTAAGTACTGTAGATTTATCTGCAAATTACAGGTAAGGATGTTGTTTTAGTAGAATTCTTAAGGGAAGTTGTATGAAATTTAAATACCAAAATAACTTTCCTTAAACATTAAATGCAATAAATTACATATCCATGTTGGAAATCCATGCTGGGAAACTGGTGGACATGAAATAATGGTTTTACTTGCCACAAAGTGAGTTGCATCATATCTCAGTGACTACTGCAAACCTTTGCATTCAGTGGACAACTAAGTATTGGTTTAATAACCTCTCCTTGGTTTGTGATCATTTAACCAACCCTTGTATCCTCAGTTTGTATTCTTATTTGAACTTACTAGAGAGTCTTTCGTTTCATGTATGTGTTTCATCTTCCCAATTATTCCCAGACTCTCAAGGGAGTAATTTGCAGTGTTCTAATTTCTGTGATAGCTCCTTTATCAAATAGATTTTCAGTGATTAAATTTTCTTCCTTAAATTTTATTCTACTCATGTTCTAGATTAATTTGACATATTCTTACAATGTTATTTCTGCAACATGAAATGTTAAGTGTATTATCTTTTAATAATTCAAAGATACTTGGGTTGATAATAGCTACTCTTGCCATTAGATAATGCATAGCAGCCAAAAAAGTAGAAAAGCAGATATAATATAAAAATCAGTGAAGAATGTACTATTTTACTATTTAATGGAAAAAGTAGAATTTCCTCATAAATAGTTTCCATAAAACTTGCTGATAAGTTTACAATGGCTCATTTAAAACATAGGAATAAGAGCAGAATAGGATTCTCTATCCATTCTAAGAACTCTTACCTTTCTCTGAGTAGAAATAACCTTTCTCTTTTCTATGACTAATACTTCCACTTATTCTCTGATCCCATCGTCTCTTGAAACCTTGCTCATCCACATCAGTACCCCTCATTTGCCTACAAAGATGTTTAAAAGTCTCCTGGATCCAAAAAACAGCAGAACTTTACTGCATCCTGCCATTAAATCTTTTCTTCTATTTCATTCCACAATTCCTGAAATGATAGCTTATACTCAACGTATTCTACTTTCTTACCTCCATTGACTCTTGAGCGAGATTTATATTCTGGCCTCCTCCAATACTATACTGGACTTGTTCAGATTGCCAAGTCTTTTTGGCTACTTTTCTTTTTCAACTAGACTTTAGTATTCCACACTGTTCACAATGTCTTTTTTAAAACTTTTTCTTCCATTAACTTTATTATGGTACTTTTCCTTTAGTTCTTCATTATGGTGCCCATACCTACAAACAACTTAAAGTTGTATTGTTTTTAATATTGCATTTTTTTAATATTGCATTTTTAAATGTTAATACTTGAGCAGTGGTAGTCTAAAATCATTAAATCTGTCAACAGTCTTCTACTTCAATGTAACTTATCAGTAGTTTGAAGCAGAAACAGATGTTTTATTAGAACTATTAGAATTTATAAACAAATAGTTTTAAATTCCAAATGTGTTTTTACATTTACTTTGCCAAAGTGCTTACAGACTTGAAATTACTAGAAGATGTGAGATGATTGAATTAAAAGTATTTACTGCTGTAATTTGGCAACTTGATTATCTTTGTAACTACCTCAACTTAGGTCTTGGCAACTAAACTTTTTCCAAGAGCAGAGAAGACAAAACCAAAGAGATAGAGGCACAGCCAAAGCATAGTCTTCAGTCTCTGAAGGTTTTAGTTCAGGTCTCTGGGTTCATTTTAACTTCAGAAACAGTCAAAGTAAACATAAAAATAAATGAAACTTAAGTAAAATGCTAGTGCATTTATCTTGTCTTGTATTTGAATTTATTAGGCCAATATTTTGAGTTTCTGTGTGTTGAGTGTTGCTACAGGGTCAGCAAGAACATCATTGTTTAATCTAAGGACCTTACATTATAGTAATTATGGCAATTATGTTTTAAGAGCCTGCCACATATTAAATACTTTGAATGAGTGAATACTAGTGCACATTATAAGTAATGTAGCTTGTAAGTATAGTAGCTGTAGGGTTAAATTTTTCTCCACACACAAAAAAGGGAAACATGGACTTGAGGAGATGATATTTGAGCTAAATTTTGGGATATGTGCCAAGACATATTCGGAGAGGCTGGAGAATAGGCTATATGAGGGTAAATAATAGTAAAAAAGAGCTGGTCAAAGATTTTTGAGTAGATTATGAAAGATGTTGAATGCCATTCTTAGTGATTTTTACTTTGTACCACGTAGGCATCATAGTTTCATAAAGATTTTTTTAGCAGAGTTGTGAGATAATTCAATCTGTTTCTGAGAAGTAATTCTATTGGTAGTTTGGAAAATAGGTAAAAGGGAAGAGACTGAAGGCAGAGTCACCAATGATATGAAATATTTCTGACTTTTTACCTTCTAGGTATATTGTAGGATTTCACTTTTTCATTGTTTTTAAAGTTAGTCTGACCACAATTTTGCTTTGACCAATGGAATGGGAGATGGAAATTAACAGGTCAGTTTTAGGTGGAAGCTGTAAGAATCAGTGTGTAATTTGCCTACCCTGGTAATCAAGGAAGCATGGAGATAGAAACTGTCATAGACAGGTCACTGAGAAAGTTTGAAATATAACCTGCAAGTCAGAAATCCTGTGATTTTATGTGACATGCCCTAATTTTTTTGGTCTCCAGTTTTTAAGAATCTTGGTATAGGTTAAACTAAGCACACTTACACATGCTGCACGTTGCCTGAAAGCGATGAGTTTGCAGCTCTCTGTTAACAGACCTCAGTAATTTCCAGATGCAAAAATAAAGGAAAATATTGCAGATGAGTGAGCAGAGAAGGCTTTCTGAAAGTGGTGGGATGTAAGCTACATTTTGAAGAATTATTTCAAGTGGCTAGACCTAAAAAAATAACTTCATGAATTGATATGATCTATTTTACTTGTTATAACTCATGAATTCATACAGTATATGAATTTTGTATATATAGCTAATAACCTTTTCCTTTTTTTTTTTTTTTTTTTTTTTTTGGTTTACTGTTATGTGCCTTGGAGGAAAAATCCAAGGTTTTAGGTTTCGGTCTAGTGTTTTATAGAAAGGATTAATTTAACATAGCAATGGGGGAAAATGACTGGAATAAATGAAAAAATAACATTTTTATGGAAGAGGTGTCTTAATTTCACGTTCCAGTTTTTTCCAATTAATCATATATTCAATGTTCCAATAAAAATACCAACTAGAATTTTTATGGAATTAGAAATCTGATTCTAAAATTTGTATAGGAGAAAACAATCCAAGAATAGCAAGAAATTCTTTGAAGGGAAAATGAAACTTGCTCTAGCAAATATCAAAATATATGTTAATGATATATGACTCAAGGAGTGTTATATTGGTCTAGAGATAGCCAGGTAGATCAGTTTAATCAATTAGAAAGCCCAGACATAGATTTATGTTTATATGAGAACTTAATTTGTTATAGAGATAGTATTACAAATTGATGGGGAAAGAGGCCTGCTGAAGCAAGGAGCTTTCTCTATGGGGGAAAAAACTAATATTATATTTTTACCTTATGCTTTACACAAAAATGTATATACTAAACAAAGACCTAACAGTGAAAATCAAACTTTATAATTTTAGAAGCCATACACATCAGAATACCTATTATCCAAGAAAACCTCAAAACAACTGTTGGTGAGAGCCCTTGTGCATTGCTGGTAGGAATGTAAAATTGCACAACCTCTGTAGAAAACATAGAATTACCATATCATCTAGCAATTTCATTTCTGGGTATCTACCCTAGGGAGTTGAAAGCATGGACTCAAATAGATATGTGTGTACCTGTATTCATAGCAGCAGCATTATTCATAATAGTCATAAGGTGGAAGCAACTTGTATCCCTGGATGGCAGAACAGATAAACGAAATATGGTGTATGCATACTGTGGAATATTATTTAATGTTAAAATGGAAGGAAATTCTCACATGATACAACATGGATGATATTTGAAGACGTCATGCTAAGTGAAATAAGCCAGTTATAAAAGGACAAAATATTGTATGATTCCACTTGTATCATCAGAGACAGAAAGTACAATGGTGGTCGATAGGGATTGGAAGTCATATTGGAGTGAGAAGTTAGTGTTTAAAGGGTACAGAGTTTCAGTTTGGGAAATGTAAAGTTTTCTGGAAATGGATAGTGGTGATGGTTGCACAACTATATAAATGTACTTAATGACACTGAACTGTATACTTAAAAGTGGCCTAGCTCTTTTTTTTTGTGGAACCTTGGAGATGGTTGGCTGCTTCAGGACAAAGCTGAACATCTCTTTCTCAGTCACTGGCTGCCAGGAGCTCACTGAAGTGGACGATGAACGAAAACTTTGTACCTTTTATGAGAAACATATGGCCTTGGAAGTTGCTGCTGATGCTCGGGGTGAAGAATGGAAGGGTTATATGTTTCAGATCAGTGGTGAGAATAACAAACAAGCTTTCCCCATGAAGCAGGGTGTCTTGACCCAGGGTGTCTACCTGCTACTGAGTAAGGGGCATTCCTGTTATAGACCAAGGAAGACTGGAGAAAGAAAGTGCAAATCTGTTTGGGGTTGCTTTGTGGATGCCAATCTGAGTGTTCTCAACGTGGTCATCGTGAAAAAAGGGGAGAAAGATATTCCTGGTCTCATTGATACTACTGTTCCCCATAAGAGTTAGCAGAATCTGCAAACTTTTCAATCTCTCTAAAGAACGTCCACCAATATGTTTTGGAAAAGCCTCTAACAAAGAAATTAAGATACTCAGGACCAAAGCACCCAAGATTTAATATCCTGTTACTCCATGTATCCTGCTTTGAATAAACAGCGTACTAAGAAAATAAGGAGGAGGCTACAGAATATGCTAAACTTTTGGCCAAGAAAATGAAGGAGGCCAAAGAGAAAAGCCGGGAACAGATTGCCGAGAGACGTAGACTTTCCTCTCTGAGAGCTTCTACCTCTAAGTCTGAGTCCAGTCAAAAATGAGATTTTATAAGTAGCAAATAAATAAGCTCAGACATTAAAAAAAAAAAGTGACTAAAGTGGTAAAGTTTATGTATATTCTGCCACAATAAATTCAATTGCCGTATCTTTAAAATGAGATTAATACTATGTACTTCACATGGTTCTTATAAGGATAAAATAAACTCAGTTATGAGCATGTCAGGCACACACAGTAGATAGTTGCAAAAAATATTTTTTGGAAGAAAGTGTTATGTTCTTATGACCTCAAAATAGAAAAGTATAACTCAAAAGAGAAGATTGGTAAGTTTACTACTTCAATACATTGCTAACTCTTTTCCCAACAAAGACAATAGAAACAAACTTAAAATACAAGCTGTAGAGGGGAAAATGTTATTTGCAACACACTTGTATAAACACAGTTAGCAGAACCATAAATTAGTAAAACATAAAGACAACATAGTAAAAAGAACATAAAATGGTAACTTGTAGAAGAATTGATAACAAGCATATGAAAAGATATTCAACCTTACTGTATATCAGGAAAATGAAAATTAAAACAAATATTAGATTTTTTTTAAACACAAGTCTGTTGGATTAAGTGTTAATGAAGATTTTAGAGAGGAAAAATTCTCATGTAAGATTTTTCCTTAGTGCAGGTTTGTGTGAGGTGTGTGTGTGTGGAAGCTGCTTGAGGATTACATCTCAGTGCTTAGAACATTACCTGGCAAATAGAAGATCATAAATAGATGTTGAATGAACACACCGTATGTGGAGTATAAATGATTAAAAGTCATTTTGGAATGCAGTTTGACAGTATCTAGTAACATTGGAAATGCCCTAACTTCTGTGACTCAGCAATTCCATTTGTTCACTTTAGAGAAACTCTTATACATGTGTATTGGAAGACATGTTTAAGGATATTCATTATAATAGTGTTTGGATTATTGAAAAATTAAAAATCACTTAAACATCTGTCTGGGCAAAATGTGTTATGATGAAATAGGCAACAGTTAAAATGAACTAGATTTCTACGTATTATGTATAATGGACCTTGAAACATAATCAGAAAAATTAGGTTGTAGAGTAATATATACAATATGTAAACATTAATGTTAATTTAAAAAACATAAAGTAACACTTTTTTTAGGGTATATAACTCTTGAGTAAAACCACAGTCCAGTACTTTCTACAGTGATGGAAATGTTCTATATGTGTGCTGTCTAAGACAGTGGCCTTTGGCCACATGTGACTATTAAGCCCTTGAAATGTGATTAGAGCAACTGAATAACTGAATTTTAAGTTTCTTTTAATTTTAATTTAATGCACACATGTAGCTATTGAGTCAATGTGATGTGAGTAGTGTGACCGAAAAACTGAATTTTTAGTTTTATTTATATTTATGTAGTTAAATGTAGCTGTGGCTACCATACTGTCCAGGCCTAGATAACACCAAATTCATGAAAAAGGAAGGAGGCTAGAGGAACTTCTACTTCATATATAATGTTCTCTGTTTTGAAAAAGCCAACAAACTAAAACAAAAGAATAAAAGAACATTAAATGATGTTAAATAATATTTTTCTTTAGTACTTAGTACTATTTTAAAAGCCACCAAGTGGAACAAAATCAGAAATCCCTTTTATTGTTCAGTACTTTTTCTCATGCCTTACTTAGGCATTTATATTCTCCCTCAGTCTTAATAGTTGAAGAGAATAACACGAGAGAGATTGCTGGAGACTAAATCATACAGGATTTGTAGAAGTTTCTATTCTGAGTGAGTTGGGAAGTCATTAGGGATTTTTGAGTAAAGGAGTTATGCTTATCAGACTTAAATTTTTAAAGAAACTGGATACTCCAAAGACGAGACATAAGGCAAAAATGGAAGCAGACACAAGAAAGTACTGTAATACTGTTTTTAAATTGCAGATTATGATGTTTATATTTATTGTATATCTGCTAGAGAAATTCTGGTGTGACTTGAGCCATCATAGATTAATGTGTACAATTAATGTTTATATCTGTCACATTTGAAATAAAATCATTTATTTACTACTGGCACAGTACCATGAAAATGAGCAGGCTTTTTACAAAAGGCTTTTTTGTGAGTTCTCTTTATGTTCCTTGAGCTCTTTAGCCTGTCTGTATTGACAATTTTATATATATTGATGGATGCTTCTGGTTACCTTCTTTTCTCTTTGATTTTTTGAATAGCTATCCTGATATGATCCTCTGAAGATTTACAAAGACTTTTTCTAAACATTGGTAGATTAATGTGGCCATTTTTTTTCTATTAAGAAATAGGTAAGGGTCAAGAAATTTTAATTGTTTGCTTAACTACAAATAGTGTTTTTGCTTTAAAAACAAAGCAAAAATATAAGATGCCTTTAAGTTTTTTTTATTTGTTGCTCTTGTGTAATAATTTTATAATTTTTAAAAGTATAATTCCTAATCATTCTATTCATGTAATTGAGCTGCTGTTTCTATTGTAGAAAATGAAAAGAGAAGATCAGATCAAAAGCAAACTAATTAGAGCATACACTTTCTAGTCGTAATTGTAGCATTATTCTTCTTAATAGATATTAAACCCCATAAAAAATGTGCTCCTCAGAGGTCTCAGATCAACTCCTGAGAGTTCTCAAGTGAAAGGGAAACAGATTCTTGGTGGGGCATTCTAGTTAATCTGTGTCATTTTGCTTGAACATTTAACTGGGCTAGTCTTTGAAAGGGAAAGGTCTTTGACATTTCTGAATGTTAAATTTCTATTTTGGTATGAAATTACCCTAAATGCTTTTGTTTGAATTCTTTAGAACATAAGGGAGCAGTGACATATTTTCAATTACAGTGAAATTGTCTTTCAAAATTAATCACATTCTGATGAAATAGAAAAAAATTATGATAAAAAGTTAAATGTTAAGATTTTAAATTTGAAGTCAAGGATATGAAGTCAAGGATCTATGACAGCTGATATACCATTTTTGATAGAAAGATATATGGGGTGAGGAATGAGAAGATATCTCTAATATGGGAATGTTACGATCACAAAAACTCAGTCTATGTCTTTTCCTTCCTTCCCTCAGCATTGTTTTACATATTTGATTTCCTGGTTACCTTGCTCATTTTCTACATTGACCTTTGGGTTTCCTGTATTACACTTGTGTAGATATCATAACTTCTGATTTTTCAGTTCATGTTATCATTTGGACAGTTCTCCAAATGTCATACTCGTTTAAAATCTGAGCAAACATGGCTAGTGTTCTCTCCTACAACATACATTCAAGGTGGTTCTTTTTGGGATGTTATCTGGATTGAGTGCCCTGGAAATCTGCCACCAGAGCAGGGCAATGGTCCCTACTAGACAGCTTCCCAGTGCTAGTTTTCAGACTTGCCCACTGGATTAGATTCTTCCCTTCGAGAGACTGAATGGCACGTGTTAGACATAATGGGAGGCTTGGGGACAATAAACAAATCAATAATTATAATAGTCATACTTTCCTCCTACTCATTGCATATACATTTTCCCTCTTTTTACTTGATGGTATTTTTACATGTATGTGGTACCTCTGTGTTATTTCCTTGTGTTGAAAACACCAGAGCCTCAGTGATTGGAAACAAAATGCTTATCAAAAGTAGATGGTAAACTGACAAAACCTAGTTTTGGCAAAGTACTCTTTTTGTTTTATAGCAAAGGTATTTTTTTTTCTTCACGGGAAACTACTTATTTCATTATCTAGTAGAATACATTTTTGTTACCATTATATAGCTGTTTTACTGTAGAGAGATAATTTTGGATTTAATTTGCACCTGATTGCATAGTTTCTGGCTACTGTTTCCTTCCCATTTGCAGGTTCTGGTTACTATACACAATTCCTAATTTCTAGTTTATAGAGTGAAATCTTTGAATATTTTATAGCCCAGTCTTTTTATAAGACTCTTTCTTAAAGGTTTCCTTTCCGACTATGAGAATTGTAGCCATACAGGGAGATAGCAAGATTCTCAGTAGGGAATGTAATTGTCAGTGGGATCTAGAGCAAATGCACGTATCCATAAAGAGAACCCACACATTTTGACAATTGTATTGAGATTTCCTTCTAGAATTTATGCATGTGGAGTGGGGAAGAGGATACAAGCCAATTGGACTTAATGCTGAATGCCTCCCATGTTTTGATGTGAAGTGTTCTATGTATTTAATCTTCTCATTTAGTCCTCACAACAATCCTATATTGGTAAGCATAATTATTTTCATATTGTAGGGTTGAGTCACAGAACTATTTAGAAGTGGAGCTAGAGTTGGAACACAAGTCTTTCGGATGTCAAAGCCTATTCTTCAGCATTTCTGCAGGTAGATAATGTCTGCAGTGTTGTCATCGGGTATTTGCTCCGTTAAGTAAAAAACTTTAAATAGTTTGGAATTTTTTATTGCAAAATGCAGGTGAAGAGTGAGATTCTTGCTTTTTGAATTATAGGAAACCTAAAATATTTGAGAGGGTTTTTCTTTATTCTGACATGTAACACTTGGTCCATGTTTTAAGAATATTTAAGGAATGAGTGACTATTTTATTCATTTTATTCCCGTAATATGTATACCTTGACGTTAATAAAAGGTAGAGGTTACAAATAGTACAACTTTTTAATAAAGATTTACAGTTCTTACTCTCTTTAATTTCTAAAAAATTTCCTTATTATTTAGAAACTGATTAGTGCTCTAAGCTAATTGCCAAAATTTGTTGTTTCATTCAAAATAATATTTTGAGAAAGAGGCTTTTCTTATTCAGCTAATTTGAATGACCAGTCTTGTACCTTGACTTGTAATAATGAAAGAAGAGGTACAGAGAACTGTTTTATTTGAATAATAGACTTGCCAATTAGCCATCAAGTGCTTCCATCTGTGAAATTGTTGATCAGATGGGTTAGCTGGGATGTTTCCAGACTAGGGCATCATAAATGGCACTTGAAAACTGTCACTTTGAATATGAGGTTTCAAGTATTACACTGCTTGATGCTGTAGAACCTTTATTTCCTTTTGCAGTACCATGTTTTTTTAGAACATACTGATCCCACTTATGAATTCTGTGGCATCAAGAAAACTTGGGAGACCTGCCATTGATGTGAAGTTCTGCTTAATCTGCTGCTCTGTCCTGTGCTGAGATTAAACCAGAGCATTAACAGCTTCTTTCATGGCCTTCACAGTAAAGTTGTTTGTTGATCTGACTGGCACAGGCAGGTGATGCTCATCACGTGTGAACCATGGAGCTGGCACACATTGTCAAGTGTCTCTGCACTTTCCCATTAATATAAACTCATTTTCAAATGTCTCACTGCCTTAAATAAATGGATAGTAGTTTAAGGCCACATGAAGAGATTTCTACTTGTAGTAATTATGTTAAATGAATTGAACATCTGCCTTATAAATTTTTAAGGATTTAAATTACTTATGGTAATTACATTTTAAAATTTGTTTACTAACAAATTTCTGGAAATAATTGTCATATGTTCTTCATTGTGCCACATCTTCCTTGTTTGGCCTTATATTTTGTAAGACATTTTCTTTAGTAAGTAGACTTCCTTGAATGAGTGCGGATATGGATATGATTAGATATTGGAGTTCTTGAATGACATTCTTATCTGATAGGACTATACTATGCTTTTGTTTACCACAAATCTAAATTCCTGAAATTTGGATAGGCTTCCTGGTCACCCGTTTCTGTGAGGACATATTCATGCCTTCATTACTCTGTGGACACCAGGTTGGCCTTCTGTCCGCCCTGGCACAGACCTCTGACCTACTCACATTCACTGTGGTAGACAGTATGTACTGGGCAACAATGAACGGCAATTCATTCTAGTCTGGAGCTAGACTAGATTCAAACAGTGGCAGAGATTCATGGAGCAAGAAGAGAGAATGAGAACACAATGTTAATGTGCAGGGAATCGGATGGTTTGGAATTCTCTCCCTATTCATTTTTCTTCCAGGGTAGATTTTCATATATTAACATCATCTCCAGGCCCTTCAACCTTCCAAGGCTGACCATCTCCTAGTGAGAGAAAAGTATCTATTCAAATGTTTTGTTTGTTATTTTGTAGTACCTGACCAGTGTACTTTTTTTTTTGTTTTCAAAAGCTTTGGCTTTTCTCTCTCCTAGGCAAAAATGCCCAGCAGTTTGTAAATACCCTTGGTTAATCAACAGGTTTCCATTTTACAGGTGAGGAAATTGAGACATATAGCAATTAAGTAACCTGTTTAGTGTGTATGACATTTGAAGAAATATGTCATTTGAAAAATATGTGACTTTAGAGCAGAACTGAAAGACTGTTGTCTTAAAGTGTTTGCTTTTCTGAAGCGTTAAATGGAAGTATAAGAAAAGAAGAGAAATAGATGTGACAGTGTGACTTGTGCCTTTTGACCACAGCTACTCTTTCATGCTTTGTAAGCATTTTACTTCTGATATTTATTCTGTTCTTGTTCCCTTAATTCCTCAGAAATATCTCTAATCTTTTTCATGGTGTCCCAAATAATACTGTGGATAGATAAATGCTTAATAAAGTTAGGGTAGTGGTCAGAAGTATATCTAGGAAGTCTTGGAAAGATGATTTCTATCCTTTATCATGTATCTGGTATGCCTCAGAACTTCTGAATCTTTTTTGCTTCTTCTTAGAATACCTCAAGGAGTTTTTTTGAAAACTAAGCAAAGTGTCTTAAAATAGGTAAATAGTTATTTTTAAGTATTATATGACTTGTTAGAATTCAGAAATTATAACTATATATACTGAATAAGTGTCCTAGCCATTTCTGTTCCCTTCCTACAAATAATCACTGTTACAAGATTCTTTCTGTCTTTCTAAAGATACTCTATATCAGTGTTGTCCAATAGAACTTTCTGTGATGGTAGAAATGTATTATATTTAGCTGTCCAGTATGATAGTCACAAGCCATATCTAGCTATCGAACCCTGGAAATGTGAGTGGTATGGTTGAAGAACTAAATGCTTAAATTTAAAATAATTTTAGTTTACATAGCTGCATTTGGCCAGTGGGTATTGTATTGGACAGTGCAGTGTACATACTTTACAGTATATCTTGGAATTGTGCCACCCCATATTCATACATATAAAGCTGCCACATTTTCTTTAAATGATTATTTGCTATTCCATTTTATGGATGAATCATGATTTATTTAATAGTCCTCTACTGATACACACTTAGGTAGTCTCTTAGCTTAATGTTTTCAAAAGGATATTTACTACAACAATGGCAGCTTTGAATTTACATATCGCTAGTTAACCTTGATCACCTTGGACACAATCTTTGAGCCTTGGCTTCCTTGTTTGTACAGTAGGTACAACAGTTACACTTTGCAGGATTAATGTGATTATTAGAAGTAATGTATGTAATGGGTCTGTAGAATGGTGCTAGAAGCTCAAATTAGAGGTGGTAGATGATAGCTTTACTGTTATTATTTTAATAATAAGACCATAGCAAACCTAGAGGCTTATGTTTAATGTGAATTGTGGCAGAACATTTGAAGGCATTTCTTAGCCCATTTTAGGTTTGTAAGTATAGACACACTTCCCCCTTTTATTCACTTGACTTCTCTAAATTGCACATAGGCATCTGTACATTATTTTTTACATGTGAATTTAGAATTTTTGTGTATCAGCTGGCATATGGTACATTCCAAGCTTAAGTGATACCTTGCCTTTTGGCCAATGGTTACATTTTAGCAGGGTTGCTGTCTTATACAATGTTGCTTGTTTTTGAAAAGTTTATGGTATATTGGAATACTGATGGAAAACAAGAAAATTAAAATGCCTATACTATTTAGAAGCAGCCATCGGTCCAAAAATTATATGGTTATGGAAGCATATTATGAGTTTAGATACTTCTTTCTTTAGTATTTTCAGTGATGTTGCTTATTGGAAATCAAACCCTTAGAATTATATCAAAGAAGTAAGAACTTTGCAACTTGCTTCCTTGAACACAAGTGATTTTTACATCCTTAGTACACTGGTAAGTATTAATAAGCTCATTTTTAATTTTCCTCGATTTTATTTTTTATTAAGGTCTGTTGTCAATACTTTGTACTGTTATTTAAATGATTTATTTTTTCAAAGTTATTTAAAGAAAATTAGATTAACTTTTAAAAATCAGTTACCACAATTTTCACAGGTATAACGATTGAGAACCAGTTTTAGGCATGCTCTATACATACAATGAAGGAAATGTGCCAGGGTTTTTGTTTGTTTTTAATGTGAGTACCCAAAAGACATGTTTGTGAGTTAAACTCAGTTAAGGAAAAACAAACAAAATATGAATCTTTTTATATCTAAATTTAGTATTCCCAAAGTAAAAATATTGTACTGAAATTAGAATTGCTATTTCTTGGTAGACATCAGTAATTTAAGTAGCAAAAGTTTATCATTAAAAGTAGTAGGTGGAATAGTAGCAGCTGTGTGCCAGGCACTATGCTAATTGTAGTACATATGTTTTATCATTTAATTCCCATAGCAACCGGTACTATGGGTATGGTATGATTACCACCATTTCACAAGGGAAAGTGAATCGTAGTTTTAAGCAGTTAAGTAAGGATTCAACCTCATATTTAGTCTTTCTAACTCCAAAATATCTACGCCTCTTAGTAATATTTTAGTATGGGAGTTGAGAGGGTGTCAGAATGTGGATAGGCATTGTATCTTCCTTATATACTGAATTTACTTCTTTATTTTTAATCTGGATGTCTTTTATTTGTCTTACTGAACTGACTGGAACCTTCTTCAGTAAAATGTTGAAAAGAAGTGGTAAAAATGGCCATTCCTTTATTGTTTCTGATCTTAGGAAAGCTTTCATTCTTAAATCATCAAGCATTATATTAGGTGTATGTTTTTTAATAGATGTTCTTTATTAGGTTACAGAAGTTCCTTTTGTTCAGAGTTTTCATCAGGAATGGATATTAGGTTGTGTCACATCCTTTTTTGTCATCTATTGAGATGATCATATTGACCCTTTATCATTATATAATGACCTTTACTCCTTGTAATATTCTTTGCTCTGAAATTGATATTAAAGTAGACATTCCAGCTTTCTTTTTATTAGTGTTAATGTGGTATATATCTTTGACTGTTCTTTTCCTTTTTACCTATTTAGGTCTTTATTTAACCTGTATGAACTACCTTTCTTGTAGGCAGCATTTAGATAGATCATATTATTTGTTTTTGATCAAGTCTGATAATCTTGCCTTTTTTAATTGAAATATTTAGGTCATTTACATTTAATGCAATTATTGATATGATTAATTTAAATCTATCATATTGCTATTTATTTTTCTCATTTGTTCTTTCATTGTGTCTTCCTTTTTCTGCCTCCTTTTACATTGAATTTTTAAATAATCTCATTTTATCACCTTTGTCGGATTTCCAGCTCTAATTTGTTTTGTTAGTCTATTGCTTATTTTAGGATTTATAGTATACATCTTTAATTTATCAGCTTCCTTTTAGGTGGTATTCTACTACTTTGCTTACAGCATATGAATGTTAAAATAGTATACTTTGTGTCTGGACCTTTGTGGTGGTGTTATACATTTTAGTTTTATCTATGTTATGAACTCCATACCTTATTTTTATTTCTGTCCAAGCACTCTATTTTTTTTATTGTGTAAAATATACATAATATACAATTTACCATTTTAACCATTTTTAAGCATACAGTTCAGTGGCATTAGGTACATCCACACTCTTATGCAACCATTCACCTCCAGAACGTCTTCATCTTCTCAGACAGAAACTCTATACCTATTAAACAATAATTCCTCATTCCCCTTTTCCCTCAGCCTCTGGCAGTCACCATTCTACTTTCTGTCTCTATGAATCTGACTACTCTAGTACCTCATATAAGTGGAATAATGCTGTATTTGTCTTTTGTGATTGGCTTCTTTCACTTTGCTTAAAGTCTTCAAGGTTCATTCATGTTGTAGTATGTGTCAGAATTTTCTTCCTTTTTAAGGCTGAATAAAATTCCATTGTATGATAAAGCATATTTTGTTTATTCATCTGTTGGTAGGCATTTAGGTCGTTTCCACCTTTTGGCTATTATGAATAGTGCTCCTGTGAACACTGGTGTACGAATGTCTGTTTTAATCTCTGTGTTCAATTTTTCTGGTTATACACCCAGAAGAATTGCTGGATCATGTAAATTTAATTTAATTTTATTTTTTTAAGTTTTTGAGGAGTGTTTAATCTTCCATTAATACCATTCTGTGTATTTTTCAGCTTAGAGCATTGAGAGCATTTTCATCTTTGATCTCCCAGTATTCTCAGCCCCATCACCTCAACTTAGTCCATTAGGCTCTACCTATTTCCTTTCCCCTGGACTGTAGCCTGGAAACTGTCTCACAAAAGTGAGCTAGATAGATATTAGTAGGGCTCACCTCCTTTATTTTCGGGTTCTCACTGTCCTTTGTTGCTTGATCAACAATGTCTTACAAACTATTGTTTCATATAGTTTTATCTGTTTGTTTGTTTTATGTATGAGTATAAATTTAGTTCCTGTTATTTCTTCTGTTTACTTTTTAATGGGAAATTTTGTTGCATTAAATAGTCTAGATAAAATTCTCTTTTATCCTTGAACTTTAGAGAGATCCATATTAAAATTGTACTTAGATTTTAAGAAAATATGCTGAAATTGAATAGTGAATTTATTGAAACCTGATGAACAGAAATATTAATCTTAGCATTCAGAGATACTAAATAAATAAGATAGGTTGAGACCTATATTGCTTTATAGACACAAAATTAAATATTCAGGGAAGAATTTCTTAAAGAAGATGACACAAATACTAAAGGGACGGATTGATAAATTTACATTGAAATTAACATTTTATTTTTCTTTAAAAACACTATTATAAAATAGTTAACATTTATGGAGCACTTACATGTGCCAGGCACTTTAACTATATTAACTCATGTAATATTTGCAACAACTGTATGAAGTTAGATTGTTGTTATAATCCTCATTTGTCAGATATACCTGAAGCATGAAGAAATGTTAAAAACAAAATGGTGAGCAACAGATAGGGAAAAATATATCTAACATATACTAGTCAAAGCATTAGTTATCAAAATATATTTTAGCTTTTACAAATCAGTAAGAAAAAAAACATCAATTTTCAAATGGGCAAAAGAGACAAAAACCGAAAGAAACATGAGTGGTCTATAAACATATAAGCTAGTGGTACTGTACAAGCATTTTAGAAAACATTTTGGTAACACCTGGTAACAGTAGAGATTTCCCTACCCTACAATCTAGGAAATTATTTCCCAGTTTTTTTTCCCTAGGGAAAGTTTCCCACATGGATACAAGGACATTCATAACAGCATTATTTATAACAGGGGTCAGAACTCTTTTCTTAAAAGGCCAGATAGTAAATATTTTAGGTTTGTGGACCAAATGGTCTCTCTTGCAACTACTCAATTCCACTCTGCCACTGTAGTGTTAAAAGCAGCCATGCATAATGCAAAAATGAATGGGCCGAACTGTGTTCCAGTAAAACTTAATTTATAAAAACAACCAGCTGGCTCACCCATAAGCCATAGTTTGCTGATCTGTAGATATAATATCACAAAATTGAAAACAACCTAATCATCCATTAGTAGGGAAATGTGTATATAATTTTATGTAACAGTGGAATTTTGTAAAGTGATCTTCATATATCGACATGATTAATCCACAGTAACATGATGAAGGAAAAAAGCAAGTGGAAAGAACAATACACTCTATATGAAGTTCTTGTATACAATTTAAAAACATGTAAATGCAATACTATATATTACTTAAGTATACTTATATAGTGAAAGGAGAAAAAAAATGTGTGATAATCACCAAAATTAGAATAGTGACTACAAGTGAGTATGGAGAAGATGTAGTCAGTCAAAGAAGAAGACACAGGAGCTTCATCCCAACTGTTTTAGTGATGTTTTATTTCATAAGCTGGGTAATAGATTTATTAGACCTTTTTGTATCTCTTAAGTATTTTATAAGTTTTAAAAGTTTAAAAGAAATAGGAAAACAGTGGCCAGAAAAAATAATAGTTGTTCACTCTGTGGGTAGTTTTTACTTGGCTTTCCCTTCCTCTCACCTACTGCTTCATTAACATCTCTCACTCTCAGGAAGGCAACTTTCTCCTCTTCTCTCAGGCATAAGACAGATCAAATCTCTAAATGAATGACTCTGTGCCCTGTGTGCTGCCTAGTTCATTTACTATTGCAGTCTCTTGTTCTTTTTCTAAGTATGCTTTTCTCTAGCCTCTCATTTATTCAGCCTTTTGTATAAACTTATTCTTTTGGGAGAAGGGATCTAAAGTTCTTAATGGAGACCACACAAGCAAAGTATTGCCTTTGGCATTTTCTTGTGTGTTTGGCTCAGGAGGCATCAGAATGCCTACTTGGCATGTTTGAGTGTGTGAGATAGTAATCAAAAATAAAAGCTAAAACTATATTTATTTATAATGAGATGGAAGAGTTATTTATTGAGCATCTTTTTGTATGTGTTAGATAGTCTTTCTCTAGTGAGGAAATCTTTCAATTATATTAATAGCCTTCTCTTAGCTTTTTGACTTTTCTGTTAAGATATTCTATCAGGGAGTGATAGTAGTATGCAGAGCACTGACCCAGATGCTGTGTGAAGTTACAAACAAGTGAATGCCAAGTCCTTACAGTGTTTTACTTAATTGGGAACTTTAATGACATGATGAGGAGAAAAGTGTGTAGCAGAGAAAATCTAGTGCAGCTGAAGAATGCTACTCAGGGCGTGCATAGAAAGTCCACTGTTAGCCAGAGTAGGGGCAGAGATTGGAGAGACAACCAGGACTACGTGCACAGTGTACTCTGAAGTGGGAATGTTCTCTTGCCTAAAGTAAAAGACATTTGTTGGTCAGTGAATGATAAGTTTAGCATTTAGAGAGAGAAGATTTCAAAGTAGATGCTGATCTACAACAAAAAAAATTAGTGTGTATCTCAAGATGTAAACTTCATTTGTGCTTTTTATAAGAGGAATTGAGTGATATTTGACAAGGGTGCTTTAGTCTTAAAGTATTACTTATTTAAAGGCAAAGAAGTAACAATAGGTTTTGAATAAATTATTGGTATGTGTAGTAATATGAAACTGCCTCTGGTTTAAACTAGTCATATCAAATAAAGTGGGAAAGAGACTTAGAATATGGACTTAGAATAGAAAGTATTTCTAGTTACTTGGGAGTGGGGTTGCCATATTTAGAAAATAAAAATACCAGATGCCCAGTTGAATTTGAATTTCAGATAAACAATAAATAGTTTTTAAATATAAGTATGTCCCAAATAGTGAATGCAACATACATATTAAGAAATATTCATTTATCTGAAAATCAGATTAACCGAGTATCATATTTTTATCTGGCAAAACTTCAGTGGTTTATACCGAGAAGGAAGAATATTAATCCCACTCAGAGTAGGTGTTGTTACTATGTTTAATTTTTAGTGAATAACTCAATGCTATTATGATATTTGAGAGTCTTGAATTGTTCTTTTTTGGGTAGGGCCTAACCTGCCATTTGCAGACAGACTAGATATGATGTTGTTATAGCTGTATTGGCTTAAATTTGAAATTTCAGGTTCAAATTTGCCAGGTCTTGATTAATCAAGGTAGTTGGGATGAAGGAGATCTCATATCATTTCTAATAAGAGTAAAAATAAATTAATTAGAATGAGATATAAATGGATTTCATTCCCATGTAATGTTATAGTTATCTACAGAGTGCTATAATGCGGTGGGTAAGAAGCAATCAGATTCTGGAGATTTTGGATATGGCCTAAAGGTATTTCCTGTCTTGATTAAAGATATTGCTATTTACCCAGGTGCCCCAGGTGAAACATGTAACCACAGCATGCTTCTCCATTTCCCCAAATATTATACTATGGAGTCTGCTTCCTAAAAGTCTCAAATATATTTCTTCCCTGTCATTGCCTCTACTTTATTCAGGCCTTTATATAATCTTTATCTGTACTCTCCTTATTATCAGTCTCCCTTAGTAAATCTACCACGTGAAATGGCAGGGTCCTTTTTAAAATGCAGACCTGATTATTAATTTGTTTAAATATCCTTCATAAGGCCTCAGTCATCTTCACTGTAGGATAAAAATTATAGTCCTCAGGCCAAAATATAATGAATCTTGAAATAGCAAAGAGAGGGACATAATCAGAACCAAAATGGTATGTGTGGTAGTATACCATTGTTATTGGTGAGAGTTGATCTTATCACTTAGGTATACTAGGGCAGAAAGAAGATTGAGAACTAGTATATGAACCACTTTGTGGATTAGACCCTTTGACCCTTTTATGAGTTGATCTGTCTAGATTTTTGATCCTTCATGATTTGTCTCTTTCCGGATTCATCTCTTGCTCCAACCTTTTTATTTAGTAAACTAGCCGTATTATACTCTTTTGTAATTCTCAAGTTTTATTCTGCTCATTCATTTATGACTTTGTATAAGGTATTCTCTCTAAATGAATGCCCTCTACCTCCATTGTCTAATGAAGTACTACTTACTTTCCTTCCAGACTTGTTAAATAATCACCTGCCTCCAGAAGTCTTCTGTCAGGAAGCCTGGGTTATACTTCAGAACAACTCCTGATCTCAAGGCTTAAGATTACAAAGCTTTTTTTCGTTCATGCTGTGTGTTTGTCATGGGTCAGCTGGACGTTTTCTATGATATCATTGTTACTCTGGATTCAAGCTGACAGAGCACTATCATTGAGCACTGGCTCTTACAAAGCTTTGACTGGAAATCACAGGTCACCTCTGCTTACATTTCATTGACTAAAGCATGTCACATGTTCACTTCTATCTTCAAGAGGTCAAAGAAGTGCAGTCCTATTATGTACTAGAGAGAAGGACCGGAAATACTGGGTAGATAGCAGTAATCATCACATATGATGTCTCCATACCTGATTAATCGCTTTACTTCATATTTCTATAACATTTTGTAACAGTTCTATATTTCACTAAGTAGAAATTATAATAAAACCCTGTAGAAATAAATATTGAGTATGCCTTTGCCAATTGGTTCTAGACAGCTTTAATTCCTACCCTGCTGGCCAGGCATACTCAACCCAATCATTTCATTAACCTCACAGTAATTAAATCCTTTGCTTTATAAGTTTACATCAGTGGTTCTGAACTTCAGCTGTACTTTAGAATCACTTGGGATGTTAATAAATAAAAATGATTACTGGGCCTCACTCCAGAGCAATTTAAACCAGAATCTCTGAGGCGGGCCCAGGAATCAGAATTTTTTAAGCTTTTCAGGTGATTCTGAGAAATAAATAGGGTTAAGATCTGCTGGCTTACATATTTATTGCCTATTCTCTTTCTGGGAAGGCTTTTTGAAAATAAGGCCTTGTTTTATTAAGTCTCCAAGGCTTATTCTCTTTTCTGTTATTTTGGTACCAAACCCAAGTTACAATTATATATTCATTTTTATACTTACATGCATTATCTGTCTTCTACATTTTAAGGACTAGCACCACATTCTAATTTGTTCATCATTCGAGTAGTGCATGTCATAGTGTGTAGCACCTAGGGGTTTCCCATCTTTTTTTCCTTTTTTCTCGTAACTATGCCCATATCCACCCCCACCCCTTTATTGGCGGGGGTGGGGGGAGGTCAGTTCTCTCTTGCATGGTGCTCGTTTTTCCTTATATATCGTTCCTTGATTTTCTTTTATTAGGTGAGATAAATACACTTGAAAAATGTAAAGCAAGATGCAAATGTAATATTTTTGAAAAATTTGAAGCAAGATACACGAGATAGGCGAGATTATTAGTATACGTTGTTAGCACTTCTAGGACCTCGCTTTTACGGCTGCTTAGTGGCTCTAACAGCTGATCACAGTAGCATCCACTTAACCTTCAGCTCCTTTGATCAGTGATCCAGCTAATCTCAGCTTTGAACTGTTTTCTCTTCCACTGATAACCCATTGCTTGGATGTCAGATAATCAGCTTTTTATAATATTATTCGTTGAAAGATTATTTTGTTCTGAGAACTGTATATTAAAGAGAAATAACTCCTGGCCTCAAGATACTATATATTATTGAAAGACAACATTTTGTGTGTCTTTTATTGTCTCATAATTGTGTATTTCTTTTAAGTATGTCAGAGACTCCAAACTGTTTGATTTATATTTAAAGTGCTGAATATCTTTCATAAAGGCAAAGGTGGATAAGAAAAAGCACTTCTTTTAAAGATAGACTTTTTAAAAAGTCACATTCTCAGGAGAACATCCATTGAAAGAAGCAATATTAACTTATGGTTGACTTCTTACGAATCCATGCTTTAGTCACCCCTTGTTATTGTTTAAAAAGCTTTGAATGGTAGTGTGGAAGATGATTGCTGTGCCTTCAGATGTGTCATTTTCTTTTCTTGGAATGCCTTGACCCATCATGTCTTCTTTTTTTTTTTGCTTGGAAAAATTCTACATAGTCTTCAGTTCTTAACATAAAGGAAGATTTTATCAAATAGATTGTTCTGACTTCTGTACCCTATATAAATGCCTCTACTTTTGCACTTAACTACTATGTTACATATACTATTTTTCTCTTTTTCCCTGCCTTGTTTGTAAACCTTTTAAGGGCAGGGGCCTGCCTACCTTTGTATAGCCAGTACATGGCAAGTGGGCTCTCAAGTCCATGGTTGTTGAGTGAATAGCTAAAAACATGTATTCTTTGTGTGTGTGAGAGAGACAGACAGACAGACAGATAACTCATACTTGGCTTTGCATAGTATAATTTAGAACAGCAGGCCCCAGCATTTTTGGTACCAGGGACCAGTGTTCCTATGAGAATCTAATGCCTGATGATCTGAGGTGGAGCTGAGGTGGTGATGCACTGGCATGTGGCTGCCAATGCAGATGAAGCTTTGCTTGCTCTCCTGCAGCTCACCTCCTACTGTGTGGCCCAGTTTCTAACTGGCCATGGACGTACCTGTTTGTGGCCTAAGAATTGGGGGACCACTGATTTAGAAGATGGGCCAATTAATGTTTCCCATAATAACCGGTTCATTTGTAGCTGACTATATTTTATATGTTTTGTAATTTAAATACATAAATAGATAGTACTTTAGTTGAACAGTGTAAAAGAAAAAGGGGCCACCCATGCCTATAAGAGCTTTAAAGCCTAAGCCAGTTATAAGACCTATTATGGAACAGTTCTGATACTTTAATGTTCTGTTGTAAGACATTCAAGGTGCTGCTTGATTCTGGGATTCTATTCCCAGTTATAAAAGATTGTGTGTATTAGCCATTCTTAAACATGTGTAGTTATCTTATGGTTTCTGAAGTTTCACCAACCAATCCTTTTGAATGATAAAGCTTTAAAACAAAGATAGCCAAGGATGTGCTTGCTCCTTCCTCCTTGCTATGGCAGAATGAAAGTTACCCAGTGTGGGAGATAGTCCTTATTCTTGTGAGACAAATTTCATAGATGAGAGTCTAAAGTGATTAGGCTTGCCGCATATTTCACACACACACATACACATAAGTTTTTAAGTAGGTGAAAATGGTTTCAGAGTGAATATCAAGGGTGGTCTTAAAGGGAAAGAAATGTCACAGTTGGTCACTGTATACTAGGTCACCAGCCTCTATGTTACTTTGATCAGGTGTCTTTATAATCACATAATGGTGTCATATCCCCCTTACCTCTCCCATTACATTGCCTCACCCCCACTGCTTGTTCCCCACTGAAAATTTTATATTCTTGGCCCCACAGCAACCACTTACTTTGCTGTATTGGAGGAGCTCAGTAGGTCTATGGAAAAAAAGTTTTCAGAGAAGCAGGAACTGAGTTTGTCAGATATTGGAAGACTTGAAAGGAGATGGGTGAGGTAGGGTAAGGAATACAGAATAGGATGTAGGAATATAGTGTAATTCCCATTTTTTTACATCCTTGAACTATTACATTGCCTATTATTAACTAAACCCTTGCCGATCAGATTTCTAATAAGTATATTGTTGGTTATAATTCCTCCAGAGCCCAGCTATATCACAACAGTGGGTGAAATCATGTCTGTGTTGTCATGTTAATAATTTTGATTTATCACATGCTACATAGTGTTAGGTATTACAGGTTTTCTAATGTTTGGTTCTTAGTCTGATATTTTTATTAAAGAAATACTTTCAAGATTACTTTGAGGTGAAAACTGCATACGTTAATTTTTTAATCATACTATTTAGAATATTATTTATATAATTGAGTTTTATTTTAAAGGCCTATAATGTTGAAAAATATATGGGAATATTAACATTTGTAAACACAGCATTTCAGAAGCAATGCATCATTATTTTGACATTTCCATTCTTATTTTCCTTTTCTTTTTGTCTTTTTTTTTTTTTTTTTTTTTTTTTTAAGAATTAATGCGCCATCTGGAAACCTCTGAGATCATTCCATAAAAGGAATTTTGATTTTTTGGCAACCAGTCATCAGGATATGCTGTAACTATGCACCTTATCAGAATAATGAAACATAATTAGAAAAGTGTTTAACTTATATATGTTTCAAAACATTTTTATATTGGGGATTCTCATGTGGACATTATGGGAATAAAAAAAATTAGTTCTATTCTATCCCAAGGTTGAGGTGATTAAGTTATCATGGGACAGTCATTGGATCCTTAAACAGAAATTTAAATCAAAACTCTATGTGAATAAATGGTTCCAAGCTATTTCTAAATAGTATATCCTATATTTTATTTTCAATGTTAAACAAATACAATTAGTTTATATATTTTTCAGAAGGGAGAGTTGCATTGCAATTAACTTGCTCTGTTCATCTCTTCTGAATAATACAGTCATTGGAACTGTCAGCCAAAGGACCTTTTTTTTTTTTTTTGGAACTTTTTTTTTTAACTCTAAAAAGTAACAAGTTTTTAAAATTAATTGAGAGGAAACAGCTGAAGTCATGCATTGAACGGGTTAAGTCGACATGAAAGAATTCATTTCCACTTTAATGACCTAGCCTTGCTGGGTTAGGACGATAGGGAACATGCTTCTGACTTGTACTCCTATTGCCAATTAACACCTCCTATAACAGGTTGCCTCAGCTAGTCATTGAAGCTCAGGCAGTAGAAATAGTTTACATGCAGCTTGTTTTTCACACTAGTTACAAAATTAAAGTATTAAAAGGTTGTTTCTTACCTTTCTGGGTAAGATAAACAATACAGCAGTAGTTATTTGTATATGTTTGAATTCACTTATTTCGTGCTCAGTATTTTTTTAAGGGGTTTTTAATTGAGGAAACTGAAGGTGCTGGTTTCATCAAAATTTAAAATTTTTGGCAGAATTTGTTGAGGGTTATATTGGATACCATAAATTAAGAATTGTTTTCTGTCAAATATTCAATATATTGTATGTTTCGATTTTATTTTATTTTTAGAAATAGTCCCCTTTGTTTATAAAGTTTATTTTCTCTTTGTTGAAAAATGCATATTTTAATAGACCTTGAAACATAATTCTGCAATGCAGGACAAAATATACACCTTTAAATAGTCATTATGAAAATAATTTCTGTGTACCCTTTACTTCTACAATAACTTTTTTACAAATTTGAAATGTTTTATATTGTTTCTCAAGGTAAATTTATATTTTTAGATAGTTTGGACTGTTGAAGTTCAGTGATACTCTTTATATTTCTTTCTAGTGACACTTTGGTTCATGTTTAATCAGCAGGTATTTTAATAACATAATAAAATTGGCTAAATAATTGATACCAGTTCACACTAAAAGAAAGGTGGAATAATATAACTAATAGTGTTAAGAAATTTGTTAAAAGGCCTGAGTAGGTAACACTTTGATTGAGGCATTAGTTTTTATCCTGTTATAATGGCAAATGCCTTTTTTTAACACTTAGTCAACAAGGGCTGCCCAAGTAAAAGTCACAGCTTTTTATGCTGGATCAAATTTTAACCTAAATGAGAAAGCAACAACAACAAGAGGAAAAACAACCAGTGTCAAATTTAACTACATTTAAAATTTTTAGACCTGGATAATAATTTCTTTTTAACTAAATGTGGCAGATCAAAACTCATTTAACAGAGGTGTTTGATGCCTTTGTGGAGTCCATGATAAGTAATATATCACTGGTTGGGTAGATTTTCATGTACGTGTAAAGGTCAGTTGTACTACTTGTGCCTATGGCCCACCTGTAAGCTGCACAGTTCTGCTAGTTAGCTGATTTATGATCTTAGTTTGAAATGGAGTTCCTCACTTTTAAAACAAACATATTTTAAAATGTCAGATTTACTTAAGTGATTTCAAAGTTTCCTATAGGAATTGAGTAAAGAGAAATTATATAACAAAAGTTTTTTCAATTTGTTTGTATGAGGGTTATGTGCATTTAGTTCCATGTTTTTTACAGCAGTGTATAACTACATCATATTCCAGTTTTCAAATTGTAACATTCATTTAAGTTTCTATAATAGTAGATTATAAAAGTGCACAACATTCAGATGTTTCTTATTTTGCTTATCTGTTGTCAGTGATGTGTGTTTTACTCTGCAAAGCCCAGTATGCCCTAGATTTCAGAAAATATAGGGAGGCTCTTAAAAGTGTACCCTGTTCTCAATGGGCTTACTAACTGCTTTTGGATAAGGAAGAACATTCCAAATCTTTCCATTTTCTTTAATAAGAAATGGCTGCAGGTGGCAGAGGAAACTAAAATTGTAAACAAAGAAAAAGAGCTAAGCTTCCAGAATAAAACTAGATTTGGGCATCTGAAAATGGGATGGTGTGCTCTAGTAGAAAGATCACATTGCTAGAAGTCAGAAATTGTATTTTAGTCATGGTGATCTATGCAAGTGTACGTTTTTTCTGCCTTTCTAACTGTATCATTAGCTTCTTTTTGTTCAACGATATAGCTAAAGTGCTAGGCACATGGTAAATCCTCAAGATTATTTGGAGCCTGAGATTGATCACTGCCTTACATTTGAAAAAATGATAAATTGTTTCAGAGCCTGAAAAAGAAACTCCAGATTTTCTCTGAGAGGACCATGTGGCCCATGGAATGATTCGGAAAACTTTAGGTTAAACAAAGATAAACAGATTTTTTTCCATTCCAGGATTTTTCTTAGAACCTTTAATATTCTAACATACAACATAAATTTGAGGGGTATGGTAGATATGCAGTATATACTAAACTTGACTAAGAGTGAACTGTATTTATTTTCTGGAAACTCTTTTTCCCAAAATAACTATTTTTGAAATCTCTGTCACACTGTAGGATAACAAAGAACTGATAAAACTTAGAGATATATTTAATATAAGAACTAAAGAAGCGTCAACAAAAATTTTGTGTAGGTTTCTGGTTTGAGACTCAAGATAATTAGAATTATAAGTTGGGAAAGTTAGTTCATAGAGAAACATGGTGAGTTTGATTTTTGAAGATGTTGAATTTGAGATGTCTCCCTTGGGAGATAATACGATCATTGTTATCATTAGTAAGTTGGGAGGGAACCTAAAAACAGCATCTGATTTAATCAGTTGTCGGATTTTTGAGCCCCTACTATAACATTTTCATAAATTCTAACACTTATTTTGAATAACTTCAATTATAGGGAACTCATTAACTTCAGCTCTTCTTTAGACAGCTTGGACCAAGACAATTTTTTCTTATATTGAACTCAAATTCAATTACCCCATAGCTTCATCTCATTAGCCATAGTTCTTGAAACTATATCATTTAAAATAAGCGGTTCTCCAAGTTTAGGAAGCATCAGAATCATCTGGAGGGCTTTTTCAAAATCTAGATTTCTGGGCTTTGCCCCCAGAATTTCTGATTCAGTAAGAATGTGCTTTTCTAACAAATTCCCAGATGATGCCGATGCTGCATCTGGTTCAGGGACTGTACTTTGAAAACTGTTAGTCTGAACTTTGACAACTTTTCATATATTTGAAGATAGCTGTTTTGTACTTTGAATCTCTTCCAAGCAACATCAAGTTTTTTGAACCTTCCTGTATATCATGATTTTAAGTCACTTTCTCACATTGATAGTTCAGATTTTGCGAGTGTACAACTTTCTTAAGTGGAACCCCTTACCTACGGTCAAGAACTGGCCAAAAAAGCCTGCATCTTTAAGTGCTTTAAAATACTTTGCTCTGGTATACATTGAAGCCAATGTGATTGTCTTAATGGGCTAATTCCTAATTTACCTCCCTTGCTATCATAGCCTCTGAGGAGGGAGAGAAATCTGCCTTCATGTGAGTGTGCTTAGCGGTCATGCTCCTTTGTTTTAGCTTTCTTTTTAAATTAGAAGAGGATTCCTTCAAGATTTTAAGTTCAAAATATTCAGTATAGCAGCAGGCTGGTATACTTTTAAGGTAAAATTGCTGATTAAGATGACAACAGTAATCAAATCTCAGAGGAAGGAGCTTTCAACAATATTCTTTAATTATTAATTTTGGTTATTTTGTTCCTAGGTTTATTTGCATTATTTTAAGAAAAACTATCAGGAATGTCCTGGTTCATTCAGATATCTCTGCTTACTGACAAATAATTTCTGTGAGTGCACAATTAGCTCATAGAGTTTTTGCATTTGTAAGGCTCTTAATATACATTGCTTAGTTGCTTTTTTGTTAGAAAATTACCAATTCACATTCCCACCAACAGTGGTGAGAGTATCTCTTTTATTATACCCTCTTCAAAATTGGGCATTATAAAGCTTGCTTGATAGAAAAACAGCAACAATATCTTAATGTGTTAATTGGTATTTCTTAATTAAAGAAGGTCAACTAGTGAGGTTGGATGTTTTTTCATATTTATTTCATCATGTGTTTGTTATGTAATTAATTGCTTTATATTCTTTGCTCATGTTTCCATTAAGGTTTCAGTATTTTGTTAACTCGTATATTGACTTTTTGTCATAAATGGGGCAACAATTTTTTAGGTATTTTTACATTTTTAGTTTTTTTGATATCCATAAATTCTAGATTATGTTGTCAGCTTTTTATTGTTTTATTTGTTCATTTGAGTTTGTACTTAGAATGTGTTTCTTCACCTGGGTCAGAGATAGATGATAGATGTTAATTCCTAAGCATTTTATTCTTTTTGACATTATTGTAAATGGAATTTTTTGTAATTTCCTTTTTCATATATGGAAAAATGACTGATTTTTGCATGTTGATTTTATAGTCTGTTATTTTGCTGAATTTATTAGTTCTAACGGGGTTTTTTTTTTTTGGTGGATGTGTGTGGAATCTTTAGAATTTTCTATATAGATGATCATCATCTACAAAAAAAGTTGATTTTAACTTCTTCCTTTCCAAATTGGGTGTATTTTATTTACTTTTCTTGCCTAATTGCTCTAGCTAGAACTTTTAGTACTATGCTGAATAGAAGTGAAAGCTGGCATCTTTGCTGTGTTCCTATTAGAGGAAAAGTTTTCAGTCATTTACCATGGAAGTATTATGTGCTTTTCATGTATGGTGTTTATTCTGTTAAGGTAGTTTCCTTGTTTCTAGTTTATTGAGTTTTTTTTTGGTTTGTTTGTTTTCATGAAAGGGTGTTTTATTTTGTCAGGTGCTTTTTCTGCATTGAGATGATTATATGTTTTTCTCCTCATTCATTTGGTTATTACATCGGTCAGTTTTTGTGTTGAATCATCTTTGCATTGCCAGCATAAATCTCACTTGCTCATGTGTGTAATCCTGATAATATTCTGCCAAGTTCTGTTTGCTAGTATTTTGTTGAGGATTTTTGCACCGATGTTTATAAGAGATATTGGTATGTAGTTTTTTTGTCCTGTCTTCAACTTTAGTATCAGGGTAACACTGGCTCATAAAATGAATTGGGAAGTTTTTAGCATACTTTTTGTTATGATTTGACTTTTTAGAAAATGTAAGTCATTAATCTTTCTGGGTAGTAATACAATGTAATGTGGAGAAACAAATTTAGTTTTTTGTTATTAAACAGTTAAAATGAAAAATTTAAATAGAATATGTTCAATTCTACAGCAATAAATGAAATCTAAATAAAATGAATCCTGTGAAACAATATAATAGTCCACCTAATCTCAAGACATAGGAAACTCGAATTTATTAATATCACTGAAAAAGTTATATTGGTTCCAAAGTCAGCTTCAGCGACAAATTTGTTTTACTAATTAACTCTTCCGAATTTTAAAGACAGATAGTTTAGTATATATAAATACTATTAGAACATAGAAAGTGGGAAATTGTAAAACTTTTCAATTTTTTATTAAAGCTAGCATAATGATATCAAAACCTGAAAACTTAACAGAAAAAAAAATGCCAAACCAAATTTATTTATCAACAAAAAAACAAAAATCCTAAGTAAAAAAAAAAAAAAAATAGTAAATCAAACTTGAACAATTTATCTCAGAAGTAAGGGAAATCTATTACTGAAGAAAAGGAGGATGAATAAAAATAGTGGCTGTTGTGGCTTATTTTATGAAAAGAAATATGGATGTATCACTGACAAATCTCACCAATCTTTTTGTTTTGTTTTGTCATTTCTAAGCAGCATATACATGAATGTCCATTTCAAACCCATTTTGAGCAACTTTAACAATAGACTTTAATTCATATATATTTTTTATTACTAGTATAATTGATCTTACCTTATGTTGTTTGCTATTTTTGTTATACTCCCTGCTTGGTTCCATGCTGTTTTTTTATTGTCAATGTTGGGTTAACTTTTCTTCTTTAGTAATTTGCTAAGGTATACATCCAGTTTTAATGTTTATCGTGCTTATTTTAAAGTTATTCAAAAAACTCTTTAATCCATATTTCTATCCTCATCAAAGTCAACAACAGTTAAACAGATCTGTTTTTTTCCCCTCCTTAATGTAAAATAAAGAATTTTGTATGCTTTGTTTCTCTCTATTGCCTTATGTATAGTTACTTGGATAATATCTGTGTTTTTGGACCCTAGTTATTTATATTATTTAGATCTATCTCTGTTTTTAACAGCTTTCAGTGGTCTTCACAGACATAATGTGTGTGTGTGTGTGTGTGTGTGTGTGTGTGTGTGTGTGTGTGTGTGTGTGTGTAAAATGGCTTTTCCATTTTTAATTTTCTAATTTTGATTCATGGGGCTTAACTGGATCATTTCTTTAAGAAGTTCTCTGAAGGAGGATACTTCTTGAATACATCATATTTTCCTGAGCCTTTATATATTTAGCAATATATTTGTGGGCCTTTAGACATTTTTTAAATTGAGAATAAGATTTTTGACTCAGGATTTCTCTCTTAAAACTCTGAAACTTTGTTTCATTGTTTTCCACCATTTACTATTGCAAAGAAATTTAAAGTTGCATTTTTTTCTTCAGGTTATTTAGTCTTCCTCCTTGTATGGTTTTAGAAATTTTGCTTTATCCATGTAATGAAGATTTACCTAAGATTTTTCAAGTTATAAAACTCTTCATCAATTATTGCCTGACTTTAGTGATCCAAAAGTTGACTTTTCATTCAAGAAAGTTTTCTTCAGCTTCATCTTTGCTTATTGAATCTTCCCATTTTTGTTTTATCCTTAGGAACAATTTTACTTCTTAGCTTATAGCTCCTTTCTGTCTCCTAGAATATCATATTTCTAATAGTTTTCGTCTCTAATTTTACTCTGCTCTCTGAGACATCTTTTTAAAGTTTGTATTCTATATCACTGTTATTTTTACCCTGTTTCCTCCAATGTGATTTTAATTTTTAATTATTTTTCATCTTTACACCTTGGTCTGTCCTTTAACTCTTTACCTCAACAATAAGAAACCTTTGTGTATTCTACCGATGCCGAATAGTTTTATAAAATTTTGCTGTGTTTCCTATTGTTAAATGACATCCCTCTCTCTGAATGTTGTTCCCCAGGAGTGTTGGCCAGAAGACAATCTATGTAAATTGTCCACAGCCATACATTTTTCTCAACTTTTTTTTTTCATCTACAGTTCTACAGGTTTTATGTATCTTTCTTAGCTCAGTTTCCAGGGTCTTTAATAGGGTTTTCTTCTTCATTGTCTGGTTATGTGCTATTCTGAACAGGTGAGCATGCAGAAAAATGATAGCCTCAGATTCAGATACTCACTTTTAACAGAGGTCCTTAGCATCTGTTCCACAGTGTTTTACATGCTTTACTTTTTTTTTTCCTTCCAGCTTTTTACTGCTACAAACCCTTCTCTATTTCTTGCTAAGTTGTTTTCTGGGAAATTTAATCTGACTAGAACAAGAAACAGGGTAATAATGGAGTGAGAGGGACAACAGGAAATATCGTTGGCTGCTATCTCAGAAAAGAGTGGCATTCAGTAGGGAAGCAGCTGAATGGTTTCCTGGTAGTATGTTTCTGAGTCAGAAGAAAATAGAGAGGAGATAAGAATCTTCATATCTACTTGCATGTGGCTTGTTCTCTCTCACAGTGTAACTGGTGGATACTTCCATTTCTGTCCCATTGGCTTGCAGTACCTCAATTTATTCATTCATATTTTTTTAATCAGTATTTTTTGAGTTCTCTTATTACATGTCAGGCACTTTGCTAGGTACTAGTTATATAAAAAGTTGAACAAAACAGTGTTTCTTCTTTCGTTGCTTTCAGACGTAGTTTCTAGACTTTGTTATTAATACATTTTGGTGATGGCATGATGTTTTGGTTCCCTGTTCCTTTTTTTCTTAGTAAATATTTTCTGGCAAGTTGAGAAAGTCTGCATTAATAACTGTAGTCCAGATATCAGTTTAAATTCTTTCTCCATATTCAGTTGTTATGGATCCAGGACATAATTTGAATACAGTGTCCATTATCCTGACCTTAAAGTATTACTTCCCTAATACCTCTCATCACAATTTACTATGTCCTCACCTTTCTTCTTAAATTTTCTTAACTTTCTTAGATGAATAAAATGATCACATCAACAAAATAACCATGTTTTATATGATGACCTCAGCAAATGTTTTGATGTGATAGCACTTTAGCTTACTGTAAGTTTTTATTCTGAAAAACATATCTGTTTGAAAGGCTAACAATAAATTAGGTGACAACAGATGAATAATTCAGTGTGTTTTTAAATTTATTATCTGGCATTTATTATTGAAAATAAAATTTGAGGGACTTAATTCTTCTTACCACGTTTACATAAGAAAAAACAGGTAATTTTTGTATGATTCTTATATTTAGAGAAAATGTATTATAGAACCTTTTGTACTTAATGCTTCCAGTATTCATGAGCTTTTAAAGACCTCCCCCCTCAAAATTACAGAATTTAGCATGTAAATAGACAAGAAGCACAGAGTACACATAGACCTATAAGTGGGAAATATAATGTATAAAGCAGTTGTTTAATTTTAAGTAAAGCCATAAGAGCAAGATAGAATATTGACATAATTTGGACAGCTAACATATTTATTATATAATTTGTAACAGTTATTGTCAAGGAAAAGGAATTTTAAGCAAAACTGGATCTGGCAGTGATAAGTCACATCTCATTTTGATTTCCTAGGCTGCCCAGTATTAAAAAGAAGTGTTCTTTGTGCACTAGTTGGGGCAGAATTACATTTATAAGATTGTAGTCATCTTGAAGGTAAAGACTGTTTGTGCTGCAGGATGTTACAGTAAAAGAGGTTTGTTGCTTTTGATGAATATAGAATGAATCCTTAGGGAGAAATACACTATCTTTTTTAGCTAGTGGTAAATTTAATAGTAATATTTGTTTTAAAGGTAATGGTCATGATTTGGAAGTATTTTCATGTTAACTATACCAGTCTCACCTGGTTTTTTCACACCTGGGATTAATTGTGTTAAATTTATTACTGTATGGGGGAGGGGAACAGTGAAGAGTATATTTGTTCACAGACCTTTCACCTAGGGATTAGAAGTCTTCTGCCTTCCTCCCCTCCCTATACCTACTATCTGCAAAGAGATCCCAAAGCCCTAAACTACATGCTGTCTTTAGTAGAAAATCAAGCTCAGAGAATTTGCTGTTTGTATTGATCCTTTAGTTAATCATACTAGTCTAATAGCATTTTATATTCACATTGCGGTTAATTGGTGCATTATAGCTATTTTGTAGAGGTAGATTAGTGGTGCTGAAAGATTTAATCTTTCTGTCCATTGGACACTTGCCTGAGTACCAAGTTGATTTGTTTTCTACAGGTTTGATATTTCAAACTTGTTTTGATTATTTGCGTTGTTCCTGAATAAAAGGATACTTAACATGCTTTCCTAAAACTCTTTTAAAGTAATCAAGTTTATATGACATGTAACTTTAATTTTAAACTCACAAACTCTCTATTTATAATAATTTGTATGCTTGTTTTAGGGGCCACCCACAGATGCTCCTGCAGTGGACACAGCAGAACAAGTTTATATCTCTTCCCTGGCACTGCTAAAAGTAAGTATTGAATGGAGTTAACCTGCTTTAGAAAATTCTGTTGTTTTCACTGTGTCTTTTACTTTGGAATATTTGTCACCTTAACCCTCTCAGACGAAAGCTTTTGTTTTAAGTATATCTATAGAGTGTTTTATTTCCACTGAAACAAAATTAGGTTCATAATTTAAAAGAAGAAAAAAAGACCTAAGATCTCAAAGCTTTGTTGTCCACATATCTTCCTCTTACAGATGTTAAAACATGGCCGTGCTGGAGTTCCAATGGAAGTTATGGGTCTGATGCTTGGAGAATTTGTTGATGATTACACCGTCAGAGTGATTGATGTGTTTGCTATGCCACAGTCAGGAACAGTGAGTACTTTTATAGTTGCCTGCTGCAAGTAATTGTGTTTCTTTTCCTATATAAAATAACTTTTATCGTATTTTCTTTTCCTGATAGGAATAATTGATTGTAAGATTAATGATGGAAATTTCTAGATTTTATAGAATTAAATTTTTCATCTTTTAAAAGCATTATGAATTCCTTTAGGTCCACAAACCGAATGATGTAACATTAAATCTGTTTACTCATACCTTTAGCTTAAGCTAGCACAAGCATACTGAATTTATAAATTAGTTAACCTAAAATAGTAGGATATTAGTTTGATTCATTTGAACACTTGGTTCAAAAGATTTCAGAGACTCTCTTAGTTAGATTTTAATTCACATACTATCTAGCACTCTTGTTTTTCTCCTTTTGTTTTGAAATATGGCCCTTTAAAAAATGTTCTACATATGGCAATAAATGACTCTTTAAGTTTCTTCTATTCAGAATGCTAAGTTAAAAACTCCTGCTGTGTCACCTGCAGGAGTTTTTTTGCCCCGGGGTTTTTCAGCCCAGGTATGATAATTTGTTTATAGAAGAAGCATACTCCATATAGACTTTGAAAGTCATCTATTCTATCTGTTTAGAATCATTGTTGTTTCCGGAATATTTTGGTTTTTTGTTTTGCTATTTTGTTCAATGAATTGTACTTGTGTAGCTAGATGTGCATTTAGATTTAAAGAAAATGGCCAAAAAACAACCAATCTACCTAGTTTCCAAAAAAACAACATACATGTCCTTCTCATCTCTTTGCCTAGAAAAATATGAGATAGATAGATAGATATATATATATATATATATATATATATATATATATATATATATATATATTATGGATTTTTTTGTCTAATATGCAACCTGTTATTAAGCCTTATTTAAAAAACTAGTTTAAAAATATTGTTTTTATAAAGCTGTTTGCTCTGTTTGAGACTCTTTAAGTATATTTTAATAAAGTAGATGTTAGAGGAAAACAAATTTTATTTTTAAACAATGCAATATATATATCATTATAATAAGCACTTTAAATGAAATGGTTGCTACAGAATGCAGTGTATTTGGAAATAATGCAAAATATAGAAAAATATGCAAAATTTTCTCTAGTTTGTTGAAGTAAACTATTTTGAATCTGCTGATTTTGTCTACCTAAATGGATATTCATTGTATTTATTTTATACCGTGGACACAGAAATGCACTACATATTAACTAAAGATTTAGATTTGAATCTTAGACTATTATTTGTATCTACCTTTTCATGTCAGAATATATAAAACACATAGTAGAATTACTGTTACATGTGGTCTTTATGTGCTTATCCATTATGACAAAGAGTTCTTAAGCTTTAATATCATTCTGAATAAATGTTTGAATATATAAAATGGGAAATTTTGATCCCCATGTTCACTCTGTGGTAGAATTAAAAGTTTTCTTCTGGCCAAAGAGTTAGGAAACCTTTTCTGTAAAGACATATGTCTCTGTCTCATATTCTTGGTGTTATTTGTTTTTTTTTTTTTTTTAACAACTCTTTAAAAATGTAAACACACACACACACACTCTCTCTCTCTCTCTCTCTCTCTCTCTCTCTTTTTCTCTCTCTCTCTCTCTCTCTCTCTCTCAGCCTGTCGGCAGCAGATTGCATACCCTTGTTCTTGAGTATGCACTCCCAGGTAGAATTCAAAATACTGTTTGTTTTGGTGAGAAGAAAGTGCTTATGTTAACTGGTTTGTTTAAGTAGATTAGACTTAAATTCCTGATGTTACAAAGCTTTGTGGAAGCTATATTTGAGATAATATTCAAAAGTATATATTTTCTTCTAGCCACCTTATCTACTATGTAGTCCTAACAGAAGCACTGAACTTCCTTTTCTTCCAACCCACACCCCTAAAAACAGCTATGGGAAACTAATAAATTGTTTTCCTTCTTCAAAATGTTTAGTGAAAAAAAAAAAAAAACCGACTTGAAATTGTTGTGTATGCTTATCAGTTATCAGAGGATGGCATTAGGAACTATACTTGCTTAGACAGGTCTAACCAAAAAATTGTTGATTAAGTTATTTGCTATTTCTGATGTATACACACACCCCACCCCCCACCTCACCCCATCCCCTAATGGCCATGAACTCTTAAAAGATCCTGAAAATTTTCTTAACTCATTAGCTAATAGCAGTTTAGTACTTGGTAATTTTAGAAAAAGCTTTATTGATGTATGGGTTTATAATTGAATGACCAGAGAGGATAGCAAATATGATTATCAAAACCTATAAAATTACTTTGATATCTCAAAATAATATACATAGGGTTTTTTTTAGTAGCTTTTTGTTTATTTACATTATAATATAAATTTTTTTTTGTCAGTTATAAAAGCCAATCATTTTTCTTTCTTTCTAAACCAGGGTGTCAGTGTGGAGGCAGTTGATCCAGTGTTCCAAGCCAAAATGTTGGATATGTTGAAGCAGACAGGAAGGTAAGTATTTTAAATGCCATAATAAGGGATAATGGAAAATATTTTCAGAAATGTATCTCAAAATTTTGAATGTTTATGAATATTCCAGCCATGTAGTTAATATAAAAGTGTCACTGTCAGTGCTACGTACCACCTATCTAGTCTCTCTTTCATCTAGATTCAAACAAATTGGCCAGTCAGAAAACTGCTTTATGCTAAAATCCCCAGTCAGTACATAGTAAGCTTGGGCTGTAGCTTCCCTCTGTTTAGCATATAGAGTTACTGTCTAGTCACTTATAATTGAAAGAGCTTGTATGTTCCATGTATTTGAGAGTTGCAACTGAATAAGATTCTGAATAATTATATTTTATATTTATAGGCATATGACTTTTAAAAACAGGGCAAATAAAATCCAAGTATTCTTCAAGTTTTTTCCCGCAGATTAAATTTCTTAATAGTTGTCATTCTCTTGCTCAAATTCTTCTGCTGTGGAAAAAAACTTCAAAATTAATGTTAGCAAAAGGCTCAGCAGCTGAGCAGAGTAGTGCAAATTGGTTTTTGACTGAGGTCCTAGTTCTACTGCTGGTTTAATTGATATTTAATCCTTTCACAACAGTGGATCCTGGTGTCCATTGTTAAAAATGTACTCTGCCTGGAAAATCCAACTCCCAGAGCTAAGGAGTTAAAGAGTAGATATTTACTTGAATGCTGAAAGGGTAAAAACTGGCTCTGAGAAAGTGTGGTAACAAGGTGAAAAACTGAAAGCCTTATCTACCACTGCTAATGTGCATCTCTTAATGATAGCACTCCTTTGTCACACTTATTCATTTCCATGTTTTCTGGATAATATGGTGTATGATTTCAGTGTTTCTAATGGTGCTTTTTCACACCTGTGTGTTTTTCATCTCTTCTTAATTTATACCCTGTTAGTGTGTTGTTTCTTTTCATATCATAAATATATTACTTGTTCTGTTCTGAATGGTTGAATGCCCTCTTTGTTTCAGGCCTGAGATGGTTGTTGGTTGGTATCACAGTCACCCTGGCTTTGGTTGTTGGCTTTCTGGTGTGGATATCAACACTCAGCAGAGCTTTGAAGCCTTGTCGGAGAGAGCTGTGGCAGTGGTTGTGGATCCCATTCAGAGTGTAAAGGGAAAGGTAGAGTAGATTCTATCTTTATTAGCATCTGCTGCCACATTCTGTTTATAGATACATTAAATAAAAACCTGTTTTGTTTAAAGCAGAATTCTTAATTACACAAAAACCCCTGTTTACTTAAAAAAAAACTGTAAGTTGATAAATGTCTTGGTATTATTTAGAGATTAATCAGCTATTATCTAATCACAAACGTTTACCTTTAATTTTTTAATTTCATAAGTTTAGGAATGTTAAACCATACTAGAAGCCTGCTATACACATTTCATTAGTATTTTAATGAACGTTACCTTCCTTTATTTTAAAGTGAATTTGGATTGGCACATTTTGAAAATCTAGTAAGAGAGCTATTTTGCAGACATTGTGCAGGACATTCTCTGGAGTTGTATGTTCCAGATATTTTAGGCAATGAAAACTTGCCCCAAAGACTTGGTATCAATCATTCCCATTTTTAGAGTGAGGACACAGATGAATGATTAAATATGCTAAATGATTCTGAAAAGAGATTCACTTGCAAAGCATATTGGGTTATAGTTCTTTGTTGAAATCTTTTGTTCTTGTTCTATTTCCTTCCTTCCTTCCTTCCTTCCTTCCTTCCTTCCTTCCTTCCTTCCTTTCTTTTCTTTTCTTTTCTTTTCCTTTTCTTTTTTTCTTTTCTTTCTTTCTTTCTTTTTTTTTAATTTTTTTTATCTAGCCCCATATGCCATTTTCCTATTTCCTGCCTCATGACAGCAGGGAGCAGCTCTATTATCACCTTCACAGAGCTGTCTGCAAATGTGAGAGGCAATTCGATTTTGCTCAACCACAGGGAGAGTGGATTAGAAAAACTACAGAACATACAGAAATTGGCTAGGTGGTTACTGCTTTAAAATACTGCTGAGGTGTCTTGTTTGAGCATGTACTTCCATTGTAGTGTAGAATAATTGTTAAAATAAAATAACAATATATTTATGGAACCCTTTTTATGCAGCTTTTACAAATAATTTTTGGACCACTTAAAAGTAAATATTAGCTTGCTGTCATCTATCAGACCTAGAATTTAATAGTATTACAGATTACATTTACATCTGCTCACCAGCTCAAACAAACTAATATGGCTGTTAAAACATGGAGTTTTTACTTGCCATGAATTTGAAGTTGAGCACTTTCTGACATATCATGTGAATAAAAATCGAGGTCTTCTCTAAATCACAATTTTATTAGGTGTGATTTAAGTTTTCAGAGACAGAAACTAGCCACAAAAAATAATAATAGCTGATATACTAAGCAATTCAGAATGGATAACTTCTGATGCTGGCTGCATATCTATATGTCAGTTTATTTACTTTTTTAAGAAGTGTATTGTACTTAACTGATAAAGATAAAAGGAGTTGAGAATCCTTGACTTTTGTTATTAGTTTTATGAATTATAGTATAATACTTTCTAAGTTTAATTTTGTAATAATTAAGGTAACTTTTTTAGTAACTCATTTAGTAACAATTATTTTAGAAATGTAGCAGAATTATCCAATTAAGTCTTCCTACAACAATATTTACAAATAATAATTGAGGCTTAATTTTAAATAAGTATGACTGACCTTTTATGATACCTGGCTCATGTGATGGTGGACACTTTAAAAAGGAAAATATAAACTTAAATACAATAAATGAAGGCATTCTCAAAATAGAATGTAAATAAATGAGTATATATTTTATTTTTGGTCATCTTGTTTATAATATTTTAAATCGCAGTTTTAATTTCTAAACTTAGTTTAAGTTAGAATTTGCTTTTTAAAATTTTTAATTAGTCATAATTCATATTAAAAGATACATAGCATTTAAAAATACACTCGTTATCACATGACTGCTGTCGTAAATATAGTGTTTAAAAATATGTAAATTACAAAATCATTATTACTGTCTAGTTTTGTCATAAAAATATTTTTGAAAAAATTTAGTATAAATTTACATCGCCGATTCACATCCATTCTTGTACCTAACATATAGATTAATACAATTATATCACTTAAAATAAGGATCCAGTTCTTTGCTAATTATGTAACTTCATCTGTAAGATGTCTGATTTTGGTTATAATTTATATCCTCTCAATGTTAGTATCTGTTAAAACTATGAAGCAAATTAAATGCTGATAAATCCATGGCCAGTGTTGTAGTTAAATCATTAAACTTAAGAATATACACTTGTTAAAATAAAAGACTAACACAGTACTCCTCCTTCCTCTTTACACTGGATTTCTGAAAGCTGTCAAAATATTTAGTAAGGCAATGATTAGATCAAGAGTTAAAAATGACAGTCTATATAAAATTGATTTAAGTTGGGTCACTGTACCTTTTTTCTGTATATTTTATATTTTCATTTTTATAAATCCCAGTATTTCTCTGTTTTTGAATAAGATGAGCATGGATTCTTTATAATCTTAATTCATGTCTGATTTCTTTTTATGTGACTTGACTGTACCTTTGGAATTACTGCTGTGTGCTAGGTATTGTGTTGATGCCCAATTTCAACTTGTCTCATTTGTTCTTTTCAGTAATTCTGGAGATAGGTACTATTATTATTCTATTTTTATCAATGAAAGGGTAACAGTATTAGGCTCAAAGATTACTTTGCTTGAAATCATACCATTATTAAGCAGCGTAACAAGAGTACAAATCTAGGTTTACAAAATTTCAGAGCCCAAGCTGGTTTACTGGCCCTTTAATGTCAGACAATTGTGGATGATATCATTACAGTAACTCAGAAATGGAAAATGACTACTAGAGGTCATCGCAGTGCCTTATTTTTAACTACAGGGATAGGTGTAACTCCCTTCAGCATAAATCAAAGAAAGGAGCTACACATTTTCTCTTAAGTTTTCAATAGTTCTCTGTACTATTTATAGTAGGTATTATATAGTAATTTTTCTCAGGTAGTTTTGTTCTATTAAGTTTAAGAAACAATTTAGACAGACTCATATCTTTCAGCTTTTGTGACATCCCTAGGACCGAACATTGAGACTGACATAAATAATAAAATATATGATAAAAAATCCATATTACTTCTTATATTTTATACTCCGGTAAATGTCAAAATGTTACTGTGAAACCAAAGATAAAAGTATTCATAATTTAAATGGAGAGTAACTCATAGAAATTACCAGTGAGCTCTGCTCTAAACTTATCAGTGAAATGGTTTTAAGATTCTGTTTTAGTTGATTTGTAAAATATACCTATTAAAATATTTTAAACTTGAGTTCTCAAGTGGTACAGTGGCATCTTCTTGCTTAATGTTTTGTTAGTTTGTATGTTCAGCCCAGAACTTGGACTTGATCTAGCAGCAAATTGAAGTGGTAAATTCACCTTCTAATAGGACTATACTTCTTCCTTAGGGCAAAAAGAATGATCACTTGGTGCAGTCATAAGACTAGCATACAGCTATTACTACTTTTGAAGATTCATTTTATTGTCAGGATTCCTGTTAGTACAATGTTCAGATGTTACCTGCTAACTCCAGACAATTTCTGTCTCTTTTCTATTTTGAAAACATAAAACAAACAAACAAACAAAAACTAATAACTTTTAGGCCAAATAAGTATTAACTTTGGCTTATTTTGAAAATGTGTTTTAATCTAATCAGAAATACTCAGTGGACTTTTAAAATGTGTTTTTTATCTGTGGGTATTTCTAAAGTACACCTGATGTACCTGTATGCTAACAATTTTGAGATACTAAGGAAAAAATGGCTTTTGTCTCTTTGGAAGGATAAGTTATATATATTTAGTGTTAATAGTGAGACATAACATTCTGCTCATCATATGCTAATAATCCTACATTTCATACTGATAGAATACAAATTATATTGATACTGTTTTTATTCCATAGGTAAGTATGAAACTGGTTTCTGGGGACAAATTATTCAATAAATACCTATTCAGAACCTTGTGTGTGCCATTATGCAGTAAAGTAGTAGTTGCAAAGCAAACATAATAAATGCGAATTAAATTAGAAGAAGGGAGAAAACGGTGTAGGCTGCGCAAAGTAGATGAAGCTTGGACTGAGCTTTGATGGGTGAACAGAACATCACTCAATATCTTTTACATGTAGGGAAGAATGTAGAAACAGTATCATTTCAGGTGGTACTTAGCTCTTTGTTCATTTTTTACAGATTTATTAGAATGTAAAATTAAGTAGTTCTTGTTGGCTTTTTTAAAATCAGCATTTTACAAAAAAGATAGAACTTTGAAGAATAAATGTAAATAAAGGAGAAATGAATTAGAGAATGAATGTTGTAAGATATAGCATTTATTTTCAAATATCTAGAAGGTTGCTTTTTTTTTCAGGGTAAAGGAGCAAATATTTTATTCAAGAAATTTTGTATAGAAAATTTTTAAATGGTAGAGGCTTTAAACTACTGAAATAATAGTTTTGTTTTAGCTTTTTCTTACTATATTTTCTAAAAATCGTAAAGGCAGGGCATAGAGTAATGAAGGGTATAGGCTTTGAGATCAGGCCTGCATTAGAATCCTATTTTTTATCTTTTCTCTACAGCATGACCTTGAGCAAATTTACGTAATCATCTTGAGCTCCAGATTTCTCATCTATAAAACAGGAATTTTAGAAACTATCTCATAATATTATGAATGTTATAATGTGATATATATAATGATTAGAGTGCACATGCCATAATAGGTGTGCAATAAATGGTACTTTATTATTCTGAAGATTAAAATAATTGATACTTAAAAGAAATAACTAGTGTGTTTTTCAGAATATCTCTGAAAATTCTGTTGAGAACAAGTCTATGAATCAATAACTCGCTTACTTTAGGAAGATGAAGGTAATGGCTACAAAAGATATGAAAACTTTCCCTTCTTGTATTTTCTAAATCCTGATTAATTTAGGAATGAATGCTCTTCTGACTTGTCTAATTTTATTGAGCATGCACTGTTTTCCAGCATATTTCTCTGGGGCATGCTGATAAAGAGGAAAATGAACATATAACATTAAAATTTTGACCTGCAACATGATTAATGTATTGTACTTAAAACCATTTTGTGTTTTATTCATCTGTTTGTGTGTTGTCTCTCCCACAAGATTTGGGCCTCTTTTGGGGGAGAAACATTTTCATATCTTAGAATTTATATAGTGTCTGGCAAAAGTAGTTTTCTTCATGATTGATTGTTTATAAAATAAAATCAAGGAATGAATATGTCAGTGGTCAGCTGTTATCAGTTATGGCTTTCAGCATATTAAAAAACTGCAGTTAATTTTGTGAAATTTGGTAAGTAATTTTTATTTTAACAGTCTTAAAGTCATTTATTAAACGCATGAAATTGATAAGGTCAGTGAGTCAGTTTGTTCATAGACATTAGCCTTGACAAATTTGAGTTATGTGTAATCAGAACTAGAGTTTAAGTTTAACATGTCATTTGTCATTTGAAGCTAGTAAAATATATTTACAATTGCTGTTGTTTATAAGATTTTCTTTTGATCATTATCCCGTAAGGGTCAATTAGGGCTGGGTAGTCCAATCTCAAAGAGTGTGTGTGCACGCTCGCATGCACACACACACACACATACACACGCCACCCCCACCTTATCCTTCATCTAGTTTTCTAGATTGAAAGAGAAAAATAGAAAATAGGACACATAAAAATTTTATTTCTACTTTTAATATAGCTCTGTGACCATACCCATTCTAACTCTTGGAATGTTTAGTTATTACATTATCTTTTGTTTGCATCCTGTTTTCCACTCTTATTATCAATTTGAACTTTTATAACACTATTATATTTAATCCATGAGGATATGAAAGTATTACACATGCTAATTTGCCTATACTATCTCTGAAAAACATAATAGTTTATAGCATTTAGCTGATATAATCAGAAATTGTCAGCTAGCAATGTTAAAGCATATTTATGTTTACAATTCTAAAAAGCATAAATCTTATAAAACTAATAGTTCTTAGTGTGGTTCTGTTAGAGCTTCTCTATTAATATAATCTCTGAGCTAATTTATTATTGTTTAGTACTTGCTATGCATTTTGAGTGATAGACATGTGCTTCGAATCAGTTTGAATTAGCTGTTTCAGTAAAGGTACAGGAAAACCTTTACAACAATGTCCCATTATCTATACGAATATTATTTATTGACTCTCTTGCTTCTTGAATGCTATTCTTTCCCCAGTCTAATGATGCCTGGTCATTCATTTAACAGACACTTATTGACTACTACTGTATGTATGCCAGGTATACACTGGAGACATTAGAGAAGAATAAGATCTACTCCTGTCCTAAATGCCAGTGTTGTACCAGCTAATGCAAACAGTGTATTAGAGGACTTTTTGTAGCCCATATATATTGTTTAAGATCATATTCAAATGATTTGACAGTATCTCTTGTTAATTATGAGGATGTTTCTGGATCTGGGACTTAGTTTTAGCAGGTTTAATATGTTGTTATCATTGTAATATCCTGAAGAGGGTCGAATTCATTATGTTGGTAAATTTTCTTCTAAGTCATAGGTGATTCCTCAGTGGTTATTCTTAGACTACTAGTAAGCTGATAAATAGATATTCACTGCCACTTTTTACACTTCAAATAGCTGTTTTTATTCCAAATTAAACACAAGTAAATGCTTTGTGATGTTTGAGTTTTTCAGTTCAGCATGCAGTGGAAGATTTTTTCATGAATGCCAAACCATGCGATGATAAGGAAATGGGAAATGTATATTTTGTAAAGCAAGAGATTAGATTTTTTTATACATAACAAATGTCTTTTTTTTTTTTAATGGAAGGAAAAACACGAACGACAAAACATTATATAAAATGGTATCCAAAAATGCTTTCTTGGAGCTTTTCATCTCAATAGATATTTATTCTGTACCGTATTGTGTGTGTCATGTACTCTGCTGGGGAGTAGATATTTAGTAGTGAATAAGACATAAACCTTGCTGTCAAGTAACTGAATCTAATAGATTTTTCTTGCTTTTGTGTTAGGATAACTGTTATATCAAATAGCTTGGAGATGAAAAGTACTGGTTTTGGCATGCTGTGTATGTACAAATCATAGTGGTATCACTGGTTGTGTCCCCTCATTTAATTTATAATCATTTACTCCGAGCCTCAGTTTCCTCATCTATAAATTGAGAATATTAATACCTACCTCTTAGTTGCTGAGAGGATTAGAGAAGATAATTTTTACATAATCATTTAATAAGTCCACTAAAAATACATAAAAGTGATATACAGAAAAGTAAATGACCTTTACTTATTTTTTCTACGGAAACAAACTTGCTTATTGAGAGGTGGCAGTTAAGAGGATATATTTGCATTTTTCTTTGTGATGTTAAAGTACAAGAATTGTATATAAGTCCTTTATTTCCCTCATCCGCTCACTCTACTGCCATGCTTATATTTCCTTGGTAAGCCTTTAGTCTCTAGAGCCTTTTATTTCTTTACTTTATATGGAGCTGTTGATAAGCATACCAATTCTGCTGCTTTTGTTTATGCACTGGAAAGGAACCTGAAATCGGTTGTTCATTTTATGTGGGCTGACTGAGTAGCTACCAGATAAACTTAGTACTCTGCATTGATATCAGAACAGTAGCCCAGCAGTGATAGTCTCTCATAGCTCATTAATAGCCCCGTAAAGAGTTCAGTTTTTAAATTCACTATTTGTCACATATAAGTGTCTTACAAGAGTATCAAAATTCTAGGCATATCGTCATTTAAAAAAATAATAATAATATTTAGTATAACTCTACTTTTTAATTTTAATTAGAAATTTTCTTCAGGAAATATGTCTTTAAATTGTTTCTCCCTAATTTCCTTTTCATGTTTTCATATGCCAAGAATTTGTGGATGGCTTATTTATCATTCTGATTTGATTTTTGAGGTAGCTTTTTTCTAACTTTAACACTAATTACAGTAGCAGCACTCTGCTTTGTTTTTTGTCAGCTTGGTTGCTCCAGTAAGCAGATACCAACATGGAATTGCATGTGCAAGAGCTTTATTAGGGAGACCCTTCAGACATCAGTACATGTCTGATCCTTTGGAAGGAGAAAGGAAAGCAGGATTGGGTAGGAAGAGCATCAGACTGTAGTATTTCTCAGAAAGTTGCAGCCAAGCTAATGGGAGTCCTTGAAACAGTTCCCTTTTAGAGGAATCCCTTATTTGGTAGGAATGGCTAGGTTCCAGTACCCTTGCTGTGCTCAGGCAATGGCTAGAGTAGCCCAAGGCAAGCGTGACCTGAGGTAAACCCCTAGAGGATTCAAAGGTGTGTAGCATCTGGAGGTTGTGAATCAGCTACGCCCTCCATAGCAGATTCTATTGAAAGGAGATTTTAAATGGACAGTTCTATGACTGCCACAGTTAACAACTCTAGGAACTATGGAGGCAGGTACACATGTATTATTTAATCATATCATCAACTCTGTGAGTTGTCATTCATGTACAAATGGAGACACTGAGAGGTTAAATAACTTACCCTAGATCACTTAGTTAGCAAGTGATAGAGCCAGAATTCTGATTTAGGGAGTATTCTGACACCAGAGTGTCTCAGGCATTTAAACACCTATACCATACCGACAACATGCATACACTAAAAAATCCTGCCAAACTTGAAGACTTAAGTATATGTTTTTTACAAAGTTTCATGAATCTATAAATGTCTAATTACCTTTTGCCATACTAGTTTCTAAAGATCAATTTGTTTTCATTAAGGCATATATGTTCAAAACTTGTAGCTTTACTGTTTGAATTTTGATGTGCATCTTCGCTTGTCAAAAACAGTACATTATGCTGCTTATACCCCATCCTTTTTTTTTTTCTTTCCCAATATATTGAAGTTGTACTACAGACCTCTAGCTACAGTAAGTAATTCTCTGAGGATGAAGAAAGAAAATGTACATACACATAGGAATTTCTTTTCCAGAGCTAAAATTGACATTTTATAAATAATTTCCGTGTTGCAAACTTGAGACTAAAAAATCACAGCAATGCAGTGATATGCATTTGGCATGAGTCAGTTTTAGTTCTTAGTGCTTTTCATTGGAAATGGCATAAAAAGTAAGATTTCTTTGAATTTTTTATGCTGTGGGCTTACAAGAGACATAAGATGTTTTTCTCTTATACTTGTCTGGCAGTGCATGGCAGCAGAAGTAACGAAATGGTCACAAACTCAAGCAGTACTTCCCAGGTCACATGCACCTTTAATTTTTAAAGAATCTCGAAACAGTCTAAGCAGTTGATAACAGGTCATTTCTAGGTGATAAAGGGTATTTGATATGGAGTGTTGCTTTTCTTTCCACACCTAGTGTTTATGTATTCATTTAGAGACTACTTTATATGGTGGTGAGTTTATATGATTTTAAATATGGAACTTAACTGGTAACAGAATTTTAACTTCTTTTTATGTTTGACATTGATTTTGAGGGCATAAATTTTTTTCAAGCTTTTAAAAAAAATTCTAGTTTATTTTATATAGTCATTTCCATAGTCATTGACTTCAGTATTGAAGTACAATTGGAAATGCCAAAGATAGCAGCTACTGTTTAAAAAAGAGAGAGAGAAGGGAGAAAGTACGAATTGTAACTATTGCCAGGAGTGCTTATGTATTTTTCTTTCAAACACCTTTATATTAAACATATTTTTAGAATTTTACTTAAAAAATAGCCTCCTTTAAATGTAAAAATTTGGAATTATAGATTGGTACTTTAGAAATTTAGTTTAGTCTTTCAGTGACCTAGCAGTTGGTATGAAAACACAAATTTAAAAATAAATAGCATATTGGATAAACTGTACTATAGTTGTGAAAGAAGCCAAAAAATATGGATTAAACTGAATTTAAAAATAATTGCAATTTGAACCCTAAGCCAGATTCTTTATTAAAATAAAGCAGTAGGTCCTTGACCCTTGCATGTGCTTGGAATAAACATGGACTACAGTATTGTTCTTAAAACTATTTTGCTTTAATAATCTAAGACAGATGTACAAAAAAGATGCAGTTTTTATTTTGTATTGGCAGCTTCCAAATATTTAGTATCTATTTCCAAGAGTTGCAATTAGTAAAGCAACCATGGTACTGAAATCTGCACATCCCACAAGCTAATTATATTTGCAAGGTCAGAGTGAATACATATTTTCAGAAAAATAAAGGGTTATATAAATATGTGTCTTCTACTTGGCTGTTATATCACAGTTTGTTGATCTGGAATATAATGTGTACAATTCACAAATTTGTCTGATAACAGAAAGTGGTGTGTGATTGTGTTTATTTTACTAACCAGTATATTCACAGCAATCACTTCCAAATATCTCTCCAGTAAAGATGTGTTAATTACAAAACAGACAAGGTCTTCTATTATATTAAAGCTACTAACAAGAAGACAGCAGGAATCACACATGTAAATAGCATCATCAACCCCTATTTTAGTCCTCTGTTTTGATCTGTGAGTTGCGCATAGACCAAAGGTGCTATTAAAGACTGAGTGTATGAAATAGGCAGCATTATATGAACAAAATTTATTCAACAAGAAAACAGACCTTTAACATGAATTTAACAAGCCTGAGAAATTATAAACTATCATATGCTGCAGATTCATGCAGTGATAATAAACAAAAAAGGAAAGTAAGAGGTTTCCCTAAGCTAGCCAAACTGCTAATGGTTTTGTTATAAGCTGTCTACTGTTGCAGTGACCTCTGAAAAGTCTCAAGGCACTTGTACCAGAAAAAATTAAATGGTCAGGCTGATGAATAAAGATTCAGTGTGGTGTGAAGGACTTCAGCATGGAAGGAATTTACAGAAGTCTAGCATCATATTTATTCCTCATACTTTAGCTTGCAAGTTTTCACTACTACATATTAAGGAGGTAGTTTTTATGTCAAGTTTTTTGGCTAAATTACTAGCCAAACTGATTTGTAAGACAAACTGAACTGGTTTAATGTATATATACTTTAGAACAAACTGTTTAGAAATTTATATAGCTCCAAAAAAAAATGGATTATTTCCCCTGACCTCTGCCTAATACCTTAATTAATCCTTGGGGATCCTTTGGTCAGTATATTGTATCTAAGATTTCCATTCTTAACCATGGAGTGACCATCACTTTGCTGTTCTTCTGTTGCATCATGTTGTAAATGCATAAACATGGAGAAACTCCTTCAGCCTGTACACACCTCCAAGTGCTCACTAGGGCTTTTCCTTGAATCTTACTGTGGCATAATTAACACCTTCTTTATCCATTGCTCATTAGTGCACTGGACATTAATGAGTCTATTTTGATAGCCTGCTGTAAAGGAGAACTCTGCTTATTCTCATGGCACAAAAAGCAATTATAAAATTGTACAGAAATTAAAATGTAGACTGTATTGCCATATTTATATTTTTATTGCGTACTAAATCTAATTTTGGTCTGCAGGTTGTTGAAAATGTTAGTTTCCTTAAGACAGTTGCTATAGTGATGGCAGCAAATTCCTTTAAACTTGGTGTAAAGTATTCATTTTCTATTGGCTATTATATTGCTACTCAGGCATTGTCAGTTAAGCATGTTATTTAACATAGGCCATTGGTAGTTGAACAGTATATTAAATCCTTGAATTTTTCTCTTAATTTTTTAATACAGTTAAAAATTTTTATTTTAGATTGGTTTTTAAATGACCATGATATCTGCATAACTGGTATTTTCATTTTTATTTCTTTTTTATGATGTCTCACAACTGCATGTAATATTCCAGAGAAATAATTAGAGATTTTTGCATGTAAAGTAGCTGTCTGTATTAGTTTGAAAGTGTTCATAATTAAAAAAAAAGTATGTAGGCATTTTGTTTGATATATAATGGAATTTTTATAATTTTGTAGAAATATTAAAATGGAATCAAAATATTCTAAAAATAATTGGACCAAAATGATGCTGTGTTCTTAAATATTCACCTCTAATAGTAAGGGTGGGAATTCTTAATTCTGGATTTAAATTGTACATCTATCTATCAAGATGGATACTTTTCTTTTGCCTACATTTTAATTTTATTTTATGTACTTTTTATTAGAAAATGTTAGAAAAATTCACTTACCTATGTTTTTTTAAACTTTTAAAAGTGTTCATTGTAATATCTGATTAAAGCATGTCTGATACTATTACTTATTTTTATTATTGCTTTATGGAAAAACATGATTAAAAATTTTTTTAAAGTATAAAGGCAAGATGCAAACCTAGGCCATATTTATTTATATATAAATGTAAACATTAAGTCTGGATTACAGTTATATAAAAAGAAAAAAGTTTTCACAAACTATTAAATTATACATGTTCTGAGGATACTTGGTTTTATTTTGAGGCAGGAGGAATCTGGGGAAATTCAAACTGTTAAAAATAAAAGCAGAATTCAAACTTGTATTTTGTTGTTTTTTTTTTCCTTTCTTTTTGGTCTACCAGAGTGGACAGAGACCTTAGATTGAATCACTTGTTTTAATACTTTGGTCTGTTGACTCTTCATGGCAACCTTTTAGAAAGGGTCTCTCTCTCTCTCTCTCTCTCTCTTTCTCTCTCTCTCCCCTCCCTTCCCTTCTTCCCTCTCTCCCCTTCCTTTCAACCTTATTTAGCATACAGCATGTAGTAATACTTAGTACACGTTTTTCAGACTTGATTAGATTTCAGTTGGCTTAATGAAACTAAATTTAATTTTAATCTTTTGGTATCCTCAATAATTATACAAATGAGGACCAGTATACTTAGCAATAGCTTTTAAAATGTTGATCAATCTCAGGTGTTTAATACTATTAAAGGCAAATTTAGAAATACTATATTATGTTGCTTTAAGATTTTTTATGTGACAAATATGTTTTTATTCTCCAGGTAGTTGATTTTAATTCCCTGAAAGAGGCATCTGTCTTAAAGTCCCAGTGCTTTACTTAAAACTTCACAACATTTAAAAGCTTTAACGAGTTTTTTAAAATCCATGATAATGAACAGAAAAAAGCAATACGATAGTTTGTGATTCTTCTTAAATTTCTTAATAAGTTAAGAACTAACTGAGGATGTTGTGTCATGTAAGAATTTGAACTTTTTCCATACAGAAACACCAACTATACTTAGCATAAAGAAGATACTTATTGTTATTTTTTTACTATGAATTTACGGCCATATAATTCTATACCATGTTCCTGGCTCAAAGCACAGATGACCTTGATTTTCTTGTATTGTGCCTCCTATTCTTGACAGTGGCTTGGACATTTAAGGCTATCAGACAAGGTAGAAAGTCTTTTATAGTCACAAGAAGTAAAAGGTATCTGACTAGAAGAGAATACATGGAGCAAGTGCCTTGCTGGTTGTAATTTTGTTGTCATTTCAAGTATTGTGGTGGTGTAATTGATGTGACAGGACTGGGCCTTAGATGTGGTCCCTTAGCTTGTGCTCACTTTCAGTTTTAGTTTCTCTTTGTCATTCATTTTGATTAGGTAAAATTTAGGTGACAAACACATGCACACCAAAGAAGGCTGTTTGGTGTGAGTTTAGTAATGACGTGTTTCAATAATAAAGATGCAAAGATAATATTTTTCTTTACTGCTTCATGAAAATTGCAATAATTGGTGTCACCTTACATTACAAGATTGAGGGTGGTGTGCTGATGGCACAGTCAGCAGGAGGTTCTTTTTTATTAATATTATAATTAAATGATTTTCTGGAAATAGGCCAGAAACAGATGCAAGTTGATCATGCTTTGTCCACTGTTGCTTGGCGTCATCACTTGCTTTTTTAAAAAGAATTGACCTGACACCTTGTTTTTACAGGTTGTTATTGATGCCTTCAGATTGATCAATGCTAATATGATGGTCCTAGGACATGAACCAAGACAAACAACTTCTAATCTGGGTCACTTAAACAAGCCATCTATCCAGGTAATGCCTATATTTGATAATGTGTTTAAAACTGGTTTACCTTTTAAAAGTTGTTGTAAATGGCCATTCTAAGATATGATACTTAGTATTTTGTTTACAATTAATTTTTTTTGTGCTGAAAAGAAGATTATGGAAATGTGATGTAAATGTTAGATTTGCTCAGATATGAGTCAGTTTTCAGTGAAAACTTTAAACTTTCCTAACAGTTTGCAGACACCCTTTTTGAAAGCATAGTAGAACCTTTATCTTGAAATAATAACCTTATGGCTTTGTGTGGGTAACATTATAGTAAAAGACCACTGCAAGTTGCAGGTGGAATGCATTAGGTATCATTCTTGATTGGTTAGTAGACATTTCTCAGCAGCAAATCATGGAAAAATTGGTGTAAACTTTAGGAGGTCCCCAGAAACAATTCATAAATGGTGCTTAAAATTCTCTTTTTTTGGTTTAATCCCCACTTTTCAAATGAATCCTATAAAACACATCTATATATTACCTTTGATCAGAGTTCATATCTTGTTCAAGTGATGTCTACCACTACTGTTACATTTATTGAGACACTTAATATCCTCCTGATTGTTTTCTTTGTATCATTCACATACCTCACTGTTTTTACATAAATCTTTATTGTCTGTAAAAATTATTTTAAATGTGTTTTTAAATGCATCACAACCCATGTTTTAAAGTTAATTGCTTCTCTGAAGATTAATTAAAAAGACAGAAATACCATGTTTGGTTACATAGAACACATAGAACAAAGGCTTTATAGTAGCTATTGCTGCTGGCTCCCCTTCTAAATCAACCTTGCTTTGTCTTTGGGGAGTTGTGGCTTTGACAGTTAACCATGGTTAAGCCTTGGTTACACTTTGATAACTATACTTTTAGAGGTTTACTTTTGAGGCACTCATCTGAAATCATCAGAGTGAAATGTTTTGTTTCAAAGGATTTTGAGGTGTGTTGCTTTTGAAAAAAAAATGTAAGTTAGGGCAAACTGCAAAGTATAATGAATATGAAATAAGCTACCAGTGTTTTTGATTGGGTACAAACAAGCCCATGCTTGCATGTTCCAAGAGAATATATTATTGGACCTGTTTAGCTTGTGATAATGGCCTTTCTTATAAACCCCCATAGCATCATACTACTTCATTATTTTTTTGCAAAAGGTTAAGTAGCATCTCACAATCCAAGATCATTGTGATTACTGCATGGTATGTTTCTGCCAGAAGTTTTTACTAATTACAAGTCAGCAGCCACCTGTTGCAGATTTCATTTTTTAAAATTTAAACACTGCTTTTTTAACCTTAAAAATTGAGTATAATCAATGTTCAAAATCTATTTCTACAGTAGTCCACTTTGTGTTTTTTGGTCCTACGTTATAGTGGTGTATAATTTAGATGGACCTTATAAAGCAGATTCCAAACCCAAGTTAAAAGGACCTGTGTAAATGTTATATGACAGCCACAGCATCATTGTTTTTCCTTATTTTAGTTTGTTTTGCCTTCCAATTAAAATCTGTAAATATATTTATTTCACAGTTTATATAGCACCATCTGAATGACATCTATCTGGGTGCTTTACAGTATTAAGACAATTTCAATACTAAAACACTCAAATGGGGTCAAGGCAAAAAGTGACAGAACAAAGCTACACCTTGAAACAGTTTTAATTTTCTAAGACAAGCTTACAAAGAAAGCAAGCCAGAAGAACCTGAAGTGAATGGTAATGTCCATAATAGAATTTTAATATATATTGGCAGAATTTTTAACTCAGGGATCAGAAGCCATTCAGAAAGGCCATGTCTTTTATTTTGAAGGACAGCTAGTTTGTTTTGAGATGAGTCTTGCTAGTAAACCAACTTTCACATAGTGGGGATAGAAATTTGATAGCAACCATCAGCACTCATGCTGAGAGTCACTCATGCTTTTCTAATGATTTTTTCTTTTTACTATTATTCTTAAAGTAGTGATAAATTAAGACTCTATTAGAGACTACTATTTAATAATTTGAGGAAAATTCCAAAAATGTTAAGTAAGAAAGAGATTACAAAATAAAGTAAACAAGTACTACTTTTTACAAATATATATTTTGTAAACCGTGCATATGTATTTGCTCCAGGATGTTAAGATTGATTGCCTTTGGGTAGTAGGATTATGGAATTTTTTTCCTTGTTTTTCCTCCTCCAAATAAAACTTTTTACAGTGAAACATATATTGCTTTGAGAAAAATGGTAATTTATAAGCACTAATAAATGTTGAAGTACCTACCAAAATACAAAGCTAAGAGACAAAATTTTTATTAAGTCACTTTAAAAGAGAAAAGCCATTAATAATCCTAGTAGAGAGGAGAAAGTATAATACCTGTCCTGTAGATTTTTATATTGATATATGAGACTTTGTATTATTTTGGAACATTTGACCATTATTGGCATTGTATGGAATTGAGTGTTAAAAGGTATTTATTTTAGTAACTAAACATTTTAAACCATTTTACTAAAAAATTCACTGACGTTTCAGATCCTTAAGAGTCATAGTCTATGTGAAGATTGGTAGTCAACTGCATGGAAATTTAGTAAATACTGATGCATAAATTGCATTGTTCTAGGCTATAACCTCTAAGTATAGTCCTGGCTACAATTGTATTGTCTAACATAATTAAGTACTTGGAAAATATTGTTTTCAGCAGTTATTACAGATTAAGCAGTTACACTTTTTAAAGGAAACTTTGTGGTTATGTTCTATGTGAGGAAGCTGAGACCCAAAGAGTTTGTGATTTGCCCAGGTAGTCCAGTGAGTTAATGTAGGAACAGGTATTCATAACCAAGGTTCCTCACTCTTTTGTACTGTACTTGGAAAATAAACTAAGAGCATGAAACTTTTTTAACCTATCAAGAACCTGTAGATAGGTTATATAGTTCATAAGCTGTTTTTTTATAATATGTTTGCTTTCCACAGCAGTGGGTGTATAGAGATATAACTTCTAACCTCAGTAGTATGGGAAATGTCAATGAAGTGTGATTGGGATGGGTTTTAGTTGCTTTTACTTATCTGACATGGTCATATGTAGGAAGCCATTAAAGTACGGGTTCTTATTTTAGGAACTGTTTGTCAGTAGTCCCTCTACATAAATACGATTCAACACAATCCGTCCAACCTGTTCACCGACTGCCTCTCATAAACTGTGCCTATATTTTTATTCCGAAGTATATTCCTTTGCTCATATATCACTGTAGTTCTAAGTTTATTGCTTCTTTCTTCCTATTATTTATGTCAGTAGTTTAGTCAGAATTCAACATTTATTTGGATCAGATACCTATTCTCCCACAGACATTTCTAAAACTTAAGTTTAATAATTCACATGAATAAGTAAATATAGAAATAAAAATAATTCAAAAGGTAATTGATTTTGAAGTTTATTTCACTGAGATCATTATTTGTGTACTTGTTTTGATTTTGTCTTACCAACAAATTTATAAAGCTTTACTCAAAAGATTAACTAAAGAAATAACCAGGAAGTTAATCAGCAGGATCTTAAAACTCCCTTCTGTCTAGTTCCTCCTTCAAACCATTCTTCCTCTTAAACTGATACTAAGTACTAACCTGGGCAGAACTTCTCTTTGAAAGGGCGGCAGGCAAAGAAAACAAGGGTCAAGATATCCAAGTAAGCTAAGTGCTCATAGTAAATCCAAAATATCTTATCCAGAAACAGTGCTATAAAAGTTGGCTACCTTCCCAGGTCAGTCACCAAAAGCTTATTTAGCTCACAATATATACTATAAAATCAAGGTTTATAACACTGCTCCTGTGAGAAACTGTTGCTGATTTCAAATGGCCAATTAATGAATGAGCTTCTGGGACATACCCTGTTTTAATGAAGAATTGCCTAAATTTTTCTAAGTCCATCATACTTGTAAGTGGAAATTTAAAAGTTAAGTATTGATGTCTTAAGAAATTTCCTTTGCTATATAACTTTCTTCATTATCTTCCTGACATACCATGGAATTTGCTAGTACATAGTGTTTAATTTACAATTTGACCTTTTCCAAAGGTTAGTCTCTTGATAAAACTAATCTTATATTTGGGATATGCTGCCACAACTTTTAGTTCAGTATAAACTATACTGATTAATTTGAGAGAATGTTTTATTTATTGAGCTAAAAGATGCTGTGCTTTTGGGCTCATGAGGAATGAGAACTGCACATGGCCAATTTATTTAAGATTTTTGATAAATGCACTGGGGGTACACAGCAGAAAAGTAAAATTGGAAGAATGCTTGAGGGTATAATTTCATTTAAACTTATATTTGTTTTGTTATGATACCTGCTAATATTTTACACTGCCTGTGTTACTTTTACTTCTTTAATCTAAATAATGTGATCAAAAATCAAGTAGGTAGTGCCTTCAAATACCAAACTATGTATTTCTTTAGTACAGTTAGTTGCCAAAATGTGGGCCTGTCTTTGGGCCTGTTGTCTGGCTTCTGTATTTATCAGCCATCAGTGCTATTAACTATATGGCCATTCTGTATAATTACACAAAGGCACTTGAATGAGGGGCAATAGGCACCTGTTGTCTAAGCTCCACTCCCTAGCCAGGCTGTATCTGCTTGGAGAACTGGGCACCTTTTTCTAATTCTTCTACCCAAAGGTTGTAATTCCTAATTTGTATAGAGCTGAGTACAAACTAAGGGAGACCCAGATTAGTTCCACTTTTTGATCTATACAGTGCAGCATTTCTATGCACTGAAATTTAATTCACTGCTCCTGATGATTATTGAAATGGCAAAGGGTTTAGTAGATACTCTTAGTACTTTAATAACTGTTATAATAGATGTTAGGAATATAGGAATGGATTATTACAGTATCTATCTAAGATGTTTTAGTATTTGGTGGAGTGCTATTTGCTACCAAAGTTTAAAAATAAGACTTGGTTTTCATCCTGATCCATAAAGTACGGACTTTCCAAGAATTTCCTAGGATGCATTATAACATAGTATGAAAAAAAAAAAAACACTGGCTTTGGAGTCAGAAAGATTTCGATTGCTCTCTCAGCTTTGCCTTTTATCAGCTATAAACTGGGACATATTAAGATATGTGTCTTATTTTCCTCATCTGTCAAAATACAAATAGAACCAGCCTACCTTACTGTGTTGTTGTGAAGATTAGAAGACAGTGTATAAAGCAGATGCTCACTAAATGGTTCCTTTCCACCCCTCCTACTGCCTCAACACCTTAACACTTACACTATAAAAATTCAATAATTAAAGAATGTGGCAGTTTTGGTTAGCTTTATCTTTAGTTTTGTGAGAGTTAACCCCAAAGCTCTCTTTGTTTTCATACTTGTTGAAAATATGTCCAAGGTGTATTTCTGTACTTTTATGTCATACTAGGCTGATAGAGGGTCCCCCGGAATACCACTTGGAACCTCACTGGAACTTTTTGCTAGAGCTAAATGTTAGAGCAGTTGTGAATGGACTCCAGCACAGAGGGTTGTTGTTTCCTAATAAAGCCATGCATTTAGCTTAGATTTTTATTATGATTTGCTTGTTTGTCTTGGAGATCAAGTGCAGTGGGAAAAAATCTGGTTAGTGTGTTCGTCACTGGATTAGAGCATGAGCTAAATAGAGCTAGTAAAGAACAAGTTCCACTTTGTTAATTTGGAGACATGCTGACACAGTTATTTGAATCCATTAAAACTGAATTAATAAAAAGAGAAATCCCAGATTAATGTTGTGAGTGAAGGAAAAGTGTCTTATGACTTTTTATGCTTTTCTTTTTAAATAAGTTTCCCACATATCATAAAATCAGATTTAATAAATGATTTTATAATTATGAATAATTAATTTATAATTTGGATTATGATGAAGACAAGCCCTATTGTTAACTGAGCTACTGAAACTGTTGAATATCATACTCTGAAGAGTGTATGACCCATACTGCTAAATCTTACTTCAAAACATATAATCTTTATTTAGGATAAAAGCCTTTTTTTTTAGATGACAATGATATTGTCTACACTATGTCAGTGATTTTAGAAAATTGTATTTAATAGATGGAAATATTAATTTGTCCTTTTTCAAATTATTTGTTTATATAGGCATTAATTCATGGACTAAACAGACATTATTACTCCATTACTATTAACTATCGGAAAAATGAACTGGAACAGAAGGTAAGTTTAAATTTTTGTCTTAGAGGAGGAAAAAAATCTCTTTCAGTTCAATCAGACTCAGATATTACCTGTTATATTTGAATTTGAATTATTGACCTATTTCATTGATGTGTTCCAAATATTTTTTTATTCCTTATGAATTGCAGTATAACATTTAACCTTATTGGTAGGTGCTAAAGCAGGAAAGAAAGTAGGAAATCAACATTCCAGTTTGAGTTTACAATAAATTATAAAAATCTTTTTTCTAGTTCTGTGATTTTTCTGATTGACTTAACTTCTCCAGTAAAATGACCCTTATTGACTAATTTACTGAGTTAATAGCTTTCCATATTTGGAAGGAATAAATTAGATTATAATTGTGTAATAATTTTTACAAAATTACCATGTTTATATATAGTAAACTAAAGGTGAGTCAAAAGGGAAATGCAGTTTTCAGATATTTGCACCTAGATTCGTATCTCTGTTAGTACCAGGCAGTTTTCAAATTTGATTACTTTTAAAATCACTGCACATCTTGGTGGATTAGCATTCTTTAATTTCTACGATTTTAGGAATATTTCAAGTACTTTTTTTCTCTCAGGTAATGCCAAATGTTTAAGTCTGCCTATTGATTTTTGAAATTACAATCAGAACTGTTTTTTTTTTCTTTACTATTAAAATTACTTAGCCTTCAAATTGGCTTATAGAAACTCATAGATACAGAGAATATTTAGAGGTACACTAAATGAGAAAGGGTTTGGGGGAAAACAAAAAAAGGCAAAGAGATTAAGAGGTACAAATGCATAGTTGCAGAATAGACATGGAGATGTAGAGTGTAGCATGAGGAAGGTGGTTAGTAATAAATATGTAAGGGGGAAGAGGGTTATTAGATTTAGTGGGGTGATCACTTTGTGAGTTATGTGGATCTCTGATTACTATTCTATACAACCGAAACTGTTATATTATCGTATGCCAACTATAATTGAAAAAAATTTCATTGAAGTGTACAATGTAAATACAAGCAACTAATTGTCTATTATATTTCAATAAATATGGGGGGAAAAGCTAACTCAAAAAAAATTAGTTTCTTATTTTTCTCTCTGAGAAAGACATGAAAATTTTAAGAACCCTGAGTACAATTGATAGCCAGTACGTTTAGGTTCCTGCATGCACTCTCAAGTCCAAACATAAGTAATCAGTAGTAAAGATCTTTCTTACCAGTTGAAACTGTTCCTCACAAAAGTAATTTAGTAGAGGATTCTAGTGCATTTGGTAAGTGGGAAGGAGAGTAAGTTACCCCCTCTTTTAATCAGATCTCCTCAGTTTTTAATCTCATTTATATATTATGGGGAGGATGCACTGTATAAGGTTTTCTTTGAAAGAAGAATTCTGGTTTTTTAAATTGTTATTTTAAGTTTGATAAACTACTGTTTTAAAAGGTCAAAGCCACTAATAAACTCACCTAAGGTCATAGGTGCTTGGCAATGACTGAGAGGCCCTAAGGAACCAGTTCTTCCTTGGCCTGAGGGGAGACACAGAGCCATGAAGCTCTATTTCAGTTGCTTAATTATGTCCCAAAATTTATATCTGCTATGGTAGATTTAGTTTATAGCTTGAATTATATTTTGATCACTTATTTTTAATTTTACATAGGATAGGTACAGGCTGTGAAAAGGGGCTCTACTCAGATGCATACTTTTTACATCCATTCAGGTATATAAATATTTTATCAGTCTGATATCTTACATCCAACTAGTTGGAAATATCCAGCTAATTACATAATTTCCCCCTCTTTTTTGGTATCCCATAAACTTAGCCACCATCCTTGGCATAAAAAAACAAACATACAACTATGTACATAGATTAATTAATGTTATGTTTATGTTCCTGGCTTCTCAGTTCAGGTGCTTTCTTGTTACCGGAAGCCTTGCCTTTACTCTTGTCCCACTAACCTGTATACTTAACCCCAAGCTTTACCTGAGGATCTCAATGGAATCCTTGTGCAGGCATGATAGAGATGTCTTGCTGTTCTGTGGGAACTTTCTTTGTTTTCTTTTGAAGTAATAGTAAAATCTAATTCTCAGCACTTAATTATAGATAGCTTTATTGCATATGTAGTTGCAGCTGCACCAAAATTTCCTGAGGATATATTTTCTAAATACTATATGGCCATGATGAGAAGTAGTCAAAGAAATTGGAGCTTCTTGTGCTGGAGTTTTCTAGTTTTTGTGCAAGCTACTCTTGGGCTGTAGGAGAGGACACTGGGGAATTTGGAGCTTTAGTGTCTTGATTTTTGACATGTAGTGTATTCTCTAGCATGAGAAAAACTTTGTACTGTGTGTGGTTAACAAACCTCTAAACAAGTAACGTTTCTAAGCTAAACTCAAACACTTCCAACTATTTTTTCATATCTGCATGGCTCAGGGACCTCACTTAAAGTATACTGGTTCTAATGGTAAAACAACAATAATTGTTCTGTAGGCATCATTTTTTTAAATTGCATAATCATTTAAAAACTTTTATTCAATGACGGTCTACAACTGAAGAACTTTTTAGAGTAAGATTTTAAGAAAAACTATCATTAAGACTCTAAACTTGAAAACTTCTAAACTTCCAAGATTATATACGTGGAACTAGGAGTCCAATTTGCAAAACAATGAACTAAGTAAGATAGTAGTTCTTTGATCACTAGTAGGGTCTGATCCCAGTTTGCTGATGTGATAGCAAACTGAGTGAATTTGTGATTTCTTTCCCAGTTTCATGACTTTTCATTCTGACAGTAAAGAAGTTTTAATTTTTTAAATTATGGGTAGAATATTAGAATTTGAAAGAAATTTAGAGATCATCTGGTACAAGCCTTCAATTCATAGATTTTAAACTAAAACTCAGAAAGCTTGACATAAAGTCATTTAGTAAATGGCTTTTTATGTACTTATCTTGGCATTTAAAAGCTGAGCTTCTATATGAACCATTAGAGATCTTGTGTATAACATAGTAGTTTCATTCATTTAACAGATATTTATTGAGTGTCTGCTGTGATTAGATACTGTTCTAGAATCTAAACCCTGGTGATCTTGAAAGAAACAGGGTAAAGTCCTTGCCCTGTTAATTTCTCTTTAATGAGAGAGAAACGTAGTAAACAAGAAAAAATTTTAGGTGTTGATGGTGTTATAAAAATAATAAAGCAGAGTAAGGGAAAGAAGATGTTTAAGATAGTTTGGGGTGACTTTTTTATATAGTGTAGTGAGTGAAGGTATCTTTCTCTAAGGAAGTGAGAGAAAGAAGGTAAGCCATGCAAAGATAAGGAAAATAGCCTTCAAGTCAGAAGGACAACAAATGCAAATGCCCTGGGGTCAGAATACTCCTTAGGTTATATTAATACAAACTTAAGAGAATTCTTATTAGAGTTTATTGAAGTTAATAAATTTAAATTTATTAATTCCAAAGGTTTTTCATGAAGTTGTTTCTCAGGACAGGTGAAATATTTTCAGTACAGGAAAATAATTACTCTTTCTTTATACTTTTTAGATGTTGCTAAATTTGCATAAGAAGAGTTGGATGGAAGGTTTGACACTTCAGGACTACAGTGAACACTGTAAACACAACGAATCAGTGGTAAAAGAGATGTTGGAATTAGCCAAGAATTACAATAAGGTAACAGTTATTTCTAACATTTATTTTCTAATCTTTGGAATATATTTGATTAGATATCAAATATTGTATAAATACAGTTTAAAGTAGTCACCTATTTTGTAGATCAGATAGTAAATATTTTAGGGTTTGTGTCATCCACTCTGTCACAAGTGCTCAATTCTGCTGTTAAAGTGTAAAAGTAGCCCCAGACAATATCTAAAGGAATGAGTGAGCCTGTGTTCTAGTAAAACTTTATATACCAAAACAGGCAGCTGACTAGATTTGGCCCGTGGGCTATAGTTTGCCAGCTCTTATTGTAGACCAATTAAGATTATTTTACATTTCAAATGTCTTCATTATTCAGAAGACTTTTTCTTAAAAGGGAAGAGGAGCAAGGAGATGCTAGACAACAATAGCATTTAATACTTGCTATGTAAAATTTATTTTATGAACTTTGTGTTTTTTATTAGCTATTAATTGAAAACTACTAGTGTCAAGCACTAGAGATTTGGTAGGAAGAAATATGGTAAGAAGCATGACCTGTTCTCACAGACTTTATTTTCTGGTAGGGGAAACAGAAAGTAAACAAATAAACACAACATAATACATTGTGATTACTGCTATGAAGAAAATAAACAGGATGATGTGAAGAAGAGTAACTAGGGAGACCACTTTTTATGAAGATACTAAAAAACTTATATTTTGCAGAATCTCCTGGAAATGTTTATTGCGTGCAAAATATATGTGGCCATGATAATGTTTTTGTTCATAGTTTTATGTTCTTTTATAATTTTGAAATTAAGAAAACAACTTGAGCTATGACTAAAATATATCTTCTGTGTTTTATTTTCTTGGAGATGCCATAACAAACTATCATAAACTGGGTGCCTTAAAACAACAAGCTTATTGCCTCACAATCTAGAGGCTAGAAGTCCAAAATCAAAGTATTTCAGGGCTATGCTCCCTCAGTAGCTTTTAGGGGAGGATCCTTCCTTTCTTTTTCAGCTTCTGTTAGTCCCAGGTATTTGGTTTGTGGCAGCATAACTTTAATCTCTAACCAGGCTAGAATTTCAGTGTATCTTTTGGGGGGATGTGATTCAACCCCTAACGACTGTTTCCAACTTTTTGACCAAAGCCACATAAAGAATAGATTTTACATTTTGGCCCAATACATGCAAATGTTTATGTATATATGTATATATATATAATTGTAACAAAATTTTATGAAACAATATTTATCCTTGTTACATGTGATATATTCTATTTTCTTTCTCATTTGACTCCATTCTGTTTCAATGAGATACGTAGGTATTAGACACACATACATAAGGCTTACAGCTCATCAATGGGTTGAAAATCTAGTTTGTAAAATACACACACACACACAAATACACACATTATACAGTGTTATGTTTATAAGTATATTGAATATCTCTTATACAGTCAGAGATCCTTCCCTCATTTACAGGAAAACGAGGGCAATAAGAAAAGTTGATAAATAATCAGAGTTCTAGGCCATAATTGGTATGTTCCATAACATGTTAGTATTCAAATTGTCCACAGACCAGCTGCATCAGTATCACCTGAGCTCATATTGGAAATGCAGATTCTCAGACCTACTGAATCACCATCTACATTTTAATGAGATTTCCCAGAGATTTTGTGTACTCATTCAAGTTAGAAGTTAGAGAATATTGTCATAGAAAAGTCCATGTGAAGTACTGTAGAAGTTCAGAGGCTTATGCTTTCAGATGGGGGAGACCCAGGAGGCTCTTAGAGAACATTTGTACTAGATGTTAAAGCATTTAAATAAGATTTAGACATACAGAGACATGTTACCCTAGGCAAAATGAATATCACCAGCAAAGACTAGGAGAGACAAAAAAGGTAAAGACATGTTTCAGAACCTGTGTGTGGCGAGAGTACGTAATTCATGAGGGTGATAATGGGGAATAAAGTTGTTTTTTTTAAGTTATTAAAGTCAAGTAACAGGGTTCACAATATCAGGATAGAGTTATTTTTGATCAGGGGCATGATATACTTAGAATCTGACTTTAGAAACTTAATTGACAGTGATTTGGAAGAAGGAGTGCTATAAATGTAGATTCTTTTTAGGAGGAGCTTGCTGTACTCAACCAAAAAGTACTGAGTGTCTGGATTATTGTAGAGGCAGTGAGAATGGAGACATCACTGGACAAATAAAAATGGCACCAGTTGGATAAATGAAGTGAAAGAAGAAGGAGGAATCAAAGATGAATTCAAGGTTTCCTGACTAGATGACTAGAAGTATGGTGGTACCATTAACATTCCCAATTTAGGTAGATAAGGATTGAGAAAGGAGATAAAGAGTTGCATTTTAAATGAGCAGTTAGAAATGGGCACTAAAAATTAATGGTAAGGGCTAGAGCTTAAGATTTTGATGACAATTAAAATTGGTATTGATTGTCACACTAAAAAAATAATATTTCTTTTTAAATTAAGCACATCTTGCTAAAAGAAATATAAACCAAAAGATGGTATATAAAATTTGCCAAGTATAGCGACATCTTTTAAGAGACTTGAGCTTTGAAAAAAGGTTGCTGGGTTCATACAAAGCTAAATTCCAACAAAATTAGGTTTGGCTTTGAAGGGAATGTCCTGGTTAATATGTAGCATTCCAGCTGGAAATCCCTATCGGTTCTGTACTGTAGGGAAAATATTTTTTATCTTTCTAGTATATGTTTTTATGCTGTGAAGATTGAGAGAAAAACTAGTTTATCATACTTAAAACAGTTAACCTTTTATAAGTTAAAAAGTTATGACAAGTTATTATTCAGCAGTCTTAGGAATGGTTTTCTTTTCTTTGTAACATTATAAGTTTTAGTAAATTCGTATTGGTACCACTGCCAGGAAATAACCTATTTATGGTTACTGCTGCCCATCCACAGAAGTTTTTGCTATTTTACAGTTTTAAAAAATCTCTGTAGTACTCAAAAACTTGTAAGGTTTGGTTGTAAAATGAAAACAATGTGTAAGCTGTGATATGAAGGAGTCCAAATTTGGGAATGTAATTCCCTCTGGGATTGAAAGAGAATGCGGTGGAGTTTTTAGTAACACTTAAAATATAAAAAGAAAGGCCCATGCTACCAATTTTTTTTTAGTATTCTTTTTAATTGGTTGAGGTTTTAAATTAAGGTAATTACTGTTAGGTGCCAGTTAACTACTAAAGTAAAAGGAGGTTAGAAAATAGTTAAATTCCTTTGTTCTAACTTTAAGATTTCAGTTCTGAATTTCACACAGAAATTCTTCTTGATTATTAGTCATTTATTTCTCTAATTATTGAATTGCACAACACTCACAACTCTTTTATTCCCAGTCTCCTAATTTATTCTTGCTAGGATACATCAATTTTTAAAATATTGATAATATTTTATTGGATATTTATAAATGAATGTGCAAGTGAAAAAATGAAGTGAAAAAAGAGCATTTTAAAAATAGTATAGAAACATAAAAATTTAAACATGTGGCCCTGTAACTCTGAGTTCTGACAGTTTACTTTTCAGGTAGACATATTGCCTACTTAGAACTTGAGAGAAAGTTTGGATATATCTTTTATGTTATTACATATAAAATATGTAATTATATGATTATATTTGGTTCACTACAGTAGCTATATAAAATAGGAAAATCTTTTTTTTCTGCTAATGCAATAAGATAAGTAAAGTAAGATATAAGCATTGGGAATATCAGATCAGATTATGATTATTTAAATATGATAATATATGTTTGCAGTCAAACATAGAAATTCAAGACTAAACTGGAGGACCATTAGAACTCTTATAATTGAGAGTTGTGTAGATAGTAACCATGCAGTTACATAGACTAAAACCAGTTGAAGACTATAATAGATAAATCAGTTCACAGTAGTATCCAAAATTGTAAAATACTTAGGAATAACTGCCATAAGAAATTGTCACTATATAAACATATATGACTTAGTAGAATAATACTAAAAACATTTGTGAATAAAATTTATAGTTTCTGAATGGAAAGACCCAATATTGTAAAGCTGATGTCAAGCTTCCCAAAGATTACTTAATTCTAGTAAGAATGCCAGTAACCTTTTAAGTTTTTGATAATTTGACAGTAAAGTTTTTCTGTAGTAAAAATAATAAGTAACATTTATTAAATGTTTATAACAAGTAATACTGGGAGAAATAGTTGTATATAAGGGCAGTATCCAAAAAATGCATAATATCTAAAGAATTCTTTAAAAAAGTAATGAATTGGACAAAAGAGCTAGAAAACTCACTGAAAACAAATGACAAGTAAATATGTAAAAAAAATTTAGCCTCTTATTAAGTAGTCAAAAAAAAGTTAAAATTATAAGTTGAAAATTTCTTTCCAAATTAAAATAAAATGGTTCAGGAAAATAAACCACTAGTGGGAAAGTAAAGTAATAACATTTTTTGAGGCCATCTTCCAATTTTATCATTCAATTTTAAATGCATATAACTTTGTAAACCAACATGTTCTCTTTTGGTTGTCTTCTAAGGTTTTATTATGAAGAATAAAATTCTATAAGTACCAACTTAGAGAAACATTTACAACCTACTGTTATGTATAAAAAATTAAACTGTATAAAAATATGAAAAGTTCCTACTATCTTACCTTCCTTCCCCTTTTCAAAGATATTTCTCTGTCTCACATTTTAAGGTGCAAGGTAGGGGAATTATATACTTTATGTAAATCCTGAATTACTTTCAGGTTTTGCACTAAACAGCTGTTACTTATATCCAAGATTGTGTTACCTTAAAGTAACAATGGCTTAAACAAGATAGAAATTTTGTCTCTTGCAATTCAAGGCCAGTATGAAACTTTGAAGTCACCGGAGACCCAGAATCCTTCTATCTTTTGCTTCACTTTCCTTATATTGACTTCTGTCCTTTAGATCTCCCCATGATTTCAGGGGATTGCTAGAACTGTAGACATCTCATTTGAGTTCCAGGCAGTTTTATAACAGGAAAAATGGCAGGGCAAAGGGGGATATCTCCCAGCTAAATCAGTTCCCTTTAAGGATTTTTTTCATAGTTCCAACCCAGCACTTCTGGTGTTATCTCATTGGCAGAACTTAGTCAAGTGAACACACTTTGCTTTGAGATAGGCTATATATATAGTATAGTCTACCTGGGAGCATAGCTGCCTTTAATAAAATCAGGGTGACATGACAAAAAAAGAAAGGGAAGATGTGTATTTGGTAGTCAACTAGTAGGCTCTGCTATAGAAATTTTTTTCAAAAAGCTGAACTACAGTTTCTATTATACATGTGCACGCACACACACACGCTCTTTATTTTATACCCCTGTTTCACTTAATTACATTTTAAAGTCGGATTCCCTATAAGATTTTTAGAAAGAATTTATGCTGTTCAGTTCAGGGTCACTTAATCATGGGTTTGGCTTTATTATTATCCAGGATGTGTCATGAAAAAGTAATGATTTCCCAAATTGCAATGAACATTGCTTTAAGCTCTTTGGAGACTAAGAAAAAACTTTTTAAATCACAGTTTCATTGTTTTTTGGTTATACGGTTATATGTGTCCCCATCATTCTTTGTGCACACTCCTTTCTTCTATATGTCATACTGCATTATAATTTGAAATTTATAGGCGGTAAGCCCAGATATGAGCTCCTTCAAGAACAGGAACTGTTACTCAGAGTACTTAATAGTGACTATTGAATTTATAAAATGATGAAAATTCTACTGTTGAGGACATGCTTAGAATATAGTGGAATGTTACAAGCTATTCCAAAAAGAGTTGGAAAAGTTTATAGAAGTATTTCTGGAATTAATGTGATTTCCCCAAAGAAATAATGCCAAATATTTTCATATGTAAAATGTAGTTTAATTACTTCACTGGGATGTTTTAAGGAATCAATAAATTAATATTTGTAAAGTGTGTGTACATTAATGTATAATTCCTAGTGGTTGTAGGAAAGCCAGTTTTATTGTTCTCTATATTCATACCTCTTATACTTTCTCAGATAGGTTTTTAACTGTTTCAAGTTTGTTAATTTTGCTTCCCAAGTATGTTTTATAAAAGCCATTTCTTTAAACTTATTCTCAATTCTCAAACCCATAATGTGATTTTCAGTTGTCAGTACATTGACTTGATATAAAAATCAAGAAAATACATTATTTTGAAATTCACTAGCAGTTATGCAGAGTGTTTAATGGTGAAAAATACTATGTAAATAATTTTAGAAAGTATGTACTTTAAAGCGGAGTATGACATGTTATAGAGTGAACAAACTTAACATGTCATAGGGATAAAAGAAGCCCAAGGAATAGTCAGAAAAAAGGGAAGTATGAAGAGACATCATGTCAGCAAAGCAGAGATTAAAGAAAGGATTAGAAGAGAAAACAGGTATAGAATTAGCTCTAAGGTGTTCAGAAAGTTCAAGAAGACTGAGTCCATTGGCACTCACCTGGCAGGGATCCTTAAGAGGCTAATAACAAAGTGCCAAGGATATAATCGTGTTTGTTAAAGGGTAAATGTATGGTGGAATTTGAGATACAGGTTTTTCCATTTGAAAAATGTTACTATTACCAGAAAAAAAAAGAGAATGATATTAATGGATTTAATAAAAACCTTTTTGAGATTGGGGTACGTCTCAGGGGATTATGATAACAGACCAAATTTCAGGAATTTCTTAGAACTGTGCAGACCGTGCATGATGGGATAGCCATCTGGGGGTCTTTGTTGATAAACTGTTAAAAACGTTTCTAGTGTGAATAGCCACAAACATTTTCAGTGCTTTTTTGTTGGTTGAGTAAACCGAAGAGCATGAATGCAAAAGCAAAATGTGATGCCAAATCACAGAAGTTGCCATAAACACAGAAGTTCTCCTAGTGAGGACACTGCCTGTGCCTGAATTTCATTTGTTTCTGCTGCTACCATTTCTTAATTTTCCCTGGTGACTAGCCAGATTAGAACTATGAATGAAGACAAACTGGTTTTGCCTAGATGGTAAATGAGATATAGGTAACTTAAGGAGATGGAGAAAATATTTAGGGTTTTGATGTGGTGATTTCGTCTGATCTGGTCTAAGAATGTAAGAGATGTGCTTACTCTTTTGTCATGGGGGTTTGCAACCTTAGTATATGCCTAAATCTACAGCTGCTCCTCATTTTCCAGATGGCATCTATGGCTGGGAGTACTTTTTGCCATCTGCACTTCTCAAAGAGTTTGTGAACTCTCTTTTTTAATTATTGGAAGTGGAAAAACTAATTGGTAAAGTGATTAAATGATGTAAAAGAAAAAGATTTTTAAAATTGAGTTAGAGCTTCTTATGTTCTGTTTAACCTTTCCAATACGGTCAGTGCTTTAAATGCTTTTTGACTTTCATCTTTGTATGTCTGCCCTCTTTGATATTTGCAGTACTCCAAAATACTCTATGTTGACTGTTTTGTACATGGATTGATATTTAGAGCCAAATTCCAAAACTCTTACCTTCTTCCAATACTGTAAAGTACTGTTGTCGGCATGTACATAGAACAGCTAACCCTGAATGGATGTAGATTACAAACTTATGTGAATTGTTCCATTCATCTAATATGTTTTCAAGTCAGTTGGTAAGGTATAGTATTATAATTTGTAAAAGAAATTTAGAAAGACAAACTTTTTATGTGTTGTAGTGTATCCATAGGTGTAAAACATTGAGATAATGAGAGAAGCAATTTCCCAGTTAGGAAATACTTGTTTAACTAGCTGAGAATAATAGAGTGACATCTGACTCTGAAAATGAACATATTTTCTGTCTAGGGAATTTTGGATTTGGAGTGTTATTAACCTTATTTTTCCTTCTTTGAGTTTTATGAGTCATAAATGTATTTCCTAATGATGTGTAAATATGTATACTCTAATAATCAGTATATACAGTACTTATTCACTGTCTTTTCTCTTTAGGCAGGTTCTACTAGAGAAATTCTCTAGATAGTTTGTCCATTTATAAAATTAGACACTTGCCATCTTTGCTCATTTTCAAGTTCTCTGTTTACAAAACTATTAAGAAGGTGTGAAATGCAGCCAAACTTCTCAGTTTATGGGAAATGTCTGATGATTGCATTTCTTACATGTTCATTGTTCACACATGAAGAAATTTGGCAGCTGCAAGATTATTAAGTTTAGAGTATCCAAATCTAACCCTCACTGGGATTTTGGTTTCCTGCTTTCTGCCACCACCATTTCATCCCCTTTTGTAACCATATTTGCAGTGCCATGGTATTATTTCATAAGGTTGGTGATCCTTAAATTTTCTTTGTTTTCCATATATCAGATGCTGTGGATATCTCATAGACTGGGAGGTCATCTGATTCAGAGTCCTAATTTCCAGCAGTAACAAAGCCACAACTGTTAAGAAAGAGGTTCCTTAAACTTAGACCTCTCAATAAAGTGGTTTTGTAGTGGTACTGTTATTGGGAGAGGAGAGCAAAGATGGCAGCTGATCTAAATGCTGTAAATATTTCCGAATTACTTCAGAATTACTCTACTAAGTTATTTCAGAATCACTCTGCTAGAAAATATATCACACACATTAGAGTTTATAGCAAACTGGAAATAGTTGGAAGTAGCTTGTGTATTTTGATGATTTGATTGATTTAATTTTATTTGATTTGGCTTTTAATTGAAGTATTTTTTGATGTTGAAACTTCAAATTAATCTTTATTTGTGGTTACTAAATATCACTTGTGGAAAAGTGAGATTTTTTTTTTCATGAATACAATGAGAAGTTGGGAAAGAACTCTAGTGAAAGTAGCAAAAGGATAAGAAGGTAGACTACAACCGGTAATACCATGGTGTCAATAGCACCTACCTCAGGTACTACTTATATTTTCCAATTTAATCCAGAAGAGTGTCCAAATGGTTAGCTGTTAGTCAATATAAAAAAAATATTAAAAAATTTTGTTTTCAGTGCCTTTTACATATTTCTTAAAGTATTTTTAAAATGATGATGGTGTTCCTGAAGGATATTCTGAAGATTAGCAAAATTGCTTTTTCATTCCATAATAACTTGAATAAAAGGTTCAGTGGAGGAAAATTATCATCACTGTTATCTTTGGTGATTATTTTGCAATGAGAAAAGTAAATTTAGAATTTGAAACTCTGTTCTTTGTGTTTCATTCACAGGCTGTAGAAGAAGAAGATAAGATGACACCTGAACAGCTGGCAATAAAGAATGTTGGCAAGCAGGTGAGGTATAGTGTAGTAGGTTGGTTATGCAGTCGCATAATAACATGCTCTTGTATAGTTAAAATTATTTTAAGGCCTGTGTGATTTTTTTCCCCCCTGTCCATTCACTCCACATTGTTCTTCTGTCATGTAAATGTAATGCTAATTTTAAAGGTCACTGAATTATTTGATGTCACATTCTCTCTGCCATCTATAAAGAAGTGAATCACAGATACACCTGTGAGATACTATCTTTAGTAAAAATTACTTACTAGAAATAAATTAGGAAACTTGCAATCTGAGTTAATTTTTCAAGTATTATTTGAAATAATATTACCAGTGAAGATAATAGAATGGTAGATTTATTTCATGTGTAATAGTTTTTAAATGATATAGTGTTCATCAATATGTAGGTAATATTCTTAGGAAAGCTTAGAGTCCTGTTGGATTATACTGAGTTAAGAGAAAGGGTTTTAAGTATTTGCTCTTTCACTTTTCCATGATGAAATATATATTTTAGTTCCTATTTTCTTCAGGTTGAGGGGAACACACCAACCAATTAAAAGAATCTACAGATTAATTAGGCTGTTTTTTAAAGAATGTTGATTACATTTTTTCATTTCATGGAACATGGTTATCATATTGCTGATGTTGGCAGAATCTTGATATTTCAGATGCAAGACACTAAGCTGTCTTTGCTTTCAGCCATCCTACCATATGCTCTGATCCCATCACATCTCACAAGCTATGTAGGTTTGGGCCAGGACCATTCTTGGATGGGAAATCTCTAAGAATCACCCAGCTGCCACAAGAACTAATGTAGATAACCGAGGGAAGTGTGTTACCAATTCACTACAAAACCAGTTACTCCAATAGAGCAGTAGGGGCAAAGGTCTGACTTAAAAATATCACAATGGGTGAAATGAAATCTCACTGCATTCTGAATATTATAATTTAAAAACAACAAGAACCCTCCAAACCAAAATAAAATATAGTTTCTCTTATTTTCTCATCCTATGTGATATAGTCACCCCGTTGTTTTTTCCTACTACTTATTTTCATCTAATATATAATATTATATTACCAACGTGGAGCCTTGAACCTTATAAAATTCAGTAAATATTTTTTGAATAAAAGACTCTCTGAAGTTGTAGTTTCTTGACATAGGTTTTATATGACAATTAACAGTAAATAAAGTGACTAAGTCAAAGTAAAAGTGAAAAATATATAATTGGCAAAGTTTAATAATTAGAATCATTTTTAAAATATAATACTTCACTGGTTTAGCCTACTGCATGGTAAAAGCAAAACTGTCTGTAATGGAATTAGACCAATAATCGTTTTCTCCTGACAGTCTTTCTCAGCCTCTTTTACCTAAAACACCCCAAGTCTTATTTTTGAAATAAAAAAAAATTTAGTAGTGTGGTCTGGTTACTTGAAATTATTTGTAGCATCTTTTATCTCTGGGTTGTTTAAGAAGAAAACAAGTGTATTAAAATCGTACTTTAGAACAGCCAAGAAATAATTCCAATGATGAACATTTGTTTAAAGTTAGGAGTGTTGGGTATTTTAGCAATACTTATAAGGAAATAATGCTTAAATGCAAGTTTTTTTTTTTGTAGTACATAGTCTTTATTTCAGAGCTTTCATATTTAGCTGAAATATTTCATCTCAGCATTAAACAAATATAAATTAAGCATTTTAATTTAACTTTATTACAATGCAATTTTAAGCCTATTTTTAACTCAGGCATTTCAGATATAGATTTGATCAGGTGTAAGTTAAAGGTTTGTACTTAACACTTCTATGATACATTTTTTCAAAATAGCTGCACGAAAGATTTATTCTTAACATTTTAGAATTGATCCAAATTGTATTTAAAATTTGAAACTACTAACAGTGACTTTTGATCCAAGAATATTTCCTGAATCATTTAAAGCTCTATTCCTGAAATATTAAAATTATACAGGAATTAAATTAAAATTGTATAGGAAGCGATGAGAATTCATGTTGATTTCATCTTACCTATTGGTGTGTTTGCTTTGAGTAAAGAACCCCCTCAGATATTCAGTATATGTGAATGGCAGAAAATATACACATATACTCAGGCTTATAGACACATATAAATACTTATACTTTTTAATTAATGATTGCAGGCTGTATAGAATTTCTTGTTACTATTTATAACAATTTATAATTTCTGGTACAGAGTCATAGCATTGATTGTGTAAATTAACAGATTTAGAAAGTCTAAAAAAACATAACCATATATTAGAAAAGTTACATTGTAAAATATAAATCAAGGTTTGGCTTTCTTGACTAATTTCATCAACCACTCAAAAAAATCTAAGTAATTTATTTACCAGTAATATGGTTCCTTTTTTTCTTATTTTTTCTTTTAGGACCCCAAACGTCATTTGGAGGAACATGTGGATGTACTTATGACTTCAAATATTGTCCAGTGTTTAGCAGCTATGTTGGATACTGTTGTATTTAAATAAAGCAATGCAAAAAGATATTACTGATACTTTCAGTGTATATTCCTCTATTGTTCCTAATGCTCAAAATCAAGGGACCTCTGAAGGTGTATTTGGTTAAATGTAAGACATCTGGTATCATTTGCAGCACTGTAACACCTTCAGTCGCAGTTGTGCAATTACTTCTGTTTCTTTAGTCAGGGTCTTTGCAGATTCCAAAGTTGTATAAGAATACATCAAAGTGGACAAATTTTGTTAAGATCCCATTTAATATTTGAAGAAATCAGCCACACAAATATATTTTGATTGTTGCTTACAAAATAAAATACATTTACAATCTATGCCTCCTGAGGTCTTTTTGGCATTGGGTGGAATTGACAGAAAAACATTCGACAGTGCTGTACAAATCTCACACAAAGGTATGTTTCCCTTTTGCATTTTAGCTCATAAAACATTAATGTAATAACACAACTTCACAAATGTAAAATGATTGCCATTAATGAGTGGCTACCTCATTAAATGTTGACATATTTTATTAAAAGTATTTGCCACAAGTTTATATTGTATATGCAATATATTAACACATTCAGGATTTCAGAAGATTGCATTTAAGAAGATTTTATCATTTTTTAAAAGAGTACATTCCACCAATAGTATTGAGATTGTCTGGGAGTTGCCTGCTGCAAATTCCACTAGACTTTTAGCTAAGACAGCCATAGAAGGTACTTAATATCTTCAAAGTAAAATGAGAAAGTAGCCATAATGTGAGTTTAACATACTGAGCACATAAGCAGTAATTTTATTGTTTTCTCTCATCTTTCCCAAATTACCTTAGAACTAACAGTTTTCTGAAAAGGACAAAAATTTGACTAATGGAAGTTTTCATAGATGACCTCTTCCTGCAACCTGCTTCTAACTTTATATACATAAGTTTAGGCCACATTAGTACTCGCACATGGTAGAGCACCATACTAGGTACACCAAGGAGTATGGCAAAACATGGAGACAAAGATTTAATTCTTATCTGTTCCTTTTGCGAAAATATGGCAAGAATATTTCTAAGACTTCATTCATTAAAGGAGGCTTTTACTGAAGGTGGTATGATGATGTGGTAGACCAAATTCCTGCCTTTTTAAAACAATTCTAGGCTGCTATTAGTTACCTAATGAGAAGTTGCCAGAAACTAAAGGTTTGGGAAATGGCTTAAATTTCCACTATGTTTCACAGTCTTTTTGGTGGAATAGAGATAGTCTAAGCATTTCTTGCTTTTTCTGTTTTCTTCTTTTAAATATAGTGATAGAATGTAGGGTATGTAATATGTATTAATTTAATTGTTGAGTTTACAAATAATTTACAATTAAAATATAAGCAGAAGTTAGAAGTTTTCCTTTTGCCTAATTTGAACTTGTGTGTGGGTTTATTTTTTTTTGACACATGATTTTTCTCTACATAAATGAAGTTCTATGAGTTATTTCACATTCTTGTTTATTAAAGCTAGTCAAGGATTTTTTGTACAGTATGCCCTCAGAAGGCCTCAATAATCCTAGGACAGTTTCTCAACATTCCGTTTGAAAACAGTTTTTTCTTTTTTCACTTTACTACCCTGAAAATATCTCCTGAGTGAGTTTGGTGACTGAGAAGGCTTACACAATTTCTTCCTTTTGCTCTTATTTAATCACCTCATCTTGTATTTTCCACAGCCACACACTTTCTCCCACTTGGTTCGTGTTGGAGATATTCCCAATTTCACAACCGTATCAAAATCCCTCCTAGAAGAAAACTTACATTTTCTTTGTAGATTTGGAGTTGATAAAAATTAAGATGCCCTAAGAAGAGGCTTAACAAACACATTTGTCTCAGAATGTACCACTATTTTAGCAGCAGCCAGTTGGCCCAGGCCCAGTTAGGCATTGAAATGACATTTAATCACAAATTCAATAAGCCACTCAAGGTGTGTAGGGGTTTATGTTAGCATCCTTACCCAGCTACTATGCAACATTAAAGCAACACTAGAGCTAAAATGCTTGCTTGCCTGTAGCACAGGGATATCCTTGCTTTCCTCTTAGACTAGGATAGGGGCATTGAAAGGTGCAGCCTCAGTGTTCTGTGTGATCTTTCCGGATCAGGAGCACCTGGGTCTTCTGGGAGCTCAGAATCCAGGCCCCACTCCAGACCTGAATTAGAATCAATCCTGGTATGGTTCATATGCACTTTAAAGCTTGAGAAACCCTGCTCTACAATAGTATGTCTCAGGAGTAGGTGTGCTGGTCCTGAGGCAGGTCTTAGCTTCCAAGCATATATAAGTTCAAGGTATAGCCTATATGTGAGAAATCACTGAATTTAGTAATAATGAAGAGGTATATATTTATCTCCTAATCCAATTCCTTAAGAACTCTTTGAGGGAGGTGCACTCTATCTCTTTTCTATATTTTAATATTTTATTTTAGCATTTTTTTAAAAGCCAGGGTGCTAGGAATAACAAAGCCTCAAAAATCCCAGGTAGTCTCACATTTTTGCTACACACTTAAGTCTCTGTGTCCCACTGAGGAAGGAGGGAGTAACCTCGGAAGCAGTGGAGTGGGGGGCATTGAAGGACAAAGAAGTTGATTGAAGAAAGAAGAAAACAGGAATAGCCAAAATACAGCAAAAGCTCATGAGAAATGGTAGTGGAAGGGAAATGGAAGAAAAACCGTGTCACACAGTGTCATAGCTGCTGTCCCCTCCCCCGCACCCCGACGCCTTAACAGCAAAGACCCTGCTTGCTCATGGACCTTCCAGGCCAGGACCTGAGATTTGCTTCCGAAAAGAAAAATGGGCCTGGCAGTATTTTTCTCCCAGAACACTGTTTCGGCTTGAGTGTGGGACATCTGGTCATCAACTCGTCCAGCCCTGGGCCTTGCTCGCGGCGCCCTGCTGGAGTCCACAGCTGGTGTCCTCTGCAGCCAACGCGCCCAGCCCGCCTGGGGCACGGTCGCGCTCAGCGTTGACCGCTGGGCCCATCGAAGCCCTTCTACACACGCGCCCTCCTGGCGTAGGTCGAGTCTCGTGAGCCTCTCTCTGCCCACGCCCGGACCCACCCAATGTCCCGATCGCTGCTCTCCCTCAGGGAGCTGCTGGGCCCGGGAAGGGCAGACACGCTCTCTCGAAGGCCTCACCAGTCGGGCCTCCGGCAAAGGAAAAGTATGTGTCGCCGGGGTCCGCGCCCGACGAGACTCGCCCGCGCTCCCTCGGTCTCCCGGGCTCTGGCTCCCTCCCAGGTTCGCCAGGGTGCTGGGGGCGCCCACTCCTGGGCCTCTCGGGGACCTCAGAATAAGCCGGAGCCGGGCGGCTGGTCTGAGTCGGAGCGCCGGGCTCGGGGCGCGAGGGGGTGGCCTCCCCGCTACCAGCCCCAGCAGTGCGGGGCGCGGAGCCTCCCGCCTGGCAGCCCCGCGCGCCGCGCCGCCTCCCTGCCGCGCGGCTCCGCGTCGCCGAGAAGCTGCGGGACCGCGGGTCGGTGGGTGCCACGCCACGGGAAGATGCCCTGGGAGCATAAAGCCCCTGCTGCTCTTGCCCCTTTCGTCCTCGCTCTCTGTAGAGCCAGGTGTAGGGAGGTTACTTCCTGCACCTGGGGTCGCTTTGGGCCTCAGGCTCTTTATTTGTGCCAAAGTCCTTTGATATCGCTTTTCTCAATCCTTTTTAACTGGCATAGATTCCTTTTCTCTTCTCCATATCATGTAAACATTTTACACACACACACACACACACACACACACACACACACACACACACACACACACACACGCGTCTTCAGTAACGATCACTGCGTTGATACCACTTCCACTCTGTCTCCCCAGATCAGTGCTTCCAGCGAACCCATTTGCAGGAGGACTCGGTCCTCTCTTTTCCTGCGAGGCTTTTGAACCTGTCAGCAAGCCAGTACCTCAGAGAGAAGGAAGTGCAGCGGGACGCGAGGGATGCAGGGCGCCTGCACCCCAGTTAGATGCTCTTCAGATAACATGCAACCAAGCTCGCTGATAAAATATTTAGTTAAAACCTCGTAAACATCACTGCAAACACATTAAGGCACTTCAGTCCAACAGCTTATGATTATTTCAAAACTTAAAAAGAAGATCATAGATTGTCACTGTTTCTATGCTCACCCAAGAAACCGAACCTTCCCAAGGTGGGTGGATGGGTGGGTGAGTTGCTGCTTTTCGCCCCCACTTCTACCTCCTCCCGCCCACTCTCATCGCTGTGGCTCTCAGCAGCAGTGATTTATTTATTTATGTATTAAAAATACATAAATAAATGTGTGTTGGTGGTGGCGGTGGGGGGCTGTTCGCTGAGGACACGCAGGACCTGCTCACAAAGGACTGGCTCAGGTGTTGTGTGCTTCTGTATTAACTGGAAAAGACAGACTCTGGAACTTTTACAGGGCGAGAAGAGGCCACCGGCTCGCGCTTTGTATACTTTGCACTTGGAATCGTTACATTCAACTGAATATTTGGCTCATTCAGATCCGAAAAGGCTCCTAGCATCGTCGAATTCCCTCCTCCGCCCCTCAGCTCAGAAGGAGGGAGGTGGGGGGAAGGTAACAAAATGTTTAGTAAATTGCACATCTTTGAATCTTCCTAAAGCAGTGGTCACAAAGCTTAAAGGTGACACAACAGTGCTCACGTAAAACCAACACATATCCCCCCCCCAAGCCAACAATAAAATCATCCCCTTCAATTTGCCATGATCGTCGCGACCAGAAGCCAGGTGATTATCCTAATTAATGTCTATCTAATTAAATTACTGTCAGCAGTTAACCAATGGCAGGAGCCGTTTCATCGGCTGCACAAGCAGCAAGATCAAAAGTGAGCCTTTTCTGATTGCTGCATAGTGTCAATTGGCCAATCTCTTCTCCCAGGGAAAAAAAAAAAAGTAAATCAAACCTTTGAGAAGCATTTGCTGGTTGAAGTGCTTTCTGTCTAGTGAGGGGGTCTGTGGATTTCTAGTTTATGATAAATAGGACTTTTAAAACCAGGGACAGGAGGGCGAGTGTTCAGGTTCTAGAGCTATGCAGCTGGAGCACTGTCTTTCTCCTTCTATCATGCTCTCCAAGAAATTTCTTAATGTGAGCAGCAGTTACCCACATTCAGGCGGATCTGAGCTTGTCTTGCACGATCATCCCATTATCTCAACCACTGACAACCTGGAGAGAAGTTCACCTTTGAAAAAAATTACCAGGGGGATGACGAATCAGTCAGATACAGACAATTTTCCTGACTCCAAGGACTCACCAGGGGACGTCCAGAGAAGTAAACTCTCTCCTGTCTTGGACGGGGTCTCTGAGCTTCGTCACAGTTTCGATGGCTCTGCTGCAGATCGCTACCTCCTCTCTCAGTCGAGCCAGCCACAGTCTGCGGCCACTGCTCCCAGTGCCATGTTCCCGTATCCCGGCCAGCACGGACCCGCGCACCCCGCCTTCTCCATCGGCAGCCCCAGCCGCTACATGGCCCACCACCCAGTCATCACCAACGGAGCCTACAACAGCCTCCTGTCCAACTCCTCACCGCAGGGCTACCCCGCGGCCGGCTACCCCTACCCACAGCAGTACGGCCACTCCTACCAAGGAGCTCCGTTCTACCAGTTCTCCTCCACACAGCCCGGGCTCGTGCCCGGCAAAGCGCAGGTATACCTGTGCAACAGGCCCCTTTGGCTGAAATTTCATCGACACCAGACGGAAATGATCATCACCAAACAGGGAAGGTAATGCTACATTCTCCGCTGCCCCTGCTCCTGTCGCGGCCCGGGAGCAAGTGCACCCGGGTTGTGACCGCTGGGGCCGCGAAAATTTGGGGTCGGGAGCGGAATGGAAGGCGCTCTAGAGTTGGCTGGTTTTGGAAAAGGGGGAAGTGGAAGGTAGAACCGCAGCGGTGATGTTGGGTGGGGGGTGATCCCTCTTTAGAAAGGTGGTCAGAGAGCCAAGCCAGTCAGTGGCCAGAGAAGAGAGAGGGAGAGAGAGAGAGGGAGAGGGAGAGCTCCGGCCAGCGGCGGAGAGATGGATGGGAGGGACGCATCCACGCCTGGATGCACGACAGGTGGAAATGCAGGTCGCCAACCTTGCTCTCCACCTGGGCAGTGATACCTGTCGACTCCCCAGTCCGGCTCACCGGCCGAACTCCCCGATTTCGGCCCCATTTCTTTTCCTCCCCCACCACCCCTTTTCTAACCCAGCAAACATTCGCTACTAATGCTGCGAGAACAAGTTTTGCTTTGCTATCTGGCGCCGCGCTTCTTGAATTTAATCTTTAACATTTATGTTTTTTCCCCTTGTTTTCTCCCCCCCCCCTTAATTTAAATAGGCGCATGTTTCCTTTTTTAAGTTTTAACATTTCTGGTCTCGATCCCACGGCTCATTACAATATTTTTGTGGATGTGATTTTGGCGGATCCCAATCACTGGAGGTTTCAAGGAGGCAAATGGGTTCCTTGCGGCAAAGCGGACACCAATGTGCAAGGCAAGTCCTTCCAATTAACACGTTTTCCTGACACTTATTTAGGTGAGAATGATTAATTAAAGCCTTTTGTGGACTGGCTCGAGCGACTTTTAAAACGATCGGCCAATGACTTCTAAAAGGAAACAAGGGGATAGGGGGACAGACTGAGAGGCTAGAAGGGGGAGGATTATGCAAAAGCTATTTTAATCACCCCCAGTTAATAAGAAGAAAGCGCGGCCTAAAAAAGCCCCAGCTAATGGGCTTCACAGTAGAATAAGGTGTGGTGGTGGTGGTGGTGTGTGTGTGTGTGTGTGTGTGTGTGTGTGTGTGTGTCCTACGTGGCGAGGAGTTGGGACTGGGTAGTGCCCGTGGCATATGTAAACAATCTATTTCTTTCTCTAGGAAATCGGGTCTATATGCATCCGGATTCCCCCAACACGGGGGCTCACTGGATGCGCCAGGAAATCTCTTTTGGAAAATTAAAACTTACTAACAACAAAGGAGCTTCAAACAACAATGGGCAGGTCAGTGGCTCAAATGCTCATTTCTCTCTCTCTCTCTCTCTCTCTCTCTCTCTCTCTCTCTCTCTCTCTCACTCACTCACACACACACGTCCCTCTCTAACATTCAGTCCATTAGTTTAAATCAGCATGAGAAACTAGATACATGTTTCTTTGCTTCATTAAAGACTTTTTAAAATTCTATTTTCATCAGTTGTCCTCCTCCCTCCCTGCCCAATTCCTGAGTTCCCGACCTTCCCTAGTGCAAATATTTCATTGATTTCGAGAAAGAACCCGACAGGATCTGCAGGTCGTGAAAATCTTTGTTCCTCGCTAAAGGAGAACTAGAAGGGCCCTGAGGATCGGGCCGTTGGGTTCGGTTCTTCTCCGGCGCTTGGGAGATTCTTGCTCCCGGTGGAGAGCGGACTGGTCTGCCTTAGCTACCCAGTCATCAGCAAGGCGAGCCCCGCGGCCAGTTAGCCGGGGGCGGGCTCCTGCCGGCCTCCGCGCGGCCGGCGGCGCGCAGCCCCGCGCACACCGACCGCGCTAACCCACGGCCCGACCATCCCTTTTCTCTCCGCGGGACAGATGGTGGTTTTACAGTCCTTGCACAAGTACCAGCCCCGCCTGCATGTGGTGGAAGTGAACGAGGACGGCACGGAGGACACCAGCCAGCCCGGCCGCGTGCAGACATTCACTTTCCCCGAGACTCAGTTCATCGCAGTCACCGCCTACCAGAACACCGATGTAAGGGGGCCCGGGGCTGGGCGCGCGGCGGGCGGCACCGGCTTCTGCCGGCACCCGCCGGTACACCCCCGGCCATCCGGCTCGGACACTAACACCAGGAGCAGCTGGCTCCGGTTTGCCTTTTAGGCGTAGGGGTAGGGGCCTGCTGCCTGCCTCCCCTAAATACCTAGCCCGTGGAAAAACGCTTCCTGCTGCTCTGCGTCGCGGGCCATACCGGCCAGGATTTCCAGGGCTTTTTCTCTTTGGAATTTTTCATTTAGTTCTCAAACTAGAACAGATTTAAATCTCTCTCTTTCTCTTTTTAAAAGTCTTCTTCCCTTGAGAAAACAAGCAGATTTCCCCTTGCATTTTATTCTTGGCAAGCTATGGCAATATCTAAAATTAAAAAAAAATTTTTTTTAAGTCTCAGAACTGATGGCTGAAATAAACAAACATCACTTTTTGAGTGCTCAAAAGAACACTCATTCCTATATGTAAAAACTACAATAAATCAAATTACTGTGGGTTATGGAATAAATTTTGTAGCTCACGAACCTTTTCAGCATGTGCAAATTAGCAAAAACCAAAACTGATTTCAAGATGCCACTTGTAGGTTCTTCAGGTTGTGACTCAGAAGCTACCAACTTTTAAAAATATAAGAAACATTTAAAATAGACAATTTTATTGATTAATTAACTGACCCTTAAAGACAATTTTGCTGATTAATTCAAGTGACCCTTAAAGACAAATGCATGTGGAACAGCATTTTATTTATTTTCTATTTTAATGTAACAATATTTTCAAAATGTGCATTTGAAGCAATTTAGAACACATGAGAGAGCCAGTTGAAAGCAATGATTTAGTTTTAGGCATAATTAATTTAAACATGTTCCTCATAACTTTCATGACACTTTCTTTTAGTTCCCCTTTCTATCCATTTCCTCAAATTTTTCTGTTAGGGAAACCTTACTATTTGATGAAATTGGAGGCCTTAAAGCCGTGGCAGATGATATATCCTCAATACCTACCTAATCCTCCTGTAAGGCAGGTGAGGTCATAATCTTTTTTTCTCTTTCCCAGATTACGCAACTGAAGATAGATCACAACCCCTTTGCAAAAGGATTTCGAGATAATTATGACACGTAAGTAATTTTGTACTTTCCTTCTCAAATATTTGTGGAATTGGGCTTTAGGTCAAAGGTGGATTGTTATGTACAAGGCTTTTGGAAGCTAGAAACGTGTGAAGACAGGGTTGTTTTCAAGGTTCCCCCCTTTCCCTTTCTCCGCTCCCCTTCTCTCTGGTGACTTTCTGGCTAAGTACTTCAGTAGTTTTGGTCAAAGGTTTCCTTCACCTATTTTTAGCTTTCTTATGAATTACAAAATTGTTGGCGGGCCTCTAGGGCTGGCTGGCTGGCTGGGGAAGCTGCCCTGGTTCCCGGGTGAGGGAGTTTATGTGGCACTGCAGATGCTCAGCTCAGATTGTCTGTGTCTGAAACTGCCGGATACTGCCTGAAAGTGCATGTGGCTCTGGCAGTTGTTACAGTTTCCTTGGCATATGTGACTTTTATTTACCCATTTCCAAGTTTTGTGTAATAGCTTTTCCTGTGCAAGTTTACTATGGACTGAATAAAAAAGTGCACTCACCACAGGCAAGTTCATAAGCAGAGCCGCTATTACAGTTACTTCAGACTTCAGGGAAGGAACCAGGTGCTGTTGCTCTGTATTATTTATAAACTTTAAGAGAAAAATATTTACTCCTAGATGTGTTTTAATTAAATGTGTTGGTTCCCTTTTCTCCAACCCTCTTTTACACATTTCCATTTCTTTTCTATCAAAATGCTGTCCTCTGAGGACAACAGTAGGTGTACACTGAGTGCTTTGTGGGTTTGTTCTAGCATTCTTGCTCAGAGTCCAGGTATGGTCCCTAAGAGTTCAAATAGTCTTATATGGCAAAATCTAAATCTGGATTGTGAGATTCCCACACTATATTCTGACCATAAAAGGGAAGGGCACATACATTTTAATTTCATAGCTTGCATTAAGTGCCTGGAATAGATCTACAAAGTTGGAGATGTCTTTGACTAAAAACCCATTAAATTTATGGAGAAAGAGATAAGTGGCTGTCTCTTCCATCTCCAGGTAAATAGCAACCTTCCCTCCTGACATTTTTATAACAAGTAGAAAAGGGAGACATTGATATTACTGCCTCTGACCGTCATGTACATCCCTTAAAAGTAGTTCAGAGGAAGCAAGTGTCACCAATGATTCCCAAGAATAAAAATTTGGCTAACTCTAGTCTTCACAATCTAAAAAGGTAGAACCAGCACAATAAAAAGTGTGTGGCCCAGGAGACCAGAGATATTGGTCTCTGTACTAGGGGGTCTGGTAGATTTTGAGCTTTTAATTCTGTTGTGAACATCTGTTCCAAAGCATTTTATTTTGCACAGATCAATTCAGTAATCCCAAGTGGATTGGGACCTAGATGGGCATCTAGACTGTATCTTTTGCAGACTGCTTTTTTTTCTTTCTTTTAAAACACTGTAGTGGTAAACAGAGGAGATATCTGAATCTTGCTGGTTATGTTCCCTCCCTGCCTCCCTCTCCTTTTATTTGAAACTGGAATTAAATTTCAGGAGGGAAATTTTGTGCAGTAAGCAGAATGGACTGAACAGCCACAGTGTAACCCTCACCTGCCCCTCCTCTAGCTGACTTCTGTTAGAAAAGCCACTTTTCTTTGATTCTTAAGTCACTATATATTTTTCATGAAAAGCTTCTTTACCTATATGAAAGGATGCTTTAGATTTTTAGCGGTTAGGAAAGAGTAAAATGCTATATGACACTTTCCTTTTTCCACTGGTATGCAGGTTGTTTGGGCACGGCTCACTTCTGGGGAAAAAAGGGAGAGCAGCAAGAGTTCAGGGGGACTAGAGGGCTGTTTGGCCACTCACCAGGGAATCTCCTTCCCAAAGGATTAAGGTCTGACAAGACTGAGGCTCTCTTTCAAAACAGTCTGTTGATTAAAGATTAAAACATTTATGTGTGAGCTAAATAAAAAAAAAAAGAGGCATGTGTGTATGTGTACGAGAAAACACTTCTACCAATCTTGATCCAGTCTCTGGTTCCCTCCCTCTCAATTCTAATGGGATTTTCTAGGCCCAGGGCCTAGAATTAATCTTTCATTATTTCATCTAAGGCGATTCCCAGAAACACAATTGCTGTCTGGGCAATTACTGATTGGGTACATTATTTAACTTCCCTTTGCCTCAGTTTCTTCATCTGAAAAGTGGGGGTGATGATAGTACCTAACTCCAGGGATTGTTGTGATGGTTAAATACATCAGTATCTGTACAGTCCTAGACAACAGTGCCTGGCAGGTAGACAAGTTGTATAAGGGTTCACTATTATTAGTGGGAAAGTGCTTGAGGGAGATTGATAACTGTACTGTAAGAGTTTGCCCCAAAGTTGTGTGTGTGTGTGTGTGTGTGTGTGTGTGTGTGTGTGTGTGTGTTTACCAGCAAGAGATCAAAAGCTGGGGAGAGAAGGTCTGAATAAAATAATTCTATTGATTGCTGACTTTGTTTCCAGGTAGTAGTAATTGCTAGAGGTGGGGGTTAAAGGATCACACAGGGGAAACAAGTCAGTACTGTGGAGGCTTCCAGCAGCAATCTCTTGGGTCTCGGAAGACTGGTGAAGGCCGGTCTGATGATCACTACCTGTACTGCCTGCATGTATGGCAAATGGAAGCAAGCTGCCTTAAAAGGGTGGAAGAATGGGTGCCTTGTCCAGAAATTTTGCTCAGAAACTCTCACTGCAGGGGAAAGGCCCACTGTGCAAATACCGCCTCAGTCCTTGGGTTAACCCGCCTTAATGTGGCCGTGTATTGGAGATGTACAATGGGAATCCGCCGCTGGCCTCCTCTCTCGGTCCCCTGTACGCTTGGCGAGTGGGAACATGGGACGAGGGACGACTTCTCGTATGTGTCATTTTTAGGTCCCCGAGTAGACGATTCGGTCCCTTGATAATTTCACAATTTACTTTGAGGAAGATGCGGGCCTGTGACCTTTCGTCTGTCTCTGTCGTGGATGGCAAGTTCCGATGGAGAGTGCGGGCGGTGGGTGAAAGCGGTGGCCTTTCCTTCCGTCCCCCGGAGGGACCTCGCGCCACCCCTCCGTTCTCTCTCCTTCCCTCGCAGGATCTACACTGGCTGCGACATGGACCGCCTGACCCCGTCGCCCAACGACTCGCCGCGCTCGCAGATCGTGCCCGGGGCCCGCTACGCTATGGCCGGCTCTTTCCTGCAGGACCAGTTCGTAAGCAACTACGCCAAGGCCCGCTTCCACCCGGGCGCGGGCGCGGGCCCCGGGCCCGGCACGGACCGCAGCGTGCCGCACACCAACGGGCTCCTGTCGCCGCAGCAGGCCGAAGACCCGGGCGCGCCGTCGCCGCAGCGCTGGTTCGTGACGCCGGCCAACAACCGGCTGGACTTCGCCGCCTCGGCCTACGACACGGCCACGGACTTCGCGGGCAACGCGGCCACGCTGCTGTCGTACGCGGCGGCGGGGGTGAAAGCGCTGCCGCTGCAGGCTGCCGGCTGCACGGGCCGCCCGCTCGGCTACTACGCCGACCCGTCGGGCTGGGGCGCGCGCAGCCCCCCGCAGTACTGCGGCGCCAAGTCGGGCTCGGTGCTGCCCTGCTGGCCCAACAGCGCCGCGGCGGCCGCGCGCATGGCCAGCGCCAACCCCTACCTGGGCGAGGAGGCCGAGGGCCTGGCCGCCGAGCGCTCGCCGCTGCCGCCCGGCGCCGCCGAGGACGCCAAGCCCAAGGACCTGTCCGACTCCAGCTGGATCGAGACGCCCTCGTCCATCAAGTCCATCGACTCGAGCGACTCGGGGATTTACGAGCAGGCCAAGCGAAGGCGGATCTCGCCCGCGGACACACCCGTGTCCGAGAGCTCGTCGCCCCTCAAGAGCGAGGTGCTGGCCCAGCGGGACTGCGAGAAGAACTGCGCCAAGGACCTAGGCGGCTACTACGGGTTCTACTCGCACAGCTAGGCCGGCCCTGCCCGCCCGGCCCCGCGCCCCACCGCGGCCCCTCACGGCTCTCACCCACTCCCGACTTTGCACAGCCCCCGTCATCTCGTGTGACCCTCGATTACCGTCTGCGGCGAATAAGGACAGGTCTCCGAGTGTGATTTTAACTTTTTTTTTTTTTTTTTGCACAGCAGTTTCTGCAGTGAGCGCACGGACCTTCGACTTTACTGTAAACCGTTTGCTTTTCCTACTTGACTCTCCTTCGGTCAAGTTGAACGACTAACGGTCCTCCTCCCCCTCATCTTTTTTCTCGCCCCCTCGTTCTGTTTCCTGTAATGAAACTCTTCACCTTCAGGAGACCTGGGCAGTCCGGTCAGGCAGCAGCGATTCCGACCCGCCAAGTCTCGGCCTCCCCATTGCCCGTAGGATGTTGACTCTAGAACCCGGACCCACCAGCGCGTCCTTTCTTATCCCCGAGTGGATGGATGGATGGATGGATGGATGGTAGGGATGTTAATAATTTTAGTGGAACAAAGCCTGTGAAAACGATTGTACATAGTGTTAATTTACTGTAACGAATGGCTAGTTTTTATTCTCATCGTCAAGGCACAAAACCAGTTCATGCTTAACCTTTTCATTCACTTCTTTTCCTTTCTTTGCCTTTTTCTTCACCTCCCTCCCCCTTTAAAATTTTTCTTGTGAGATAATATTCTAAGGGGCTCTGGAAACCTGAAATACTTGATAGATAATGGTAGGTTTCTCACTTCTCAATCTGTTGCATGAAGTAATTACTCTGTGCCCTAATACACACAAATAGCTAAGGAGAATGGGAACAAACACCTGCAGAGCATAGGTGTCTGTTCACGGGCAAGTCGATCAAGTGGCATGATGCCTGCAAAGCAAAGTTAACTGGAGTTGTATGTTTTCCCCCTCATTCCTTCTAAATAGAATAGCTCAACATAGCAATATTATTTTGCCTTATTTGTTTTTCCCCAAAGTGCCAAATTCATTACTGGTCTGTGCAGGTGCCAAATATGCTGACAAACTGTTTCTGAATATCTTTTCAGTCCCCCCTCCACCTTTATATGCTGTAAATCTTTGTAATGAATATTCCACTAATTATATAGCTGACTGAACTGTTGGTAACTATAGTGTAGTCTAGTGAAGATGAATTGTGTGAGTTGTATATTTTACTGCATTTTAGTTTTGAAAATGATTTCCCCACCACCTAGAAACAGCTGAAATTTGACTTCTTTGGGAAAACACTAGCATTAATGCAAGTAAGACTGATTTCCCCCCCTTCTAAGTCTTGTTATATTTGATAAGGAGCATTAATCCCCCTGGAAATAGATTAGTAAGATTTCTAATGTGTAGCAAACCTATACTTTTTTTTGTATTTTAAAATTAATGTGAAATATGCATCATACACAATATTCAATCTAGATTCCAGTCCTTGGGGGGGATTTTTCCTAATAGGAATTCAGGGTCTAAACGTGTGTATATTTTGGCTCTTCTGTAAATCTAATGTTGTGATTTTTATATTTGTTTCGTTTTGTCTGTGAACTGAATAATTTATACAAGTACACACTCCATTGAGAAACGTTTTGTTTTTTGCTCGTTTGTATCGTCTGTGTATAACAAGTAAAATAAATCTGGTAAAACACTATGGTGTTTGAACGCAGTTTACAGTTTGAAAATAATTTAATTATTATAGGCGATTACTTTTAAAGGTTCAGGAAGAATAGCCTGTCTCCATTCCAAAAATAGGGCCGTCTGTTTGGTGGGTACCACCTCCCATTTTCCCCTTAAATTTGTTTTATACCACTACTAGAAATTCCCTTTTTCCTTCTTCTGTACAGCTACTTAGTTCCCTATGAGTCCTTTCACTTTGTTGCACTCATTTTTATTCCAGGAAAATATATGCACTTCCTCATCATATATGTCTTGAGATCTCTGAAGGTGGAAATAAGCAGGAAAAAGGAGGGTCTTTAACAAGGAAATAAGACTTTCTTTAAATTTCACAGAGTAAGGCATGAGGTTTTGGGCAAGAGTAGGATGTAATTTGAATGCGTGTCAAATCAGGCGGCTGACCTCAGCTTTAGGTAAAAGTCGAGAATTACAGTCTTTAAATACAAGGCCTTGAAGGCCAGTGACCAATCTGTAAATGCAAACACAGAATGACCTACATTTCTCGAGTGGCTGGTTTGGGGGACTAGGGAGTTGGATGTGGTTGAAGTGGGGAAGGACCAACTCATGAAAGGTCAGTTTTTAACCACTGAACTTAGTTTGCTTTGGGATGTATCTGCATCCTTGGGAGGCACGACTCCATCCTTTCTACGGGGGAATGAATCCCTGTGCCAGTCCTGCCCAAGCCAGATCCCCAGCCCTGGAGGACAAATGCAGAAAATTTGGATATTCCAGCTGGGGAGTCTTACTCAAGGAATCTGCAGAGCTCCGCCTTCACCTCGTGGAGAAGAGATTTTGTACTTTGTCTCCAAAGAAAGGAGATCAAGAAAAGAGGTGGAATATGATTCAACATTCTCGCTTAGTCTGGGCCAGTCTCAGGTCACGGGACTAAATTTACCATCACCTAGAGATGTCCTGTGTCACCTTTGCAGTCTGACAGATGCTATGAGGCTTCAAAAGTTCCAATTAAAACGAACATTAGAGAGGGGGACAAAACCGATTTGCCGTCCCTGGACAGTGTGGCCACTAGACGGCGTTCCGCGGAGTTGTGTCTGCCACCTAGGCGAGCGATGCCTGATTTTCCTTTGTGTTTTTCTCCCTTCCCACACCTAAGAACCAAACAAGAGGACGAAAAGTACAAAACACGGGTCCTGGGTGGCGCGCGAGGCCGAGCCCTGTATTTTTGGGACCTCCCTCCTCCCGCCTCCCCCCACTCCCCCCACTCCGGGGCCCGTGGGCCTGTGCCTCTGTGACCTCGCCGCCCTGCGCTGCCGGACGCGAGGCGCACGTGCGCCGGGGCCGAGGCCAGAGGGCGTGAGGGGACCCGGAGCGCGGCGCCGGGCCGGGCCCGCCGCCCTGGGGCCAGAGCCCCCGCGGTCAGCAGAGCCAGGGGCCTGTGCGAAAGCGCAGCTCTTGGAAGCCGAGGCTCGATTTCACAGGAACGCAGTGCCTCGTACCGAAAGGCGCGTTTTAGCTGCCACGAGGAAGTGCTCAGAGAACGAGGGAGGTCGCTTCCCTCGCAGCTCCGCCACCATCTGCTGTGTGGACTGAGTCAGCGTGGGGTGGATGCGCAGCTCCGCGCCGCTCGGCGGCACAGAGCGCCTCCCCGTCCCTGTCGAGCACGATCGTTTCTCCTCGCTCCCAAGAAAGGAGCCTTGGGGTGTCTAGTCGGTGGACACCGTCTATGCATGTGTCTGAGAAGCTGCTGCTGCTGCTCCCAGGGAATCCGAGTCGGGGCTGGGGAGGGCTGGCGGGGACCACAGCTGGCATCCGCGGTCACACTCCGAGCTGCCTTTTTGGGTCCGTGGGGGTGGGGGTCAGGGTCGGGCGGAGGCGGCCGACGCACCCGCCCCGTCCACTGCAGACTTCTGCAGTTTTCAGAAAGTGTCTTTGCAGAGAAGGAGGCCGAGCGTGCAGCTCGCTCCGTCTGCTGGGTCATGCCTCCCCGCTCCTCGCGGCCCGCGCCATCTTAACTCGCTTTCCGCCACCCGCTCGGGGCTGGGCGCTGGAGCCGGCAGGAGCCGCTGCAGCCGCCGAGTGCTGCTCCCTCGGTTCTTCACCCTCGAGGCGGACGCCGCCGGTCAGTGTAGACGAGGGGCGGGAACCGAGGGCGCCGCGCTGGAGGCCCGTGGCCGCAGGGGCGCGCTGGCCGGCAGGCCAGGCCGCAGGGCGCCGCGCGGGCGCCCCGGGGTCCAGGCCCGCGGGGGTGCGCGTCCGCAGGAGCTCGGCCGGGCCAGGCCCAGGCCCTGCTGGAAGCCTGGCCCCCGCCCTGAGCCCGGGCCGAGCCCTGTACCTTGGCTGTTGGGCGTGCGGGCGGCTGCAGCGTGGCTGTCCCGGCCGCGCGGGTCCAGGCCAGGAGTCCAGGTTAGGGGTCCAGGCCGCGGGTCTAGACTGGGAGACCAGGCCAGGAGTCCAGGCGCTCCAGGCTCCCTCGGAGTCCGCTTGAGGCTTCCTGCAGGTAGCTCCTCGACTAGGATTTAGGACGGGGAAGCCTTTTTAGGCCTAGCTGAAACTCAGTGAAGTTTCTTTCAAAAAAAATCAGGTGGTTTCTTTCCTCGGCACTGACTTTACCACCCGAGCTCGAGAAATGTAGTGATCCAGGGTCTGCAGAGAACTTTCTGCAAACTCTTACTTCCTGCAGTTACATTTTCTTATGCTAAGACTCTGTGACCAGTTTTTTTTTTTTTTTTTTTTTTTTGCGATGTTAAGTATTTATCTTTTTAGCACTGAATGCTTTCTAGGATGTTCTACTTTCTGTTTAGGGTGCAAGCTAGGAACAGAAGCCTTGCTGAATACAGGCCATTTGTATTACAGACTTAGAAACTCTTATAGCGATATTTGGGCGATCTGTTTGTGTTCGTAGGGGATTTATAAAATGTTCAGCCTGTCCTCGGGTAGAGCATCTTAGTGTGTGTGTGTTTATTATTTGATGTAGGCATTTTAGACACGGAGATGGGAAAAAGAAATTATTATGCGCAGACAAACCAATCTAGATTTCCCCAAAGTAAACAGCAACAATTAATATTTTTAGATAAACTTACTTATGAAGAAGTCAGCAACTGTAAATACCAGTGATAAATGTTTAATTTTTAAAATATTTACTCTGGTATGTGGGCAACTGCTTAGTGCATTTTAGTATTTGAAAGACTAAATTTTTACCCTCATATCAGTAAAAGCAGCCTTTTGAAAGGTAGCTGAGACTTTTTATGCACGTTAGCTGTATATGATTTATTGAAGTTACAGTATGAGTGCAAGATTTGCTTTTGGACAGTCAGATTTTCTTTTTCCAGAACGATGAGGTAAGTTAAGAGTCTCTGGGGGAAGGGGACAAACTAGGTAAGATTTTAGGCATGATGCTTGTTTTAGTTCAGTTGCTTCGAGATTTGTGTCTTCCTGATTCCAGTCTTCAGCTTGTAAATTAGGTTGCAATGTATTTAAAAATATATTCACTTGAAAGAAAACCCACTGCTTTCACAATATAGTAAACTTGATAGTGTACAAGTCACTGGTCTCATCTGAGCTGATTATATCCGCCTTGCATGTATTTTACACCCACAGTATGGTTTGCAGCAGTGTTCAAGACATGGCGTGAAAATTTTTATTTGAATAGTTCCATTAAAGCAATAATAATAAAAAAAAATTATGGCTTAATAGACCTTCTAGTGATAGCTCCCCCTCTTACTATGTTAACTCTAAAATAAATATGTAATCTAGTATTAGGAACATGGCATTTAGAAGACTCTTGCTGGTAATATTTAATTTAATAAACATACTAACTGTGACATTATTAATGCAATGAAGCTTGTGCCACAGCTGATTCTTTCAGGTTGTTTGACCTTTTACTTATCACTGGATTCCTTATAAACATATCATCTTGTGATTTGTAACTTGAATTTTACATGAAAATTATTTTGGCTTTCAACTCTTTAAAAATACCTGCATTACAGGGCATTCATTTTATATACAAAGCATTTATACCTGGGTATCTTGACATACTTTTTATGAAGAGGAAGAGGGAATTTAGGAGGGGAGAATATCTCTCTGGATGTGCCTCTGGTCTTTTTAGCCAAAATAGTTATGTTTCAATACTAGTCGGAAAAAAGAAGAATATAAGATTAAGTTTTGGGGCAAGAGTTATACTTACTTAGTATATATATTTAAAATGTTATATATAGATGTTCTGTATATGTGGTTATACTAAGTTTTACAAAGGCATGAGTTAATTGAACTTTCTGGTCGAAAATTTTAATAAAACCTTGCTTATATTAGGTTTTATGCTTATGTTAGGTTTATTTAGGTTTTGGTTTAGTACATATCTTAATGTTAATAAAAGTGTACACTATGGGGAAAAAGCGTTTGCATTACAATCTTATTTCAGGTTCCTAAAAAAAGGAAAAAAGTCAACAATGTTGTTCTCAAACCACAGCATCTTCCTAGCTCACATATTAACTTTTTCAAGATGTGTTTGTCTTTTATTTTGTCATTCCTTGTATGAAAGGGAAGGCATTTTTCAATCTTAGGATAATTCAGAAGCAGTTTTTTGGTTCTCAGTTAATTCAGTTTCATCTTAAAAGTTCAAATTTAGCAAAGCACATGTTCCCTTGTTCATGCCAAGTGTGATAAAAACTAGTCGAAAAATAAAACCATTGCAAACAAGTAGAGCACTGCACTTCCCTGCATACTATACAGGCCACAACATTTCTAGGTCTGATGTCATTGCCTACTGGGCTGCCATTTGTGGGCACAAAGAAGGCTGCCTTTGAAAGTTGATAGAAGGCACTACTGTTTCAGATACGTGTGTTTGAGTGAGTGTGTTTTGAATATATTTGAATAGTGATATGCACACCCGTGAACATTCAGACATTTGCTGTCTTCTATCAACAAAAGGTTATTCTTTTTAAGCTCCGGAATGTGAATGTGTAGTTCTCCCTCTACGTTAGGGGATATTTTCTTTCACTGTATCTAAAAAGTGAATTAGCAAAATCATCTCTCCCCTTTTGTAATATAGTCAAATTGAAGGCTCCTTTGTGGAATTATAACTTTCTTAATAGTTTTATCTTTGTATTAACAATATTAAGCTATCATATATATATATGATATATATATATATATATATATATATATATATATATATATATATATATATATATTTAAGTTTAACATCCTTGAACTTCAATGAATAAAATAAGTATGTTATATAGACTCAATTTAGGCCATCTGCATGCAATTGACAATGACATTTTGCAAGAACTTTTCATTTATCATATAGATTTCTATTATTTTGAATGGCTTGCTCAATTGGGAATTTACTAAATGCCAAACCATTATTTCTAATTTAAAATGTTTCAAAGGTGGTTAGTATTTTTATAACCTGATGTGTTTTTAAACTAACAATTTATAATATTGGACATAATTTTACCAACTAATAGCAACGTTTACTACTTAGCACCTTCCTTTGAGCAAACAGAAGCTATAATGAGGACATCTTTTCACAGTTTACCTACCACAGAATGCTATATATTTTGTTCAAATTCTTTTTTTTTCTACCTGTCTTAATTTGCTATATATTTTAAAAAATGCATTCTAAATAATCAATCATTTGAGCTCACTCACCTCTGGGATGCACTCTCTTAATTTATGCTCACATTCTGCTTTGCTCCTGTGGAGAAAGTCAAAGAAACATACTGACTTCCTCCTCAACAAATTTGTTCTTTCCTCCTCCAACTCTGCTGTCTCCCTGACACTCATTTTGCCCTTGTTGACTCTCTTGCCAACAACTCTTTTTAAATCTACTCTTCTTTTCTCATGCTACCTCCCTGAACCTGAATCTTTATAAAATCTATCCCTGATTCATCAGTTTAGTTCAGGTCAGAATTTTTATGCTTTCCTTAAAAGCAATTATATAGTCTTCAAGACAAACATCAAAAACAATGTCTTTTTATTTAACCTCACCCACATTTTTTTTCTATTTTGTGCTTTTTAAAAAAAAAATAACTTCTATAATAACTTCATTTCTCAGTATTCACTTTATTACCTTTTTAGTGTGTTTGTGAAAGGACAACTTATTAAATATTTTGTCTCTTACTGGTATTTCTGTTTTCTTCTTTATCAGTAACTTTCTTAGCTATGTGAGGCACTCCATTTATCCCTTTTTTGTACTTGGGACCCATCTTTCAATGCTTTCTTTGATCCTTTTCAGTCCAGCTTCCTAATTTGCACAGGCATCAAAATCTTTCTTATTACATTTAGCAGTGTGCCTTTAACCAAATGTAATGGTCTTACTACAGACTAATTTTTATTCTCTTCTATTTAAAGTCATAATTAGCCTTTTGGGTGATTCAGAATCATGGATTCTGCAACTCCTTCACTTTTCCTTCCTTGTTCCAGCTCTTCTTTCATGGGTCTCTCTGCTTGTTTACATACTTATTTATGAAGTTTATAGGTTTCTATAGGATCACTTTTCACAGGTACGTCCTCATATACCTTTACTAAGAAAGCTTGTTAGACATGTTATGGAAGAATCAGGTGGAAGAAAGAAGTCTTGGAATTAGTTTTCTTCACATATTTCTTCCACTCATTTCTTAACAGCCTTCACCTACCTGATGGTTTCTTATTTCTTGCAGCCTGAATTTTAATTGACATGGGTTTTTCTATTTGTCTTTCCTTGAACCATCTTATGCCAACTCATGTTCTCCTTACCCTTAAGTTTAACATAATGAAGATTAAAATGATTTTTTTAATTTAAATTTTCTTTGTTAACATTAATTTAATGCTTTAATGAAATTGCAATATGAACTATACATGCCAGCACAATTAAGAAGAAAGTTTTCTTTTTTTGCTGTAATATTATGTGTAGTATATCTTATTAATGACATCACAATCAGCCCTTTCTCTACAAAGCTACAAAAAAAGTGCCAAACCTGAGAGATTCAGACCTTACAGAACACGAGAAACAGTTCTACTTGCATCACCAATTCTTTAGGAAACTCTTTGTTCCTGAGTTTATGGTTATACAGATTTTTAATTTCATTTTCAATTCTTTTGCTCTATAGTAATCTTTCAAAATACAAATATGTATATATGTGTGTGATGGAGAACAAGAACATTAAAATCAAGAAAAGTGAGGGGTATTTTTGACACGCCTTGCATTCTGATGTCCTAGGTAGTGTCATGAATGTGTGCTTTTTGAGGACCTTCTATTGGAGCCTGAAGAAGTACTCTTTTAACACTCTCTTATCTATGAAAATAATTCTCTACTATTAAGCACTAGAATCAAGAGCCTTTAAATTAATCACTTAATTTGCACATAATTTAATTTTCATTTGAGTAAGAAGTTGGTGAAAATGCCACCATGTCAAGGAAATGTTCACAAAATATAACTGAAAATTTGTATTTGGTGCCATGGCAATTTAGTACTTAATGTACCTGCATTAAATGTGTTTTGAAAATATAGGTCTCAGAAGAACACTGGAGAAAACACTGGACAGAAACAAGACACTTCTATGATTTTCAATATCCTAATTTGTAAAATGAAATTATAATGAAATTTTTTCAGTATCTTCCAGCTGTAAAGAAGAACTTTACCTTTTGTGGACCCCTGCCTTTCTATGCAGTTTGAGTTAAAATGTTCTGAGCTAGGGTAGAACAACCTCTAGAGCAGTGGCTTTCAAAGTTTTTAGCTGATACCCAGAGTCATAAATAAATATACGTATACATACACACACAAAAATGTCACAAAAATATTTACCTTTACCACATTTGATACATTCTGAGAGTTTATTTTTAATTTCATTGAAAAAATTATGGTTATGACCTAGTAAATTGATTTTATGATTGTCTGATGGACAGTGACTCAAAATTTGCAAAACATTGCCATTGTGACACTGTTAATTTGACTAGCCTAGAATGTCCTCAGTTTCCTCTCATATCTCTACATCTTAATATTTCTTTTCTAGAATGGTAGGATATACATATTAGGAGAATAGAGTGAATCACTTTTTAAAAAATAGTTCACTTGAATGTATGGCATAAAGAATGTTTGGGTATAAAGATAGGGATTGTCCTTTCCAGTGTTCTTTCTATTATGATCTGCAATTATTTTTAATCTTTAAATTCTCTTTGAGATTGTTATATTTTAAGACTTAATCTTATTTACTTATTTTTTTTCAGACATCTCACATTTTTCTCTCTCTCATGCATATTCAGAGATACTTATTCCAAGTGTACTGATTTATTGAAATCCGGGTCACTTCTAGTTTTGGGAATAAGCAGGCCCATACTTGCTGGTGTGGTTCTTTGCATGAACCACCTCTTTCCCTTTCTTGAAGCTAAGGCACAGCTGAATAGGAGAGGAGAGGATAGGAGCAACTTCTTATATACTTTATTTAGATCAGTGGCTTCATGTTACAAAAGGAAGATTTTAAACATTCTGTTGGTCAAATTCATATCCCATCCCAAATAATCAGAATGTAAATGAATGGTGGTGAGAGCCAGGTATCAGTGCTTTTAAAATATTGCTAGGTGGCTCCGATATGCAACAAATTCTGGAAACCACTCCTCCTTTAGAATTTTGCTTGATTTTTTTTTTTTTGTAATGAAAAAGTAGAGGTAGTTTTTTTTTTTGTTTTTTGTTTTTTGTTTTTTTTTTAGTTTAGTGGCTATTAACCATGGTGGCAAACTGACTCTGATAATGGCAACTTTCTTAAAAACAAAAGTAAATATATAGATTTAAAAATAATTATTTTGAAATAACTTTCTATTTTTTAAAAACATTGTGACAGTATGGTCATATTTTAGAACAGAGCACATATCCCCTTGACTATGAAAGTAACCTGAAGGACACTGTCTTCTCACTTTCTGTATAGAAGAAGCATTTGTACTTCTTCTCCAGCTTATTATAATTATATCATGATGATTAATGCTATCTCTGGAAACTGTACAGTCATCCATAAGGTAGCCTTTATCTGGATAGACTGAAACTGGAAGGTCCTCTGGAAGCACATTTTTGACATGTGATGTCATTCTCAAAAGAATACAACCAGAGTATTCAGAATAGTCTTAATCGATGGAACAAATACAGAATTCCAGAGTGAGAAGTCAGAATAGCAATGCCAGACATATATCATATTTCAATTTGGTTATGTAGGCCTTACCTCCAAAATGCGTCAGTGGAAAATTTTTTCCCCTTAATATAGGCCAGATAAAAGCAGCTTCTTACTCAGATAGCTTCATAGTTCATGTCAATCTCCCAAATCATTCATTTTAAGTGGTTGCATCCATTTAAGTCATGGTGTGAACATCATCCAGCAAACAAATTAATTTACATATTTAAGAAGTTGTTTTATTCAGTATATTGCAATAGAAGTATCATAGAAACTGCATTTTTGTTTCATCCAGATTCAGAATCCACTAATGTGTGGAGAATTATTATTTTCTATTATCCCTAGGAATAATATGTTAGTATGAATGGATCTTCTGTGTTTGTGTTTGTGTGATGTTAAATGTTTAAGCATTATACTATAATTAGAGGATGAAATGAGATCTGTTTATTTGCTGAGAAATATTTAGAATATGAAAATTCACAGCTCTATGACTCAAAATGGTTAAAACTCAAAAAGTTAAAAGGAAAAAGCTTAGTTAAATATATTTTGGGATCTGCTAAGCTTAAAGTAGTAGAAAAGTCATAGAATTTTTGTTAATATAAACAATTCAGTTTGTCTAATCTTTAGAAATCTGCAGGTACTGAAATTTAAAAATAAAAGGAACCAAAAAGAAGAAATGTTAAAAGTTATTGATTCTACTTATTTTTTACACTGCCTACTACTCACCTCTATAAATGCAGTATTTCATCTGAGCTGGAATTAAGTAATTATTAACATTCAAGAAATGAGGCAGTCATCTGACCATAGCTTATTATAGCTCACTCCTAAATTTAGAAGTGTTCCCAGCTTGAAAAATCATAAAGGGAATAGGGAACAAATGCACAGTTTTTAGTTTACTCCTTGTTTTGCATTTTACATATTTTTTGAAACTAGATTTCATTGTCCTAATCATACTATACTGACCCTTTTAAGAGAGTGAGGTAAAATTGTGTTAAAATTTTTTTGAGATCTCTAAGTTTTATTTGCATAAATTATACTACTTTTATTTGTCCAATTAACGTACTTTCTAGAAATGATATATAGTCAATTAAAAAAATTCAGATGTTTTCTATTTCTGAATTATCTGTGTATATTGCTTCTCACTTACTTCCATCTGCCAATCTTTTGATTACTTTTACTCTTTATTTTTACTAGATAACAAAAAAGGGAAGTTTATGGTAAAAATGAAATCTGTTTATCAGTGAATGCAATTTGGCAAGAAGGAAGATACAAATATTTCTAAAATGAAAACTTCAGACTAATGGATTTTATTTATCCTTGCTCTTTTTGTAGTCTTATACTACAATTAAATAAATAATTTTAGTTTATCTTTATTGCAAATTGAAAGCTATATTTTAATAGTTCATTTCATAGAAATCCTAGTGAATATTTACCTACCAAGGTGAGTTTTATAGGATAAGAATACCTGACCTAAAGCTCAAGATTTCTCAGCTATCATTTGGAAAGCCTCCCTGACTGATCTTCAAACTGGTTATCTGACTACTCTTTTTTTTCCCCCTGTGGATTGCCACTTGAGAGTAATGTGCAGTGGTACATTTCATTTCTCTAGTTAGAGTTATTGTAGTTTAGATGAATTTCCTTTCTCTCCTTCTACCCTGCTGTTGCTCTCACAACTTTGAGAAATCTAAAGTAGTTCCTCTTCACAGAAAGAGTGGGGATTCTTTGTCTAAAATAAACTAATATAAGAACTTTATATATTGATTTGATTATTTTAATTTGTAAGCCTTTGTTTATTATTGACTATGACTGAGGCTTATATAAGGCACCTTGGATATTGTAGGATGAATTAAATATGGATTCTCTGTGATTTGTGAAAAGACTGTATTATAAGAGAAAAAATGGTGAGTGATGAGTTCTGGAACTGAAGCACAGGTAAAATCCTTTGAGACCGTAGGGGAAGGTGTGATTACACTTAGCTGAGGGAATCATGGAAGGCTTTTGAATGTGATCCATGTTGAGCCTGGACTTGCAGAAGTCCAGGGGTTGAGAAGGCATTCTGGACAGGAAAAAAAAAGTCATAAACAAAGTCTAGGAGGTAGTGAATCAGAGGCTTATTGGGAAATAGGTAATAGTTTGATGCTTGGGAAATACAATGGGTAGAGAAGGTAATAAGATTATGTTTAGAAAGTCTGGGTGTCATATAATGGAACACTTTGAGTGTTTAAGACAAATCCTTCTGCTGATTAAATGAAAATAAGTCAGTCTGATTAAATTTAACTGACTTTTACTTTGAATTCTATTAAAAGAAACCATGTATACTTTTATAGTTCATATTTTTCATTTAATAATATATTTGTATTTCTAACTCAGTACATATTGATCTCATTCTTTTTAATTCCTTTACTATTAACATCATGTAGATAAACAATACCTAACTAGTCCTTACTTATGTACATCTAGTTGTTTCTAGGTTTTTGATATTGTCAAAATGCTACATTGTACATTTATCTCTCTCTATTTTTATTAGTTATTGGATAAGTTCCAAAAAATAGAATTTCTGGGCTAAAGGCTGTATCAATTTACAGTTACTCTATAAGTATATGAGAATTTGTTTCCTCACCCTTTCACCAGTTCCAACTGTCAGTCTTGACATAATTAAAAATTTGATTAGTTAATGAATACCTTCCTATTTTAGATGCCAATTTCTAATTTCATTAATATAGAGAACATATAACTTTGAGGAATCTGTAATCCTGGGGTATGAAATGATGTGACAGCGTAAGAGATTTGGTGGAATCATGTTACATGCCTTTCTAGATTGTTAGTTCTACTTAAAGATTTGGGAGGAATACGTGTTATTTTCATTTTAAAACAAGCTAAAAAATTTGAAAGTATCACATAGAATATATATGATTTTTTATTAATAAAAATTAACATTTTAATTATTAAAAATATGTATGATAGTATTCTGTATATTGGGAAGTGCTATACAAATTTTATTATTGTGTTAATCAATAACCTATTATAAGACATAAAATCTCTCTTTATTGCTCAACCAAACCACCAATATATAAGAAAAAAGAATGGCAAATTGCTACCTCTGTGACCCTTAAAGAACTTTTCTGTTGTGAATCATTGATCCTTTCTCTATGGCTTTCTTTTAAAAGCATCTTCAGGGGAATTTTATACTTGGGCTAAAAATTTTGGGGTCTGTTCTTGACTTCTAGGCTCTTCTAAATCAGTATAATTGTTCTGGTGGAAAAGTTTAAAAAGAAGTCATTAAATTTTATAATATTCTTTATAATAATCGTGTGTTTCTGAGTTTGTTAAGGAAACTTTGATAAGATTGGCTCATCAATTAACGTTAAAAGCAGATTTATTTACTCCAGAAATTCTACCTTACATATTGCATCGTAATAATACTACTTTTTTATCAACATGCTGCAGATAGATTTGGCCACATATCAGGAGAGCAATGAAATGTGGAAGATGACTAAAGCCACTAATGCTAGCGCTGTGCATTAAACCTGTGATTAAATCCAGAAAGAGATTGGGGGTGCTATAAAATGCACCTGTTGACATTCAACAACTATCCATGAAGTATGAACCCAGATTTAATTGAAAAGAGAGAAACTTCACAGAGCTTTAATTTTCATTTTACTTTTTGTCAACATTTTTTAATATTTTAAATTATTGTGGTAATTGACAATGATGAGCAAAGGTCCCTATATAACCTGGAATTTTCTGGGCAATCCTCAGTATAAAAGGGTTGCATGTTCATCAAATCACTTTTCTTCCTCATTGCCATATTTTATAAATATATTAAGTTAACTGTATTAACATTGATTTAATTGGAATTAATTTTTTTTTACTTTTGACTAATGAATAAGTAAGAGAAAAATGGTTTTTCTGCATTTTCTAATGAAGTTGCTAATTTGGATCAGCATCATATGAATCTGACCATTTGAATACCATTTTTTCTTAAAGAAAATATTTATAAAATGCTAATAAACTATTAAGTGAACAAGTAATACAATATGTGATAATTTTTACACCCTTCCTACAGTGTGTAAAATTTTAATACAAACTTAGTGTATACTTGATAATAATTTACATGTTTATTTTACCATCTGGTAAATGTGTAAATGATATTTTGAGAAGCACATTTCATATTCACTTTAACAACTTATCCTTGACAATATGCACCCTATCTTGTGTATTGACTGGAAAGATCTTGGAAATTTTTGAAAGAGATGAATCAAGGAAAAAAATTCATGTCCTAGTTTGTTTGTTTTAAAAATATTATGGAGATTTAAGACTTAGTTTTCAGTACATAACTGAGGGATTATGTTGTTTGCTGACTTTTACCAGATATCCTGCTATTTAGGGTAGTATAGTCAGAGCAACTTCCAAACATTCTACATGTATATCAAATTAGGTCCTACTAACACTGTGGGCCACATAGGTAGCAATAATAAAGTAAATATGGCTCTCTTTGTTGTGGGATAACAGTATCACATCTTTTTCAGAGTGTTTGGTTTACTATTGGCTTGTATCTAAATATGGGAAGATCATTTTTTCCAATGTGTTGCAATGAACCTCAAGTGGATAGTTTTTATTGAATACTTTAACAACATTTATGACACTTTGGCCTCATGCCTTTTTTATTTCATTCTCTCTGCTTATTGGTCTCACTGGAATAAATCTCAGGGACTTAACACAAAATAAGCAAATAGATCATTCTCTATTTAGTTTTGTTTTAATGCACTCTTTCTTAGCTGGTAATAATCTAAGAACCCTTATACAATTTTATGGACTACCTCTACATACTAATTACCATCTGCTTAGCTATAACAAAGAAATTTGATAAGTAAATTACAAATTTGGTTTGACAAATATATTCTTCATCACAAAATCTTTCATTTGAAGTAAAAAGACTCAAAACCACATTTTTATCTACTAGTTTTAGAAATCAAAGTACAGGTGTATATTAAAAATATTTTTGTAAATGAATCATGTCACCAGTTACTTTTAAATTTATTGTAAATAACATTTAAAACTCAGATTAGTTGTCCATATCATGTTTTCTCATAGAATGCATATTTCACTTATGCATATTTCACTTAACATAATTCTGAGAAATATTGTATGTCTTTGTCTTTATCTACAGCTATGATGTTAAGTTTCCTTATTCCTGATGCTTTATAAAGCTAGTAACCTACTCTCTACAGCAACCCTATAACATGGGCATTAGCTTCCTATTACAGATAAAGAGATAGCGGTGCAAAAAATTTATGTGTCTTTTCCCCATGGGTATTCATTTAGTAAACATTAAAGCAAGAATTTAACCCCAGGTTTGCCTTTGCTTGGAACTATTCTCTCTTTAATACATTTTTGCCTCAAATTTTTAATTAGGAGGATGTGGAAAATACTTTTATTGAAATATTTAAAAGTCCAACATAGTGTCATTTGGTCTTGGAAGAATGAAGTTGCCTGATACAGACATGAGATGGTAGGGGTGAAGACTAGGAAGAGAGAACGGGAAGAAATGGAGATGACTTTTTAGAACTCAGTTAGCACTTTGATTTTATAGTTCTAAAATATGCCTCTGTTCAAATTATTATTATCATGCCTCCAACCCTTACTTCAAACCAATGCACTTGGATTTAGTTTGTTATAAAAAGGAGTAGAAATTCAAATCAAGTATTGAAGAATCAACTAATATTCAGATAAAAAAACAAGCAAAAATAGTATCTCAGACATAATGGTAGCTCAAAGAAAGGATTTTTTTTGAAATAACTAAATTATTATAGAGATAATAATAAATACTTATTGAATGCTTACTTTATGGCATATTCTAAGGTGTTTTTTAATGGATATTAACTTAATTCTCATAACAGTCCTCTGAGGTAGATATTATTATTATTCCTATTTTTCAGATGAAGGATAGAGAAATTAAGTAACTTGCTTGAGGACACAGTAAACAGTAGCTGAGTCAGGATTTGAACTCAGGCAGTCTGGTTACAGAATAATGACTCCTAGTAATGGCATTAAGATGAATGAGAAGGTAATTGATCTCTTAGGACTATTAATACAAAAAGGGCTGTGAAGAAAAAAATTGAATCAAATAGGAGTTAAAAACTCAAGAAAGTAAATCTGCAATGCATCCTTTAGAACTTTATTTAAGGACATTAATATGAACAAACCAAATGAACAATTTGCATTTTTCAAAACAAAATTTGGATTTTATTTCAGGTATATAATATTCATTTTTTTCATCCAAATGGAATAATAGGATAGTATGTTGTTTGTGAATATGCTAAAATCTTCCTATTTATTGGTCAGTCATGATTCATTATAATTTCTAATAAATAGAATTAAAAATGGTTTGAGATATATAAACTTGTTTTATAGATCATGAACTGAAAGGGTATCAGCTTTCATTCAAAATTATCAGTATTTTTGTTATAAAACTTTTTTGTATGTTTAATAAAATAAAGTTATTTTGAATTAAAAACATTGTTACCAATAAAACCGCATATTTCGAAAGAAAAGACAGTACTTGTAGAATTGATTAGAAGCTTGTTATATTCATGCAGAATCATCTGGTCTCTTCATTTGGACAATAACAATAGTTAGAACCTTTAAATGGTATTGCGAAAATGAAAAGTTTTTTGATGTTTGATTGAAAAAAGATTTACTAAAATGTAGTAGATTATGTTAATTACTAAAATGTGATCTACTAAAACTATGTAGAACATGTGGTAGGCCTAATCACTGAATATTTAAGTTTAGAGATTGAGTTTGGTCTTTTTTGGTAAGAGTTTTTGTTTTAAAGCTGGACATCCTCTACTTTATATGCTGTATATTGTTATTTCAAAATGTAAATCTGCTTGTCTTGTTCTTAAAGAAGGAGCAATTTATACAAAAAGGGAAACAAAAAGGACATGTAAAAAAATAGTAATGAAGTATATTTTTTTTACTTATGTGGCTTACTTTGAGTTTCAACTAAATATATTTACGTGCCGACTGAGAAATGTATTTTTCCCCATTCTTTAAAAATGCTTATTTATGTGTTTTTTGAGTGAACTTTTATTGTGTGGTCTAAACTTTCAAGTAAGAAGGCTATCAATGGAAGTGAATATTTCTGCATTCATAATTATTTTTAATAGTTTAATTCATACCTTATTATTGGAAAAACTCATTGAGTCTGTGAAGACAAATTCTGAAAAACTGATTTCTTTGTGATCTGAAACTACATCTTTATGTGCTTTTTTTTTCAATAGGATTGTTCTTTTTCCTCACACCACAGCCATGTCCCTCTGAACAAATACTTTGTTGGCCAAAAGCAAAATTGTAACCCTTGTTTTTGACCGCCCTAACATCCCCAGGCTGTCTCTATTTTACATATTGCTTCTTTCCTTTATCAGTTAGCTCATATCCTCTTGCTTTTTCTTGTATCTTTTAAAATTTGCTTGAATATTCTACCTGTGCTTCTCAATTATGACTATCCATTAGAATCACCTGTCAGTCTTCAAAACAAACAAACAAACAAACAAACAAACCCACAGATGCCCAGAATTAGACTGTCTGGGGCTGAAGTTAGGGTGTCCATGTTCTGGGTATCTATCCCCCAGAATTTGAAAACGTTTATCCATGAAGATATATGCACCCTGATGTTCACTGCAGCATTATTCATGGTGGCCAAGGCATGGAAACAACTGAAGTGTCTTTTGATAAATAATTAGCTAAAGAAGATGTGGTACATATATACAATGGAATATTACTCAGCCATAAAAAAAGAAATACTGCCATTTGAGACAACATAGATGGATCTTGAGATTATCATCCTAAGTGAAATAAGTCAGACAAAAAAAGTTGGGAACCATATGATTTCACTTATTTGTGGGAGATATAAAACTGAAAGCAACATATGAATGAGACAAACAAAAATTCATAGACATAGATAACAGTTTATGGTTAACAGAGGGAAGAGGGGGAGGAGGAGAAAAGATAAAGGGGGTCAAATATATGATGGTGGAAGGAAGTTTAACTTTGGGTGGTAAACACACAATGCCACATACATTAAAAGTATTGAATTGTACACTTGAAACATATAATTTTATTAACTAATGTCACCCCAATACATTTAATAATACAAAAATTACCCCAGGTAATTCTTATGATTAAGTAGGGTTGAGACTATTGAATTAAGGATGAAATGCTTGCTTCAGGAAGCAGCAGACAGGATGCGAAATGTTTTGGGTCTGGAGCTTTTCACATTACCTAGAAAGCGCCTCAGTTTATTCATAAGGCTAGCCATCATATTGCCGGTAATCTAGTGAGTAGAGGCTGAGTAGAATTGTACATTTATTAAAAACTTACAGAATTTACTTAATTTGTGTTTATTGTCCTCAAGTAGCTGTCATTAAGAAAATTTTGAGTAAATTTTATCTATCCCCTCCCCCAAGAACCTACATTGCTAATTTTCTTAATACATGGTGTTTTGAATAATATAAATTATTCCATCTATTTCAACATAGTGTTCACAGAAAACTTCAGTATATTATATAATGGGAATTGATGCTGGTTTTGATAGCTTATCCATTATTCAAGTACCTTTTGGAAGAAAAGAACCAACTACACCTTTTTAGGATAGGTCAATAAATAATGTCCAGAACACGATTAAATCTGGTCACAAGCTCTGGTGTAAAGTGTCCCCAGGGCACTTTGTACTACCTTTCTCTATCATGAAGCAGACTGTTTCAATGAGCTGCTTATGTCTACTTGTCCTGTTAGACTTAACTTGAGTGCAGGGACTGTATGTGTCTTTGTGTTGAGTCTAATACAACCGTGGCACATAATAGAGTCAGTAAATGTTCAATGAACATTTTAAAATATATCTTGGATGAAATTATCACTTTAACTTGGAATTATTATATCACTTTTTTATATTTTGGGGAGTACTATTAGAAAACATAATTTTACTCTCTGAAAGTATGCAAATATAAATTTAAGAGGAGATTCAGTTCTTTTAAAAATTTGCATTGGACTTGGAAGTAAATTATGTTAAATCAGAGTGACTTAGTGGAGTACTGCAGTTGCTGTTTTATAATAGGTAAGTGAGGTGTCAAAGGAAGATTATGGACTTTGGAGCTAGATGGACCTGGATTTGGATCTGCCACTTTTAAGATGGGCAATCAGGGAAATTTCTTAATGTCTCAGTTTCAATTTCTTTATTTGTACAACAGGGTTACTACTACTTAGTTCATAGGCTTGTTATAATGATTAAATAGAATTCTCTAGTAAAGCATCTGATACAATGTCTGGACATAGGGGATATGATAACTGTCATTATTTGACAAGTTAGCGAAAGGATTCTTTTCAGGTAGAAAACGATTTAAATATGTGCTTTTCTTTTTCAAGGACAGACTTTTCAATTGAATAGGAATTTCTGCCTTTCACTTTTTATTTTTAATTTGCTGGAAGTTAATTTCCAAATGTTTCCAAATTAAACGTTATGAATGATTACATACAATATATTTTACTCTTCACTCATAAGGGATCTTGTACTATCAGAGTATTACAAAATGAAGCTAAGCTGGTGGTTTTCTAGCCTCCGTTAGTCCCTGTCACCAAACTACCACACAATTTGGAACATTTGCCAGTGTTGGCTCAAGAGAGGCCAATCGAGACACTAATAGATGCATTTTCTCCATGAGTACACCCTTGGATCACACATAGAATTCCTATTAATAGCAATGAGAGTTAAACTTGTAAATCCCTCATGCATTGATGGGAGAATAGACCTTTTAGTTTACTTAGCCATCTTCCAGTTATTTGGCACTTTCCCCATCCCTTGTGAGTTCTCCAACATTTTCATTAAAGGCTTTTCTATTTTCTATTCTGCTTCATTCAGTTTGGGTTGTAATTCATGTTGGCCTGATGCCTTGGCAGCAGTGAATGATTCTAATTGCCTCACTATCTATCTAGTCTGGCCTAATCATAAAGCCTTTCAACTTTTCATTCAAGCTTCCAGCAGTATCAACTTCATGGGTCACAAACTTCCCACTCATATCCTTTCATTGCATCTTAGCTGCTTATGTCTTATGTATTTAATAAACTCTAGAGAGTTCATCATTATTTCATTCCTTTCCTGTTATACCATCTCTTACCCTTTTTGTAAAATTAAAGCAGCACTGCAGAAACATAAGAATTCAGAACTACCTTTGTCCAGACATTGTATCAGAAGAGCTAGATACGCTAGTTCTCATTTGAATTAGTTGTAGTAAAGGGTTAGAAACTAGAAAGTTTTAAGTATTCTTCCATGTCCATTCTGTTACCTCTTTAACTGTATAGTCAGCTCTACTTCCTCGTCTACCTACTGAAATACACATTTTTCTTTTCTGATTCTGAAGTTGGATATAGCAGGAGCATCATAATGGTAATCTGAAAACAAAGGTCTTGCTTTGAAGTCGTGATTTTTCTGGCAAACAGGGATGCTGCTCCAGTACTTTATATAGTATAGGTGTTCTGTTTTGATTCTGTGTGGTAATGTTTATTTTAGGGATTTTATGGGAACCTTTCTCATATGGTAAAAAAATGTATTTTAAACAGCCCCCAAAGCTTTAAAAGGAAAGAATAATATATTAGTTGATTATGAAATATTTTACTTTTTGCCTTTTTCTCCCTCATTTAAAAAAAGTATTCTAAAAGTGAAAAACATTTTTATTATGAAAATGTAATATTTCATAATAGTATAATTAATTCCCATTTATTCATTCATTGGTAGATCTAGGGACTTTATCAGATTTAGAATGGAGTTTTGTGGTAAGACTACTTTAAATGTGATATTGTATCATCTTATATTTGTCTCTTTTTTTGTCAGCCAAAAGAGATCTCTTTTGTGTCTGTTTATCAGCCAAGATTATTATTGCCTAGAACTATTTATTAGAGTTTGCAAAATGAGATTTTAAAACTATCATTCTTCCATTTATTACCTAGAATATTTATATAAAGTATTATCCTCCCTATTTGGTTACAGTGAGGTAAATGAATACTTTCTCTTTATTTGCCAATTTTTAAAATAAAAAGTTGGCTCTCCAATACTTTCCAAGGTAATGAATGAGTTTTTTTTTTATCATTATAAACACATGGATTTAAACTTAATGAGTTATACTCCATTAGAGTTATTATCAATTTCTCCCATCTTTGGCTCATGATGGCCTGTTCAGTGTAAATCTTGTATCCTTTCGACAGGAGTCCTGTAGCTTTTGATAGCATCTTTTCCTTTCTTGTATAACAAGATATTTCATCCTCATCTTGAATTCTAAATGGTTAATTTAAATTTCATTTCCTACCCCTTGTATGGAATCAACTAGTTTTCTAGGGAGCTCTAGTTCGTTTTAGTGTGAAATGGAAATTAGAAACCACTGTCTGGATACTTAGGTGCTCATTGCTACTGGATTGGCCCTCAGGGGACTGTGCTAGGGAATTTTACACACACACACACACACACACACACACACACACACACTCACACACACACACAATCAAATAAAATACATTATGGGTTTATACTAATATTTCTAATTCAATACAGAACTCTAGAGTTTTTATTTAACCATCTTCAGTCTTAAATTTGGATTAGCTTTACCTCATGCTGAAAATGTTTTCTACTACAATAATTTAATTATATGCTCCCCACCATAATATACTCACAAGCGTCTCACAGTAAAAATACCAACAGTACTGCCATAAGTATAATCATTAAAAACAATTTAAGATTTCTTTACAATTCTTATCATCTTTAGCATATATCCCATTACATATGTACAGGTGGGTCCAACGTAATCACAAGGGTCTTTAAAAGTGCAAGAAGCAGAATAGGAGGTTGGAATGATACAGTGTGAGAAGAAATCAACATACATTCACTGGCTTTGAAGACAGAGGTGCCAGTGACAATATATGGTATTGTTTTTCCGTAACAGGAATATACAGGTCTGGTAATTAAAGGTGAACCTTATGCTTGTTGCAATGATATATAATGATCTATTTGTAAAATTTTTACTAAGCATGCTTATAATTCCAGGGTTTGGTACAAAGGAGGCTTGTTTATCAGAAGAAGGCATCTGATTCTTTATGTTTAGCCTGGTTAGTTGAACATTTAAAAAAACTATTGATAGTTTTGATGAGTAATCAATGGGTATTGAATCTTCCTTTGAAGTTTTACACACCTGACAATTAGAGGGATTTTCTATCAGACTAGCTTCTGGCTCCCTGCATGGCTTCAGACATTTTCCTTTAATATTCCTCAGAAATTTTCATTGTGAGTGCTATAGGACACATTTATCATGCTATATGACCTCTGACTCTATGCTTTCATTGGGTGAGTTGGAACAGTATGGAGTAGAAGTAGTTCTAAAAGCCATTCTTATAGTGGGGTGGCTAGCAATAACAGAACTGACCATATCCTACTAAACCAAAAGTAAATGTGTCCTTGAAGCAACTTTCCCTTAGCAGGATCCTCAATATGCCTGCAGCCACTCCAGCACTATTCAACATGAGAAGAGTGGTGGAGGAAAAGTGGGAGAGAAAAGAGACAGTGGTCTTAATTGGTTGTGGTTAAAATATATTGATTTTTCAAATTTTACAAAATCATATTGCTAGGTGAACTCACTGCTAAAAACTTCTCCCAGGAATGCAGAAAGGGTCTGTATCAGTTTTACATTACTGCAGTAATAAATTATCACAAACTTGGATGCTTACACTGACATAAATTTGTTATCTTACAGTTCTGGAGGTCCGAAGTCTGAAATGAGTTTCATTGGTCTAGAATCCAAGTGTCAGTTGGGTTGCATTTCTTCTGGAGGCTCTATGAGAGAATCTATTTCTTTGCCCTTTTAGCTTCTAGAGGCCGTCTGCATTCTTGATTCTTGGGCCCCATCTTCCATCTTCAAAGCCAGTGCTGTAGCATCTTCAAGTCTTTGTTTTTGACTCTTAACTTTACTGCCTCCCATTTATAAGTGTCCTTGTGATTACATCTGGTCCCAAGGTAATTTACTATCTCAATAGCCTTAATTACATTTGCAAAGTCTCTTTTACTATGTAACATAACATATTCAACATATTCATAGATTCTAGGGATTAAGACTTAGACATTGTTGGCGGGTCATTATTGCCCTACCACAGGGAAAGTGCAGAGCCCTGAAAGTAAGGACGCTCTTTTAAATTTCACAATAAATCTGCTTCTGTTCTTTAGCAGGATTTTAAATATTTATTCATGTAGGTCCTATATGTTCCTTGTTAAATGTGCTTTTAAATATTTTGTTTTATTGTTGTAATTATAAATAGCTTTTTTAAAATTTTTATTTCTATGGTAGTATAGAAAAAGGTTATTGATTTTTATATATGTTCTTCGTTAAATGTGGTGTTAAAAAGCCATACCGCAATTTCATTAATTCTAAAATCTAAAACCTCTTATCCTTTCTAGATATATAATTACATTGTCAGCAAAAAATTGTTTTCTCTTATCCTTACAATTACTTAATTTACTTTTTCTTATTACATTCAAAACCTGCATCCAGATTTTGCTGAAATATTTTCTACTTTACTTTCAAATTATTATTTGATTTTTCACATAGTATGCCTTTTCTGTTTCAAAAACACTTATTTAGCGCTTACCTTAAAACTTTGTCAATTTGTATTTACATAAATGAATAGTTGTAAACTATATTGGTGATTCTCATGCTGGGGTTGATTTTGCACCCTAAGAAACATTTGCAAATGTCTTTAGACTTTCTTGATTTTCATGACTAGGGAGTGGAGAGGCTACTGACATCTAGTGGGTAGAAGCCAGACTCGTGCTAAACATTCCACCATGTATAGCCCTCCCCTGAACCCTCAACAAATAATGATCTGGTCCATATGCCAAATTCAAGAAACCTTGAGCTGTATGTATTGCAAGGTTCATTGCTTCTCTGTTCCTCTCCTCATTTTCTTATATCTTAAGGTCCTTTTTCTGATGCATGTGTTGTTTTGTTAGAGTACTGTCTTGAATATTTTTTTCCCTTGGATGGCTTATGTTGATATAGTCTCTGTATTCTTATATATCTGCAAGCATCTTTATTATGCTTGGCAAGTGAATGATATATTTTTTTCCATTGTAAATAACTTGTTTTTGAATGATATCTTGGCTAGGTATAGGATTTTTGAATTGAATTTCCTCTCAGTAGTCTGTCAATGTTGTATTCTTTCTATTTCCCAATGTTGCTGATGCCAATCTGATTTTTTTTCCTTTATAAATAACTTCTTTAGCTTTGAAGCTTGTTATATAGTTCTTTTTACCCTTGAAATTGATGCTCTATGCATTATTTTTTAGTCTTTTTCTGTGCCTTGTTTTTGGATAGTTTTTGTCACTATCTCAAGTTCATTCACCTTTTATTTTCCATTTTCTGATTTTCTATTCTGGCCAATGAATTTATTATTTTTGATATTTTATTTTTAAAATCTAGAAATTCCTTTTAGTTCTTTTAAAAATATCTCCTTTTTCTCTTCTTGTTATATTTGTGTTCTTTAAATATTTGAGCAAGTTATAATAGCTGTTTTAACATTCATGTCTGCTAATTCTATTTTCTTTGTCATTAGGGGGTTAACCTTGTTATAGCAGAACCAGATCAAATAATTTATTGTGAATTTTATGTTTTAAATGATGGATTTTTTAAAAAGTTTGGACCTTGTTCTGTCAGGCAGTTAAACTATTTAGAGATCTTCTTGATTTTCAGGGGCATATTTTTAAATCTTAGGGTTGGTCTCGAGTAGCTTTTACTCTTGGGCTAGGTTAGCCTCAGTATTAAGGTATACCCGTCTCAGCATCTCTGCTAAATGCCCCATGTTTTTAACATGTTCTTTTCACTCTGGTTGATAGGAATTTGAAAAGTTCCCAGCTCTGGATGAACTCGGAATTATGTAGCTAACAGTTATCTGGAAATCATGCTTTTCTTGGCAGTTCTTTGCCTGACATTGTAGACTTTCACCATTTGGACACAAATTTGTTTTCAGCCAGAAACTCAAAGGTTATCCTCTAAAGATTTCTGGAGTTCATTCTTTGTGTAGCTTTCTCCTTTATGATATTATCCGACAACTTTCATTCATCTCAGTTTATCTGAACTGCAATCTCTGCCTCTTCAACTCAGTGGCACTGTCTGGTTCTGTTTTGGTTTCACCTCCCTCTACCACAGGGATGCCTCCAGGGGTCGCCTTAATTGTTTCTTTCTTAGGAATTATAGCTTTATACTGCCTGTTGTCAGATGTCTTTAAGTAATTGTTTTAGGTATTTTATCCTTTCCTCTATTTGTTTATAGTAAGAGGGTAAGTCCCAGAGTAGTTACTGCTTTGCGGATAGAAGCAGAAGTCTGACTCTATATTTTTGCTTTTGCTTCAAGATATTGCTTCTTAGTTTTTCCTTCAGTTTGCAGTATTGTTCATCCTTCTTTTCAACTCAGCTACTGAATTTTGGAATCAAAATCTGCATAATTCTGTAATGCCCTGGTTTGGAACTCCACAGCCAAGAAGGAAACTGACACCGATGCAAGCACAAGAGGGAGTTTATTGACAAACTCGAATTTGGACCCCACTCGCTCACTGACGCAGCAGTGGGTGAGAGGAGCCCCGACTGAGGGGTTGGGACTGAATTTAAAGGGTAAAACTGCAAGCCTGCCTCGGCGTCGCTTGATTGGAGGGTTAGGGTTGACCATTAAGGAGATTGGCTAATAGGTTATTAAGGCCGCCCGCAAGAGGGCTGTGCGCAATAAGGGCCGGGTGCAGAGAGGGCTTACTGACTAATGGCTTTGGTCGGCTTGACCGGATGGCAGGGTGTTGTCCCTATTGTTGTTTTTCAGGGAATTTTTCTTCATTTAATCTGGAGTCTACAAAATGGAGTTACTCTAGTCCTACAATTCTAAAAAGTCCTTTTTATGCTATAATTGGATCTCGTGTATTCTTTTTATTTTTGTGTTAAAGTTAGTTATCTTCGATATTTCTATTTCATTAGCAGCTTATTTTTCTTAATTTTTCGTCTTATTTCTTCATAAGGTATTTGAGTTCCCTTAAATACATTGAGTGTATGTATGCGCGTGCGTGCTTGCATGCGTGTGTATCTGTGTGTGAGTGTGGTAATTTACTCGTGTTTGCTGTTGGGGCTCACAGCTTTTGGGGCACTTTGGTTAGTAGTGGGAAACCCATGAATAGAAGAAAGGACGACAGTGTTTCCTCTTTTGGGTTAATGATAAGGTAGCTAATAATGTGCCAGACTTTTGTGCTGCCAAGCCAAAGTCTAAACTTTTTAGCAAGATATTTATTGTCCCTGTCGTTTCACTAACTCCTCTTGTCATCTTTCTAAATTCATCTTGTGTTCAATACATTCTATTTGGGATTCCACATACAACTATTTTTTTAAGCACTTCTGCCTTTTAACTACTGTTCTTTTCAACTAGTACACTTATCCCCACTCTTGTCCTCCCAGTATATTCTTTCTTATCCACACTTTGACTTTCAGATGAGTAGGTCTTTTGCCCTAAAAGGAAAAGGGCATGCCTTAAGGGGCTGATCACATTGATGAGGCAGAACCAGTGAGAACACCCACTGGGCAGGTAATTAATTCTGAACTAGTAAGCCAAATAGTGTGCTATATAAGTTTATCATATTAATCATGTTTAGAAAAGAAATATCGACCTTAGGACATAGGTCTCTAATCATATTTCTAGATAAATACTGATGAGAAATGGAGAGAGCACAAGTTCTTGCCCAGTACGCCTTTAAGAGACCATTTCATGGGTCAAAGCAGGAATGAGAAACAGAAAATTGTTTCTTCCTACAGCCCTGGTTCTCCACCTGAGGTGCAAATCATGATTTTGATACTGGCTTAGAGTTTTCTCTACATCCCAAGATTTTCTCATCATTCTAGAAATTTTAGTATCAAAGACCTGTCCAAATATTCTCAATTTTAGTGATGTTCATCTGCCCTCCAGGTCCAAAAACATTTCCTATAGTCATATATGAAACTTGAACTGCAGAGATTTGAAATCTTAAACTTCTGATCTTATTATTCTTTTACAATACTTTTCTATCTTACTAGCTCTTACACATTTCTACATATTATGCTTCTTTTGGCTCTCACAAATAGAGTCCTGAAAGCTCTGTCTTGTTTCCAAATATCAGCGTCACTAGTTTATATTATTGTCCAGTTTAGACATGAAGGTACATAAATTCAGCTACTCTCATCAATATTCTCAACTTTCCTACCATTTTTCACACTAAATCCAGTCTTTACAAACTCAGATCATGAATAATTCCAAAACCTTTCTTCTTTATTCCATCATATGGGATTGTGGAAAAAAATAATCACAACCATGAATTTGAGCACATCATTATCATTATTTTATTATTATTTTATTTTATTAATAATATAAACCCAACCAATTCTTTAGGGAGACCTAAGTTTCGTGACACTATACCAAGACAAAATTAGTCTTAAAATTTACATAAAGAGAATAACATATAATATACTGGATATACTGTAAACAAAATGAGTATTTTAGAGCTGTATCGTCATAACATACAATCAATGACATTACATGAATTTACCTCCATAAAGACAATTTTAGAGGGTCTGTAGGATATGATCTAGTTATATTAGGGTAGTCAATTTACCCAGTTTAATTCATCTAATAATTTTTTTTATCACTAAACATTCTTGATTGCAAACAAGTGAAAATCAACTCTAACAGAAGAAAAAAAATAGTTTGAAGGATATCAACATAAGACTAATCTGAAAAGGACACTGATGGTACTGCTGCCCTTAGATAAACTTCTGTTCCCATTCAGCTGGTTTTCACTTTTGTTGCCACCATTGTGGTAAATAATCTAGTTGTCTTTAAATCTTGCTTCACTTTCTCATGCTACAAAGTTTCAGGATAATAAATCAACTGACCAAACTTAGATCACATGTTTGCTTCTAGTTTGTACAAAGTGCTCTTTGGTGTTTGTAAGGAGAAGCAGGATCCTGCTTCTCCTCTATCTTGGAATTTCCTCAATATAGAAAAGGTATTTTGGATGTTCAGCTGACAAAAATAGCAAATGTCCACTCTATCCTTCAAGCAGTTCTCTCCAAATATTGTTTTTCTTGGCCAAGATTTTGATTGGTATTGGACAGCATGAGTTCAAGATTGTATTTGCTGACAACTACCTGGAGTGCTGCTAGTCTATGTTGCCAATTAAATAAAGACCCATATGCTTTAACAGACAGTTGAATTGGGAGTAGGATTGATATCCTCTTGTGAAAATTGAGTTGCCTAATATAGACACACGGCTGACTAGAAGGCCTCCTCCGATGCAAGGCAAGTTGTGGCAGTACTCATAGGCATGGCCAAAGTCCACTTTTAAAAATGATTATAATTTATTCTGATATACAGACAAAGGGAACATTTATGCCCTATATAGCAAAATCATAATAATATTAGCCTGGAAATATTTAAGAAGGCTATAACCGATGCTTCTTGGCCATAAAAAAAAAATTCAACAAAGGTCCCATAGAATAGAAGGCCTAGCTTTGAACATTGCTATTATCTGGTATACTTTTCAAAAGGAGATATTTGAGAAGTATACTCCAGTATAACTAATGGACAAAACATTGATGATTTTTTTTCTGAAAAATATGGATGTGAGAAAATTTTACGTTAAAGTTTTCTTTTAAATAGATAATATAGTCACGTGGTTCAAAAATGATATGGAGTATAAAATCTCCCATCGTATCTGTCCAGTGATCTCTCCACCAGAGTTAACCATTTAAATTGATTTTTGTGTTTCCTTCCAAAATTAGTTTTATATAAATATAAACAAATGTATATATATGTAGTTCTGTTTACTCTCTTTTTAAAAAGATGCAAGTAGCATATTGTATTCACTTTTCTGTACTCCCTTTCTTTTTAAACTTAATAGATATTGGAGATTTTTCCATAGAAGTAAGTAAAAATCTTTCTCATTTTTTTTCTTTAAATAATGTTCCATTGTGTAGATCTAATATAATTTTAAAAAACCACATTCTTGATAAAAGGTTATTTAGTTGTTCCCTATCTTTTGCTATTACATACAATGCTGTAATACATCAACTTGTACATAAATTATTTTGCACATATGTAAGTTTATATGTAGACTACATACCGAGTAGAATTGTTTATTACTTAAAAGGCACATGCATTTGTAGTTCCAATAAATATTACTAAGTTATACCACCGAGTCCTTCCACCAGTATTAAATGAGATCCTCTATTTTCCTAGTCTTTCCAACAGTGATTTTGTTATAATTTGGGATTTTTTCCAGATTTGTTAGGTGAAAATGGTATCTGAGTATATTTTTAGTATATTTGATTGGTACATCTTGCTTTGAGTGAGGCTGGGACACTTGTGTGTTTAAAAACCATTGTGTATCTAAAAACCATTTATATTTTCTTTTCTGGGACTTATCTGATCTTTTGCTCTTTTTACTATTGGATATTGGTCTTTTTCTTATCAATTTTTGTGAGCTCTGTATGAATTTGTAAAATTAACCCTTCATTTATGATATGAGATACAAGCAATTTTTAACCTGTTTGTCATCTAACGACTTTTCTTATGCACCATTCAAAAGGTTTATTTTTTATTTTATTTTTTCCTGTGGCTTCTGGATTTGGAGGCATGGTACTATTATAGGTGCCACATTTAAAATATACTAAATTATTTAGTTTTTGGATTTATGTCTGGATTTTTTTCATTCTATTTCATTGGCATGTTTGTCTATGCACAGGTGCCATATTTAAAAAAATTATTGAGGTATTGAACTCTTGTGAATACAATTTAGTTCAAGTGGTTTACCACAGAGTACTTTTCTTACCCTTATTACAGTTCAATAAAGCTAGTCCTGGTAGGTGGATGGCTTTCCTCTATTCAAAGCTTATATTCAGAAATTAAGGCTCCTTTAGCTTTTTGACTTCACTATTTCCGTAAAGCCTCACCGTCCTCTACATCAAGTCAGAAGACAGATACAAAGAGTGTGAAAAAACAACATGCCTGCTTTTTAAAGGTCTTATCTGGGAAGTGACACATAACACTTAGGCTTGCATTTATTGGTGAAAATGTCATGTCATGTATATTTATATATATTTTCCAAATATTCAACTTCCAAATATATATATTTCTAAATCATCTGCATTTTTATATGATTGTATTGGGTAATGCATTCAGTCCATGTTAGAGTAGTGGTGATATTAGCTAACTTCTTCCTGACGATAATGTTAATACTTCTAATGTTTCCAATAAACATGATGAATGAAGGCTTTGGTGCCACAAGAGAAATGTTTTGTCATATTCAGGAAGTATTTCTCTATTTTTATTCTGTTCAATATTTTTCTTTAACCAAACATGGATTTTTCGCATTCTCTTCATGTTGGAGATAATTTTTTTTGTTGTTGTTATTAGAACTACTACTAATATTTACATGTTCATAATTGAACTATTGTTGCTTTTATGAAATGAATCCGCTTGGTGATTTCCAATAATCTTTGCACTTCTGGAACAAATGATATTAGGTTTTTATGTATTAATCTTTCAATGTGCCACTGGATTATGTTTAGCAATATTTTACTTAAGAAGATTTTTGTCTCAGATATTGGTTCCATATCCTGGCTCAATGGACTTGTATCCAGTTCCGGGGAGAGAAAAACTGCTTGTGGTAGCTGAAGAAGGTTTCATGAGGGTCTTTCTGAGTATTTGGGAACAAGAAGTGTTACTTGGGCTGAGGTGTCAAAGCATGGCACAGGGTGGGAGCATGACATTTCTCTGACAACTTAAAAATTTATACCTCTCTAATCATTGGATGATAACACCTTTGACAGATGTTGCAGTCATTTTATGGTGGGTACCAGCAACATGGCAAAAGCTAGAAATCTTTAAAATAAGGCATTGAATATATTGGGTGAAGTGGGAGAGGAAGAATGATAAATGTAAGGTAAATGTATCTGAAAAACTGATTCACATTCACATTTGAAACACTGTTGGAGGGTGCATTACAGGTTAAATGTCATATTAGGTGATTATTTGGAACTAATGTAAGTGTGAAGAGAAAAACAAACATGGGCACCAAAATTACAGTGTATTATTGTTGGAGCAAGCTTTCAGATGAATGGTAAAATGTTGATAATAATTTTTAAAAATTAACATGAAAATGAAGATTCAATTTTTAAAGAAATCTTATAGGCAGTACACATTTAGGTTTCCTGGGGCCATAGACCCTCTTTCAGAGACATTATTATGCCTTTTTCTGTTGCCTCAGTCTGGCTTAATGTCTGAATCATAGTAAGTTCTCTGTAGAGATAAAGGAATATATCCCTTGAAGGTGTTCTTTATTTACACTGTCTGCTAACTTCCTTGGCAAACTGCTTTTTTTCTGTCAGTTCATTCTGGAGTATGAGGGCTTTCCAATATCTTACTCTCTGCTATTTAGAAATAGTAGTAGATTTGTACCCCTCCAAACAGAAGAATTTTAGAGACTTATTTACCTTCCTTGCATTTACCCTCTCTGGTTTAAATTGTTACCATTTAGGGTTGAAAGAAGAGTCAAGAACCAAGTTAGGCCTCATAACTTCCAATCCAGTGGTCTTTTTGCTAAACTATGCTATAGATCAATTCCATGGAATTTGATCTGTCCCATCACCTTAAATACCAATATCCGTGGGTTAGTATGTTTACAAAAAATCATTATGCATATAGAATTAATATTACATAACAATCATATGCATGCAATGCATTGTTTTGAACATGTGGAGTTGACTGCTTACCTAGTGTCAAGAAGACATGAAATGCTTTTTAAATATGGTGTTATACTATTTGGTCATATACACACCTTGGTCACTTCCTCTGATATTGATGAAATGGCGGGCCTTTTAACCATATTGAGATATACTGTAGTTCTCTCTTGTATACCGGGCTTATGTTCCAAGACCCCCAGTGGATGCCTGCAAGAGCAGATAGTACCAAGCCCTACTGTATTTTTTTCCTATATATACATATCTATGATAAAGTTTAATTTATAAATTAGGCAATTTCATGTATGGAACATTAGTTCTTACTGTAGATCTATGCAACCTCAGCATACGATTTTTTTTTTCTTATTCAGAACTTTCACCTTTTTACTTAAAGGAAGCACATCATGGATTCTCTTTGGCATATTTGAATTGCCAGCATCACCACTCTTGCAAAATGGGACCATTATTAAGTAAAATAAGGATTACTTGAACACAAGCACTGTGATACTACAACAGTAGATCTGATAAACAAGATAGCTCCTAAGTCACTACCTACTGAGTAGGTAGCATCTACAGAGTGGTTATGTTGGACAAAGGGATAATTCACATCCTGGGAGAGACGGGGCCCAGGGAGGACGTCAGGAGATTTCATCATGCTACTTAGACGGCATGCAGTGTAAAACTTATGAATTGTTTATTTCTGGAATTTTTCATTTAGTGTTTTTAGTTTGCAGTTGACTGCAGGTAACGAAACTGCAGGCAACTGGAAAGTGGAATAGTGGATAAGTGGGACAACTGTAGTTTGTGACCCTAAATCAGAGTTTCGCCTTTTTTCAGCTAATTGATTATTGTAGCACTCAAACCCACACCCTTGACTTAGTTATAATGTTTTCCAATTAAGTTAAGTAACTTCGATATTTGATCTTAAAATGTCATTACGCAAGAAGATAAAAATGTCATAGGGATATGAAAAATTGTAAATATGAGGCTGTTAGAATGCTATATGTGTGTTTAATATGTGTAAGGGTCAAAGCAAAACAGCAATTATCTATTTGGAGGAGCAGAGGTACAGACTTTATCAATGTCATCCCACTGATGGCTTGAAAAGAAAGGCCTTATACAGTCAGCTGGCTGGAATTAAAGGCCACATCACGAGGATGAGAAAATTTGCTGAAAATGATGGTGTGTGAGATGAAATGATCATTTCCTTTTTGACAATTATGAAGTTAGGATAGATAGTGTGGGAGGTGTAAGGGTTACAAAGAGGATTAGGTGTAAGAATAACAAGGCAGAGTGGGAGGATAGCATTTAGTGCAGATGGTAATGTAATGTATTGTGGCTATATTGTAGGGCATGTTAAAACTGGCTAAAGAGATAATTTTAAAGTCGGTGAAAATAAACATTTTTTAAACAGTCTTTAGAAAGAATATTATCATTTTATAAAGATATTACCATTTTGTCAAAATTAGGATGGTTGACTCATTTATAAAATAAAACACATTTTGACCATATTAACAAAAGGAATGAATGTCAGGGAGATTTATGGAAGCCTGTCAAATGTTTGTATCTGTTCTGAGTAAATCTGCATAAATAGTGACCCTCTCTTTTAGTAAATATTGCTTGGTATAACTATGGCTAAAAAAGTAAAACGGATTGTCAAGCAAATTACATAGAGTGCAGAATAAAATGCAGTTTTCTTGAGTACATTGACAGTGACACTGTAGCACATTTTTTTTTTTACATAAATCTCCTAATTTCATAATACAGCCTAATGTACTGCCCACAAACTAATGCTCCGTGATAAAGAAGTCTGAGTGATCCACAGTGATTGCTCTGGATAAAACGTTTCAGCAGTGTATTTATACACAGAAACATCTAATAATAACCTGTTAGGAAAGGGTAGTTTTCTGCTGAAATAAAAGCCCACTCTCCTATAGGCATTCAATAGTATTTACTGAATTAATGTGTGCATGAATGAGTATTGCATTCAGTGAGGTAATTTCATAAATAGTCGAACAAGAGTCATGCAAGTGAAGTTATTTGAGAGATTTTAGGAAGGACATTTTGCTCCAGTTTATTGCCCCATGATCATCATCATTGCCTGAAATTGCATATTAGAGGTTCTTGCTCTGGGTTGAAGGCACTGCTTTCTATGTGATTCCTTATTAAAATGAAAAAAAAATCTTCAGAAAAAGGTAATAAATTACCTGCAATATACCATAGCACACAGATTTCTACATTAGAAATCCACCCCCCCTCCATAAAAACTGAAGGGAAATGGGAAGAGAGAGATAATATAAGCATTTTGGTGGGGAGAAAAAGGAATTCCCTAGGAGATCTGTCCCTATTTATTACTTTAGATAGGCACAGTATGAAAATTTATAACCTTTAATGAGAAGAGAAAGAGTGAAGGAAAATAATTAAAGAAAAAATGACTGGTATTTTTATGTTAGAGAGGAGTTGGAGAAGATAAGTGCCTATTAGGTTCTTACACAACCTGAAGAAAATAGCCACAGGTGATTCCTTGAATATAAGGCTTAATGTTTTATGCCATATGTCTTGATACTCTGGCCATAAGAGACTGGGGACCAGGTACTGGTTCTATAGCCAGGACACCCATCTGGCTGCCTACTGGGTAACCTGACTTGAAGAGACACTCACCATTGAATGGTGGTTAACTCAGGCAAGAAGAGTCTCTTTCGGGGATTTTGAATTCTGGACAAACAGAAGGAAGGTCATTAGAAAGGTAGATAGAGGGACACTGAGTCTCAAGAAGTAATTAGTTCATTAAACAGTTGTTGAATATCTCCCATGTGCCAGGCACTATTTTAAGGTGCTGAAGATCCAGTAGTGAACAAAACTTTGCCTTCATGAGCTTACATTCTAGTTGAGGAGACTGGAAATAAATTAAAAATAATTATATAATATTATTCCAGGTAATGATAAGTTCAGAAGGAAAAATAAATTAAAGAAGGGAATGGAGTTTTTTCTTTTTTAGATTAGGTGGTCAAGGAAGGCCTCACTTAAGAGGCAGTTGAATAGAGCAGGATCTAGATGACATGAGGGAGAAAGCCATGAGAACATCATTGGGGGAAGAGTGTTTATAGACAGAAAAAAGTTTTGAGGCAGGACTATTCTTGTCATGTTTGAGGAACAGCAAGAAAAAAGCCAATATTGGAGCAGTAGGAGATAGGTAGCTAATGAGATTGGGAAGTATCCAGGCATCAAATTATATAAAGCCTTATAAACTATGGTGAATCACTTTTGTTTTATTTTAAATGTGCTAGGAAGCTACTGGAGGTTTTCAAACAGGAAAGTGACTTGAAATGATGTGCACTTTAACAAGAGCTTGGGCTGCTGTGTGGAGAACTGACTGAGAGAGAAAGAGTGGAAGTGGAATTACGAGTTAAGGAATTGCAGTCGTTCAAGAAAAAGGCGATGGTGGCTTGAAATAGGATATTAACTGTGGAAGTCTTAAAAAGTGGTTAGATTCAGGCTATATTTTGAATCTAGAGCAGGATTTGCTAGTGGTTCTATTATAGTAGCTCTATAAGGCAGGTCATACATACCAGAGACAGAAGAGATTATTAAATAAATGTGTTTTCAAGGCCACTAGTTAGTTACTAGAACTTTTATTAGGGCTTTAAAATCATTGTTGTATCCTGAACAACAAGGAGCTATTTTTGCTCTTCTCCATGTTGTCTGGTTGTGCAGCAGCTGAGTCAGTTTCCTGAGTTTTCTTTCTTCCCTGTGTATTCTTGCGGCAAATCTGTGTCATCTCAGTGCATCTATATTCCCTGCAACATGAAAGGCCCTAACTAATATGGTTTTGCACTCCCTAGGTTCACATAAATATTATTGATGTTTATAATGCTTAATCCAAAGTCTTGGCAGCATTATCAAACATTAAGCTTTAATCTTAAAAAACTGGTAGCTCAGTTTAATCCTAATGTTTCATCTCTTAAAAATGGTTTTACAAAGTAAATTTAAAAATGTTTGAAATGAAAAATAAAATCACCTGAAAACGAATGTGCCATGATGTTTTTCAAAATTATTTAGTTATTTGAATAGTAGTATTTTCAATTCCCTGACAATAGAATAACCTTGAGAACAGGAACTGTATTTTTTTCCTTCTGTATTATTAGTGTCTTGGTTGGTATTCAGTGAACTGTAGATGTGCAAAAGATCCTATCTTAAGGAAAAAATGAATTGATGTATGTCAACACTTCATTTGTACTGCTTAATTTGTATATAGAGCCTATCACCTTTTTTCTCTTGGCGTATTCTGAGAAGTTTAGTGATTCGTCACAAAACTTCTTTACACACAGTGTAATAAATTGATTTAAAAAGAAGATAGAATCACAGAGGGTAGAGTTCAACTTGTAGGAGTTGAGACAGAAACTTATTTTGATTTAAAATATAGATGTCATTTGTTTACTTGAAAAAAAATCCCAAATTTTGTGTTACATAAAAATAAACATAACTAGAATAAGAGGTTATTTTTTTTGTAACATCTGTGTATAAATTATTATTAGCACTGCTAATCCAAGAGCTTAATCATTGTCATGATACCTGTATCACCACCAGATGCAAGCTTTCTGAACCTAACAGTAAATAAATGATTTTGAATAATTTTAGTATAATTTTAAAAAGAAACAAAAATGTAAACATTTTCCCCCAAGCTAACTCATTGGTCCAAAGCTAGCCCATTTATAAATGAATATTTTAAAAATGTGCCATTGTGTTTCTAAATTACAGTTTTCTTTTCATGTAAAACAAAAATAAATATCTGTGAATAGTAGTTGTTATGAAAACAGAATTTTAGTGGATGTACCAAAATAATTAGAAAAAAATACAGGAAGATTTTCAAACAAACTCAATTCTCAAGACAAGAAACTAACCTTTGTTAAAAATGGAAACCTACCACCAGCCACATCTGTCAATGAAATGTTTTATAGACAGGCTTGGTTGGGATAAAGTAGGTTGTGAAGACTCTAATTGAACTTGTAAATGTATACTGAGTTATGAATATGAAAACTGTTCTCTGGAATTGGCCAACAGTTTTTCCTGCTCAATATTTAGTTACTACTAGTAGAACCAAGAACTATGTTGTAGGAAGGGAGGCTTTCTTTCCCTCATGTCAGTTTCAAAAGGTTAGGTTTAAAACATTGAAAATTTCATTAAGTCATTATGCTTCTATCATATGCCACTTTAATTTTGAAGTTTTTAACATCAGTTTGTACTTCCTTATAGATATCCAGTTTTCCAAGCATCATTTGTTGAAGAGACTGTTCTTGGCACCTTTGCTGAAATTAGTTGACTACATGGGTTTATGTATGGACACATCAGTTCAATTACATTGATATATATAGTCAAGCCCTCTGTATCTGCTGGTTTGGCATCCATGGATCCAACCAACAGTGGATCAAAAATATTAAAAAATAAAGTTATGTCGTTGCTGACCTGTATTATGTAGTTAGGCCTGAGGGAGAAAGAGTGGAAATAGAATTATGTGTTCGGAAGGGATTGCAGTTATCCAGGAGAAAAGTGATGGTGGCTTGAAATAGGGTATTAGCTGTGGAGGTTTTAAGAAATGGTTAGATTCAGTGGTTAGATGGTTGCCTCTGTACTGAACATTTTTTCTTGTCATTATACCCTAAAAAATATAGTATAAAAACTATTTACATTATATTTACATTACATTAGCTATTATCTACAGATGATTTAAAGTATATGGGAGGATGTGGTTGGTTATATACAAATACTACACCTTTTTATAGAGGGGACATGAACATTCTTGGATTTTGGTATCTGCAGGTGTCCTGAAACTATAACCCCCATCAGATACTGAGGGACAATTGTATGTCTGTCTTTATGCCTGTACCACACTGTTTTGATTACTATAGCTTTTCAGTAAGTTTTAAAATCAGGAAACCTTAGTTCTCCAACTCTTTTTTTTCCCAAGATTGTTCGCACTATTTGAGGACCCTTGTAATCCTGAGTTTTAGGCTAAGCTTTTCCATTTTTGCAAAAATGGTTGTTGGGATTTTTAGGGATTATATTTTATTCTTTTTTGCTGCCATTGTAAATGAAATTGTTTCTTAATTTTCTGTTTGGATTATTTATTACTAGTGTATATAAATACAACTGATTTTTGAATGTTGATCTTGAATCCTGAAATTTTGCTGAATTAGTTTATTAGTTAATTTCTATGAGATTGGCATTAGAAAAAGTGGTCTATCCAATTATTGATCCTGAAACAATTGATTAACCATAACCCCCCCTCAAATGAAATTAAGTCTCTAATTCATCCTATAGTTAAAAATCATCTATAGGTACATAAAAGATAAATGTGAAAGGCATAACTTTAAAACTTCTTTAAATTAAATTTATTGGGGTGACACTGAATATTTGGTTTCAAGTTATAATTCAATAATAAAATATAAGATAATATTTTTATGACTTTGGTATAAGGAAGAATTTATTTTTTAAAAGATTTTATTGAAATATAGCTAACACACAATATTATATTACAGGTGTACAGATAGTTATTCAACATTTATAAACCAAAAGAAGTGATCACCGTAATAAGGCCAGTAACCATCTGACAGTGTGCAACGCTCACAATATTATTGACTATGTTCTCTATGGAAAGAATTTTTTAAACATAACTAAAAATGTTAACCATATATAAAATAAAAGATCAATAAATTTGATTATACTAAAATTAAGAACAGAAAAAGAAACTGAAAAGACAAGCTGTATCCTGGGATGAGAAAGTCACATGACAAAATTGGCATAATGTTAGTATCAAGAATATGCAAAGAATTTTTATAATTCAATAAGACAAGATAAACTATTTGAAAACATAGATAGTGAACATTTCAGAGGAGATATAAATGGCAAAGAAACTTATGGAAAGAATGCTAAATCTCATTAGATATTCTTTTTATAATATATTACATATTGTAACAATACATCACTGATAATAATGAAATTATTTTCATACCAATTAGTTTAATAAAATTAAATTTGACAAACCAAAATGTTGGTAAATATATGGAGGAATAAAAACTTTTATATACAGTTGGTGGAGTGTAAATCAGTACACTCTCTTTGGAAAAAACTTTTGAATTCAAAGTTGAACACATACATATTTTGCAACCCCCCTATTCTGTTTAGGTGTTGGTTTTAGATAAACTCTTGCATACGTAACAAAAGCATACATAAACAAAAATATTTATAGTATCATTGTTTGTAATAGCAAAAAATGAAAGCAAGACAGTTGTTATTTGACAGGAGAATGAATTAAGAAAGTGTCATAGTCACATAGCAAGAATGAATGTCACATGGTTTCATATAATAATATAAATGGATCTTAGAACCATGGTGTTGAGTGAAGAAATTGTCATAGGAGACTACATACAGAATTATACTATTTGAAAATAAAACTTTAAAAAAGTCAAAACTAAAGAATACATGATTTAGGGATCCATATACATGTGGGTGAAACTATTTTTTTAAAGTAAAGGAATGATAACATTTACGATAGAGATTACTCTGAGGGAGCCAGAGGGATAGGTCAGAGAAGAATACAGAGATAATTTTAATGCTATATGTAATGTCCTTATTTTAAAATTGTGTGGTGGACTCATACATTGTTTTGTATGTATCACATATCAAATATTTCATGGTAAAAATTAAAAGAATACAAAATATCTAGTGAATCTTTGATTGTATTCTATATGATTATTCTAATGATAATGAAAAATAATATTCTTACCTTTAAATTCCTTTTCTTTGATATTGAAAATAGCTTACTAGCTAAATAACTGAGATGACACTACTTTTAGTAAGTCTTTCATTGGAAAAAAATAGGTGTTCTGTTTCTCCATCTGGATAGACTAAAATGCATTTTTAATTCCTTTTACCCAAGCCATCTAAAATGGAATGATCTCTGAGAGGCTACACCTGATTTAAATCTTTTAATGATCATTGAAGTGAGACTTGGTAAGGATTCTATTTCATTTCATGTGGTACCTTAGAATTCATTCAGATAGTACCTTAGGATAAATTTTATGTAGGAAGTAACAGTGAGAGAAAATTTATTAGTCTTTTATTAGTTTCATTAAGAATTTTTCACTCAACATACTTTAGAAATGTGTAGTTTTACAAATTGTATGAATATAAGAATATAATCTTAATAATGTGATGAAGAAGGTGTTTTTTTCCCTATGATATACACACCTAGCGTCATTACAAAAATCTTCATAACTGACCTAGGCACTATGCAAAAATTATGTAAATTCTGTTGATTTAATGTAAGGCACAGCTCAGAGAAGCAGCCACCAAATTCTTATATAGTACCAGTTCTTTCATTCATAACTAGATATGAATAATGCATTATAAGAAAATATGAGCCAAATTTGTTCCTAAGAATCTCTGAAAAAGAGTTTGTGGTGGTTCTCAATTTCTAATTGTGTCAGGGAACTGTAGAAAATTAGATTAACAAAGAAAAAAGGGACAGAGATTCTTAGTGTATGTGTTTGTGCGCTTACACACACATATAAGTGCTGGCTCTAGGCAGAATTGTGAAGCAGGCAAAATTTGTCTTCAGTATTAGGTGAGTCTCACCTCCCTCTGCTCTGGACCCATCTTCAAAATTTGGTTATAATTTTTATTAATTTCTGGTTTATTCTTCCAAGGTTTTTTTTTTTTTTTAATTTTAAATTAGACACATACACACATACATTCCTGTCTCTCCTCCTTGCTTGCAAAAAGGATAGCATGTTTTGTGTCTCACTTTTTTTCACATAATATGCCCTGGAGATCAATCCATGGAAGTATAGAGATTCTCCTTATTCTTTTCTATGGCTAGATGATATCTATCCATTTTCTGAGCATATCATAATTCAACTTATTTTAAAGGATATTTGAGGTGTTTTCAATTGTTTGATAAGAAAACTAATGATGCATTGGATAAATTTGTGCATATGTTGTTTTATATTTCTTGAAGTGGATATTCAGGGAGGATTGCCAGAAGTGGGATTGCTGGGTTAAAGAGCAGACACATCTGTAATTTTTTTTGATATTACCAACTTGTTCTTAATAAAGATCAGACCATTTTGTACTCCAACAATAAATGTTTGAGAGTGCCTGTTTCTGCATAGCCTTGACAACAAAGTGTGTTGTCAAGCTTTTGGATTTTTGCCAATCTGGTAGGTAAAAAAATGAATCTCAGAGTAGTTTGATTTGCATTTCTCTGATGATCAAGTAGAGCATATATTTTTTTAAGAATTTTATTTTATTTTTAATTTATTTAAATTAGTTTTAAGTATACAGTACATTGGTTAGACATCTATATAGTTCATAAAACGATTCCCTCAATTGCTCCTTCTTTCCCCAGCCCTCCACTTAGCCATCATATTAACACTAAGTGCATTTCCTCTGCCATGCTCCTCATCTCTGTGCCCAAGGTAGAGCATATTTTAATTGTTTAAGAGTTATTATAATTTTTTTCTTTATTTTTTTTCTATTTCTCTCTTAGATTTTTGGTCATTTACTTCATTTGTCCTAAGCCCTTTCTGTATATATCTTGTCTATATGTACACATACATAAGTATATTTTTGCCATGCAAATTTGTTAATTTTTTATGACTTCTGGATTTTAAATCAGAGTTAGAATGGCTTTCTCATTCCAAGGTTATGAAGGTATTCAACCATAATCTTTTCTAGTAGTTATATGGTTTCCATTTTATATTTAGACTTCTGAACCATTTAGAATTTATTCTGTACTGATCCAACTTTATCTTCTTCCAAATGGTTTTCCAACCATCCCAGCATCATTTATTAAAAAGTTTTTTTCCCCAGTGATTTGAGCTGTGACTTTAATGATATACTAAAATTCAATGCATTCATGGGTCTATTTAAAAAATTATTATCTGTTTCATTGGTCAAAGTGTCAGTAAATTATAGAGGATTTGCAATGTTTTTAAGATCTAATAGGGCTAGCTACTCCCACTCTCATTACTTTTTTTTACATATAAACTTTAGAATTAACATATCTAGATCCAAGAATTCTTGGTATTTTTTTGAGGTTGTGTTAAATTAAAGTTTAGGAGAGTTGATAATCTCAAGAGCATATATCTTTCTGTTGTTCACATCTGCTTTTACATATTTAATCAGTTTTATAGCTTTCCTTATGTAGGTATGCACGTTTCTTTTTCAGTATAGGGTTTTCTGTTTTCTAATTGATTACAATTTATATATGAAAACTATTGATTTATGGGTTAATTTTCTAATCTGTTACTTAATGGAATTATCCTTTTTTTCCATTGATATTTTTGGATTTTTCAGTTTTATCACTATGTCAGTTGATAGTAAATTTCCTCTTTCTAATTTTTATTTATTTTTTATTCAATTGAGCTAAAATTTCCAATGCAATTTATATAGTAGGAGAGCTTTGTTCCTGACTTTATTAGAATACATTTAACTTTTTTTTTTTCTCAGCTTCCCTAGGCTTCTTCCATGCCCCATTAGGCCTGGATGTCTTTTATGCCTCTATCAAGTCTTTCCCACTCATCTTCTTAACCTTTATCCCAGTCAAAACATGCTTTTCTTTGTCATTCTTACCGAGGGCCCTGTTTTCCCATCTGATTTGCAGTTCTGTAAATGAGGAAAATTCCCTTGTATTATACGAAATCATATGAATATTTGCTTTTTCTGTTTGACTTATTTTGCTTAGCATGATATTTTCAAGTGCCATCTCTGTTGTAGCAAATGGCAGTATTTCATATTTTTTTATGACTGAATAGTATTCTATTGTATATATTTGCCACATCTTCTTTATCCAATCATCTCTATTGAGGACACTTTAGTTGTTTCCATGTCTTGGACACAACAAATAGAGCTGCAGTGAACATAGAGGGTATGTATATCTTTATGAATATATGCTTTAAAAATCTTGGGGTAGATATCCAAAAGAAAAATTGCTGGATCATATAGTAATTCGATTCTTAATTTTTTCAAGGAACCTCCATACTGTTTTCCATAGTGGTTGTACTAATTTACATTCCGACCAGCTGTGCTTGGGGATTCTCTTTTCCCCACAACCTCTCTAACACTTGTTATTATTTGTTTGTTGATAATAGTCATTCTAACAGGTGTGAGATTGTATCTCATTGTGATTTTGATTTGCATTTTCCTAATACCTAATGAAGTTGAGCAGCTTTTCATATGTCTGTTGGCTATTTGTATGTCTCCTTGGAAGAACTGCCTGTCAGGTTCTCTGCCCACTTTTTAAATTGGATTGTTTGTTTTTTTTCTTGTTGAGTTGTATGAGTTCTTTATATATTTTGGATATTAGCCACTTATTAGAGGTGTTGTTTGCAAATATCTCACCCATTTGGTTGGTTGCTGTTTTGTTTTCTTGATGGTTAAAATGACTTTTGATATATGAAAAGAATATGAACTATCAATCTCAAACAACCTAAAGTCTATAAAAGAGGTGGCAAATAGGTCCCATTTCATGCTAATTTCAGTTAACTTTTTGCTTAGAAGATTATGTTAATTAGGGTTCTAAGGTTGCATATGGGCTCGGAGGAAAGAATGTTGTGATGTTTGCCAGGGCAAGGATGGAGAAATAATGGGATAAGTGCCTATTTGAAATATCTAACTTATACTTCAGAATTTTAAATATATGAGATGGGCATTTATGAATTATGATTTTTAGAAAGTAGTTCTTTTATTTATATTTAAAAAATCACTTTATCATTTGTAAAGAAATTTCATGTGTATTTTAATGTGTCCAAGTCTGAATTTCTAAAGACCATCTTTTTTTATGGTTTAAATATCACTAAAAAGTTATGGAACACCTGTAGATGTCATTTATATAGATGATAATATAGTTGATCTCTGTCACAGGGGAATGGTGGCAAGCTATTAGTCAAAGACTTCACAAATTGGCATTCATTCATTAACTTGGGATCAAGCCCTCAGTTCAGCAGACTCAGAAACTTAATTTTGTCATTAAATTCAATCCATATGTCATGGGTGACTCAACAATAACCAAGTTCATAAAGTATATTTGATAATTTGTTCTAAAAGAACTGTAACTGGAACAGGTATTGAAAAACTCTAGTCAGCCTGATTAACTCATGATACTTGTAGTCAAGTGACCTGAGAAGCCACTTCTTAATCCAAATATCAATTTATTGATTTATAATAAGAAATTTAACTGCCATTAGAACAAGAACACTCAAAGCTATGTTACTTATCTCTCTTCTCCTTGTAGGAATACCTACATTGGAAGGAAAGTCATAATGTTCTTTTTTTTGAGTATTAATTAAGACAGAGTTTGATTAATTTAATGGTCTTTCAGTTATTTTTTTTTTGGCCCCAACAGTTTCTTCCATGTACAAACGCTTGGATCAGCGGTGCCAAAGTGTAGCTTTCTGATGCTTCTTTATTTATATGTATTTGATTGACCAATTCCACTTTGATTGACATATTTAATAAAGCATTGTCATATTATTAATCAAATTGCAGCCAAGTCTTTCAGGCCTGGATTTCATTTGAATTTGAAGGTGACTTTGCATCTTTATTCTTGAGGGTAATCTTATTTCTCTAATTTTCAAGTAAGTTTGTGGGAAGCCTCATTAGCTCATAGCACTTAGAATACATCTTATTAAGGAATTGTATTTATGCTTATTTTTTGGTGAGTAACCTGAGGATTATTTAATTGTCTGAATTGTTTAAAATACTGATACTACAGAGTGAGGGAAGGGAGAGATGGATAAAGGTTATAAGTTGTGTGTAACACAAAGAAAGTTTTTAATGGGTGTTAATATTTAGTAAAATCTTTCAGAAGTGCACTGCTTTTCACACATTTTTTGCTGCATGCTCTAGCTTTAGCCTTCAAACCTCCCATGCAGATAGTACATATGTTCCATGGGGCTGTGCTGTTAAAGTTAGTATCTAATGATGTGTGCTATTAGTCTGTGGTAATGGTCTTATGGACACTGAATTGGGCTCAGGATGTTATCCAAACAGTACTGCAATGTTTACTGAAAATGGACTTTTGTTTCTTTTTCCCGTTTTGTTTGAGATAATGTTTCTAAGATTTTTCTTTCTATAAACCGTTATATTTCTCAAATTCTATTCTACTCAACCCTGAAAAACAAAAGCTGACCCCATTACCACAATTTCATTGTAAATGCATACTATTAAGCTTTATAGCAATATGTGGTTTTCTTAGCATTTTCTAGTTGAGGAACTCTAAACATTTTATATAAATATAGCTTTCTGGTCATTAATTAAAATTGAAGATGAGGAGAAGGAAAAAATGGTAGGTTTTAAGTTTAATTCTGTGGTCTCTATATGGCTTATGGGGCACATCGTAGAATTATAATTGGTTATGATAAAGACTTTTCCAAAAGTTAAAGTATTCTTTTGTATGAAATTGTTACCGTTGGGATGAATTTGCAGATATGGCTTAGGGACTTACTGCTTTTTCCAAAAAAAAAACAAAAAAACTGGGGAGATTTACATTTTTTTTTTGAATTTTATTTTGGTGTGGGAAGTGACCAAGGGAATACCGTTTTATTTAAGAAGACTGTTTTGCACTTGGATTACATTTGTTATGCAACTAAAGACCCTTAGCAATGTTTCAAGAAGGACATAAGAAAAAGAGATCCCAATATTATTCCCTGTGATTTAAAGTTAGGGAAATCTTTTAGGGATGGACAAGGAGTCTCTGACTAGGGCATTTTAGGGAGGGAAGTGTGACTGGTGGACAGTGAGACAGAAGTGAGAGTGATGATAGACAGTGGTGGTGGAGATGGTAGTTCTGAATCTTTGAGGCGATGATTCTACAACTGATTACAACTCTTTCTGGACCAGTTTTAACAATGGTAAGAGGGTGTGTGTGTGTGTGTGTGTGTGTGTGTGTGTGTGTGTGTGTGTGTGTGTGAGACCAGAGCTAGGCCCCAAGAGTGGAAATATTTCACCCTTGGGCTTATTAAGAAATTACTCTTCAGCTGCTGAGCATTACTGTGGGGAGAAATACCATTCTAATATCCAGAAAAAGCACTCAGGCTCCAATTCTGTTTTTCATTCCTGTTCTTTAAGAGTAGGTTTTCAATCAGGAAATATTTTCTGAGTTTAGGCAGCATTTTCCTTTCTTGAAGTCTGGTTTTTGGTTTAGAGACTTTTTGCAGTCTTTTTCTTGCAACAGGATATTGAGTAAGACTTTTCCTGTTGACAAGGACTCAAAGTTGGGGAAAAGGAGGCATCAAGTAGCTAAGACAGTAAGAAACAATTAGTGATAGACCCTGCACCTGTTGAAGGCACATTAAGAGGTAAAAATAGGCTCTGCTACTGCTAATCATCACCTCAGCACCAACTTTATCACTCTCTTCCCTCTCCTCCCTCCTAGCTATCTAAGCAGAAGACCAGAAGACTAGGGTAAAAGAAGGGAAAATTACTGGAGCTGAGTCTTTCGCCTAGGGGGAGAGGCCTATGGTTTTTCTTTTTTTCTCAGTGAAGGGAAGAAGAGGGGATACTCAGCACCCCTCAGGCAAGTGAGGGAGGTTTACTTGCAAAGATTTTTGAGCTATGGTTTGATGTATGCTTATGCTGTAGACTTGTGGTTCTGTCCAGTTCTCATCTGAACAGGATAGTAGAGACTTGGAGAGAGAGTGCACAGTCAGGTGAAGGGCAGTGTGGAGCAGCCTTCAGTCCTATGTTAGGCTTGTAAAAGATACGTGAGTTTATGAATAGTCAAGTGAGAAGCCTACTCAAGAGAGCTTGCTACCAAGTAAGTATATCTTGGGAGAAAGAAAATGTAAAGTGAAAGGCTCTTTGGAGGTGCAAATTGAAGGGGCATTGGAAGATGGCACAGATTTTCTATCTCATGGAACCATATTTGTTTAATCAAAGAGCCAGCATTCAGATGCCTGTCACACAGAGCTCATCCATACCCAGCTTTGGTCAAGAGAGGATAACAACAGGGGTCTGATAAGGAAGAGCCATTTATCTCTTTTCAACTCTCTCTTTCTTGCCATGACAAACCAGGATAAAGGAGCCAGAAATGGGGCTGAAGAGGAAGAGTGAAAGATCAGACCATTTTCTTCCTCACTCTAAATCTATAAGGCCTGGACAACACTACAGGGGAAAGGATGAAGTGAGCTCTAAGTTGGAAATTTCATTTCACATCAGTTTCGTATCGTTCATATTTTATATCTGAAAAATGATCCAGAAAGTTCTGTGATTTTTCTAAGGTGTTTATAATGGATAAGGAAAGGAGATTTGAGCTAGTACAGCTTAAGGCAGTGACTGGAGAAGTATGGAGCCTTCTAATGTCTATACCCTATCTGGGTCAACCTGTTCCATATTCTGCAGCTACCTAGTCCTATGTGTCCCCTAAAAACCAAAACCCTTCTTGATTCATGCCTTTGAGTTGATTGTCATCAAAACTTATTTCATCTTCACCTGTAGCACTATGTGAAAGTGTTGAGAGAGGTATTGAAAGGAACTATAATTGAAGACCCTATTCAATTGGATTATGAGCTCTCTTCCTGAAATTGAACAATGGAACTGAGATTTTAGAATTTCTACCACCAGTTCAAGGTGTTGCCCCATCACCCACGGTTATTACAGAAGTTGGAGAACTTGCTTTAGATTTTGGCTTCTGTCCCTACTTGCCAAGGCTAGCTTTTACCCAGAAGTAATACCTCTTTATCACACCCACGTACTGAGATGGACGGTTCCCCTAGCCTCATGTAAAATAATTTGGGACCTCTGGGTGTACAAAAAGGAAGAGCTTTTACAGCCTGCAGTTGGGAGTAGACTGTTTTCTCAACTTGCTTATTACTGCTGTCTTAGGCAAACAAATGTTGCACTCTGGGGATGGTTTTTGTACTTCAAATTGTGATTAAGTGATATTCTATGTATATATCATAAGTTTTTCATTTCATATAATTTACATAGTCTTTATAATTATTAAACTATAATGTAATAGTCTTTAAGAATATGTGTCACTCTTACCCAATTTTGGACATTTAGGTTTTTTTTTTTTCCAATAGAAATGTTGCTGTGTTTTTTTGATGTACCTATTATTTTCCTTTTGTGGATTTTTTATTTCTTTAATTTAAAAATTTTTGTGAGTTATTTCTTCAATAGAAGAATTTATTGAATGTAAACGTTTAGATATTTGTAAGAACCTTGAAATACATCTGCAATACATATTCTTAAAAAAGTTATAAATTATCATTCATCACTTTCAAACTTTCCACATTCCTGACTGATTCATCTTCTAAATATACTATTTTTTAATCTAATTCTTGTGTTGGAAACTTTTAGTGGTTCTCATTGTCCTTTAGTCTGTGAGTTAAAACTTACTGACTTCATGTTCTTCATTCTAGTCTGGTTCCAAAAATTCTTTTAATCCTGTCCCCTACTGCTTCTTGATGTGAAATTCTTACTCTAGCCTAATTATTCTGCTCACTGTCTTTAAAATATAATACTTCAATCTCTTCGCTCACACCATTCCATCCACATGAATGCGCTCTCTTCACTTTTAGGTCTAAGGAGATTCTATCTCCTTAGTACACATATACAAATGTGTACTTTCAAAGAAGTACTATTTTATAAAAGTTTACATGCTCATTTCTACCCTTACCAATTTACTTTTCTCAGCTCTAAACTTTTAAGGTACTTATTTTTTTGTGTTAATTTTTTATTATTATTAATTTTTCTTACTTATAAGTATAAAAGTTCACCAATATAAAATACTCAGTATTTAACAAACAAAACCAAAACCAAACCACACAAAAAAGCTTCATAAAACATACCCACCTTGATGGGACTAGTAGAAGCTAGAAAAACTATTTCAAAATGGAAGCAGTCTGTCTTGCAAGAAGAGATAGAGATTTCGTATGGCTGAAAATCTTGTTCTTTTAAACTCTATGTCTGTTGAATTATTTAGAAAATACCTGCAAAGGACAGAGCGTTTTGCTGTCTAAAATTTATGCATGTCTAGGAAATGAGTTCTATAACTTGTGAGCATTGAGGGAATCCTGACATTAACCTAAATCTTTGTATGCAGGGTAGAAGGAAGTCTGCCTTACCTCTTCCCTCAAATGCCCAAGCCTGAATGGAACCTCTCTGGCATTGGCTTTTCATATAGTATCAGCTCAGCTTGAAACAATGAAAGTAACATATCTGATCACAAGCAGTTGATCCCCAGACATGTTTATTGATGGCACTATCAAGGAAAACAGCATACTGACATACAATACAAAGAAACTTGGCAGACTTTATAGTGGCAATTCAATTTTGGCATTTATATTGGTAAAAACAGATTACAAGGCTTAGTGCAGCTCAAACCTTATTTAAGCTTGCAAAATGTCTGATTTGATCAGTTTGGCATTCCACTGAGAGCAGCACCTCTATCTCTAGGAATTCCTCTTATGCAGTTGACACTGGGGTAATGCCTGCCCTTTGCTTTGAGTGTGTAATATAATCTATTTTTTTTTTCTGATTGACCCCCTTCAAAAGATTCAATAGTCACCATGCCCAGTCAATGCAGTTTAAAAAATTTTAACTGAAGAGTGACACTTAGTGGCTAGAAATATCCACTACAGTGCTCTGTAGGAATCTCCATTAACACGTCCCATGGTAATAAAGTAAATGATACCAAAATTTTGTCTTCTTGGCAAAGTGATATATAGTATTTGAAGTGTTGTTGGTTTTGCAGCAGCTGTCATTCCATACCAATCCATTTAGTTAAAAAGCAAACAGGTGGCTCACACATATTGTTTGTACTACATAAAATTTTAAGTTTTCTTTAGTCCTACTGAAATAAATGGGATATTTTTGCTGTTGATTTTAATTTACCAGAAGAATATATAACAATGTAATAAAGATATTATTAAGAGCATTGTTCAAAATGCTTGCTATCTTCTAAGCAGATATCTATTGATCTGAAATATGAACAAGTGTCTTCATCTAGACTTATATACTTATAACTGTGAGACTGCCAAGAAAATAAAAATAAATAAATACTACGTCCTTAATTAACTCCTTTGTTTTGGTACTATGGCACATAAGATGTTAAATTATAGTGAGCTTTTAAGGTGTTTACTCCAAGATCAAGAGTTTATTCTTTTTAAGTTCTAAGTTAGGTTTTCTCTCAATTTTATTGCAGTTATGGATTTAATTTTTACCTTTAAGGAAGGTTTTTGGGACAATAATTAGTGTTTTATTTTCCTGCAAAATGAAAGCATGATATCTTGCCTGAGGTTAATGTGTTTTTAAGTCTCTTGAGGTGGTGTGATTGGAAAGCAGTTTAGAATATTGGTTCCTCCAGCTTCATATACAACAGAGAGATGAGTGGAAAATATCTGATTATTGGGTGTGACAAATATGGCACGACAGTAATGGAAAAACTTAAACCATGCTGTTTTACTTACATATTGGTTTTTTAAGTACCAAAACAAATAAATGAAAATAATTCTTTGACAGAACTAATTTAGGGAGTGGAGTAAACAATAGTCTTTTACAAGTGAAGTGAAAAACCTTTTAAAGTAAATCAACTGTGTAGAAAGCAGACTTTACAAAACAGATAAATTAGAATGTGATTATTAGGTTTATAGAGGCACTTACCAAAACCTCAAAGTAAACCATGTATTATCCAAAACAGTTGTTTTATTTAGATACTTTCTAGGTTGAGTAAATTGAGTCAACAATTAACTGAATTCTGTCAACAATTAACTGAATTCTCTGGTTATTTTGATAAACCCTACCCCCTATTTGCATTCTTTCTCCCTGCCCAGCAGTAGATATAGTGCCCCTGTTGTGCTCTCAGAGTATTATGGATATATTCTTAACCTTTAGCATACTGCATTATAATTTCCTGAAGTTGTCTATTTCTCACAGATAGCAGTCTCCTTGAGGCTTGGCATGTATGTCTTATTCACTGTCTCTAGCATTTAATAAGTACTCATTAAATATTTAATGTTTGTAGGTGCCAAAATGTTAGAATATAGCTGCAAGGAAAAGGAAAAGTGAAATTCTTTCCTGGTCTCTTTGGGGCAAGGGAACCCCTTAATTGTGGGGCAACCTTTTGTGCTCGTCAAGGAGGGGTGATGAACTTCTAGGCTATTGATGTTTCTTTTTGCTGTTGATAGTTTTGAGGTATGGGTTTGGGGATCAACCTCTTTTTTTATCTTATTTAAAAGAGGTCATTTTATTCCAGAGACTGTGCAGTTGGAGTTCAGTTTCAGATTGTGTATACCAGATTCATTAAATAATTCTTATATGGACCTATCAAGGAGACTGTCTTCATTCTTGGGGATGTGCCAATCAAAGTACTAAATGAAAAGAATGTTGTATTGCTTAATGGAAGCTTAGGTCTCATTCCACTACTAATTCTGCATTAAACCTTGACCTTATATTTAATCTCTTTGATCCTCAATTTCTTATTTTACAAAATGAAAGATTTGGATTGGATGATCTCTAAGGTTCCTTCTGACCTTATGTACTAAGCTTGCATACTCATTAGCACACAAAACAAAGATGTGGAGTGACTTTAATTACCTAGAAGGTCAATACAGGGCTGTCCACCAGATGAAGCACAGGCCAGTAGGAATTGCCTTCTCACTCATTTATTCTTTGATTTAATACAAATCTGCAACATATGTATTTTGTTGACTAATGAGACAATTTTATTTTATATTTTTAGTTCTTTAAGCAAAGTTTTTTTTTAAACTTAATTTTGATATAATAATACATTTACATACAGTTGTAAAAAATACAGAGAGACCCCATGGACACTTTACCCATGATAACATTGCAAGCTGTAGTATAGTGTCATAATCAGGACATTGACATTGATACAGTGATGATACAGTACATTTCCATCATCGCATATCCTTGATATAGCCTTTTTATAACCATACTCATTTCCTCCTGCTCTTAAGCTCTGATAACCCTTATATATTCTCTATTTCTATAATTTTGTCATTTTATGAATATTATATTTATAGAATCATACAGTCTGTAACCTTTTGGTATTGACTTTTTCATGCATCTGTAATATATTGTGTCTACCAATCCTTGGACATGGTATATCTCTTCATTTATTTATAACTTCTTTGTGTTCTTTCATTAGCTTAGTGTATTTTTCAGCATGCATATCATGGACATGTTTTTTTAGAATTCTATTTACGTATTTCATTTTTTGCATTTATAATGGCATTATATTTTAAATTTCAGTATTCATTGCTACCATAGAAATATAATTGATTTTTGTATGTTAATGTTGTATTCTACAACCTATTAGCTCTAGGAGTTTGGTTTTGTGTGTGTGTGTGTGTGTGAGTGTGCATGTGTGCATGCATCTGTGTATGTGTATAGCTTCTTTGGAATATTCTATGTACATAATCATGCCATTTTCAAATAGGGACAATTTTATTTCTTCTTTTCTAATCTGTATTTTATGTCCCATTGTTGTTTTATTGCAAAGGCTAGTGCTTTCAGTACTTTGTTGAATCAAGGGGGAAAGTCACCATAAGTATAATGCTAACTGGTTGTAGGCTTTTGTAGATGCTTTTTGCCAAGTTGAGGAAGTTCTTTCTATTTCTATTATATTATGAGACTTTAAATTTTTTTTAAACCTTTTCTTTTGGTTGACGTTCTCTGACATCACTCTGGCAATGGAAGGAGAGAAAGAGTTGCCACCATGTTAGTATCAGGTAGAATAGAAATCTAAGTTGTTCATACTTGGGTGGGGGTGGGGGTGGGGGTGCTCCTCTTTACTGCTAGTTGGGAGTGGGGATTCTAGTTTCACACATGGTTTTCACTGACACTGTGTTAGGGGTGGCCTTATTACTACTGGGTGGTGATAAAATTCTATTCTGCATTAGGCCTTCTTTGACACTTCCATAATGGTGGATGGGGTGGGGAGAGGGTGCCTGCTGGTTTCTGAAGTTCCAGGTTCTCATGTGGTCTCTAGTGACACCGCAAGGTGAGGGAGGTCGTGTTACTGGCAAGCAGAAATGAAAGTCCCAGCTTCTTATTTGGCCTTATTTGACACCAATCCACTGATGGTGTTGAAGAACCTCACTACTGTCTTAAGGGTGGAAATCTAGGCTCTCCAACTGGCCTTTGCTGGTATGAGTGGAAGTGAAGTAGGGCATAGTTTTTCTGATAGCATTTGACTGGAGTAGAGCAATTTTTGTCTAATAGTTTCACTAGGATGGCGTTTTATTGGTCCTTTGGTTAGAGAGAGAGCAAGCCTTGATTGGGGCTATGTTGTCTATGTCTGTTGGTGTTTCCAGGTTCCTGACTTATTCAGCTGGAAGTCTGGGTAATATGAGGCAAAAAGAAAACCCGAGGAACTCACCACTATATTGTTCCTTGGTTTTTGATGTTCTTAGCCAGTCTGCCTTCTTCTCTCTATTTTCAGTCTTATGTTTATTTTTTATATAATGTCCAGGATTTTTAGTTGTATCTAGGGGGAGAAATCTTCCCGGAAAAATGAGTCTTTTAATGTCTGAAAGTAGAGAAGAAATTTTATTTGCTTCTGAGGTTAGGAGTTGTGAACAAGAATGGGGAAGGGGGGAGGAAAGGAAGAGAATTCCATTTTGATTTATTTATAATACTTTTGAGTGTTTGAGGAGAAGAAAGGAAAACAGATTCTGTCATTCCTAAAAAAAAGCCATGAGTTCTGCTTAAGTATTAGTTTATTTATTCATTCTTTCACTCACTCACTCATTCATTCATTATTCAGCAAATCTTTATAAATCAACACTGTATGCTTGGCAGTGTGGTTGGTTCCAGGGATACAAAGTCCAGTGTTTTGGAGCCTGACATCCAAATAAGCATATATTCAAAATGTCTTATAGTAAGTTAACTGAATCCTGAAGGATGAGTAGAGTTCTCTAGATAAATGATAAGATGATTTAAGCAGAAGAAATGGCTTATTTAAAGGTACAAGATCATAAAATTTTGAGGGTGTTGGAGAATGGTAAACATTGATATGAAGAATAAGGGGTTCATATCAATGAATGGAGGGAGATTAAACTGAAAATATAGGTCAGCCTGGATTGTGGAGGGCCTTACTATGTTATGTCATACTAAAGAAGTTTTATACTTTCTGCAGGCATTGGAGAGTAATATTTAAGCTATCTGAGTGAGCACTGAAAAATAATGATTTTTTGTTATGTTTATATTTATGTTCATATGTATCCTTTAATATTCTTTTACTTGTGTGAATGTAAGATTTGTCATTTGGCCTTCATCTTTCTTTTTCCTTCTACCTTCTCCTGTATGATCATCTGTGGCTAGGAAGTAGGGAGAGAAATGTTCACTTAAACATCTAGAGTTACTAGATAGAAATGTATAAATGTAACAGATGCACAAATGAAGCTCAGGATGAAGCTATTGTTTCAAATCTGTTCTCACAGACAGTTCCATTTTCAATAGTTGTGAGTTTGAGTGTGAGTGTACATGTTTAAATATAGCAGTACACAATTAATTCTAACAGTCACCTTACAGTCCCTTCACCTTCTCACAGTCATTTCAGCCTACTTACCAGAAGTGATTTTTCATTGAATCTAGTAGAATTGTACACTGATGGGACTATATTGATTTTAGGAAGTGAAAAATCCGTATTTTCTCCAAGAAATGGGAATGTATGATTCTAGCTCATTATGCTAAAGTAGATAAAATATCCTTTATAATGCAGTGTTGCAGTAATTTTTTATTGTTTTGTTCTTACCCATTTGCATTTATGGTCACTATTTCTCCTGTCTTCAGGCACATCCTATTAGTATCTACAAACGCTTTCCCTTTTCTGTAATAGCATATATTTAAACCTTATGGTTATCCCCAATGTATTGGTATACTTAAAAAAATTCCATATACAATAACACTTTATTTTTATGCTGTCTAAATCTTTTATTTAAAGACATCTGGTGTGTTTGGCTCAGCGGACAAAATATGACAGTGCTGAAAAGTTGTATTAGCAATTCTTATGACTTCTTACATATTTTAAGATGTTTATGGCAGAAATTACATACTGTGGTGGATAGAGTAGCAGACTAAGAAAAATTTATGATATGCAATTATTTATTTGTTTTTGAGCTTGGGAAAACCAATAGCTTTTTCTATGATTCTTGTTTTATAACCACAATTTGTAGCTATGAAAGAGGCAAAAATTGCCCCAAATATCTGCATAATAGGAATATTGAGATTTTCAACATAGTTATTTAGGTCTTTTAAAATATAGTATAATATATTTTTACTATTAATGTTTCTGAAGTGACTCACTTGAATTCTTTTTTTTTTTTTGCAATGATTAGAAACATACCCTTCACATGGCCAGTGGTGACTTTTTGATTTGAATTTCTATAAAATTATAAATGAAATTATACTATCGAACTGTCTTAGACTTGTCATAGAAATTCTTTTTATTTATTTATTTAATTGTGGTAAAAACGGTATACAAGATTATATATATTTCAAGTGTACAACATTATATTTCAATTTTTGTATACACTACATAGTTTTGCCACTGTAAGTCTAATTACCATCCATAACCATACAATTCATCCTTTTCATCCATTTTGTCCTCCCCCCAATTTCCTTCCCCCCCTGTTTACCAGCAATCTGTTCTCTTTATGAATTTTCTTTTGTTGTTTTTTTTTAAGATTCCACATATAAGTGCAATTATATGGTAATTTGTCTCTCTTTGTCTGACTTATTTCACTTAGAATAATACCTTTAATGTCCTTCCATGTTGTTGCAAATGGCAGTATTTCCTTCTTTTTTTATGGCTGAGTATCATGGAAATGCATATCAAAACCACAATGAGATATCACTTCGTACCTGTTAGAATGGCTGTTATAAAAATACAAGAAATAACGAGTGGTATAGAAGATGTGGAGAAAAGAGGAAACTCATGCACTGTTGGTGGGACTGTAAATTGGTGCAACTTCTATGGAAAACAGTATGGAGGTTCCTCAAAAAATTAAGAGTGTAACTACCAGTTGACCCAGCTATTCCACTTCTGGGTACTTACCTGAAGAATACGAAAACACTAATTCAAAAAACATATGTAGCCCTATGTTTATTGCAACATTATTTACAATAATCAAGGTATGGAAACAACCTAAGTGCCCATTGATGGTTGAATAGATAAAAAAGATCTGTTATGTATATATAATCTATTTATCATGTTTTCATTACAGACTGTAAGCAGGAGATATATGTATAAATAATGCTGTTGTGTCACATATGCATAGTTCATAGTTTGGTATTTCAGCTTGGGTGTACTGTCTTCTGCTAGATGGAAAATGTTATCGTAGTTCAAATGAACAGAGCCTTGCTGCCTTACTAGTGATTTATTTGGCTTAAACTTTGAAAGTCTTGGTGTTGTATTTGCTGTGGATAGGGTGAAGAAACTTTCACCCATAAGCCAGATTCTCTCAGATAAGTGATTCTGGGAAGTTCTTTGATTTATGGAATAATTAATTTAATTATAAAATTTTTCACAATCATCTGGAAAATTGGTTAAAAAGAGAAACGTAATTTAATTTACTATGGCATATCTATATTTATAAATATTTATGTACCTTTCCTTTTATTGAAACCAAAGATCAAGATTCAGCCAAACCAGGGAACTAGACAGGCCTTGATTACTGGAAGTTTTGTGTATGGGGACTAGCATTGTGATTTTTGTGCATTTCTTTTTGAGACTGAAGTTATTTAAAAATTGTGCATGCTTAGAAGAGGTGCATGAGAAAAGAATGCTGGATTTTGATCTGATTCACAATACACATGCCAGCTATATTTTGCTTTCCTGGAAAAGTTGTACTATCTTTACTCCTCTAAATCTGTTGCCTTTCTAAGCATGATACCAAAGGCAAATATCCTGAAGAAAAGAGTGATAGATTTTACTACGAAAATTTTAAAGCTTCTGTCTGTCTGCCAAAATCCACTACAAACAAGATTGAAAGGCAACTGACAAATGGGAACAATGGGGGCAACAAATATGGTGAACAAAGGGCTCTTAAAATATAAAAGAGCACATAAAACATGCCAGGTTGTCATTTCATCTGGAGAGCTAGATGCTGTTATTATCTTTATTTTGTAGATAAAAAAAGTAAGGCTTGGAGAGGTCTTACTGTTAGTGATGGATTAAGGCTTCAAACCCACATGGTCTAACCCTAGAGCCTATCTTTTTAACCACTACAGTGCCCTCCATTCCTATAGTTGGCCAGAGACATGAGTAATCAAAAAGAAATACATCCAATAACCAATAAACATATAAAATTTTATTCTTTCTAGAAATAAAATAAATGCAAATAAAAATAATGAGAAAATATTTTTGTCTATCAAACTAATGGATTTAAAAACATCATGTTTATTATTGGTAAGATATGGAAAAATCATACAATGGATAAATCTTTTCACTGGGAAAACAATTTAAAAAAATTTTAAAATTCTGTATGGTTTTAACAATGCAATTCAATGTTTAGTTCTTTATCCTGAGAAAATAATTGTGTGTATATGAGAGTTAGTTACAAGGATATGAACTTAATATTGGTTTATAATAGCTAAAAACTGAAGTCAGCCAGAATGTCCAACACTAGGGAATTGGTTAAAAAAATTCGTGTGCATCTATAAAATGGAATTCTAGTAGTTAATTTAAAAGGCATTTTAAAGGACTGTTTAATGACATTATACACACACACATGCACACACACACATAGTGTGTGTGTGTGCGTGTGTGTGTTAAGAGAATAAACCAGGTCATTAAGTCATTAGGATTCTATTTAGAACATGTAAATTTTTTCATTGATAAAATACTGAAAAAGTTTTATATCGAAATATTAACAGTGAATATCTCAGTGGGGTTATAGTTGTTTTTTTGAATTTTTTAAATTTTCTACAATTTTAGTTTTAATCTTTCTAAAAAGAAAAAGGTTACAATGAAAATTTTTTTAAAAAACTCTTTTCCATATAAAATATTTTTAAAGTGCAGTCACAGATTTTCAAAAAGGTAATTTTGATTTCTCTTATGTCTAATGAACAGTGTATATAAATCATTATTTTGGTCTTAAATGGACAGTTCCCAGGTAAGCTTGAATGGTGTTATTTTGCTCATAATTTCCATGTGAATTTCTCTTTGTCTCATTTGCTCACTAATTTTTATCTTTTTTTCTTTTCTTTAACCTCTCCACATTTATATTTACCTATTATTTTTCTAATGTATTTTCTACTTAAAAATATCTATCTTGTTTCTCTATTTACTCTTTTGTAATACAATTATTCAGTGTTCAACTTTCACACAATGAAACTTTTGCAAAATTGTCATAGAGTGTCTTATGAGAAATGGAAGATGACTACTTGCTTATTTTGTCTTATATTTTTTAACAGAATTAAGATTATATAACAAAGTTCTCAGTAATTAGAGGCTTAATTTCAGCATTTGTATATAAACGTCCATCACTGTTTTTATTTTCTGTTAATGTGAGATTTATTCGTTAGGTATTGTTCTTGAACAGCTGTACTTTTATTCCCCTGTGAGCAAATGATTTTTCTCCTCTCTATTTTTAGTAAGTCAATTTATATTTGGAGACATGTCTCAGTACTAAATGTTTCAAAGAGAAAGAAAAAAAAGATCTCTGACACCCATTCGCCACTTTCTCTTGATCAAAGTTTCAACAGGTAGCTATCTGGTATATGCTGAGATTTTCAGTTTGCTCATACCTATCAGGCAGAGTAAAGCAGGCAGGGACTAATGTCTTTAAATCCAGGGGAAATATTTCTAGGTCACTGTTAACAGATTTGGTGGTTTGATTTGCTGCAATTCTTTGATTTGAACACTGAGTGGCACTAAAGCCTAGGTCACAGATATAATATTGCTGATTAAATTCTAAAATTCAGGGGTCTGTTGATAGAGATGTCTTTGGGAGAGTGCAAAAAGAATCAGTAAAAGGCATGTTGAGCTTAGAAAAGTTAGAAAAATTAGCTTCATAATCAGTTACTTTTGGGAACTGGAAATTTAATCATACTCTATTGCTGTCATTTGCAAATTATTTGAAAACAAGACATAAACTGCTGTTAAAGTGACCGAAGATGATTAACCTCACTGCCACCTATTCTTGAATATTTTACTTTTTTCTTTGCAAGGTGTGGGGCTCTGTACTTAGAAGAAAGTTGCAGACAAAGTGCACCCACATGTATGTTGTTAAGCTCCTGTGCACCCAGAGTTGGACATACCCAACTTTACTTTTGAATTCAACTGTCTTTAGAGATTATTTAGTTATACCTATAAATGTGCATCTATACATTTAACTGATTTTGGAAAATATAAGTGTCTTTGCAGTTTGAGAAGAAAATTAGAATTAGGAGAAAGAAAATTATACTTATGTTTTGTTGCTTCTCTTAAATTTAAATTCTTCCTTTTTTTTCTGCTGCTATGCCATTGGAGTATTTATATACTCTCCCTGAGAAAAGTCATATTCTTAAATCTTGCAATTTCTTTTTCTAACACGGGATTTTTAGATATATTTCTTTTCACTATTTTAAAATTATTTTACTTGTAAATTGTTTCTCTTGGATTATAACACATATCCTTAATTTTACAGTCTATTTAGAGTTAATATTGTATTCAACTAAAACATAATAATTTTGCAAACATAATGGTCCATTTACCTACCTACTATCATTATTGCTAGAGTTGTCTTTTCTCTTTTATATAAATTAAGAGGAATAACCTTTGTATTTATTCAGACATTTACTATTTCTAATGCATTTAAATCCTTTCTTTTTAGAACTTTCCCATGTTCTTTGTCTCCTAATCACCATAATTTCCGATGAGAAGGGTATTTCCATATGAGTCCTTGCTCCCCTGTAAGTATTTTGTAACTTTTTTCTGGTTACTTTTAAGACTCTTTTTATATTTGGTTTTCAGAATTCTGACCATGATATGCTCAGATTTATATTGCTTGGAGTTTGCTAAATGGTTGAAATTATGCATTTATATCTTTCACCAGAAAAGAGAGATTTTTGGCTATTATTTTTTCCTTTATTTTCTGCACTATTCTTTCTCTTCTCTGGTTCTTGGATTACAATTGCACATGTTAGTCTTTCTGATATTTCCCCATCGATCTCTTAAGCTCTGTTCATTGTTTTAATATTTTTAAAAATCTCTCTATTCATAAGATTGGATAACTTCCATTGTTTATCTGTAACTTCTCTTTTTTATCTATCTTATCACCATTCTGCAGTTAAAACCATGCAATTAATTTTAATTTTAGTAGTTATAATTTTTATTTCTAAAATTTAGATTTTTTTAGTTTCTATTTCTTAACTGAAATTTCCTGTTTTTTTTTTCATTCATTGTGAGCACATTATCTCTTAATAACTTTGAGTATAATTATGATAACTGCATCAAAATCTTTATGTACTAATTCTAACATCTCTGTCATTTTGGAGTTGGGATATAGATTTCTTTTGATACTGGGTTACTTTTTCTGGTTCTTCACTTGAATAATTTTGGATCAGTTTCTGGATATTGTGAATGTTTCATTGTGAATCATTTCTATTACTATAAAGAGTGCTGTTATTGATTTTAGTAGGCAATTTTCTTGGCTGAATTCAAAGTACAGCCCTAAGTGGCAGCTCAAATCTCTGGTAAGTTTTTTAAATCTTTGGTGGGCTGTTTTGTGTCTGCCCCATGCATGAGAGATTTAGTGAGCACCCAGAAATTTGGGCAGATTTTACTTACAGAACCTACTTTTCTCTTTTTGAAGATTTCTATTGTACTAGCTAGTGAGAGTGGTGGCCCTGAACACAGTCCTCTGGTTCTTAAGGCTAGAAAGATTCTAGGCTAAAAGCTATGAAATGGAAAACTGCCATTCTCCCTCTCTAAGTTTTGATTCTTCCCCATAATCTGTCAAGAATTGATTGTTTTCTGTATGAGAATCATCCTAGTATGAGATTATTTTGCTATTATGGGAGCAGAAGTCTCATATCACTTTTGATTGAGAAATCACCGGTGGTTCCTCATTAACTCCAGAAAAAAATTTCAGCTTCTTATCTTGACAGTTCTGAATTTTCTTAGTATGATTGTAATGTATCTTTTCAGCCACATAATTCTGCCTTCTCTCCTTAGTCTCACATCTATTCACTTATTCTGTGATTTGGCTAAAATAAAAAAATTTCTTGTTGTTTCCCTAACACATCATGCATTTTTAGTTTTCTATATCTTTTTTCTTATAGCTTCCAATGCCTGGAAAATAATTTCCCTTTTTATCTGCTAGTCAAGTTCTTAGTGTTCAAGGACCAGCTCATATATCATTTATTCTATAGTAGAAGTAGTTGCAAACCTCTTCTGTTCTTCCATTATAATTTGTTTAATGTAACATTTATAGAGTTAACTTATTGTATATATGTCTATCCAGCTGTATATTATGCTACCTTAATCAGGAACTGTCTAATTTACAGTTTTAACAGCTATGGTATCTAGCATAATAAGTATTTTGAATTTTAAAAACTAGTTATATTTCCTTGTCTATATATTTTAATTCCATCTATTTTATTGTGTTGTGATTTATAGTTCTCATATTTGTAATGCAGTTAAACAGTATCTTGGTAAAGGAGAAAAAAAGGTGTATGTATATTAAACTACAATTACATAGATAGCATTAATTTTTAACATATTTTCATATAACATGACATTGAGGTTTTTTCAGATATTTAGTTATTTATTTTGAATTTTTTATTAAAAACTACTGGGGTGACATTGATTAATAAAATCAAATAAGTTTTAAGTGTATCATTCAACAGTAAGTCATACAAACAGTGCATTGTGTGTTCACCACCCAGTTAGATTTCTTTCTGTCACCAAATATTTGATAACTTTTATTCCTATTTACTTTCCCCTCTCCCCAATTCCCTCTGGTAATCACTAATCCACTTTCTGTGTCCAGGAGTCTATGTTTGTTTGTCATGTTTGTTTGTTGCTTTCAGTTTTATATCCCACATATCAGTGATATCATGTGGTTTTCAACTTTTTCTGTCAGACTTATATCACTTAGCATGATTATCTCAGGAACCATCTATGCTGTTGCAAATGGCAGTATTTCATCTTTTCTTATGGCTGGATAATATTCCATTGTATATATATATATGTACCACATCTTCTTTATCCAATCATCTATCATAGGACACTTTGGTTGCTTCCATGTCCTGGCTACTGCGAATAATGCTGGTAGGAATATTATGGTGCATGTATCTTTGTGAGTGAATCTTTTCAGTTTTTCGGGGGTAAATACCAAGAAGAAGGATTGTTGTTTCATATGGAAACTCAATACTTAGTTTTCTGAGGAAACTCTATACTGTTTTCCATAGTGGCTGCACCGGTTTACATTCCCATCAATAGCGTATGAAGGCTCCTTTTTCCCTACAACCTCTCCAATCCTTGTTCTTGCTTGTCCTGTTAATGATAGTCAGTCTAACAGGTATGAGATGATATCTCATTGTAATTTTAATTTACAGCTATTTATTTTTTATTTTCTAGTTCTGTTAAAATACACAACAAAATTTACTATCATATATTTTAAGTGTACGCTTAAGTGATATTAAATGCATTCACATTGTTGTGTAGTCATCACCACTATTCATCCTCATAATTCTTTTCCTCTTGAGAAACTGAAACTATATACCTGTTAAGTAATAACTCCCCATTCTTTCCTTGCCACAGCCCCTAGAAACCACCATTGTATTTTCTATTTTTATGATTTTTGACTAAATATCTTATATAAGTGGAATTTTACAATATTTGTCTTTATTTGACTAGCTTATTTCACCTAACATAATGTTCTCAAGGTTCCATGTTGTAGCAAATTGCAGAATTTCTCTTTTTATTAAGGCTGAATAATGTTTTGTTGTATGTATAAACCACATTTTGCTCATTCATTTTTCTGCTGTTGGATACTTGGGTTGCTTTTACATTTTAGCTATTGTGAATAATCCTGCTAGGAACATGAGTGTACAAATATCTCTTTGAGACCCTGCTTTCAAGTTTTTTTTTTTTTGATATATGCCCAGTAGTGGAATTTCTGAGTCATGTGGTAATTCTATTTTTATTTTTCTGAGGAATCTCCATTTTGTTTTCCAAAGGGGATGTCCATTTTACTTTCCCACCAATAGTGCAAATATTTTCTAATTTCTTCATATTCTCATCAACACTTATTGTTTCCTTTTTTTGTTTTTGTTTTTGCTTTTGTTTTTGATAGGCCATCCTAATTGGGTGTGAGCAGGTGTGTCACTGTAGTTTTGATTTGAATTTCCTAAATTATTAGTGCTGTTGAGCATTTTTTTGTGGCCATTTATGTATTGTCTTTGGAGAACTATTTATTCAAGTCTTTTGTCCATTTCGAACTGGGTTGTTTGCTTTTTTTGTTGTTGTTGATGTTGAGTATTAGGAATTCTGTATGTACTCTTTGAATTGATCCTTTATCACAGACATGATTTGCAATATTTTCTTTTATTCTGTGGGTTGTCTTTTACTCTGTGGGTAGTGTCTTTTGGTGTTCAAAATTTTAAATTTTCATTAAGTCCAGTTTGTCCATTATTTTCTTTTGTACCTATGCCTTTGGTGTCATATCTGAGAAATCATTGCCAAATCCAATGTTGTGAAGCTTTTATTCTATGTTTACTTCTAAGAGGCATATTGTTTTAGATGTTAGGTCCTTAATCCATTTTAAGCTAATTTTTGTATATGATATTAGGTAAGCATCCAACTTTATTTTTTTGCATATAGATGTTCATTTCTCCCAGCACCATATGTTGAAAAGACTGTCCTTTTTCCATTGAAATGATCTTGGTGCCCTTTTCACAACTCATTTGTATATGTGAGGTTTCATTTCTGGACTCTGTGTTTTATTCCATTGGTCAACATGTCTGTCGTAATGCCAATATTACTCCCTTTTGATTACTGTAGCTTTGTATTTAGTTTTAAAATCAGGATGTGTGGATCTTTTAGTATTGTTCTTATTGTTTTAGCTAGTCAGAGTCACTTGAGATACCAGTTTTAGCATGGGTTTTTTTATTTCTGCAAAACACATCATTGGGATTTTGATAGGGATTGTATTGAATCTGTAGATTACTTTGGGTGATACTGACATTTTAACAATAGTAAGTCTTTGAATCCATGAAGATAAGATGTATTTTCACTTATTTATGTCTCCTTTAATTTTCTGCAGCAGTGTTTTGTAGTTTTTGCTGTACAAGTCTTTCACTTCCTTGGGAAATTTCTAAGTTTTTTATTTGTTTCAATGCTATTGTAAATGGATTTATTTTTGTAGTTTCCTTTTGTGATAGTTCATTGTTTGTGTATAGAAATGCAACTGTTTTTTAAGTGTTGACATTGTATCCTGCTACTTTTCTGAATTCATTTTTTAGATCTCACATCTTTTTTTGTTGAGTCTTCAGGGTTTTCTATATAAAAAATTATATCATCTGTGAACAGGGATAATTTTACTTCTTCCTTTCCTATTTGGATGTATTTTATTTATTTACTTTTTAAAGATTTTTAATTAAAATGTAGCTAACATACAATAGTGTATTAGTTTCAGGTGTACACTATAGTTATTCAACATTTATATACCTAAAGAAGTGGTCACCATGATACGTCTAGCAACCATCTGATACCATACAACACTATCACAATCTTATTAACTGTGTTCCCTATGTTGTACACCACATCCCCATGACTTATTTGTTTTATATATGGAAATTTGAACTTCTTATTCTACCTCACCTTTCCTCTTTAAAAAAATTTTCAATTGCAGTTAACATTCAATATTATTTTATATTAGTTTTAGGTCTGTGGCATAGTGGTTAGACATTTATATAATTAATAGTGATCCCCTGACTAGTTTAGTAACCACCTGGCACTATACATACTTATTACCAAATTATTGACTATATTCCCTATTCTCTACATCCCTGTGACTATTTCATAACTACTGATTTGTACCTCTTCATCCTGTCACCTTTTTCACCCCGCCTCCCATCTGGCAACTATCACTTGTTCCCTGAATCTATGAGTCTGTTTCTTTTTGTTTGTTTATTTTATTTTTTAGATTCCACATATAAATGAATTTATATGGTATTTGTCTTTCTCTGTCTGACTTATTTCACTTAGCATAATAACTTCCAGTTCTATGCATGTTGTCTCATATGGTAAGATTTTATCCTTTTTTTATGGCTGAGTTATAGGTCATTGTATATATGTATCACTTCTTTATCTAATTGTTTATTGATGGGTACTTAGATTGCTTCTATATTTTGGTTATTGTAAATAGCACTGCAATGAACATAGTGGTGCATATATCTTTTCAAATTAGTGTTTTGAATTTCTTTGGATAAATACCCAGAAGTGGAATTGCAGGGTCATATGGTAGTTTTATTTTTAATTTTTTGAGGAAGCTCCATACTGTTTTCAATAATGGCTGCACCAGTTTGCAATTTCACCAATAGTGCATAAAGGTTCCCTTTCCTTCATATCCTTACGAACACTTGTTAATTTATTGATGATGACCATTCCAATAGGTGTGAGATGATATCTCATCGTGGTTTTAATTTGCATTTCTCTGATGATTAGTGATGTTGAGCATCTTTTCATATTTCTATTGGTCATCTATATGTCATCTAAGGAGAAATGTCTATTCAGGTCCTCTGCCCATTTTAAAAATTAGATTATTAGTTTATTTTGGCATAAGTTGTCTGAAAACAGGTCTTTAGAGTTGAAGAAGGCCATTATATAATAATAAAAGTGTCTGTTCAACAGGAAGATATAACAATTATAACTATATACACACTCAACAAAAGGAAACCTAAATGTATAAAGCAAATACATTAACAGATCTGAAGGGAGAAATAAACAAAAATATAATAATTGTAGGGGAATTCAATATACCACTTTCAACAATTCATGGATCATGCAGACAGAAAGTCAATAAGGGAACATTAGACTTGAACTGTACTTTTGATTAAATGTACCTAATAGATATATACAGAACTTTCCATCTGATAGCAGCAGAATCCACATTCTCAAGAATGAAATCTCTGGGATAAATCATATAAGTCACAAAATAACTCAGCAAATTTAAGCACATTGAAATCATACCAAATATCTTTTCCTACTACAATGGCATGAAATTAGAAATCAATAACAAGAAGAAATCAAGATACTCCTGAACAACCAATTGGTAAAAATAGAAATCAAAAATTTCCTGAAACAAAAATGGAAACACAATATACCATAACTTATGGAATGCAGCAAAATTAATTCTAAGAAGTACATTTATAATAAGAATCTCCAAAATAATGAAAGAAGAAATATCTCAAATAAACAAGTATTACAACTCAAGGAATTAGAAAAAAGCAGTATAAGCCCAAAGTTAGCAGAAAAATAAAGATCAGAGCAAAAATAAATGAAATAGAAACCAGAAAAACATTAGGAAATATTAGCAAAAACTAAGAGCTGTTTCTTTTTGAAAAGATAAGCCAAATTCACAAACATTTAACTAGACTAAGGAAGGAAGAGAGAGGACCCAAGTAAATAAAATCAGAAATGAAAGAGGTGACATTACAACTGATAAATAGAAATGAAAAAGATCATGAGACTACTATGAACAATTATCTGCCAGCAACTTGGATAACCTAGAAAAAAATGGTTGGAATAATTTCTAGAAACATGAAACTTACCAAAACTGAATCATGAAGAAATAGAATCCGAACAGACCAATAATGAGTAAGGAGATTGAATCAGTAATTAAAAAACTCCCAACAAACAAAAGTCAGGGAACAGATGGCTTCACTGGTGAATTCTACCAAACATTTAAAGAATTAATACCAATCCTTCTTATACTATCCAAAAAAATAGAAAAGGAGGGAACAGTTCCAAATTTATTTTGTGAGGCCAGAATTATCCTGATACCAATGCCAGACAAAACAATTTGCAAAGTGGCTGCTGGCCAGTGTAGGTTAAAACAATAACAATTTGTCAAAATTGGTCCGGCGAACTTGGCAGTTCTAGTTATTAAAATGTTAGCCATAGCTGTAGTAAAACATTTATAAAGTCAGGAAGACAAATTTAATTCAAAGTATGATGTTCCTCCTTTATGGCCATGATAGTTAATGATGTTATGTGAAGAAACTAATTATCTACTTATGCACAGGAGAAAAAAATGGAAGGAAACATTTTAAAATACCAATAATGGGTGATGGAATTGCATGTTATTTTTATTTTCTACATCATACTTTCATTTCCCATATTTTCAAAAGTGAACATTTATTTATTTTTTTAACTCAATCCAACTCACTGACAAACACTACCAATGGGCAAGATACAACTAAATTCCTGGAACTACTTAGGGAAAAAAGTCTGTTTAAAATTTGTGCTTATCATAAAATCATCCTTTTTTAAATGTGTGAATACAAAAATAAAAGACTGAAAAAATATGCTACTAATGTTACTATTTTTAAGAAGTGGAATAAGGTCCCCCCCCCCCCAAATTGTCTATAATGAATATACATTATTTTTAAATTAAAAACATTTCTAAACGGATAACCATGTGCTGTTATAAGAGGAGATTCATAGGTGAGTTTTAGGAGTTTTTAAACACTTTGAAATAGTGTGTAAAATAGTGCATGTTTGTATGCAAATGTGCTATTATAACAAATTAAACTGTATACTTTAAACATTATTTACAATTGTCATTTTGTATGTGAAACATTTATTTTACTGCATGTAGGTAGGTAGACTTTCTAACTATCTCACTACTGACTCAAAACTTTAGAGGATAAGAAATTTCAAATAACTTTCTTGAATTTTCTCTGATATTTCTCACTTTGAACTTCAAACTCCTTGCACATCTCGAAGAGTAAAATTAAAAAATCTGGAATAAGGTAGCTAGCTAACTGAGCACCTGTATGTCTCTCTTCTTCCTCTAAAACAATTTTCACTGAAATGGAAGAAAATACATAAGAAAGAGAATGAATCTATAATCATGCTAGAAAACAGGAAAGGAACCAGTCACTGCATGAGAAAATTTGAGGATTTTCTGGAAGTTAAAAAGGCAATGGGATCAAAAAAAGGGATAAATCAGAGCAGAGCAACCACAAATTGGTAATTCAGGGCCATCAATAAGGTAATATTCTTAAAGAATTTAACCTCAGCGTTCACAATAGGAGCAAAAGCTGACAAGCCACTGTTTCTCAAACTTTAATAATTATACACTCAAAGATCTCAGGTCTTATTCGGTAATTTGCATTTTAAAAATTTGCATTTCTAATGAGCTTCCAAGTGGTAACAATGCTAATGACCCTTCTATAACAGTCTCAAAGACTAATCCAGCACATATTAAAATCACCGGAGAGCTTTTTAAACTTGTAGGTATGGATCATAGCCCTTACCATTTAACTGAGAATATAGTGCGGTCAGAACCAGGCATAACTATTTTTAAAAATCCCAAAATGCAATAAAATTTGGGGACCACTGGACTAATCAACAATAAATTAAAAAAACTGTTATAAGTATGTGAAATATGCTCCACTCTTTCTTTTAATGAACACAAGGCTATTTTCATTGTGATAAAGCTATGATAGTTCTTTAAACAAAGCAGAGATCCACCTGATTGGTGGGAGCAGGGGGAGAGGGAAAGATATGGCTCCTGAGAGAACCAAAGTAGAAACTGAAGAAGGTGGTTCAGAGTTACCATGGGTTTTGAGAGGAGGCACTTAGCCCAGAAAAGACAAAGCATTTCATCTCCAGAGAAAAAACTTGCTTTACTAATACTTCTTTGCTTCACTGTATCCACACAAATAATCTCAGTTAACCCTGATGAAAATATTGCAACACATCCCTGACAAAAAGAAAAAAAAAGTACCCAAAGGATATAATGAACATCTTAAAGATGGAAAACCCAATTTTTAATAAATGGGAAAAAAGCACAAATAGGAATTTCTTCAAAAGTGGACCACAAGTGGCCTATACATACAGCAGCTGCCCAACCTTGTTAGTAATCAAGTAAATGCAAATTAAAATTCTAAGGAACACAGCATCAAGAACGCAGTTAGTATTAATATGTTGGCTAGGTGGTAGGCCAGAGGAGGAAGGGAGCAATTGGGGGGATTGGTTTATGAATTATATAGATGTCTAATTAATGTACTGTATACTTGAAACTAATTAAAATAAATTAATTAAAAAGAAAACTTCAGGATAATACATAACTCTGGGGAATTAACCCATGTGATGACAGAGGAACAAATGAGGGGATAGCTTTTACTCTTCCTGGTTTGTAGCTGTGTAAACATTCATTATATAATTATCCGTTATAACTATATAGTAGTAATCCATAAACATATGTTTATATACTTTTGTATATGCATTATATTTCACAATAAGAGATAAAAAATGTAAAAGAAAAATTACGAGATATTATTTCACACCCACAAGAGTGGTAAAAGAAAATTTAATGGAAATTAAGAAGTTAGCAATATTATGGAACAACAGGAATTTCATTCTTTTCTGTTGGCCATGGAAAGTGATAAAATTGCTTTGGAAAACAAAATTGCTTAGTAAAACTGAAATTGTTAATACTTTACAATTCCACATTTCATTGTAAGAATATGATTTAGAAAGGCTTTTGCACAAACGTGCCAGGAGAAATACATAAAAATGTTCATGACAGCAAAGTTAATAATAGTAAAAATGGATATAACCTTTTTTTGTCTATTGACAGAACACAAGATAGTAGTAACAACAACAAATAGCTATGAAGCTATTATTATTTGCCAGGCAATACTCTAAGGGCTTTATGCATGTTACCTAATTTAATTCTCAACAGTTCAATGAGATAGTTAAAATTATTATATCTATTTAAAAATGAGGAAACAGAAATTTAGAGAGAATTATAGATTTGCCCAAGCCAGTTACTATTAGCATTTCAGCTCAAACCTGAGTTCTCAATCACAATGCTAATGGAATGAGAATATAGCACCTGTTCTCACAGTACGATTTCCCTGGACTAACATTAGTATCACTGTGAACATGTTAGAAAATGTGGGGCCCAAGAATTTATATTTTAATAAGCCTTTCAGGTGATTCTCATGCACACAAAAGTTTGAGAACCACTAGACATACAAAAATTTACTGTATGAGAAAGAGATGGTTGTTTCAAATAGAAGAGAAGGGTATTCATTATATGACAGTGAACCAACTGGTTAGACATTTTCTCTCTTGAGATTTCTTTATTTTTTTACTTTTTATTTTTTCAGCTTTATTAAGAGTATAATTGACATATTACATATTACACTTACAGTGTATAAGTTTAAGGTGTATGTATAATGTGTTGATTTGATGTATATTGCAAAATGATCACCACAGTAAAGTTAGTTAACACCTCCATCACCTCACATAATTATTTTTTAGTTAAGAACATTTTAGCTTTACTCTCTTCACAACTCTCCAATACAAAATACAGTATCGTTAACTATATTCATCGTGCACTACATTAAACCAGAAATTTGTACCCTTTGACCAGTATCTCCCCATTTCCCATACCCCCTTTTCTTGGCAACCACTATTCTACCCTCTGTTTCTGAGTTTGGCTTTTACAATTTCACATATAAAGTGAGATCATACCACATTTGTCTTTCTCTGACTGACTTATTCCATGTAGCATAATGCCCTCGAGTTCCATCCATGTTGTTACAAATGACAGCATTTCCTTCTTATGGCTGCATAAAATTCCATTGTATATTTCTCCAACATTCTCTTTATTGATTCATTCATCAATAGATAGGTTGTTTCCATGTATTGGCTATTTTGAATAATGCTGCAGTGAGTAAGGGAGTGCAGATATCCCTTTGAGATTGTGATTTTACTTCCTCAGATATGTATGCAGAAGTGGGATTGCTGGATCATATAGTAATTCTATTTTTAATTATTATGGAAACTCCATACTATTTTTTCCGATGACAGCAGGGAAGTGTTCTCTTCTGTTTTCTGAGAGTTTGTGATATAATAATATTAATTCTTTAAATATTTGGTAGAATTCACAGTGAAGCTATCTGGGTCTGGGCTTTTCTTTGTAGGAAGAATTAAAATTACTAATTTAATTTGTTTTACTTGTTGTAGATCTAGTTTTTCTATTTCTTCTTAGTTTAATTTTAATGGTTTATGTCTTTTTGGAAATATGTTCATTTAATCTAAGTTACCTAATATGCTGGCATATTATCCCAACATAATATTCATAATATTCCCTTACAATTCTTTAAATTCCTATAAAGACAGTACTGAGGTCCATGTCTTTAACTAAAGTGATTATGTATTCCTCTATCTTCTTCGAGTATGGAATATAGTTAAAATAATTATTTTGTCTTTGTCTACTAATTCTGTTTATCTGTTTTATTCCTGGATCTGTTTTTCTTGATTTATTTTTAAATCCTCATCATGGGTTTTATTTTCCTGACTTTTTGCATGCTTGACAATTTTTTATTAGTTTGTAAACATTGTGAATTTTACCTTGTTAGGTAATGGATTTTTTAAATTCCTGTAAATATTCTTGAGGGTTTTTTTTTTCCTTTAGAATATAGCTAAGCTACTTGGAAATGGTTTGATCCTTCTAAATCTTTCTTTTAAGGAACAGAGCAACCTTTAAACTAGGGCTAATCTTTCCCCACACTTGAAGCAATACATTTCTGAATATTCTATCCAGTGCCCTGTGAATTATGAGTTTCTCACTCTGGTGATGGGAAAATGTAGTATTCCTGGCTCTGTTTGACTTCTGAGGATTATTTCTTTACTCCTTTCAGGTGGTTTCCCACCCTTGCCTCAGGTAGGTTCTTCACACATCTGTGCTAATCATTATCCAGCTGAAGACCAGAAGGTGCCCTCTCAATATATTTCCTCTCTGCAACTCTTTCCTCTTTGGTCTGCCTTGCTACCTCTAGCTATTTTGGTCTGCTTGGGCTCCCACTTCATCTCTTGAACTTAAGAAGACCATCAAACTCTGCCTGTATTCATCTTTCCTGTGCTACAGACATTTTCTGAACAGTAAGCTGGGGCATTCAGAGGGCTCACTTTGTTTCCCTTTCTTAGGGATCGCTATCTTTCATTGCCTGTTGCCAGATGTCTGAAAACTATGATTTTGCATATTTTGTTCAGGTTTTATATACTTTCATGAAGGATAGTATATTTTATCACTGCTTTTCTACAATGGCTGGATGTGGAAAGAGAGGTTATATTTTACTAGAGGAAACAGATAGTTACTAAATTAACAAAAAGGTGATTAATGTAGATTGGATTAAACATAGCAGAATGAGAGACATCCCCACATCTCTCACTTTGAAACAGCAATAAGCTGAACATCTAAAACTCAACAAAAACACCCAAACTGCATACCAGCACTTCTGAGCATGGGATCTGCACATAAGAACCCTGGGTGTTGAGCGGTAGACTGGGAGAAAGAAGAAAGCTGCCTCTCCCAGCTGCTGGAGCTCCTTGCAGGAAGATGGGGTGGGGAGAAGGAGCGGTGAGTTCCCTTAACAGCCCTGCCTGGCAGCATTGTGAGCTTCATGCAGCAGGTAGCAAGGCCCGGTTATCAGGACAGAAGGCAGAGAAATGGGGATGGCAAAGAAACAACAGTTGATTTTACCAGCTGTGAGTTGCAAAAATAAGGCTGAGCTGCAGCCACCATGCCCTAATGCAGAAGGCCCCTCCCCCCATACCTTCTGAGACCAATTACCATGGAGCCCCAGGGGAATCTGAGTAAACACCACCACCGAAACTGTTGCTAATACTGACTGGAACTGAGACTGAGGGTAGTGAGTGTGATTAAATATCTGAGGAAAAAAGAGACATTATTAAGACTTTATATAAAGCAGAGATCCAAGAGGCTTAGATGCCACCTACTGGAAACCAGGAGAAAAACACCTTTGCAACAGGCTAGGGACTATTATGTAATACATCTTCTTTCTGGAAAGAAAAAGCCAAACACACTTCCATTAAAACCCACGAGGAGCAACAGTCCATTAAATACCATGAACAACCAAAGTGACAAGGCATCTCAGAAAGGAAGAAAATATTCTCTAGAAAATAGAAAATAAGCTTACAGGCATAGAGAAATGCAACTTAAATGACAGAGAATTCAGGATGGTACTTTTGAAAAAAACTCAATGAGACCCAAAACAGATCATATCAACAATTTCAGGAATTGAAAAAGCAACTAGATGAGAAGAATGAGTTCTTTAGCAAGGAGATTGAAACCCTCAAAAAGAACTGAATAATAGATTTTCTAGAGATAAAATACTGCAAGGGTTGAAAAATGAAATAGCAAGCTTGGGAAATAGAGTCAACCAAATGGAGGAAAGAATCAGTGATATCGAAGACAGAAATCTAGAAATGAATCAGCAGGAAGAAGAGAGAAACCGAAGAATGAAAAATAATGAAAGAGAAGTATAAGAACTAGCTGATAACAATCAGTAGAGGAAACATAAGAATAATAGGAATTCTCAAAGGGAGGAAAGGAGCAGGGATTAGAAGGTATTTTTGGATAAATAGTTGATGAGAATTTCCCAAATCTAAGGAATGAGCTGGAGCTTGGAATGCAAGAAGTCAAGAACATACAATTACCTCAAACCAAAAAGACCTTCACCAAGACACATTGTATTAAAATTGTCAAAAATTATTGAAAAAGACAGAATCTCAGGGCAGCCAGGGTAAAGAAGACAGTAATCTATAAAGGAAAACCCATTAGATTATCGTTGAACTTAGCACAATCCTTACAGACCAGAAAGGAATGGAATCAAATATTTTAAACTATTTAATGAAAGGAACTACCAGTTAAGAATAATGTATCCAGCTAAGCTCTTTAGATATGAAGGAGTAATAAAGACCTTTCCAGGCATGCAAATTGAGGGAATTCTCAATTTGTAGTGAGACCTGCACTACAAGAAATCCTGAAATAAAATGATAAAATAAATGATAAAAGCAGAGGAGTGCAATCCTTACTAGGAACAGGGCATTATAGCTTAAAATAAGAAGAGATTTGCTATAGCAAAATAGTAATGAACTTTCAGCATACATAGGGACAAATGAGACAACAACGATCAAATAGGGGAGGATTCAAAGATCCAAATTTGCAAAGGGGAATGGAGATAAGGCACATGCAGAAGAAAAGGGATGACTGTATGTAACTATCCTTTACATATTCGTAATGGTAACCACATGCCGAAGATTCAGAACCGAAATATATGACATAAAACAAGGAAGACCAGAGGGAAAACCCACAAAAGCCAACCAAAATAAAGAAAACAGAAACACAAGAACAAGGAAGCAATGGAAACATCGAGCTGCCAGAAAGTAAAAGATAAAATGTCTATAAGAAGACTTCATATTTCAATTATCACGCTAAATGTAGATGGACTGAACACACCAATAAAAAGGCACAGGGTTACAGAATGGATCAGAAAACAAAACCCAACCACATGCTGCCTCCAGGAGACACATCTCAGCTCCAAAGACAAATATGAAAGGGTGGAAAAAATGATATTTCAAGCAAATGGCATTCAGAGAAAAGCAGGAGTAGTGGTACTAATATTGGACAAAATGGACTTCAAAATAAAAAATGTAAAGAAAGATACTGAGGGACACTTCATAATGATAAGGGGAATCATGTACCAAGAAGACATAACTTATTAATATCTATGCTTCTAATCAAGGAGCCCTGAAATATATAAAGCAATTACTAACAGAACTAAAGTGAGAAACAGACCCAAACATTATCATAGTAGGGGACCTAAATATCCCACTGTTGGATATGGACAGATCATCTGAATAGAAAATCAATAAGGAAATAACATCCTTAGATGATACATTAGTCCAACTGGACATAATTGGCATCTACAGAGCCTTTCATCCCAAAATAGCTGCTTATACATTCTTCTCTAGTATGTATGGAACATCTCAAAGATTGACCACAAGAGATAGCCTTAAGAGGGTTGAAATTATACCAACCATATTCTCTGATTATAATGCTTTGAAACCAGAGATCAACTGTAAAAAGACAGTGGAAAGAACCACAAATAAATGGAGATTAAACAACATCCTACTAAAGAATAAATGAGTCAGGGAAGAAGTAAAAAGAGAGATCAAGAAATACGTAGAAATGAATTATAATGATAGTACAACATATCAAAACTTTTGAGACATGGCTATTAATGTAAATTCAGATTTGGGTTCTTTAGAAAGAGTGTTCTGGAAAAATCTCCCTGAGGATGGACTTTCAGCTTGAAACCTGCATTATAAGGAGCAAGCCAGTCTAAGATTTGGGGGGAGAGAATTCTTGCTAGTGCAAATCCCCTGGATCTAGAAGAAATGATTTGACTCAACCCTACCTTTTAAATCTAATAATTTTTAATTGCCCTATTATTACCCTATTATTTAGCCAATCTGATCATTTTCAATCCCTTATTTATATGTTGGTTTTCCTTCTCCCTTCAACTTAAAATGGCTTATTCTTCTATTTCTCACATTTGAAATCTTGTTTCCTTGCGAGCTGAGGTCAGTTACCATCTCCTTCATGGAACTTTCCCTGTGAAACTCAGTCAGAAATGACATTTTTTCCCTCTAAATTTCTATAGCATGTATATTTTTTTGTGCCCAGAGTTCTAAATCCTAAATGATTTTTATTCTTATAGTCTGATATATTTTTTTTTGTATTTTGTTTTTTTCCTGTATCCTTAGTGCCTAGAACAGCTCCTGTATAGCATTGAGAATTAAAAAATGCTTATGGGATAATTGGTTATATTATACTTGTTTGTGTGTATGCATTTTTTTGAAACAAACATTTTGGTACAGTAAATTTGAAGTAGCCATTTTGATGTACATAAATTATAAAAATACTTTTAAGAGTTTAAGTAATGTGTGCAACAAGACTGACTTTTATTTATCTATGAACCTTACTTTGTGGCTTGCTTCCGTTCAGTTCTTTACTCTTAACCAATTCTTTACCTTGCTACAGAATACCACTTAAAAATTAAGTTTTGCTAGGCTTAGCAATGTGATAAAAATGTTGCACATATTCTTTGGTTGTTACATTTTATTTTCCACCAAAATGTCATTTATTAATATGTATTTTATCTTACTTTAAAAGCTTTTCAAGGATAGTTGATATGCTTTGTTTTATCTCCTATAGTATCTATTTCTTTGCTACTCAGAGTGTGGTTTGCATACCAGCAGTGTTGGCATCACCTGGGAGTTTGTGGGAAGTGCAAATTCTTGGGGCCCACTTCAGACTTACTGAACCAGAATTTGCATTTTAACAAGTGTCTCAGGTGATTCATATGTGTAGAACCCTGGTTTAGTGTTTTTTTTTTTCTTCACACAGTTGTCACACTAAATAAGTACTTGTTGAGTGAATAAAAAGCTTCTGAGTTAAGTATGAGATATACCAATGCCATAAGTTCTTTATTAACAGATTATGCTGAATAGAACCAGAATAAATGTAATATTGGCCCATTTGCTAGCTAAAATGCTTCTGCAAACTCCTAACCCATCAGATGTCAAGTCTTTTGAATATATTTTAGAAATATTCCAGTAAGTGGCAAGATGCCTATGAGACAGTAATTTCAGCATAAAGTAGTGGTTAGCAAATTGGTTTTAGAATTGTGAGAGATAGAAATACAATTTAAACTACCTTAGGAAAAAAGAGTTAATGGCTTTGGAAATCAAACCACAGGAAGCACTGGACTATACTTAGATTCCAGCATATTTGTCAATCATTAAATCTCTTCTTGGTTATTTTTTTGTGTGACTTAGATTAATTCTCTAGGTACTTATGGTGAGAAACATGGTCTTCATAAGCTTTAGAGCCTCAAATTTTCTCCCCTAGAGAGGCATGGAGACTAGTTTTGTCTCATCTAGTTTAAGAATCCAGGGGGAAGATACTGATACTGATTGACTCACATTGGGTCAAAAGCTTATCCCTGGACCAGTTCACTCTATATAAAAGCTTAAATGTGACATTTTCCAGAAGAAGGAAAGGAGTACTTTTCCAGATAGGTAAAAGAGTACTTTCCTAATATATAATACCCAATTTCCAATATAATATAATAAATATATAATAAATAAATATAATTAATATAATATAATATAATATAATTTATATATAATATAAAATACTATAAACCTCCATCCTACAGATAAGGTAGTTAAATTTTTTCTACTGGTTTCTTTCACTCAATTGATGTCTGGGGCTGCCAAAAGAACTGTTATATGTTTTGCTAATATGTCTTGGAGGTTCTTTCTGCCCTCTACCAACTGTCCACATTCTGAACTACTGTCATTCTAGAGATGTACTGATGAGCAAAGACAGTCTTGTAGTTATGTAAGCTATTTTTCCCCATATCAATTTGCTCCCACATGGCACCATGTAGAGGGGCAGGTTCAACTCCCCAAAAGGAGAAATCTCAACTTGTAGTTCAGAGAAGCTTTATTTTTTCATTCTCAGTCTAAGGCCTGCTCAGGATGATTGACAGAAAGAATCATCTTTTTCTTTTAGGGGAATTCTCACCCTTACCCACAGATGTGGTCTAGCCTCCATTATTCATTTATACAAGAAAATCAGAATATTGAACAGTATATTTCTAAAAGTCTGTGTTATTTAGTTATAAGTGATATCAAGTGGGAGACATTAATATATATTTTGGAAATCTCTTTTTCTAGAAGGGCACAGTCACGCTAAAGATTGATCCAATTTATATTGTTTTAAACAGCATGCCTTTGAGTCTTCAGTACCAGCATTATATATTTATGATGACTTCACCAATTGCTTTGTGATTATTCTCTCAGGATAAAGGTAGTCTTACTTTTAAGAATAGTAAGTGCTAAAAGCCCCTGTTGCTTCCAAAACAAATGAAGCCAAATTAAATTTTTCTTGGTTGTGTCCCACACTGAGGCTAGTAATAGTATTTGGTTTGGATAATCAATATAGATAACATGTGTAGTCTTTAAAGTATTCTCTATACATGGTACAGGTAGAGTTAGGTGTGGTGGTTATTTATTATAGAAGTGTTTTATTAGGTGAGACTCTACCTGTGATTTATTGTCTAAATAGTTTCATAGGGTTAATGTGCTGTTCAATCAATTAACTAATTCTTTTATATTTTTATTAATTTACTTTTCTACTGAAAACATTTATTGAATTCATGCATTCAACAACATAACAGACCCTGAGAAAGCAACGGGTAGCAAAGCCAACTTAGTCCATACTGTCTTGGAACATAGACTCTAGTGGAATCTTTTGAATGAAGCCCCAAGTCAGTATCTTTTTTCATTCTTGGTGGAAAAAAAACAAAAAACAAAAAACTTCCATGCTCTTATGAAGAGAGCCACATTGTTGTTATTCCTGATGTCCTGACCTGACTCTGGAGATTATATTTAGTTTACCTTAATGATTCATTCATTCATTCAGCTGAATGGCATCCTTTGCTTCCTGTCTCCAGCAGATCTATGTCTACCAGACCACAGGAATTAAAATTTCATGGTGAGAGGACTGATACCATGATACAGTTTTAAAATATTTGTGTACTTCTTATGTAATCGGAGATTTTAATAAAGGAAATGACTCTTATTTATTGCTGATCACCACTAAACTCTTTCCCCAGGAAATATTCCACTTACCTTTCTGATAAAAAAAGATTTGTTGCTTATTTTATACATATTTTTGAAGTTAATTTGTTTGAGGCATTATTGTTACACTTGTGATTTGACTTGAATGAGTCCAGTTACTTCATTATTTTACAAGGAGGGAGGAAAAGAACAAAACAAAACCCAACTCACAAATGGGATCTGGTAAAATAATTTGAAAAGACAAGTATTTATTTTTGCTTTACTACTCTAATTTACAAGATAAACAATAACTGATTTCTTTTTTGAGCCCACTTCTCCCTCTAGCTCCCATCCTAATTCTTTGCTCCTCTTCCAATCTTCTGGAGTATAATTGTTTATATTCCAATCTCCCTCCTCCTACTGTTTCTTAAATTGCCTCCTACCACTCTATGAATTGATCTTGTGAAAGTCCCCAAAACTTCCTTGTTGCTAAATACAACTGAATTCTCAGTCCTCATCTATTGAAGGTAATGGAAACACTGTCTTTTCACTTGCTCAGGCCAAAAACATTGGCGTCATTTTCCACTTCTGTTTTTCTCTTACATCCAGCATTCCATCCTTCAGCACATACTGCTGACTCTACTTTCAGAAACATATCCAAAATTCCACCATTTTTCATCTGGTTCAACCCCTTATCATCTCTTGCTTGTCTTATATAATAGCTTCTTATCTGGTTTCTCTTGCTTCTTCCTTTGTTCACCTGTCTATTCTTTGCACTTGTTCTCTTTGGAAAACGATTCACACAAATAGCCTCACAGTCCACTACTTCACTTCCCTCAGGTCTTTATTCAGATGTCACCTTTCAGTGAGTTCTTCTCTGGCTACTCTAATATTAGAAAACCAGATACTCCTTATTCTTTTTTCCTGTTTTCTAATTCTTCACTGCACTTACCACTTCACATACTATGTGTTTTGTTCATATATCTATTTATTCTTTGCCTTTCTCATTCCCCTTCTACCAACCTATATCCCCAGTTCCTAGGACAGTGAATATTAGGTATTTGGTACATAATTATACTCAGTCAAATAATAATTTGTTGAAAAGGAATATATTTTGTAACTAAGATAATTTTCCATTGAGTCAGTGATAGTCTGGATAGATTTGTTTTCTATAAGCATAGTTTACAGAGAGGGAGAAAAAATATTATATTATTTATTCAACTGTAATTTTAATATAAAAACTACATTCAATAAAGTATTAATCTTACAAGTATTCTTTCTTGCCTTGTGTGATTTTAATTTACTTGGATTTGAATAGCATGAGTTTCATTTTTAGATATTTTTATTAAAGTAAGAATTGTTTTCGAATGGCACAGTGCAAATCAAGCTCCTGATCTTACAAATGTTTTGGCAGGAATCAAAGTAGAGTAGTGATATCTTAAGGATATGATAACTACTCACTTGTTAACCCAGCTGCTCCTCAGTCTTTTCTCATTATTTTCATTACCTCCTTCATGAAATATTGCATTATTATTATATTTTCAGGGAAAGCATCCCTGTCTTTGTGTTTGTCCTTTTTTCAGTCCTGAAAAGCATCCTTGTGTTCTCTGAGGAAGCTCTGGTATCCTCTCTTATTCTCTCTAAAGTGGAAAGGAAATAATAAGAGAAGTACCTTTTTGACAATCTAAATAAGCGAGGACCTTAGATAAAAAGAAGACAATTAGATTAGCACATAGAACTCTGACTGAGATTGTGTCAACCCAGTGCCACCAGACAGATGCCAAAGGATGAGGACTTTTCCAAAACCATTTTCAGTCACAATATTTTTTGTTTTGGGACTAAAACTGCACTAGGTTCCACTTGCTCTTAAATAGGAGTCAACATTGTACATAAACAGAAATAATAACTTTTCCATTATACAAGGGTGGTATTTGTGTGTCAGTGAAGAAATATTTTATTATGTATATAGTGCGATAGGGTCATGTAGGTATTACAGTTTTCTAGGGGAACTGATATAGACAAATAGAAAATCAACACATATTTATACAAATAAAAATAAAACTTCAAGAATAGATTGAATATAAGGATGTTTCTGAAGGGTTGAGAAATGGTATTTATTAGAAAAAGAATTTCTAGAGTTATAAACTGGGGCTCAGCAATAGTTGAAAGAAATATTTAGGATACTGAGTGGATCAAAGAAAAGTTTGAGAGACTTTTAAATCTTTTTTTTTTCACTAATTTATTTATTTATTTATTTGTTTATTTTTAATTTATTTTTTATGTTGACATTAGTAAAGAAATCTGATGTTTTAGCTATACATTTTAACAGTAAGGCATATATATATTTACATTGTGTGTTCACCTCCCATAGTTAGATTTCTTTCTGTCATCACGTATTTGACCCCTTTTTCCCCATCTACCTTCCCTCTCTTTCCTCCCCTCTACCCTCTGATAATGAGAGACTTTTAAATGTTGATGTTCCTCAGAGATTCATTCATTGAGTTCTAACTCTGCATAACATTTAAAGAAACACAATCCACACTCAGGCTTTTTCTGGGTCCCAAACCCATACTTTCAACTCTTTTCTGATCATCTGCATTTAGATATCCTCCAGCCACCTCAAATTCCATGGAATAATGCTAATAGTCACTGTTGGTTGAGGAATTACCATTCACTTGCCAATATTCTAAGTGCTTCATATGTGTTAGTTGATAATTAGAGCATAGCAGTGACATCTTGGGGTATGATAACTGCTAACTTGTTAACCTGGCTGCTGCTAAGTTTTTTTTTCATTATTCTCAACAATTCTGATTTGGTTCTTTTATTACCTTAGTTTTTATAGGGAAGGAAAAAGACTTTAGGAGTTTACAAAACTTGCCCAAGGTCAAACAGATATTAAATGACACTTTTGAGTATAAAGCCTATGATCTTAACTACTGTACTTTTAAAATAAAATTCTTTAGGTGTTCTCTCAAACTGATTTATTTATTTATTTATTTATTTATTTTTTACTGTTTTTCATATTGGAAAATGTGGTTGAAAGTTACCACTATCCATCAAGCCAGAATCCTCGACATATTTATCTTCATTCCCTACATCAGAATAGTCAATAAGTCTATCTAATTTTCCTTTTGTATATCTCTTGGATCTGTGTCCTTTTATTGGTTATTATGGTAGCTATCATAAATCAGGCTCTTATATCTTATCAACTTACTAACTGGGGTCTCTGCCTCCAGTCTTGCCCCAGCATCTTTAATGTTATAGATTTTCTAACTGCCTGTATTGTCATGTCAGTTTTCTGCTTAAGATTCATAATTTGTTCCATGTTTTCACTTTCATTCTTTACTGCTACTTCCTTTTATACATCCCATGTTTAAGCCATGTAGAACTTTGAGTTCCGGAACACATGCCAGTCCTCCAGTCTGAAATACTTCTAATCTGTTTCCTCTGAGAACTCATTCTATTCTTTATTATGGTAGTTGTCATATTGAATGTTAAATGAATGTTTGTCTTTCTGCACTTAAAAGTCATTGTTAACTCTTTGAGTTTTGTTTTATGTCTTTTTATCTTTCTATTCTTCATATCTTACCTACCTTTATATAGTTTTATTTAGCATATAATATAATTTATAATTATAGCACATAATGTACCTACTGATTCATAAGCTCTGAATTGATGAGTAAAGAGATGGATACATAAATACCATATCAGTAGGTTTATTTTATATTTGGTTTTGCCAGTGAGGGAATACTCATCAAAGACTGAGTAGATGTGTAAAGTAGAAGAGACAGCTTTCTGATTGGATTGGTTAACACAGAAGTGTGGAATTTGAAGAGTTGCCTTTTCAGTATTGTTTGGAGATTAACGACTGTATGGTATATTTAGAAATCCCAGAATTATTTTAATGGAAACATTCAGAATGGTTTGGGTACTGAGGTTTGGAATGTTAACTGAGTTGCTTAAGTTTCTCATACTAATTTAGTGCCAGGCTTGAATCTGAGTTTTAGAGTTTTAATTTTACCTACTTTAGTGTTCTACAGATACAGAATACACCACATTTTGTCCAAACCTCTTATTTAGCCAGTAAAGAAAGTAAAGGAAGTACCATGATGAGTAATCTGTCCAGAAATGGTTTCAGAAATTTCTTAGGGATAGACATTTCCAATTCTGTCGTTTCCCCACTGTATAGGGCATTGGTCAAGATGCTTAGTAAGGCCAGCTTGCCTAGACTTATATCTGAGCCCTAGCATTTACTAACTTTGTAGTTTTGGAAAATTCAAAAATTTAAAAATTCATAGTATTTTTATCTATGAAATTGTGGAAAGTATTCACATCATAGGGCTAATGTGAAGGACAAATAAGTTAATATATTAAACCTGCCACATAGTAAGCCTTATGAAGATATTCATTTTTTGATAAAAAGTACAATGATAATCGCTTTCTCTTCTACTGTGTTCCCACTGAGTCTACATTATAGGATCTATCATGCTGTATTGCAGTTATTCTCGTTTCAGAGTTCCCTCTAGACTGTAAACTTTTTAAGAATAGAAATCTTGCTCTAATCAAGGACCTAGCATAGTGTCTGGCACACAAAAGGCATTTGACATATATATTTTAAAAGAACTAATGAACATTTTTAACCTTAAAAAATAATTGGTTAAGTATTTCACTCTTTGACACTAAACCAGAATTCATAGAAAATTTGTGCATTATCATATCTATAGAAGAAATAGTAGATAGCATGCTTATGTGTTATTTGTCCAAAGAAAGACTTATACCACCGACTCAGGGTATCACCACTGCAGGATTTCTCACCCTGACACAGTAGTTATCACTCCAGTTACTTTCTGTCAAGACATAGGATCACATGCTTCCTACTCAGTCTCTTCTGAATTAACTTGAAGAAGCCTAAATATGAAGCAGCATTTGTGTGCATCATTGGTGATACTTTATGTTTGGCTCGACTAGCTTCATTCTTTTAAACATTTCTGACCATGGTACTAAATTTGAGTTGGGATCTGTTACTCATAGTCTTCTTTGTGGAAATTAGAATTGGGGCAAACATTTCATCTGGCAACCTGGACAAATTAGATATTAATTATAGATTTATGAAAAAATAAATGCTTTGGAGGTGGCCTGAGTTGGCATTCTGACTCTGCTGCTCTTCTGTGGTGTGAATTTCAGCGAGTTATTAAGCTTCATTCAGCTTCGGCTTTCTGATAAGAAAACTGAAGTTAAATGCATGCATCTCAGGGTTGGATCTAAGGAGTACATTAAATAATTATATAAAACACTAGGCACAGTAATAGACATATAGTAAACAATAAATGGTAGGTTTTTGTTTTAAACAGTGGGTGTCATGTTAGTTCATTTAAGGTATATTCTAATACATGCTATGTATATTGTCTGCTAAATAATTATAGACATTTAAGCTAATTGTTTTCTTGTAAGAAAGATAAGGGCTATAGTTAGAATAACAAAGTATGGAAATCAAACTCAGATACAGACCACCTATATCAGAATACCTTCTTAAAAATACAGGTTCCTTGTCCTCAACTCAATTTACTGGACTAGAATCTTTTGAGATGAGGCCTAGCAACGAAATATTTTCAGAAACACCCAAGGTTATTCTGGTATAAATTGCTCATGGATAAAGTTTAAGGAAGCCTTATCTACAAGGTATGTGCTTTCTTACATTTCATTCTTACATGAAGTTATTTCTATTGAATTTATTTAGCTGCCTCTTAACATTGATGTTGTAGTAAATGGAAAACTTAGTTTGTGAGTATTTGAAGTTATAGTATCTGTATTTTCTAGGTGAGATTTTCAAGATCATGTGAATTACATTGATATTTCTATTAACCCTATTTTCATTCTTATTAAAAATGCTTATGATTATAATTTAATGTCCAACTTAAAATTCCATTTGTAACTAATTTAAGTATTGAGTTTCTTTGCCTGAGTTAATTATTCTTGGTTTAGAGACTATCAACTTTGAACATGTAAACAAAAGCAAAAGCAAAAACAAAAACCCTGCATTGAGCGGACAGTTGGTATTTACACATATGCAATGTGAACATAGTAATGTTGTCTATGTTTTTGTATGTGTTATTTTGTCTACTAGTAATGTTCTAGACTTTTAAAAAATATGACAAAAGCTTCCATATGCTTCAGAATTTATCTCAGATATCACCTCCTTTGGGAAGTCTGATCTCCCCCATCTCTGCCCATCTGGATTTAGGTGTTCTTTCTATTTCTTTTATAAATTTGTCATACTGTCCTGTGAAATGTTTCATTGTGTCCCTTCCAGATTGTGAGTTTCTTATCTTTGTACACCACCGTATAGCACACAATAGATGCTTAATAAATCTTTTTGTTGAATTGACTAATAAAAATATTCAGCAAAAATTATTTATGGTTTGCCCAAATTACAGGTTCATATTGTTTTCTCAATTAGAATAAAGTGCTTTGTGAGTAAGTAATATGGAAATACATGAATTATGGTCCTCTGAAAATTACAGTAAAATTACAACAAAAATTCAAGTTCTTAGGTAATATAAGACCATATAAACATATATCTGAACATTATGTGTAACATGCATCTGAATACTGTGTTCACTGTTAATTTGATTGCTCATGATGAAGCTGAGAAATTGCTATAAGAAAGAGTTTTGATATTTTTCTTCCCTTTTTCCTATAGGACATTTGTCATCTTTGACAGTGGCAACTCAACAGCAAACCAGATTTTTTTTGTTTATAATTTGGGAGTGTATAGTAAAATTCACACATGGACACTATGAATAATGATTATTTTAGTGTAATTCTTCATAAAATGTGGGAGAAAAAGAATATGTGAAGGATTATTAAGATTAATTCTATAATAAGTGTGATATTGATTATTTTCAAGTCAAGAATAGAAATGATACATTCAGTATCATTTAGCAAAGACAGTGATAATTAGGCTTAAAGGCTGATAATTGGAGAAGTAATAGGTTGAGGCATGCATATACTTCTTATTTATAAAACATGTAAAAGAAAATTAGATTTTTTTTTTAACAAAAGAAGTACCCTGAAGATTTTAAATCTCTGCAGTAAAGGTGAGAAAAATGCTATTAAAAGTTAATCATTTGTCTTCTGGTCTACCTCTGGTTTTTGCACATATATTTACTTAAGTGCTTGTCAAATGATGTTATATTTCTACTATGACTACAGAGTTCATGTCTTGTTTGTTTTTGTAAAGTTACTAACACACAGTAGGTACTCAATGTTTACTAAATTGAGTTAAATTGGGTAAAGATGCTGCCCTCTAGTACTCAGTATAGAGTGTAGGCCTTATATGGGTTGTTCTGTATGGGTAAATTAGGACAAAGAGTGAAAATCAAGTCTTTGACTCAATCTTCAGGACTGGAAAAACCAGTCATGAACTAAGAGAAGTGTGAGGGTCTCTTAAATCTGGACATTTGCCTAGTATTGGAATGGGCTTCTTAATTACTTATTTCATATATTCCTTTTTCTGAGAGTTGATGGCTTAGAACCATGTTTATCAGTTTGGTGGCCAAGAACATATATAAAAAGGAGTAACATTTACTATACAGCGAGGTTTCTTGTTGTATGCCAGATTTGTAAGTGGACATTCTTACCCGTTTTCTTAGAGGTCAAATGTCATTATTTTTTAAGCTGTTAGGAAAGAACATTTTTGGTATTTCTTGAGTTTTTCAAATTCATTTAAACACTTTCAGATTGATAAATTTGCCAAATCTATGTCATATGTTTAAGTTGTTCACAATATATGTATAGATTCTAAAGGATAGAAGTACAAAGGGATAACACAGAGTAAATGATATAAAAAGTGCTGATACATTTGCATAAGTGAAAAATAGTCATTTTTTTGAAATAGTAACCTTGAGCTAATAAAATTATTACCAGCACAGTATTAATGTTCAGAATATATTTCTGATCTTGTGGTCTACCAAAACTTTGGCTCTTTAATAGTAAAAAGGGTCAAAGCAATGGACTTTGAGATCTAAGCCAGAAATCCAATACTAATAGGATTGAAAAGTGTCTTCTTGAAATACTAGTGTTGACTATAACCTTAGGAATCCAATGTCTTATTCAAATACAATTAAAATTAGATGGCCTCTTCTGTAAGATAAACATTGTATTAGTGTGCATACCTTAACCCCAGGGCTTAAAACAGCAAAAGAAGGTAGGAATTAAAAGGACATTGGATCCATGCTAACTTGCTTCCATGGGGGATTAATAAAAATTGAGGTCAGCAAGAGTCCCAGGATACAGGACAGATCAAGGAAGGAAGCACGCCATGGTGACTTTGTTCTTTTCCTACTGGCTACAACATGGGCAGCTGGAGAGGAAGGTACCTCTTCTGTTTAATGCTTTTTGTAATTCCTCTCTGTATGATTGGCTTTCAGCCGATTGCTACTTTTATTCATTCTTCAGAGAGAAAATTCCACTTTAATATTGCTGGGTATGACAGAAAATAGCATCAGTGGCACAGTGCCTCACACATAGTAGGACTGGTTGAATAAAATTAAGCTATTGTTTAATTCCAGTGAGGCACCTGAAATGTTTAGTTCCTGGACAGATTCAGTCCTGCAATACTTAATGTAATGTTTGAAATTATGGCTGTCAAACTGTATCTAATGAAATCTCATGGGATTTCTAAATAATAACAGGCTAAACAAGAATACATTTTAAATCACCTAAGATCCAAAGAAACTTGACTGTAGCAGAAAGAGATTTGGACTTGGAGAAATATAAAAGTTACCTGGAAGCATTTTTCCAAAAGTATATCCTCAGCTTTCCTAGCCTTCACCAAGGATATATCAGAATCTCCAAGATAGACATATGTAGTAAAAAAAAAAAAAAGCTGCTCATGCAATTTGGATTTCTGCTTCACTAGCTTCTGTTCTCTTCAACTGTAGAGTTTGAAAATTAATGAAGAAGTTAATCTCCAAGGTCCATTGTAAAATTCTGTGGTTTTGTTGGTAAAAATTCCACTACTTATGATACTGTTGTTCCTAGAAGTTGTCAATTCTATACCTACCTTCTTCATTGGGACTTGTTTAGCATGTGGATGTATTCTCTCAGATTATGGACCTTAATTCTAAAGTTTTTAGAGCTGTAAGACAGGTAGTAAATTTAATGAGGATCACTTTATCTTTTTTCACTTTTTTTGTTAGGTTAGCATTCAACATCTTGGATTAGAGAACTTTAGAAATACAGGCTTCCTTGATCTTTAAAAGTTGAATGTCTGCTATTGAAACTCTGGTTAAGTTCTTTTCTACAGGTGAAAATAGTAGCTCTAGCAAATAGTAAGCACTCAAGAAATGGTTGTTCCAGCACAGTATCTATATGGTTTAATCATACACATTGTAGGAAAATGATTAATGGTAATTTAAAATACTGTCTTATTTTTGACTCTTGGAATAAAGAGACATTTTCCTAGTTATATTTAAATTATGTTTGAAAAATTATGAACTGGGTGACTTAGGGTTTCCTAATGAGATAAAAATAATCTTTCTACAAAAAATTATTTTTATTCTAATAAGTTGTTTGTGATTAGCTAGTAATGGTCATTTGAGTTTGAAAGGAGCTTTTATTCGTTAGTCCATGGTAGAATGTCAAGTTGAGCCCCAAATTAATAAATTCCTTTTTAGACATCATGTTATTTAAGTTCTTGGAATTATTTCAATGTCCTGTGCACAAAATTGGCACTCAAATATATTAACGATTATAGTTTAAAAAACAATTTTTTTCTTATAAAATAATGTGTGATTTCTTTGTTTAAAGAATTGTTTTGAGAAGGAAAACAGATAAAAGTTATTAATAATTCCACCTCTTATGAGCATTGTGGAAAATTTTGGTATGTTGCTGAAAATAATTTAATATTCATATCTGCTGATGAGAGATTTTTAAAATCTGGTGACAAGTTTCTTATGTAAGTTAAACTGTCTTAATAATTTTCAGTATTTCTCTTTTAACCCCTCTTCATTTGTAACCTCTATACTCTTAGTTTAGGGTCCAGTGATGTGTAGACTTCATTACCTAAAATACTTTAGATCCATAAACAATTCTAGAAAATATGTGTAATCATTCAACAATTACTATTAGCTACTGTTCCCTACAAAAGAGCTTCTCTAAATAATAACCCCTTATCTCCCATGGATTAGAGAATCCCCTACCCCTCTTCTGTTGAGACTTTTAAGGCAAAAGAGTATATGCTTGGGTTACTCTTGTCATATTCATTATCTTTCAAAGTATTTTAGTATATTCATCATTGCTCCTATCAGAATACTTCCTTTTCCAGTTATTTTTGTTGGAAATCATAGAAAAATATATTTTATTTATAATAGTGTGTAACTTACCTAAGTTTCTCACAACTAACATATTAAAAGTATCTGTCCAATTTTTATTGAGTCAACAATGACTCAAATGTCTGATTTCTTTGTTAGTGCATAGTTAAGTCTCACTAAGACATGTCAATTTTGGTGTTATCTGGTTTTAAAGACCTCAGGTACTCAGATCAGGACAACTAATAAACCTTTTCAATGTCATCTTATTTGATTTATGTTGCTTATGGGAATGAAGTGAATTGCCTCAAAGTGTCAAAATCTGGCTGAGCTGGTTGGAGTCTACCTTGGACTAGTTTTTATAAAAGTCAGCATCTTGGGTGAGATTCTTAATGTACATTAGACTTGCAGCATTGCAAGCTGCATTTTATACCAGTAGCCAGGTGTGGGCAGTGATACAGGGCTCAGGAGATCTCTCTTACCGGCCCAGGGATCCAAGGCATTCAGTGCAAAACCTGGCCAGCAGCCCGAGTGAGTAGGAGCCATGTGACTCTGGTGAGTTGGAGTGTGCAATTGCCTCCTGCTTCAGAGCTACCTGATCCGAATACTAAGCAGAGCGAGTGCCGGGCTGAGTGTAAGACACTGAAGACACTGCAGAGAAAGGTGCTTATTCCAGAGGCATTACAAAACATGGAGATTAAAGACCAGGGAGCCCAAATGGAGCCGCTGCTGCCTACGGTAAGAGACAATCTGCTGTCATGTAGATTTAACTGCGTTTGCTGCAAATCCTGTCAGGCTAGTAGTGGTCTGCTAGCTAGGTGAAGCGAGTGTACTTTCGGGGTGCTGGATAGCTCCCACAACATATGGACTGGGGTCTCCTCCCATCTTGGGTGACTGAAATACATGATGCAAAGCACATGATTTTTTTCCCCTTCTCAATATGGATGCATTAATGGTGATGAAATGTCTCATGTCTGCTGCTGTTTAAAGAGATGGCTAGGTTTTAGCAGCAGGGGCAGCTGTGTGTCTCTTTCCCTGCCTATTACTGCCTACTCTCTGTTTCTCATGCTGTGCAGTGGTGTTTCAAGCCCCTGCAAAGAAGCCCCCTTTTTATTATATTACATAGATGATTAATTTCTTTCTCATGCCTCATGCCCCTGCTGCTGTAGCAGCTTTAGAGATTTAGTTCCTGCAGAAACCAGGGGGAAAGAACAGAAGGGTCGTGTGTGTGTGTGTGTGTGTGTGTGTGTGTGTGTGTGTGTGAGTGAGAGAGAGAGAGAGAGAGAGAGAGAGAGAGAGAGAGAGAGAGTTCTGTTAGTCTCAAAGGAAAACGTATCATGGTTCACATACAAAGAAGGTATAAATTTTGGGGGGAATAGACACACAATTCAGATTTGAATAGCTGAAATGTTCCTGAATTGTCATTTGGAAATAGCCTGTTTATCTCTGGGTTTTTAAGCTGGCTCCCCACATCATCTAATTCTTGGGTAAGTAGTTGATTTGTCTATCCTTTTCACACAAATCTCTGGCTGGCACACAGACTTTGTAGATCTTCAAGTAATATCTTCTTTCTCTTCCTGGAGCAGCTGCTGTGTTCAAGGAAAAAGAAGAAGGAAAAAAAAAAAAACCAAGCAGTTTTTCTTGACGCAACAGAGATGCAAAACACTAGCTTCCAGCTATCTATCAGCGCTATTACAGCTCAGAATAGCAGAAATCTCCTCCCTGCACCAAACCAGGCAGAGGGGGCTGTTCTCAGCTCCCTGCCACTCAGGTTGGTGATCCACCTGGCCGACTAGGGGCTGGCAGCCAGCTGCCCTTTTCTGAGTCCATTCTTAGGCTGTGAACACATCTTTAAATCAGATAATACCTCATGGGGAGTGGACAAATTCTGGGCCACAATATTTTTAGGGCCTTACCTCTCCCGCGGCTTAAAATCTGCAAAAGATTCCAGTTTGCATTGCTGAATCCGCTGAGGTTACTGAGCATGCCCAGTGCTCCTCAGGACGCCAGATTCGAGAAGGGAGGGAACAGGGAGATGAGAAGAATGCAGGAGTCACCACTGAGAATGGAGCCTAAAAAAGGGCAGAGACAGTGTTAGAGAGGGGGGAAAATGCCAGTTACACCTGCTTGCTTAAAGGTAGAGACGTTTCTTTTCCAGACAGACTGGAATTATTTTTAAAATTCAGAGCAGAAGGTTTACCTGTCTTCCCAAACTTGAATAAATACACAAATTAGGATTCTGTGGGTACTTAGAATAAAGGGTATCAAGAATATCAAAGATCTATGGTTCCCTGGATGAGAGAGAGGAACTATACACAAGAATTGGGAAATGGCAATATAAGGAAGGTTAAAATATAGGGAAAAAAAACCCTTTTAGGGGGAGGGAGTTTGAAGCTGTCCTAGAAAAGCAGTTTGAAGGCACTTATATATGGGATGTGAGTTGTCACTTTTGGGAACAATTAGAGAGTTTAGGAGTAAATGAGGATTAACTGGGGGAATTTAGAATTTACGGGACTAGATGAGCAATCAGTTTGTGGCTTAAAAAAGGAGAAAAAATTCAAATTTGGCTAGAAAAGAAGGGTTACAGTAAGTTGATGGGAATTTTTGAAGTCATAAGTTTGCATTTTGTGTGGATAATGGCCAGTACAGAATAGTTATAGTTTAATAGCAAGAGAAGATTGTGTTAGCAGTTCATTATAAAAAAAAAGTAAGCCTGGGAGGCTAGAAAAGATGCTGAATTATTGACCTACTTTTATATTTGTATAGCATTTTAAACTTCCCCAATTGGTTTTATGGCTGTTTTTTTTCCTTCTGAAAACAATCATGTTAATTAAAGCAAATTTTGTTATCTTAATTGTAAAGATTAGAAATTGAGGCACAGGGAGTTTGAATAACATGTGTAAAACCACATAGTAATGAAACCAGGAGTAGAATATAGGTCTTCTAAAAGTAGTTCAAGGAAAAAAAGCAGTATTTTTACATTATATTAATAATTAGGCTTATCATAATCAGATCCTGGACTGGAGTTTTATGCTTGAAAGAGAAAGGAAGAAATAGCTTTGAGTTCTGTTTTTGAAAATTAGTCAGATGACTTTGCAAAATAATTATATGATAGACAATATGGCATAGTATTTAAAAACACAGTCTGGTATGTCCCAGCACTGCTATTGACATTCTGTATGATAATGGGAAAATGATAAGCCTTAGTTTCTTCAACCAATGAATAACCTATGTCAAGTACCTGGCATTTAGTAGTAAGTGCTCAATAAAAGTTAGCTGCTATTAGCATTATTAATGGAAATATAGAGATTGAAATGAATTTCAGATTGTAGGTCTTTATGACAGGTGGCTTGTCAGTACTGTCTTCTGAGAAACTAGGGAAATGGAACACTGAGAAACACTGCAGAGGTAGAAGGTGGGATATTTAGTTATAGCTATGGAAACTTTGCAGTATTGTGGGAAAGTTAGTTGGAAAGGCATTAAAAACCAGGATTAGATGTGGAGCCGAAATAGTCAGAAATAGAGAAGTAACAGGGAAAGAAATATTGCAAGAATAGACAAATATGCCAGATGAGTGAATGCATTCTGATTCAATGAAAGGGAGGAAAAGATTCTTTTTAGGCCTCCAAGATTTACTTCATTTAGCATATATAAAGTACATATTGAGGGTATGTGTGTAGGAGGTCCTGACATGTTTCTCTCTTCTCTCAGTCCTCCTTAGAACTGATGTTTCTTTTGCAGGGCAAGGCATCACTGCATTTCATAGGCCCTAGTCCCTCTAGGGGTTAAGATGTTCAACTCTTCTTGGCCCACAGTATAGTCTGGCTTTGATCACATCTGACTGTTATGTTTGAAGCTATTAGAATAAACTATATTTACCCCAATTATTCACTTATTAAATGTCTACTATTTACCAAATATGTCCTTGAGGCTGGGGAAACGGCAAAAAACTAGACAGACAAAAACCCTGTCTACATGAATTTCACACTGTTTTCTTCTCAAATATTTAGTCATTGTTATAAGTATTTTGAGATGAGGTATATGAAGACTATATGTAACAGTAATGATAGTGATATAACTTTTGTAATAATGGAACTAGTCATTTAAAAGTATGGAGCCAGGAATTTAGGATGTTGCATATGATGAAATTTTCTGTTGACATTTGGTATTAAATTTTCTTCCAGGAGTAACCTGGCAGTCTTCAAATTATCAGGCCATGGGAGAGGCTTCTTGAAGAATATTTTCATAACAAACATTTCTCTCTAATGCCATTTAATCTTGGGTGATATGTAGTAGGTCAATGTTGGATGCCTTCTAAAATACTGATGTCCTAAAAGGAACTTATTTTAAGTTTAACTTAAAAAAACTGCCTTGAGGTATGGAACGAGAGTCAAGATAACTTTTAAAAAGTAATATAGAATATTATAGAATATATATTATATTACCTTTTTAAAGGTAATATAGAATATTATAGAATAATATAGAAATAATATAGAATAGATGGTGGAATTTAGCATCTTTAAAAATGCAAATTCCAACTTTCCAAGTGGGCCCAGTTTATTGAATTGTTTTATTTGTAGGGGAAAAAAATTTACCAAAAATCTATTATTAAATCAGGAAAAGGAATATGAAACTCAATGTCTAACAAAAAGAGCATATAGTTTAGCTAAATAATATTGGATTTTTAATTTATTTGAATTTTAATTTAGATGATAGTATGAATTTAAATAAAACATACTCACTGCACATGGTAATAATAGGGAGAAAAAATGCACTATAAGGAATCAATTCTCATTTCCACTTTCATGGAAATCCACTTGAATTGCTACTCTACAATGGTGAATGACTATAGAAATAAACTATATGTGTAGTATGCTAAGGTAATGAGTGGTAGAATCTAAATTCTGCAGTATTAAGTTTATGCAAAAATATATTGAGGTCAGATGAAGAAGTGAGATAGTTTATGATAGAGGGTTAGAAAATATCTGGGCCAAGGTCTGGAACTCAAATAGAGTTAGAGATCATGGTCATAAAAATAATCACACTTCTAATGTGTGCTTTCTTTTTAAACTTGGAAAGATGGCTGCTTCAGAAGTTAAACTGGGCTTAGCAAGATGCTAAACAGCACATTGCAAGATACTTTAAGTTAATGGTGAAATGCAGGTGCCACTCTCAACCCTCTTCTGTGGAGAAACATTCCTTTCTCATACCTCGCAGGATACATGGCACTTTATTATTTGGCTTTCTGTGTGGTTACCAGTTTCAATCTTTATAGTATTAGTTGGTTTATTTTATTTTTTAGATAAAATAAATGCAAATTGAAGTTCTAATATATTCTCTCATTTAAAAGAATTGCCTCAGATACGCCTTGAGGTGTGTTGCTCTTACTTAGAAATAGGGTATAACTAGTGTATAATGCATTTATTTTGTGGAATCATGTATGTTTTGATCAGAGAAGAACTGTAGAGATCAATTGGAGACTAGATTTTAGGCTAACTTCTTAATTTACAGATGATGAAATTGAACACCAAAGAGATAAGATGTATTTATGGGTATGCCTTTCATACTAAATGGTAGAGCTTGGCCTAATGTTCAAATTTCTAATGTTCATTCTTTCCACTATTGTATAGTTTCTATTCTAACATAAATATCTGAGTGCCAAATTAAAGTGATGCTAGTAATTAGATAATCTTTGTGAAGTAATAGTAGTTACTGTCTCAGGCTTGTGCTAAACATAAATGTCTCTCGTAATCATGATAATCCTAAAAGGTTGCTAATGTAATCCAGTCTTACAGATAAGAAACTGAGGCTCAGAGGGTGGATAAGTTATCCAGGTTCACACAGTCAATAAGTACTGAGGATTTGAAAATATTGTTTCTAATTGACTACTCTCTTTTTAATTAAAGTCAATTAAAAAAAGGAGTCTGATTATTAAATAGGCTTTTAAATCTACCTCTTCAAAATCAAAGTAGTATGATACAAGGTGCTATAAAATGTAAGGCGTTGCAGGCCACATATTGCATGATTACATTTATATGAAATGTCAAGAATAGGCAAATCCTTAGAGGCTAAAATAGATTAGTGGTTACCAGGGCCTGGGGTGTAGGGGAAACTGCTAATAGCTGTGGGGTTTCTTTCTAAAATGATAAAAAATGTTCTGAAATTAGATGGCGGCGACGGTTGTACAACATTGTGAACAAACTAAAAACCATTGAATTGCACACTGCAAAATGGTGAATTCTATTAAAAATTTTCAAAAATAGTGTTATTGTTTAACTGTTATCATTAACAGGGAGTTGAGGATCTAAACAATTCTTATATCAGTCATATTTATATAAATCAAGAAAAAGGAAAGTAAAATATTTATGAAAATTAAAAATACCTTCTCTCTTTCTCCTGCTCTCTCCCAGATAGTCTCTGTGACAAAAGTTATTTTCTTTGTGAAGGTAATGCGGAGGTTGGCCAGGGTTTCAGCAAACTATTTGCAGACCTAGTGTCTTTTGGAATATATCCTCAAAGCTGAGCTGAGAGTATGTGGCATATAATACATACAAGAGACGAAGGGAACCATTTGACTAGGTTCAAGCTGTTGCTTCTCCAAATCATCTTTCTGAAGTTTTTCTGATACACTTTAAACTTAAACATGAAGAATGTTAAAGCAACAAAATTTCTAAGGAGGCTACTTAAAAAATAAAATTAAACCTCATTTTGTGTTACCAACATTATTTTAAGGTCATTATTGGTCTAGTCTCATAACATTTTATATTACTGTATGGTAAGTCAAACTCCAAAGAAAACATTAATTAACCACTTAAAATTGATTTTCATAGTCTGTTTCTCCCAAGATATTATGACGCTTAAGGAGATTTTTTTACATATCATATATATCTATATATATACACATACATAAATAATTTACATATCATAAATTTCTCCCATTGTAAGTACAAATTGAGTAGTTTTTAGTAGATTTGCAGAGCTGTGCAACCATCACTAAATTTGTTTTAGAACATTTTATTGCCTCCAGAAGTTTTCTCCAGCCCATTTGTAGTTAACCCATACTTCTGGCCCTGAACAAGGATTGATCTACTTTCTACTGATTTGCTTTTTGTCTATAAATTTGCCTTTTCTGGAATTTCACATAAATGGAATTATACAATAAGCAGTCTTTTGTACCTGGCTTCTTTCATGTAAATGATGTGTTTTGAGGTGTGTCAGAAGTTTGTTACTTTTTATTGCTGGAAAGTATTTCACTGTATGGGTGTCTGGCATTTGAATATTGATAGTTTATGTTCATTTATATAGTTTCTAACTTTTAGCTATTACAAACAATGCTGCTATAAATTTTCATGTACATGTTTCCGTGTGCACATATATTTATATTTCTTTTGGGTAGAGGCCTATGAGTGGAATTGCTAGATCATGTAGTAAATTTCTATTTAATGTTTAAAGAAATTGTCAGAATTTTTCAATGAGATTGTATTATTTTACATGTATTAGCTGTACCAGTAATATAAGGGTTTTGGTTTCTCCACATTTTGCCAACACTGTGTTGTCTATCTTTTTAAATTGCCATCCTAATGAGTGTGAAATGGTATGCTGTTTTGATTTTGATTTATATTTTCATAATGACTAATTATCTTAGTCCATTTGGGTTGCTATAACAAAATACCATAGACTGGGTGCTTTATTAAAAACAAAAATTTATTTCACACAGTTTTGAAAGCTAAGAAGTCCAAGGTCGAGGAGCAGCAGATTTGGTATCTGGTGCACACCTCTTCCTGGTTCATAGATGGCCATTTGTTGGCTATGATCTCACATGACAGAGGGAGAAGAGATCTCTCTGGGGGCTGTTTTATATGGGTACCAATCTCTTATTAAAAGACTTAATCACCTCCCAAACACTCCCACCTTCTAATACCATCACTTTTAACATAAGAATTTTGGAGGAACATTGAGATATTGAACATCATTTCTGTGCTTATTAGCCATTTGTATATCTTCTATGATGAAATGTCTATTGAAATCTTTCACCCGTTTTTCAAATTGATTATTTGTTGTCTTCTCGAATTATAAGAATTTTTAAATGTATACTTTGGGTATGAGTTCCTTGTTAGAAATATTTTGCAAATATTTTCTCACTGGCTTTGTTTTTAAATTTTTTCAGTGGTGACTTTTGAAATACAGTTTTTAATTTTGATGAAGTGCAGTTTACCAGTTTTTAAATAATTGATTATGCTTTTGGTGTTGAATCTAACAAAACTACCTTGACCAAAGGCATAAAGATTTTTTCCTCTGTTTTTTTTTCCTAGAAGTTTTATAGTCAATGCTTATATGTAGACAAATGATCTATTTTGAGTTAATTTTTTGTATATGCTGTGAGGTAAGAATCCCCTCCCCCATATACATATTCAGTTGCCTCAGAACCATTTGTTGAGAAGACCACGTTTTTCTATTGAATTTTCTTGGCAGCTTTGTTGAAATTAAATTGACTATAAATATAAGGTTATTTTTTCTGAGCTCTGCATTTTGTTCTGTTAATCTATGTGCTTATTCTTACCCTGATACACCAATGTCTTGATTATTGAGGCTTTACAGTAAAATTTGAAATTGGTTGTGGAACTCCTTCAAGTTTGTTTTTATTTTTCAAAATTGTTTTGGTTATGTTAGGTCCTTTGCATTTTCATAAAAATTTTAGGATTCACTTGTTCATTCTACAAAAAGCCTGCAAGGATTTTGACAGTGGTTGCTTTGAACTTACAGATCATTTTGGAGAGAATTGCCATTTGACAACATTGAGTCTTCCAAAACACATATGTGGACTGTCCCTATGTGTTTTTAGATCTTTAATTTCTTGTGCCAACATTTTATTTTATTTGTTTTAGTGAGGACTTCTATGTACTATGTCAAGGACTGCACCAAAATTCCTCAAGTGCCATTTGTATGGAAGTTCTTAGTTCTAACTGTAAATAGTTCAGAACTCTAAGAGATCATCTCAAAGAGTGAAAATGTAGTTTTGCTATACTGACTTAGTGGGTTAGAGTGAGAATGTATTATAGTCAAGGACTCTGAATAGTCTTGATTTAGTGATAAAATCTATATTAGTATTATGAGGACTTTCTCATTCATCATGAAAATTATGCTCTAAGACTCTAATAAGCAAGTTTTTAAAGAATTTTTCCATCGCATGTCAAATGTGTTAGGTTGCTGGAGTGCCTCCAGCATTTATTTGAACCTCTGTTTCTTGCTTATTCTGAGAAACCAAAATTATTTAGAAAAGGCTATTGCTTCCTCATGACTTTTTTTCTTTTTGACTCATGAAGCTTTGATATCAAAGAGGATGACCTAGTCAAATTCCAGAAAGCAAGTGCCACAAAAAGTAATTAGGTATATAATAACTAGTGGATGGAATCGAAACATAGCTCTACTTATGAAGCATATTTTATTATTGTTGGATTCATATTGCTTTCATAAATGCAGTAGTGATGATTTTCTGTTGATATTTAAGCTGCTCTGGGGATAAGCCTGTGGTTAAAAAAATGGAAAAAAATATGTATAAAGCCATTAATAGAACTAATGTACAATGTTATTTGAGTACATGCCATGTAATTTGTATCTTATTAACAAATAATTTTATGATATAGATGCCTGTCAAAAAATCTGATATGTAATTTTATAGAACTCTGTTTATATATATAAAATTTAGTATTTTGTTTCTCCTCAACAAAGGGATTATTGAAAACCTTAAATTCAAATACTATCGGCATCAGAATATTTAGGAGGGCTTATTAAAAGTACAAGTTATTGACTTTACTAAAGTTTTTTGGCTTAGACTATCAAAGGGGTGGAGCCAAGAAATAAGGCATTTAAAGAACTCTCAGGTGATTCTTATGTATCTTGCCATAATGTTAACATCGTACATGATCATAGTTAATTATCAAAACTCAGAAATTAAAATTGGTACAGTGCTATTAATTGAGCCATAGTATTTATTAGTCTATCACTGGTTTTACTACTAATTTCTTTTTTGTTCCAGGATCCCATTTTGTAACTTTAATCATCTCTATTTTGTGAGTTACTCAGTTTTTCCTTATCTTTTATGACCTTGATACTCTTGAAGTATATAGTTTTATTTATTTATTTATTTTTTAGATTATCTCTTAATTTGTGTTTGCCTGAGATTCTAATAATTAGTTTTGATTATGCTTTTTTCTTTTATTTTTTTTTCAGTCAAGAATACCATTGAAATTATGTTCCCTTCTTAGTGCACCATATCATGGGTAGATGATGTCTCATTTCTGGGGATGTTACCTTGATTATGGAGGTATCTGCTGGGTTTTCCACTGTAAAGTTAAAAATTTCCCTTTCGTAATAATAAATACCTTGGAGGAGATACTTTGAGACTGTGTAAGTATCCTGTTTCTCCTCAAGGTTTTACTCACTAATTTTAGCATTCAACAATGAATATTTTCTGCTTATTACCTAATTATTACTGTAGTGTTTTCCAAATAGTGGTTTTCTATTTCTCTAATTTTTTTTGCATTTAGAAATTAGAATTTTTTCTTTTTGTAAGGAAGAGCTGTCATTTCTCCATTTGTTTATGTATTTATTCAATTGCTTATTTTATTATGGACTCAAAAATATTTTGAGTGTATGGACCATGCTCCAATACTCTCAGTATTTTTGTTGCTAATATGATTTAATCTTGGACATTGGGTGTTCTTTCAGGTGGCTCTTGTCCTTTCAATACGCTCTCATTCTTTTTTGAGCATTTCTGTAGTATATAGTACCACATGATTTTTCAGGATCATCTTGTATTTTTTCTGACTTAGCCCTGGAATCAATCATTTCTTCAAGGAACCACTATGCTAACTTTTGAGACTACTTACAAATATTGTCAAAATTTCTTCTAGAAAGGTTGTATAACCAGTTTTCTCTTCCATTAGAAGCTTCAGTGGTATTTAAAAACTTTGACAATTGGCCTGATAAACATTTTACTAACACTTCCTTTTGTATTTCATTTCCAACTTTGTTATTAGTGTCCTATGAAGTAGATTTTAAAAATTACAGTTCAATGGAAATGTTGAGCTATTTTAAAAACTTTTCAACTTTGTTCACCTTATTCAAAGTATTACTGAAATGCTACATAAGACAATTACTAACTTATCTCTTTTATTTGTGACTCCCTTATACAATGAAGGTATGAACTTCTAACTCTGTGAGTACTCATCTGTACTAGATACTATTTTGTCTAGGAAAAATTTCAGTCTTCTTTGAAAAGTTAAAGGATTTCTCTACTTCCTAAAAACCATAGACATCTTTTTAAAAAAAATTTTTAAGAATGAATGAGAAAGGTCCAATTAACAAAGTGTTTTAGTGTTTATCCTTTTCCTCAGCCTTACTATTTAGTCTATGATAGACTAGCTATAAACTCAAATATTTTATTTTTTATTAAGAGTATTTTTATCTATAATACTTTCATCTTTATCACTCCTTAAGAAGTAACTATTATTCTTATTTGAACCATCCAGGATCTTTTATGTCATCAAAACCATGTTGAAGGAGTACGTGAAGATCCTGGTAGAGGACAAAGTAAAAAGTAAAAATTTCAACAAAAATTTGACAAAAGTAAAAATTTCTAAACCTTCCTATAGGTTGTTACTTAAATAAAATATGATTTGGACCCCATTCGTAATTCTTTGATTTAATAATTTTATCTTCAAAAATTAGTTCTTTAAGATTAATCTATTTCAAATCAAATAATTTAGCAATGGTAATTATTTAACATCTGTCTTGGCATTTATAGTACTTTCTTTTTATATCTTTAACATAAATATCCATTATAAATGGTTATCATAAAAGATAAACAAAAACAAATCCTGAACATCCAGTCTTTTAGCCTGATATTAGAAGCTGTTTATGTACTAGTGCCAGTTTAATGAAAGGTGTTGGAACCTCCAGTATAGATTATTCTGCAATATAAGGTAATATAATATTTTACCAAATTTCTATGAGGACAAAAATGCAGAAATGGCAAACTTAATATCAACTTTGTTCATTAAAAATATCCATGCAACATTTTTATAATTTAGGAAATTCTAACCATAGTTTATTCATCTAAAACATACTGAGTCAGCTTTCAACCCAGCTTTAAAAAGATCAACCTTTCACAAAGTTACTTGTAGTGGCTTATAATTTCACTTGTTCTCTTTTATGATTTAAAAACTTTATTCTACTTCCTTCCCTATACTTAACCTTCACTATCTCTCTTAGCTTTTACTGTCATATAATTCACTATACCTAGTCTTTCTCGTCTTATCTAAATGGATTTTTCCCATCTTTGGAGATGGTTACATAGTCTGGCATTGGATAAAAAAGGGCTTATATCTCTGATTCCCTAAAATACTGATATATATGTGTGTGTGTGTGTGTGTGTGTGTGTGTGTACACACACACACACATATAATATCATATATACTAATATATGTATATCATATATATACTGACATACATGCACCATGTATGTAATATATATATATATATATATATATATATATATATACACACACACACACACACACACACACAAAATACATAGCTCATAGCTCTCTTGATTTCAAATAGACAAAATATTTTAGAATGAATTCTCTCACTTAACTTTCATGGTTCCATTGAAACTTTTGATATTAGAATTAGTTTTTTTTGGAAAAATATACTTTTTTGATTTTTTTTTTGGTTCAGAAATATATCTTGAAGAAGAAATGGAAAGGCTTCAAAGTGTATTTAATCTCAGAATGTTCCATAAAACAATAGTTTGATGATTATGTTTTAATAATTTATAAACACATATTTACATTTATTTAAAAAATGCCCACACATTTAGAAAGCAGGAGGCAAGAGGGCTTGACAAATTGCAATTAAGCAGTTGAATACAAACATTAATATATGAATAGCTCAGAGGATTTAATGAATCTGAAAGTTTAATTAATTTCACTACATTAATGACCTTTATGGTAGTCTTCCTGTTGGGTAAGAATGGAGGGATATAAAGAAGTAGCTTTACAGTTATTAAGAAATGCATCAAAGATTCTACCCACTTAAGGAGATGTAGTAAAATGTTCCAGTTATGGGCTCAAGAAACATTTTGTACTGTTTTCATTATGATGTCTTTTGGAGATGACCCATGACAAAAGGGGAATAAAATTAGTACAGGTAAATAAGATTGAAAGATAATTCAGATTATCTGTTTAAGTCAATTGTTTCGGTGTTCTGTTTTTTTTTTTTTTTTTTTTTTTTTTTTTTTTTTTTTTATGAGACAGTTAGCCAGGTGTGGCCATAAGAGGAGACACAGGAGAGGCTGAAGAAGACAACATTGTCCATTCCTATCAATTGTTCTTCAAGGGAAAATGAATACAAAAACTAAACAAAATAAAATTTACTTTCTGAAACATTTTGGGAGCTTTTTGGACTACAGTTTGCAGTGACAATAAAGTTAAAATAAGAACTGATGTATCTTAATCCATCTAACGCTTTATGATAAATGATTAGGCATGAGAGACTATTTGATTTTCAGAAAAAATAATTTAATAATCAGAAGCAATTGAAGAGGACTTGATCCTACATGAAATAAGCCAGACACAGAAAGGCAAATACACATGATCTCAGTTATATGTGGAATCTAAAATTGCCAAACACATAGAAGCAGAGAATAGAAGAAGAGTGGTTGCCAGGAGGTGAGGAGAAAGAAATAGGGAAGTGTTGCGTACTAACGCTTCATTAGAAAGGTACTAACTTTCAGTTATGCAAAATAAGTTCTGGGGATCTAGTGTAAAGAAAAAAAAAAGAAAATATAACAATAATAATGTGGGGATACTCTTATACAAAATATTTGTCCATATTAATCAAAAGAGATGATTGTGGCTGTTATGTCGATTGATCAAGTATTGATACATATATCAAGCCAAATTATGTATGTGTCTGAAATAATGTGGTTGTAAGTGACAGTGCAAAGCAATGAGATAAAGAAAGATTATTAAGTAAGTGATGCTAGGATACTTAGCTATTTTGGAAATTTAGATTTTTATGTCTACCTACTTCCAACTAAATTCCAGACTGAGCATCATAGAAATAGATGTGGTGATCTATATTCTCTTTGGAGTGTAAAACTATGTTTAAGTGCTAAAGAAAGAGAAGAAATAAATGCATCTATATTGTATCTATTCATCTATCTGTTGAAGCAGTTGAGAATTGGAAGAGGCTATCTTTTATCCCGAAAAGTAGAATTTTGTTCTGTTTTCTTTTGTAAGATGGTCAGATGGGTGTGACCACAAGAGGAAACATGGGAGAGGTTTTCAGGAAAATCATGTTTATTATACTCATAGGTCCCTAGAGAGGGAATTGCTGCATGCCATGCAGGGTCAGGGGAAGCTCCAGGTTTGGGTCAGGTAGCAGAAGATGGGAGCAAGGAAAAATTTTTGGCTAGAGCCTTAATTGCAGTTTCCACAAGAAAGGCAAGGCAGAGTAATTTTAGAATTGTCGAGTTTGAATAATTTGGCTTTGGAGTTCTTGGGGTGTTCTCTAGTTGCCTGGTACCTGGCCTTGGGATGATTTATGGCTGGGGAAATATTGTCCTGGTTGTGTGAGTTAGAGGAGGAGGAAGCTGGGGGTTTAGGTTTAGGATTGTTTGGTTTGCATATGAAAGGTGTTAATCATCTTTAGGTTTTAGCTAGTCTTGGTGAGTCAGTCTCTCCCTGGGTCTGTGAAGCTTCAAATGCTGGAGCATCAATAATAAAGAAAATAAGAAAATAATAGAGCCAATGATAAATGGATACCAAATAGACAAATACAGAATATAATAAAACAGAACAAATGGATATCTTGTATTAATCTATAAATTCTCTTTAAAAGTAGAAAAAGAATATTTATCCATAGTGAATATATAGTAATTTATTAATATAAAAACTTAATAGAGAGAAATGCGTAGAGAAGACAGCATATAATTATCATTAACCTCACCCTGATTTTGTTTCCAACCTTTCACAAGTAGATTAGTGATAATTTCATGTTGGTCTGACTTTCTAATTACATATTCCTTTCTGATAAGCAATGACAGTGGTTTTATATTATGTGAATAAAGAGACAAGAGTTCACCTATGATTATTTTGGATAAAGCCTGTGCAAGAAAATACACTGTATTGTTTGGATTTTGTTATATTTTCAAGAAGCTAAGATTTTAAAAAATGTAATATTCCCAAAGAATTTAGTGTTGGCTGAACATTCAAATTGAAAACCAAGTAAAGGAATTTTACATAAATCTGAAAGCCAGTCAAAATAAAGAGCAATGAATTTTTGTCAAATGCTGACAGTGTGTATGGAAACCTCTTAAATCATGTACATTTTTGTTTACCTGAATTATATACTAAACTCGCTTTAATATTAGTAAACATTTACATATGGATGAGAAAAGGAAATAGCCTAAGGAAAAGGTGATAATATGATACAATACAGACAACTTTCATTAATGCACAAGACTATTCTATGAATTAAATCAAGCTTTTAAAAATTTGACAGATTACATTTCCACTGAGTGTCATAGTTAACTATATGCAAAATTTAGCTATTGCCTAAAGTTTTATAAAACTTCTAGTTTTATAAACTAGCTTCTAGTTCATAGCACTAACTAGATTTTTTAGAAAGTCTTTGTAATTCTGTGATCTATTTATAATGCAAATAGACAGAAATCGATTGTTTTTTTAAGATTCAGGTTGAGAATCAGGGTAGCAATACAAAGAAATAAAGTATGGTTATAGCTCATAATGAAAATATAGGGTATTCTCTGCTTAGATTCCTTGGTTTAGTCTCATTAAAGATTGGCAACATTTCTTTGTGATGGTCTTTAACTTGAGCAGTTAAAATTTATTTAACAATTCCATTAAACCAAATTGACTCTTAGGATGCTAAAAATAAAGCAGTGTAAAAGCTTCTCTTCTATTTATTTTTACCAGTTTGAAATTGCATCACAAATATATAAGAAATATTTGATTTTTGTGAAATAGAAAAACATCAGGTTAAATTAATAATTTCCACACTCTAATTTCACATAGTGTGGAAGTCTTTACACCTACACGTTAGAGCTCAAATTCATCCTTGTACAGACTATTAACTGATTTGGAAGTTCTTGTGGAAATCAAGAGATATGAGGACATGTTTTTAGAAGTTTAAATAAGTAAATGTATATTTTATAATCAGCTCTACTGGTATTACTCTAAAATTTTAACTAGCAAATGATTCCTTCCTTGTACATTAAATTAGTTGCTTCAAAATTAGACATAACCAATGCCAAAGATATTTTTATCTTTGATATGTTGACAAGAGCTGAGCTACTATGATTTAAAGACATTTCACATTTGTTGAAATCCTTTTGCCTACTTTTTATATGTACTCTTTCTGGAATTTTCATTATCTTAGGTAACGAATTTTATGACAGCATAATTTCTAACGTTTTCCTCATTTATTCACAATTCTAAAATAGTTACTATTCTTGTAGGGGCTGCATATCTTGTATGCTCAGAGATTTTAGAATAGCCTTTTAAAATTCAACTTTTTCTTTCTGGAATGATTATACTGGATCTCAATTGAAGACTATTAACAAAATTTATTGTGGTGGTTCTCTCATTTGGAGAAATCAAATTACCCTAATTTACTTTGAAACTAAGCAGTTTCTTAAATATTCTTGTAACCAAGTAGTTAGCAACATTTATATGCCTATCATGTTTAATAGTGTTGTAATTCTTCAGACAATTGAACAAATTAATTTCAGGTATTTCAATGTTTGTCAGGGCGATTTTGAGGGAATGTATTTATTTTCATGTCCAAATTAGAGGTGATTAAACCATGAAGAATTTGAATATTAATTGATAAATCAATGTACAAGTCTCATTTTATGTACATGACTATAATAAATGTAACTTTTTGATGTGTTTGATCAATATTTTAGAACATTTAATACAAAATAATTTGTATTTTTAAATTAGTATAGACATTTACCAAAATTGAAATTAATTTAAAAAGCAACTTAGAATAAATTTATAAATTAATTTGTCTAAGAAAAGAACTCCTGGAGAAGAAATTAAGGTATAACAATTTATGAGAGTGATTAGTTATTTTCTGTGTTCCCTTTAAAGAAAAAAAGGGAAGCCTTGGTAGATTGAGCAAAAAATAAAGTATTAGTATGATATTGAAAGTTTTAGTAATACTCTTTGAACTGTTTTTAGGATTGTTTTTTAAAAATTTGAATACAAGTAATTTCTATTTCTGGATTTTTTATATTATAAAACTTCTTTCAGTCATCCTGATATCACTATAGACCAGTCGGGTTGGGTTAGATTGGTGGGTCTTGTGTCATGGTCTGGTTCTTCACTAACAGTACTGGACAGCAATGATAACCACCCCATTAAACAGCATGATGACTGCTTTTTGAAAACTCTCCAAATATTCTTTTACTAGTATAGCATTCATGCATTTTCCCCAATATTATTGTATCTGTGATGTCATTTTCACCTCCTACCTTGATAATTTTATAAGATAAGCAGGCAGCCTTATTTCCCAGAGAATATGGCTCAACAAATTCAGGCTCAGTTGGGTATTTGATCATCATGCAATAAGTTAGTGGCAAAACCAGGACTAGAACTCAGATGTCTTAAATCTTAATTTGGTCAATATTTTTATCTTAATTTGTGTAATGTCAGAGTTCCCTTATAATTTTCTCAGATGAGAGTGCAAGTATATTTTCCCAAATAGGTATCTTATGTAGTTACTCATTCACTCATATGTTTATTGAAGATTCACAGTATGTGCCTTTGAGTGTTAAAGGACTTGGCTCAGCTGATTTTAGTTTCCCATGTAAGTTTGGTGCTTCCTTGGAAAGAATTTTGAAGGGATGATGGTGATGTATTTTGTAGTATTGCTATTGCTGAGACTCTAATAATTGATAAGAAGAACTAAAATGTTCTTAAAAACAAGAAATGTCTAAAGCATTAAAAATATGTACTTGTAAAAAATACAGAGGCTTACATTTCAATTGATCACCACCCTGAGTGCTGGCCCTCTCCGTTCTCTGCAGAATTAACCTCTGTATTCAGCTTGATGAGTATGCTTCTAAACCTGGCATGTACCCATAGATAATACATGATGTGGGTACTTCCAAAAATGGCATCATACTATTGCTTTATAAACTGCTTTTAAATTTCAGCACTGTTTGAGAGATCTATATACTTTGGATGATTTATTTACCTCATTGTTTGTCTGTTGCATATTCCATAGTCCATGTAATTATTTCCTATTATGCACATTTAGGTTGATTTCAAGTTTTTTTCCCTTTATAAACAATGCCTCACGAAAAATATTATGTACGTTCTCTCAAGTAGATACTGAAATATCTAAACAAACTCTTTAATAGATGCTAAAAAAAAATTAACTGTCAGATTAAATTTGCTGACTTAATTTTTAATGCAGTCTGAGATTTTTTAACCCATGCCTTTTCCCAAATGCAATATGATATAAAAATTTTGTTTTTGCCAATCTAATGGAGAAAAAAGAATATGTGATTATTTTTAAAATTTGTATTTCCTTAGAATATTTTTATCCATCCTATATTTTTTATTAGCCCATGCCTTCTTATAAATGTGATATTCTAAAAAAATTGTTTTGCCACTCTAATAGATAAAAAGCAATGTGACTATTTAATAAAACGTGTACTTCTTTAGAATATATTTTGAAGGTTATTGTCCATTTCTTCTGTGAATTACCTATTCATACTTAAAAAAAGAACTATCTTTTTCTTATAGATTCTTGTAGAATCTTATAGATTATAACATTTGTCACTTAATGACATTACATATCTCATTTTCTAGGTTTTACCAGTTTATTTGTGTTGTTCTTTCTTTAGAAGTGTTCATTGTAATGTCAAATTTATTAATCTTTTCATTTGACAATATTTGCTTTTGGTATTTTACTCAAGTTTCTTAAATATATTTTTATACATGTATTGTATTAATATTTTTATCTTTAACCTAACCAGACAGTTTAATATTATCCTACATTGTATACTTGTCAAACCTGATAGATTAACATTGGTATAGTCATTTCAATTACATTACAAACTCTTAAGTTTCACCAATTTATCCACTTTTTCTGTTCTAGGATCTCATTGTATTTAGTATTCTTTTCTACTGAGTCTTCTCAGATCTGATTCTCTTTTCATGTTTATCAGACTTGATAATTTTGAAGACTATTAGTCAGATATTTTTTAGAATGTCCCTCAATTTGGATTTGTCTGATGTTTTTCTCATGATTAGAGGTAACATACTTTTCTCATTGCATCATATCAGGTGGTAATGATAGCAGCATGACTTATTATTGGTGATATTAACTTTGATCATTTGGTCAAAGTAATGTCTGCCAGATTTCTCTACTTAAAGTTACTAATTTATCTTTTCCATTCTCTATTCTTTGGAAGCAAGTCATGAAGTTCAGTCCATACTCAAAGAGAGAGGAAGCTTCACCTCAAAAGGAAGTGTCTACATACATTATTTGAAACACTTCTGTAGGAAAGATTTATCCCTTCTCTCCCATATATCTATTACCCAATCATTTATTTATATCAATATGGAGTTATGCATATTAATTTTAAACATTGGGTTTAAAGTCTTGGATATACTTAGAATGTAAAGTGATATAGACATTTGATTTTCAGGATTCTTTTGTATTTTGATAAATCTCTTTATAAAGTTATTTTAACTTATTCCTATCTAATTATATTTTTGTGGCAGGGTATTAAGTGGTGAATGACTTGTCCATTATATATAAAGGTTGGTAAATTAAAAATATTCACAAACAAGAGAGAACATATAGAAACAATGTTGCTTATCAATTGCACATTGTTTGTTTTTAAATAAATGAGGCTGTGTAGAACATATTAAAACAAAAATGACCACTACTTAAAAATTATTTATTTGGAATAATTTGAAAATCTCTCACCTTTGAAACTGAGTTCTAATAATATGTATAAAGTAAGAGTAATCGAATAGCATATTTTTGAGGATGTTATGAGCTTGAAAATGGTGTCCTGAATATGAAGACTATATGCTATATGATCAAATTTATAAAGATTTACAATTTGCTGGATCTAAGATATAACATTTTAGATCATATTTGAGTATTCAATGATTTCTCTATTTCCGACAGTAAATTTATCATTATTAAGATGTTTTCTAATAAGCATGGCAATACATAATAATAGTGATAAAATTTGCAGCATTATACAGTAAATTATATCCCCCTTTGAATATTTTTTTGTTATTAATCAATCTATATAGTTATGGAGTGGAAAGATAATCTGATTGTTAACTATCTTACTCTGAACTTCAGTTTATCTAAACAGTAGAGATCTAATAGTACCTATTTTGCATGGTTTTGTAGGTATTAATGAGATAATGTATTAAAAACATCTAGCATTAAGCCTGGCACAGAAAAATAGATCCACAAATGTTAATTCCTTTCTTTTATGCTACATCATACAACATTTATGAAAGTAAGTGTTTCATAGTCTATTGATACAGTTTTTTTCCCCTAGAGTTGAGCTGTTAGTTGAGTAGAATTATTTACAACATATTCCTTATATTTGATCTACCTAGATCACTATGAAGACCTATAAAGAATCAGTAAAAACAAAAATTTCATAGGAGTTATTATTATTTTTTACAATGGGGCAAATGTTCATATTGACTAGGAACATCTTTTACTAATAAATTATAACAATAAATGTAATTATATATGATATAAAGATAGGCATTTATGATAGATTTGATAAATTTGTTAAAGCTTTTTCTGTTATTTGAAGATTATTAACATGAGGAAAAAATAAGATCTTTCTATGAAATAGTTCTCTTAAAAAAGTAAAACAAGAAATTATAATAGACATGGGGCAAAGGTGCAATTCTTAGGGCAGTGACAGTAAATGACAGAGTACTTTACTTGTTAATAACATGGTTTTTTTCTGTTTATGGTAAGCTTATGCTATAATGTCATATATTTTTTCTTTCCCTGCAAGCAATATGTGGTTTTTAGATTTTAACTGACTTGTTAATTTAGGAGTTAGTCACTCTCCTCAGCATATGTTTACATTTCTTCTAAGTTATCCAATTTGTTGGCATATAATGTTTTTGGAGCAGTCTCTTATGATCCTGTGTATTTCTGTAGTGTTAGTTGTAATGTCTCTGCTTTCATTTCTGATTTTATTTGTCTTCTCTCTGTTTTTCTTAGCCTAGTTAAAGGTTTGTTAATTTTATTTATCTTTTTGAAAAAAATATCTCTCAGTATTCTTGATTTTTTCTTTTGTTTTTCTGGTCTCAACATATTTTATAGATTCCTTTGCTGTCACCACAAGGCTATAAGGTTCTCAGTTGGTTGGCCTTTTGTTCTTATTCATGATCTATTTGGACTTCTTGAATCTGTGGCTTGATACTTTCATTAGTTTTGGAAAATTCTTAGCAATTATATTTTCAAATATTGCCTCTTTTGTTTTTTCTCTTGTCCTGGAATTCCAATTCAATTTAAATTGGACCATCTCACCATATTTTTGAAATCTCTTGCTCTTTCTCCTATATTTTCCATAGAGTGCCTCTTTATTTATCCTTTTTTTTTCTAGATTTCTTCTATCCCTCATCCACTGAGGTCTTAGTTTCAGTCATGATAAGTTTTAGTTCTATATTTAGTTCAATCTAGTTGGTTCTTTTATAAATATGCAATGATGCTTTTTATAGTTTCAGTGCTTTGCTGAAAGTTTTAAGTTTGACTTTTATTGCCATAACCATAGTAAGTGCATTTTTTTTTAAACATTGTCTGATTATTCTTTTCCATGGGGGAACTGGCGGGTCTATTTCTGTTGTCTATTATTTATGGTGATTCTTATTCATTTTATTATAGCTCCTCTTTTCTCTGATCAGGTTTGATCATGTGCTAAAGATTATGTTTCTAAAATTATTCATAGAAATAATTTAAGATCTAGGATGATATTATAGTCCTGAGATGACATTTTTCCTCTGCTACTTCCAGGATTTCAGGGAACCAGCAATTCTGGGTTATCTTAATTCAATTTCAATGTGTGATATATTCTGTGACATTCAGATAACTCAGTGTATGACTGAAGTCAATGTGAAGGCTATTTCACTTCCAGTTTCTCCTTATATTTAGGTTATAGACTTTTGACATCTCAGTCACAACTATAAGTCCTTCAGATTTTGCCCTCTAGTTCTAATAGGATGTCAGAAATATAGTTCAGCCTCTCAACCAGATCAAATCAGCTCAGAGCAGCAAGTGGCGTCTAATCTACAATCACCTGTTTGGTTTTCAGTCTATTTTTGTTCAGTAATTCCTTAGCGCTTTGTTAGAAATTCTATGCTTTTAGAAAGATGTTATAATGCATCTAGGTTTTTAAAAGTTCATATAGAGGATTTTAAAATTGTTAGTAGCTGGGTTGGTCTAAGTTACCTCATCCACCATTACTAGAAGTGCATGTCTTTCTACAATGCCTATTTACATTGAAATTAAAATATATCTTTAGGTGGTTCTTTTCAGGAAAACATGGACATAGAACTGAAATTTTATTCTATGTTGAAAATTAAAAACAAGTCCCCATGGCTATTTTTTGCTGCTTGCTCATTAGTTTGAACAGAGGTCTACTCTTACTTAGAATGTCTCAGAGTCAATGACTACATGTAAATTTAAAGCTTTCCAGGACCTTATATTTATGATAAATAATTAAGTTTTAAGGCCTCCATTAGTGAGTATATAAATAGCCATGCTGTTTTGATAGAAGTAAAATTTATAACACCTGTTTCAAAATTTGAGGTAGATTTGAAACCTCTTTTGCTCCAAAAATTGAAAGGATGAAATAATATTGTGTCAGAAAATAACATTATACTAATTAGGTTATGTTTAATAAGAAGACTTAAAATGTTAGTTCCTATCTAAGGTATAAAATTTGATTTTACATCTTCCATTTGCCATTATAATCATCTATGTGTATTGTAATGAAAAGATAAAAGTCATGATAAGCTACTATAAAAAGATGTATTTAATTATGTATTTAAGTTTAAAAAAATTTTTTAAGAAATAATTTTACAATTTACTTTTTAATTTTTATGGGGATAGGAACGATAAGTAAAAGTGAAAGAAATATTTCCTTCGTTGGTGTCTGAGAGAATTCCATTCATTAGCTTTTATAAGGAGAATATCTTAAAGTATAACTTCATCATTTATAACCAATCACGTGCTCCTTAATCCCTCTTCTCAGTTACATGGTTATTATATATTTAGATTTTAACAGGGTTTTAAGTGATTACAACACTTGTTTTTACTAGCAGAAGTGCTTCTACTGATGATTGTACAGATCAGAGGCAAGCCAGTGAGAAGTATTTTGTGCAAGAAGGAGTTTCAATATTTCTCAAGTTGCTTTGGTCATAATATGAAGTAAATTATGTACTTAGAATGGGGACCAATGAGTATGGAACCAAGAAGGGCACACAATGAAAAGACTAGCAAAATTTTGAAAAGTTTAGTTGGTAGATATTTAGGCATCAAGGAAATATTGACTCTTTTAAACATTATAAAACTGATTTATTTTTTAACTAACAAAATATTTGCTTTTTTTGGTTTATTTTTTTTCATATTCAGAAAAAAATATTGGGTTAAAAACATTTTAATCCTATATTATAGATAATATGATTCCTAGAGGTCTGAGAAAGGCTTTCTGAACCAGATACTACTAAAATGGAACAATCTGAATTTCTTTAGGGGAAAAAGAAAAACATGAATGTTAGAGGTCTACAGGAGGAGTTAGAGGAAAATATGTAGCAAATAGGAAGGAAAAATATTTAGAAACTACTATAGATAGTAAAATAATTTGCAAAGGCATGCGAAAGAGCAAGAAGATTAGAGAATTTAGGGCAGTCAGATTTGTGTGTCATTCTTGCGGAAGGCTGGAGAGGAATAAAGAATAACAAAAGCAAAGGAATAGGCTAATAGGTCCTATAGGTGACAGCGTATCTGCAAATTGCATCTACTTTTTCAAGATTACAAAAAAAGAAAGAGTAGTATGGACAATGAATAGAGAGAATATATGACTGACAGATGTAATTAGATGCTTGATCGTAGAAAGTAGAGCTTCATTACTTTTAGAGGACAGTTACGGTCAGAGCTACAGATGTATTTCCTTTTTTTCTTCCTCCTCTCAAAATTTTGTCCTTGCCTACTCACTGTGGGAAGAATGTTGTGGGAAAGGTAGGAGACCACACATCTGAACCCAGGGTCTAATCCTCATTCACCAAATAAGTGACAACTCAACCTTTGAATGGTAGTTTCTATAACTATAAAGTAGAAATGATAATTGTAACTATACAACTTGTAGGGCTATTTTAGTATAAGCTGAAATAATTTTGAAAATGCTTCAAAATATATAAAATATAAAGTTTTATCTCATTAAATACTTATGAAAAGCAGTATTCATGATCTTAGAGATCTAGGCACTTCTTTCTCCCCTTCAATCTACTTAATATTTCTGTTTAGAAATATTCTTATTTATACAATTAAGATATAACTCCAATTTATAGGATTGTGATAATTAACACTATATTTGAAGAATTTAGTGGAGTACCTGGCACACAATAGGTGATAAATGTGAGCCCCCCTCTTAACATTAGAAATCTGCTCCATGGTTGATTTATGTGGTTCCATTTCTTTGCTCATTATTTATACTTACCTCTATTACACTATGATGTACTTTGTTTTTATGTTTCTTTAGCTCATATGCCATATACTATAGTTATCTGTATATTTCTTATTCTACCAATAAATGCTAAGCAGCTGAAAGGTGGGATGGGAACCCATCATGTTCACTTTGTATTCTCCATCATGGATAAATCATGGCAGTTTTTGATAAATATTCACTAATTAGAAGAATCACCAATTAGGTTCTGAATGAAGCTTCTGTGTTTGATTCTCAAGACTGATTAACATTCTTACTACACAATAAGAAGTTATTTAGAAATTCAAGCATTTATTTATTTCTTCACCTTTTGGATTTTGTCCTCATGCATGTACATGTAAGCAATGTCTCCAATAAATAATTGAGTAGATGCTGAACATCTTTGTAATGTTGCTGCTTCAAGTCTCTCCATACTCTTTCAAATGGTTCACACTTGATTAGTCAGACCTTCCCAGAATAATCTGTTTTGATTACCTTATTATTAATTAGGGACCTTAATTACATGAAAAACAATCCCTTTACATTTGCCACATAACATAATTATGGTAGTTATATCCCTTTACTTTTGGCATATTCTTTCAGTCAGAATCAGTCACATACTCAAAGGGAGATAATTACACAAAGATATGAATACCAAGGGGTAGGAACAATGGGACCCCTCTTAGAATTCTTACCACTGTATTGGTATGGTTTTGTGTTTCCAACTGTAAATAATGTTAATGAACAAGAACTTCTGTGACTTTTTGAATACTTTAAACTTTGCATTAAAATTGTTTAGACTGAATCTATTACCTTTTAGATTCAACATAAAACTTTGACCCAGAAGAAAAAAAGTCAATTTAAGAAAAAATTTAGATGAATAAAAATATATAGACTACGACAAATGGTAATGTTTGCCTTGCTCTTTAATGAGTTCTTGCCTTTTTGGTTTACTTGGTAGAGAGCAAGAGATGAGTTTTTGAAAAATCTCTGGTTCATATCTTTCAAAACTTAAATCTGGTGATCATTTTAGTGGATAGTAATTTTAACTGAAGTCAATCAGCAAAAATAGAAGGGGAACTAGAATTGTTATAGTGTGATGAACTTATATTTTATTGATGATCATAGCCTGTAAGAAAAGGTATTGGGATACTTATAAAATGTTTTTACTATGTTTTTAAGAAAATACTTTTATATATCTTTTTAAAATGAGTATTCAAAAATGGAATTGTGGAGGAAAACATACACTCACAGAAAAACTAGTACAAAAATGATTATAGTAATATTATTCATAATAGACAAAAAAGAGAAATACCTAAATTCCCATCAGCTGACGAATTAAGTAGAAGGTAGGATAGTCATATCATGGAATGTTATGTAGTAATATAGAGTAACGAAGTACCAATATGTGTTACAACATGAATGAACCTTAAAAACATAATGTTAATTGAAAGAAATCAGTCATAAAACACCACATATTGTTTGATTCCATTTATATGCAATGTCCAGATTAGGCAAACCCGTAGAGACAGAAAGTAGATTAGTGGTTGCCTAGGGCTGGTGAAGGGAGGAGGGTTGGCAGGGGAAGAAAAGTGACTGCCAGTGGGCACAGCGTTTCTTTTCAGTGTGATTAAAATGTTTTGAAGTTAATTGTGATAATGGTTACACAACTCTGTGAATATACACAAGACTATTGGATTGTACACTTTAAATGGGTGGGTCATAAGATATGTAAATTATGTCTCAATAAGGCTTCAAAAGCATGAAATTGCATGGCATTTAAGCATTTTGATGCAACCAAATTACTGCTCTCCTTACCTCTCCTGACTTTTTTCTGAGTATTTTATTATATGGCATGTTCCATCTGCTAAGTATCCAAAATTGAAAAATGTAATTCTGTATTGATCAATTTTTAGTAAAAACCAGTGGAACTATGTGAGAGCATTATTGTTGTCTGGACTTTTTACCATATTTGGTCAAAAGCAGTATACCATCCTCTTGGATGAAAGTAGGAGACAAAAGTATACTACGTATTTATTAATACTTAAGTACTCATTTCTATTGATTTAAATTTAAATATAAGCTCTGATTATATGAATAAGATTTCAGGACACCCCAGATCACATGTGGTCAATTTAAAATTGTATTCTTAACAATTTTTAATTTATACTGTATGATTTTTTTTCTTATTGCTGCTCATTAGGATATTTTAGTTTCTCTTCTAGTGTAATCAGAAAAAGGCAAATACAAATAATGTTTAATGGCAATGTTGATAAAACCTAATGGGTAGAAGTCTTTTTTTATGACTTGATTCAGGATAGATGTCAAGACAGTTTAGATACTTAGCTTCTGTTTGAAAATACTTTATGAAATTTTCTTAGAGACTTTCTTAGAATGCCTCTGAAACTACTGCTTTGCCTTTTAACATTATTTGTTTATGGATCTCTGAAGAATTCACTAATACTTTTAGGCTTTCTATATGCTGGTTTCATTCCCACTGTGCAGATTGAATTACACAGACTGCATAGTTAACATGATTTGTCCAAAACTGAGTAGGCAGAAGTGTTAAAACGTAAGCTTTCAGCAACAAATTATGTGTTTTTCGCTATAAATGAATATTTTAGTACATTAGGACAGTTTACTTCAGGCAACAGAATTTTATTTAAAATTGCAATATTCATAAGCTAAATACAGAGCCTCATATTTATGTTTAAAAGTAAAAATAGTAGTCTTAATGCTTTATAGAGATATTCTACTCATTATTTTGAAATTGAATAATATCCTGACTGTATGGAGTCTTTAATTTCTTCTCAATGCTATAGCCTATTACGAGTGTGATGAATGATGTATACATTTCTGATGTCATAGATAATTGCTAAAGAGACCCTCAGATATTATTTAAGCTCTTTTGCTATCTCTGGGTCGATTATATCTAAATTTTTTAGAGATTGTTTTTGCCATAGTAAAAATCATTGTTTAGTGCTAATTTTTAAAAATCCGCATCTAAAATAGCTGAACCTCTTTATTCATTGTTTTAAGAAGGCAAATATAGAGTTGCTCTCCAGCCTCCTTAAAATTGTAATTTATTATAATTAGTTTGTATTTAAGAGACCTTTTTCTCTAAGGAAATACAGTTCTTTTTTTTTTTTAATATTATCTGCCAGTAATCTCTGTGACTAGAAATTATTCTTTCCTGTCAATAGGTAGGCTGTGTTACAAACATAATACAATAATAACGGCAGTAATAAAACCAACTACTTTCCAGTTGTTCCCAATCCCCTTGTTTCCCTGCATTGTTCCCCATGGATGTCTTGACCCAAGGTTAATCAGATTTTCATATGACATGTTAGGTAGGTGAAGGCCTGCAGAGTTAAAATAGAAAGCAGTACATTGTATCCTTGGCCACAGTAGAATCGTTCAAAGCCATGCACATATTTTAAAAATTAGCTCTAGGCCTTAGTACATCCATATTTCAGTTTCCTTACCCAGGAACTGAACCAGTGAACATGTGCTCAAGTAACAATTACCATTGTTTTCTGTGTACGTCCTGAATAAGGTTCTTGGAAGTGTCTATTGTGTTTTGAAGTGAATATTAACTAGTTGATGAGGATAATTGTTAGGCTGACAATATCTTTCTCTTTAACTTCCAATTGAGAGGAAAGATAGGTGTGAAGCTGGTAGTTTTGATAGGATGTGTTGCTCCTGCTCAGCTGTGTATCTCTGTGGGGACCCCATAGCTAATCTGATAATTTGCTGTTGCAAATTAGATGAGGACTACAATATTATGCTACTCCTCTCAGTACCTCATTTGCCTTTTAGGAATCTCTTTATAACAGTCAGTTTGTTATAATTTTTTATATCCTGTTTTATTTCTGAAGAGAGTGAAATAATTTTTAAAATACTAGAACTAAGTTTTCCAGGGGAAAAGAGCCACTTAGTATCCAATTTAAGAGAAACACGAGTAACCACCTCCAAACTGAAGTGAAGAATAAGTTTGTCTTGATTCATTTTGTGCTTTTACTTACTCATCTTTTTCTTTGGTGGCTTGGTCTTAGAGTTCCATTTTTTCTACCAATTATTATAGGTGACTATTTCCCACCAATTTTGTTCTTTTTGGGTTCTTGCTTCACTTTTTAAAGATCATGAGTTAAGTTGTGATCTGATATTGTGATTGTTGTATCCCACTGGAATGTATATTTAACACTTCTTTTAACATATTTGAATTTAGACTTAATTTTTATTAATGAAGGAAAATGTAAGTTATAAAACTATTCAGTTACAGGAGATAGAGATCAGGAAACTGTGAGATATAGGAAGTCGTACAGAAGGAGAAGCAGGAACTCTCTTTGAATATATGATCATGTCATCTCTGTTGCATGGTATTACAAAGTTGAAGCAGTAATAAAAATCTGTTTTATCTGTATATTATTATTTTATTTTGTTTCCAGAGATATTGATAAAACAATTTAATCTTGTCAAATTATTGCTATATAACATAATTTTTTAATAGCTGCTTGTTTAGTAAGATAAATCAACATTTATGTGGAAATGTGGAGGCTGTATATTATATAACTGTATACATTTTTTTGTTAATAGATATTTTAAAATTGCTTTTCAACATACCAAGACATTTTCTGAAGCAAAAGGAACATGATCTTGAAGAGCATTTCTCAGTCTGATTTGCTTTATTGCACTAATGAAATGTTAGGCTTCATTTAGGAAACATTTTTAATAATGATTATGGCCTGTTAGACACAGAAAAACTGGAAACAAGAAGCTCTGGGATTCTAAATCTTATTCTTCTTTTTTGACCTGGCATGTAATACCGTTTTCTTAAAACAATACGTGAGAGTTCTGGCTGTCTCCATGACTGTCTTAGTCCATTTGGACTGCTATAACAAAAATACTATAGACTAGATGATTTAAAAACAACATAAATTTACTTCTCTCAGTTCTGGAGGCTGGGAAGTCCAAGATCAAGGCACTGACAGATGCAATGCCTTGATGAGAGCCCACTGCCTGGTTCACAGAGTGCTGTCTTTTTGCTGTGTTCTCACATGGTAGCAGGGGCAAGGAGCTCTCTGCGGTATCTTTTATAAGGGTACTAAATCCCATTCATGAGAGCTCTGCTCTCATGACCTAATGATCTCTCAAAGGGCCACCTTTAATTACCACATATTGAGAATGAGGTTTCAACATAAGAATTTTGGGGAAACACAAACATTCAGTCTATTGCAGTGGTTACATCACAAATGTTACTTTTAAGTAATGGCCAGAATCATTGAGATTTTTATGTAATTTTATTGAAGTGATACCTAAACATTACCTGGGCTAGCAAATAATCAGAACAGCATTTGTGCTTAAACTTTAGTAAATTTAGACTGTTGATACATGTTATAAATGAATATTTGATATTTAATGGATGAAGCAATAGGAAACATTTTTACAATTTGTAACCAGAGGTAATGGCAAATAAATGAGCTAATATGTATTCCATTACAGAGTTTTCTTGTAAATAAACTTCCTCTGGTATATTTAGAGGCTAAGATATTCATTGCTATACCAAATCAGGTCACTTAAATGTGTAGTTCATATTTGAAAACAGCCTTTTTCTGTAATATTGCTCTTTTAAAAGTGTAATGTAGAACACTAAAAATTTAGAAAGGTAAAGAAAATATAAATGGAAACATTAAATTTATTGCCTAAATTTAGTGGGGAAATTTTTATCCCTTTGGTCTTTCTATTTTTTTTAGAGGAGTGAATTGTCATAACATCAGAAAATTATGTAGTGCCATAGTTGCTTTTATGGGCAAAGTTAGGTCTTTTAGCTGACCTATTGTTCATATTCATATGATATTCCTTGTGGACATATTTTTTTGTGTGTGTATTTGAAGTTTTGAGAAACAGCTAAAAAGCAGCACAACACCAAAAAATTCTATTTAATATTTAGACATTTATTTCACTTTAATGAATATCCTGCAATTAAAATTTGAAATATGTTCCTAGAAAAGTCTTGCATGACATTTAATACGCAAATTATTTCAGAAACTGAAGAACATATTTCTGTAAGCAAAATTGAAGGAGCATAACTGAAATCATCCTATGAAAAACTGATTTAATTAAAAAATAATAGCAGCTTTTGATAAATGCTACCAAATACATTTTCTTTTTGCAATTAATGATAAATGAAACAATTATACATTTTTACTTTTCAAAAGTTTTTATTTTATTTTATTTTACTTTTTAGGACCAGATATCTGAGTGGCTGTGTAGTATAATGATAACAAAAGAAAATTAATATTTTAGCCTGGACTGTGGCATGGATAGAGTCATATTTTGAATGTAGCCAGTTGTGTTCTGTATCACTAACTATGACATATGTGTTCTAATATTTGTTGAATCATTTTGTTTATGCAGTTAAATTCTATGTGTAAAAGTGGCAATGATTTTCACAGAGAGAAGAAATAGAAAACAAGATATGTGAAGTCTTGTGGAAAAGAAAGCATGTTTTAATATTGGTTTCACCATTCACGTTGGATCAGGGGATATTATTTGAAGTCTGGACATGCAGGAGTAGATATTTTGGACCATTATATTTTCAAAAAGGGCTAAATCCTAAAGGTATTTGACAGATGAAAAGAAACATTGATTTTTATAAATAAACTATTTTAGTGTGAGAATTAAGGACTGTTCACAAGTAATCTTTCACACATAACACAGAGCTATAGCAAATTGGTTTGTGTGATAAATGGTTGTGTTTGAGGTAGCTAGATAAAAGTTGAAAGAGGCCAGAGACCATCTTTTCAGTACAGTTTGTGTGTTGGTGTGTAATAAGCATCCAAATGTTTGCACTTTTGTTTTTCAATTCAGGTCTTTCTGTGGAAAACTCGACATAGCCTTTGAGAAGCTATCATTTTGTAGGAAATTATTTAAATGACACTATTTGAGATTTTTTGGGCCTTACCTGCAAACAAACAGGCATGCTCTCAGGTGTTTATAATTTAAGTGTTAAAAAATTAAAATAATAAAAGGACAAGTATATACTTGTGATTATAGGCAGATCTGAATTGAGATAAAAAGCAGTATTGGTCAAACATTAATGCTAACAATGAAATATATTTGAGAATATCAAAATTAACATGTAGGTTTCTCATGATAAATACTGTATCAAAGAAAATTTTAGAAGCATAGAAATGATACTCTTTGTTAGAGTGCCAGTTCCTTTGGTATGTATTTCCTTTTGTCACCTGGGGCAATTTTTCCAACACGTAACACATGTGATGTTTTTTCTGCATTGGAATAATCAGCTTTTCCCTGTGCTCATTAAGGGAAAAAAACTGCAGCCAAGGTATTAACACAAAGCAAGGTATTAACAGTGCCCAATCTCTACCAAATACCGAGTTTCTTTGTCTATTACCTAATTAACATACTTTAATGAGTTCACCAAGTTTAATGAATACTTCATGTAAAACTAAGCACTTTTTACCTCCTAGATTAATCTGACACCTGATGTAACAGATCTGGCTAGATATTATGAATAATTCATGAGCTAGTATTTCTCAAATAATAAATATTAAAGACTATAAAACATTTTATATGGAAAGAGTTCTTAAAGATTTGCTGTATACTTACTTAAACATAGTATAATTCTTTCCAGCATCTGTTGAAATGCAAGTTCTAGTTAACAGTAGCTTGAAAGAAACAATGTAATTTATGTAAATATATTTCTGTTTATACTAATGGTTTAAAAAATACAATGAATCTTTTAATAGTAAAGTTCATAGCTTATAAGTTATATTCTATAAATAGACTCAGTTTGACACTGTTGGGTTGGTCTGCAGAGTATTTTTTTTAGTTTTATGATGTGAATAATAAACACTTCTTTCATAAAAAATTGATTTTTTTTAACTTTTAAAGTTGGAAGGAGAATTCATAATATTCTTGCTAATTTTTAATTGATTTGCCTTGAAACATAGTTTGTGTATTTATATCTATGTGCAGTATTTTATGTGCCATTTTATTTGGGGGTATAATAGGTCTAAGAATTTTAAGCAACCCATCTTGAGGTAACATCTGGGTTTTAGGATCTATTTTCCTTCAGTTTTCTTCATTCTACTGATAAAAAGAAGAGCAGAAAAATTATTTAATTTTATGATGATACTTTTTGCAAATATTAAAAATATTGGCAAGTATTATTGGTGAAACAGAGATGAAAACCAACATCTCTGCCCTCAGGGAGCTTAGACTTTAAAAGGGAAGACAAGTTATGAAACAACTGTAGGGCACTATGACTAGGGCTACAAATGAGGTTATTATGTATACACACTTAACTCTTTATGACTCAGCAACAAGAGGAAAGGTCTAATTTGACATTGTATGAAGTGAAATAGGAAGACCCTGTGAAAATCCCTTCTTACCATTTCAGCCATATGTTTAGTGTAATCTTTAGCTATAAGCTAATGTGGGTTTTTAAACTTATCAAAATATACCTACCACAATGAGTTGATATCAGTTACTTTGAGAAAACATACACAAACACACACACATATACATATACATACATGTATTTGAGTGATACTGCCATCCTTCAAATCGTTTTTGCTCTTCCTATTTTGGATTTGTATTCAGGGCCTATGGCAAATGTTTTGACTATAGTAGCAGATTTTCATGCTTTGAGGGTAGATTTAGTTTTTCAAAGAGGCAGAAGTTATCCAGAATAAAATTTGTCAAATATTGTAGCTGAATAACAGCACAACATTACTTTCATTGTTTAAAAATAATAAAATAGCAGATATGACAATCAAGAGTGTGACTATAAGGCAATGAGACTAATTTTCTTCTCTACTTATAAACCGACTTTTAAAGGCACTTTCAAAAAAGATATTATTGAAGTATTTTGCATTGTAGCAGCAATGCTGGTATATGTTGCTTCAGTAACAGAAACTTTATAACTGCAGTATGTATATGTTAGTTGACTAATAAATGACTCTCATTCTAAAAATTTTAACTATGCCATTAATTAGAGTAAGGAATGTCAGATTTTCATGAGCCGCCTTCTGCTCTTACTACACACTTATAGTTTTGCATTTAAGAAGAGGGTGGCTGGGGTTGAGGGGGAGAGGAAGAAACTTGAATGTTTAAGAGGAAGAAATCAAAACAATTTAGCCCAGAGTAGAAAGAATTTAGAGATAACATGATAGCTGTTTGAACATATCTGACGGGCTTATGTGTAGAAGAGTTAGGCTCGTTCTGTGTACTACAAGAGTCAGGAAATGGGTGATATAGAGAAACGGTTACCCCAAATGGAGCAGGCAGCCTGAGGCTGTGACTTCCTCATCTCTAGAAGTATTCAAGTAGAGAACACTTAATTATATTGAGAAGGGAATTAAAATGTTAGTTGACTGTGTTTTATCAGCCCTGTGATTCTTTCTGTGATTCTTTCTATGACAGCTGAAGATTTTCCTTTCCAAAATAGATTTTACTAGTGCAGGGAATCCATAAACTTTTTTTTACATATACTTCAATTCCTATATCTTGGAATGTAGTCAGGATATAACATAGTTTTTGGAGCACATTACTTGATTTTTTTATACACATAGAATATGGATATGTATAACTTTTCCTTTTTTAGAGAAGTCCTTTAAAGCAGATTTCCAAATGGATTAATTTATCCTTATTCTTAGTTCACTACATTTAATTTGTGCATGAGAAATAATGCTGCATTTTCACATCTCAATGTGTATCACTTCGAATGTTCTACAAGATGCCATCTTTCATTATTAAATAAAACCATTGCATTATGCTATCAAGTTCTAGCTTTTCATGATTTATACTAAGAATTTTGTGGAGAAGACCTTTTCTCTCTTTTGAATGTTGAGGTTGAAGCTTGCCTTTTGTCAGTATTTATAATAAATTAGCTTCTAAATATCATTTGAAATGCTAGATACAAGACATATGACTATAAAACAATTTTCATTATGTCAGAAGAAACAATTTATTTTTAGTCCACTAGATTGACTACTGTCTTTAATTTTTGTGAAGAAACAAGCTAAATTTAATATCTTTGCTACTAAATTGAGATTATAGGTTTGAGTAGCGTTTGTGGTCTTTGTAGACAATTATTTTTTATTTAGGAACACTGAAGGATGAATTTGAGTGAAAAGGCACATGATCTGTTTCACTTCTTTGAGGTAATATATTAAAATACAGATTAGTGTTTTCTTGGACTGCCCTTTTACAAGCCTAAGCAGATTAATGTGGTAATTAAATGTGCCATGGTTACTTTTGGTGCATTTAGGTACACAGGTACTGTCATATGCAATGCTAATATAAGTGACACACTTGGATTTAGAAATAATTTTATAATAATGGATACATTTTGTAGTACAGCAGGTCTTCGAACAAGGGTGTTTCTTTCAGTGTTTCCTTATAATGTTGATGAGATGCTATAAGAACTTAACTCTTGTTTATGTTAAGTAGCCTGTGGTAAAATTGGTTTTGTTATATGCTGTTTCACTTATAGTTGCAGAACTTAAGGACAATGCTAAGTGAGGACTTACTGTATTATTGATATTAAGAATGTCATGTGATATCTAAAATAGGGTACAGTTGATATTTTAAAATATGATTGACCCTCGCTGTTCATCTACAGTAGACAGAGGAAAGTATGTTACTCTTATTTTAAAGATGAGGGGACAGATGCTCACTGATGCTGTCACTCTGTAAAATAGTACAGAGTGTTAAAATGGAGAGTTATAATTTGGATTACCAGTTCATACCTCCAACTTGATGACTCAGTGGAACTGACTAGACTCATTCTGAAACCATGGTTGGATATGCTTTCCAAAGGCTGAGGGAAACCATGACCTCCTTTTCAGGGTGTAAGTTTAGGGCTTAGAGTTAAATGGTCTGAGTTAAAATCTTGGTTCTATTGCTCATGGTCTGTGTATGTCTTGCTGTCTCTTCCATCCTCAGTTTTTGTACCCATAAATTTGTTATAATAATTGTACCTACTTGGATTGTGGTGAGGATTAAATGAATTAATATGAAGTTTATAACAATGCCTGGTAAACAATAATAAATAATAATATTTCAGACGCTAGGGTCTTTCATAGTATCTAGTTTTCTGAGAAACAGCTTTTTAAGTTGCTGTTATTCAGAGCCCTTCCTACTTCCCTTTCTCCCTTTTTTCTTTTCTTCCTTCCATGAGCATTTATTGAGCATTTACTCTGCTCTGGGCATTGGATATGAGGGAAAGAAATTTTCATTTTTCCTGGTCATTCGATTGAACAGTTTGCTGATCACTTGCTTTGAGTTGTTCAGCCATTCCAGAATGAATGAGGCAAGGGTATTAGAATCTTTGATCTCCCAACTCTTATCTTTCAAGTTTTGAGCCCTTCCTGCTCTTGGCTGTTTTGTCTATGTCCACTTAATTTATAGGTTTTTATAGTCTGGTCCAGTCCAATTTCTCTCTCTTAGTTTTGCAAAAATAATCTGTTTATTTCTCTTGAACATGCTTGTCTCTGCACCGTTGCTCACATACTTATTTCTACTTGAGTGTAGCATTTCCTGTGGTCAGGAAATTAAATTCTCCAGGGTCCAGATCAGTCCTCACTCTTCTGCAAAGCTTTCTAAGACTAATCTCAGTAGAAGATGTCTCTTCCTCTTCTGAGAGCCTGTCGAATTTGTCTGAGCCTCTTATATGGTCCTAGTTGGGTATCTTTTGAATGCAGAATTATTTTAGTATTTTTGTGTTTTTCCTGCCAGAATTTGGTACTAAACAGGTACAATAATAATAAATCTTTAATAAGTAACAGTTGATTTGTTGACATAAGGCACAGTTTCTTTATATATCTAAGTGAAAAATGTAATGTAAATTTAAAAACTGTCTGAAAATAATTGAACTGTATTTAATTTTTTTATAGCTTTCAATCCTTTTCATTGCAGAGTTAAGGGAATTTTTAGCTTTTAAATTATAATCATATTGTTAAGTACCAGGGAAACATTAAAATAGATATGATCAAAAATGATCTTTGATCTCAAGGTACTTGCAATTCAGAAAGAGGAAAAAAATATAAATCAAGGCAGAAATAAACAGGTTCTTAAGAAGCAAGTGTTCATGTATTTTGGTGGTGTGTGGAAATGACAATTTAATTTTGATTAGGTAAATTAGAGAATGCTTTATCAGGAAAGTGGCAGTTGAGCTGATATTTGACTTCTGAAAAGAATTTGGTAGAATGAGGATGAGAGTGTGGGCAAACTGTCATGGTGGGAAGATAGGGTACATGATGGAATGTCCTGATGATGTACTTTGGAATCAGTTTATTAAAGACATGATGGCTTTTGAGAAGTGAAATAACATAGGCCAAACTGTTTGAGCATGACAACCCTTATGGCCTCTGTAGAAATAAATGAGTTTTGAATGATTAGCAAAGGGGACTTTAATTTTATAAGAAGTTTTTTTGCTTTATGCATTTTTAGAAATGAGGAATATCTGAGAGTGCCTTCAAATTCAACGTAAAAAAACTAAAATTTCAATAAAGAATTAAGTAACAAATACCTACCCCCCCTTTTTTATTTCCAAATTAGAGACATCAGTTTTTCAGATTAACTGAGTTCTTTCCTTACCCCACTGATTTTCATCATCTTTTACTTTAGGGGTGTTAGAAATAGGCAAACCTTTTATGCTGCATTACATATCTTTTTGCATGTAGATTTTTGTTCTTTCAAGATTAGATTAAAAAAGCAGTTCACAATTCAGTAAAATGAATTGTAGCATTAACAATTGAGGTTAACAGGTATTAATCTCCTGATCCAAATTATTGATCTAATTCTCAGTCAATGTTAAATACCAATGCTAAATTATACCAAAGTGAATATCTAATTTTATACTTCTCTAAGTATAAAGAATGCTGTGAATGTGTTTTTAACTTTTTATTTAATTCTAGTTCTTTCGACTATTAAAAAAATTTGTTCCAGAGGTACAAGATAAAAGAAAAAAACATCTTGGGATGTTACAGTTTGCAAAATGAGGACGGTTGTTTTAGGTCATTGAATAGAGGTCAAATCATTCTGCCGGTTTTGAGTGTCAAGTCAATGCTTATATCATCTGGATATGCTAATGGATATTATTGCACTGGGAAAGTGCTTTGGGCAGTGAGTTGAGGAATGAACTGTATACTAATTTATGCATTAATCTGTCCAGCTAACACTCTTGAGGAAGCAGTGAAATAACAAAGAATGAAGTTAGCAACGTTGGATTAGCTACAGTGTTCTTGGATGGATGTTGAGAGAGTCTGAGGTTGAATCTGGGCTCTTTCCCTAATTTACTGTGTTAATTTCCTGTCTTTAAAATAAAGTATGTATGTAGTGCCTCACCTTTATTCTAGTTGATGATGAATTTGTTGTAAGGGTCAGTTTCATCAGGTCAAGGTATACTTTGAAATATTTGATGGAAATACCTTAGTAAAATTACAATCACCCTTTCCAATGTTGACAGTACTTTAAAAGAGAAATTAACATTAATTTGGAATAAATGGCTGGAGTTGGGAGAGGGGAGGAGAATACACTTTTTAAAAAACTTTATGAAAGGTACGACCTGGTAAGATTTTCCTAGCAGCAATGAATATGATCTTACTTTAACAGATTAAACAAATAACGTGCCTACTTCTATATCTCATTAAAATGCCATATAGAAATTTTTAAAAGTTGCCTTGAAACATGAGACTATTGAGTATAAAGCAATTAAATAGTAATGCATTTTTTGAAATGAGAATTAGAAGTTCATTGTTTTCCAGACATGTTTGAAAAAAAAAATAGACCCTATATTTAAGAATATATAAGTTTCAATGAGAGGATGACATTTAGTATCAGCCGAGTTTAAAAACATGTTTGTAAGAGTCATTAGCTGGATAAATATTTATTAAATGGTTTCTAAGAAGGCAGTGTGGTGTACTAAAATGATGTGGAATATGTTAATAAGAGGGTCATTTAAAATGCCTCTGAACCTTAATATCCTTATATATAAAATGGGATAAAAATTCCTGTTTCACAGAATTATGAACATTGTGGATAGTGCATTTAAAGGTACTAACTGGTGTATTACAGCAGACATTTAATAGAGGTAACTATTGTAATTGTTGCTGCTGCTGCTGCTGCTGCTACTGCTGCTAAGCATTGTGCCAGTAGTTGAAAATAAATATCTTTCTGTATCAAAGGGAAAGGATTTTATTTTATTTTTAATTTACTGTTCTAATGAAGACATCTAGTTTATCACCTAAAATTATATTATAAAATGTTTTGATTTTCATAATATGATTGAGACTAGATGACATTGTGGTTAAGAGAAGAAATATACATAGCCCATTTATATATACTCTAATTTGGAAAGAAAATGATCTTCCTTTACCCTTCCTCCCTCCCTCTCATAAAAAAAATATGTAAATACTTTTCGTTGCACACCTATTTGACACAGCTATTGTGTTGTGTCCTGGAGATAAGCAGTGAACAAGGCAGAATTGACTCCTGCTGTCAAAGACCCTCCATTCTACTGAGAAAGACAGACATAAAGAACTAAAGAAACTAATTTTGTCAAGTTAATTCAAACATTTAAAAAAGAAAGAAACCAAACACTGTTCAGCATAACATTTCTGAAAATGGGCAAGGCATCTACTACTTTTCTCATTCCAAGTTATAGCTGCTTAATGGGACTTTTAATAAAAAGTTCTTAACACAGCAAACCTATCCTATTTCAATGATCTTAAGAAAATAAAATCCATTTCGAGATTAGAATTGTGAAGTTGCAGTCGAACCAACTTACTGAAGCTGTAATTAACTTTGTGTGACAGCGGCCTGTGAGGCAAGAGCTTGCATTACATGATGAGGTAGCAACTCCGACTTGGCTACTGACTTAATTGCGCCCTTGAGGCCATCTTGAAACCTCACTAGTTTTCTCCTATTCTATTTTTGTATTTTATTCCCCTTTGCATATGCCAGAGATGACCTTCATTGTGGTGAATGAAGAGGGAGGGTAGACCTGAAGCCTGCTCACACAGTATCGACCCAGCTTAGAATGCTCTGAATGTCATGTAGCACAGACATGCCACTCAAGTGTTCTCAGGACCCACCAATGTCTTGCCCTGGTAACTTTTTAAAAATTTTTATAAGAATTTAAAAAATCAGCTTAACTACAGGTTTTTATTTTTTGGAAGACAGTTATAGAATTTTAAAAACTAAGATGTATAGGTAAAAAAACCATAATTTATGCGACACTGGTTAGCTACATGAATTTAGCGAGACTCTTTGCCTCTATGGATTTCCCTTTTCCCATTTATAAGAGGACTAGCCTAGATCTCTTCCAAGTCCCTTCTTAATTCCCAAAGAAGTCTATACTTCTATAATTCCATAGACTCTTTTCTTATATTTTCTTTTACATGTATACCTTTTGTTTATTTAAATGTAAAATAGCTATTTTCTGCTCAATTCATTTTTGCCGAAAAATCATGAAAAATATGTAAAGCTGTTTAATTTTTTAAAATTTCAAAGTAAAAATTTGCAATTTTGGCTTTGCACTTCTCTGCCTATTTTTTAAGGAATTTTCCCCTCACAGGTATTTGATTCCCTCAATTAAACAATGTGGTTTTCTTTTTTTTTATTTCATATTTTTATTCAAAATTAGAATTTTTTAAAATTAAATAGTTTGTAAAAAATACCTTTATGCTAAACCTCTAGATTAGAACCTGAGGGCCAGAGACCATGGGTAGGTTTCAAGTGGATGTGCTTTGTATACTTGTCAGCAGATAGTTTTTGTCAGATTATGAAAGGAGACTGTGATCCCCATAATTTGAAAGATTATTCACTGCATCAGGTAGATCAGCAAAAGGTATTACTTGGAGAGATTCTTGATAGCCTTTATGATATAACTACGGGATCAGGGTGGATAGGAATAATCAGCTTATGTCTTCTATGAGAAAATTGTAGCTCTATCATAGACATGGATGCTAATGCTAAAATGCCATTTAAAATAAAGATAAAGATTATTCATTGTCTTTTTTGTTGACCTTTTATTGGTATTTGTATGTCAAAGTTCTTATTTCTTTTTTTCACTCCTAACCTCACATCTTCTGTTAACTTTACATACATGGTAATGTTGGGTTATCTTTGCTATCTAAGAAACTTACTTTGTAGCAAATACAGTTTTAAAACTATGTTATAAATTAAAGTGTTTATTGTCGAAGCTAAGGTATTTAAGTTTTAAAAAGAACTGTATTGAAATAAATGAAGTGTAACTAAATATTAGAAATACCAAAAAGAATACAAAATATATACTTTGAAGAGTTTAATTACATATGTAAAATATTACATATATATTTTTATGAAAATATATAAAATTTGACATAAGAAATTGACCTTAATACAAAAATTTTAAGGATTCCTTGTGCCTTGAGTTGATTCACAAAAAAAATATTCCAATATGTTTGGAAAATGCAAGGCTGCCATATTTTTGCAGTCACATCTGCAGTTCTGTGTAAATGGTGGCTTCTGGAGCTGTGCTGTATGGTGGCACTGGATAAATGTTATATATATAACTTTTAGTCTGTTAAAAGCTCTAATAAGCCCTACAGTAATATTTTAAATTTTGTTTATTTGATTGGACAACTTAAAAAAATCGTGGCTATTAAAATGGTGAAGCAAGTGTTCTGCAGAACAACAGAAAATTATTCCAAATGGATTTAACGAGATATTTTATTCTTGAGGTAGCAAATGTTACATACTTTGAAATATTCAGTTTGATTTAAGTGATATTGACAAACACCCAGACAATTTCCCCAGAGTTACTATAGAGTTTTGGTCAAGTAGTGGAAGCTAATATTGATTGAGAACTTATTATGTACAAGTCATTACCTTAGTTATGTGATAGGTGTGATTACTATATTTATTTTATATATGACTTTTCATAATTTGGCACCAGGGTTAGAATCAGAGGTGAACCTGGATGGTTTCACTATTGCACATAGAGTATAATCTATTTGTTTTGTTCCCCAAATCTTTGATTATCATCATGGCGGCAACAGAATGCTAATTTTAGAAGAAATGCAGGTGGGCTAAGGGTATGTCCTAAAATCATATGGTCCTCCTTTTTGTTTCATTCACAGGATCTCTCAATTTGCAAATAATTAGGTAGGAGGCATTTATGGTCATTATCTTTACCCATCTAATTTTCTTGCTTTTCTCTTTTTCACTGTGTATCTTAAAATGTTAACTTTTGACAGATTCATCTTTCTTTATAACCTGACTTACTTTAAGCCCAACTGAAGTCCTTTGAGGAGCCAGATCTGTCCTAATCTAGATGATTGGTTTAGATAATGAATCTAAGGGAGTTAGGAATGACTGAGTACAAAAAGGGAATCGATCATTGCATTCAAGCTCTGGGTACTTCCAATATCTTCTAAGATATGGAAAAAGTACTTTACTCACTTAAAAACTGGCTCATTTTTGCAATTTATAGAGAGGAAGTACTATACACATGAAGCCAAATGCTCATCACTTTCATACATGACTTTAAATTAATATAGAAAACTATTATTGCTAAAATGAAGGATTAAACAAGTATTAATTTTTTTATTATAATACACACACAATGAAGTACATGAACCTTAGGTGGACAGTGAGTGAATATTCACATATACACATGACTGTGCAGCCACCATTTTGATGAAGACATGCAGCTTCATCAGATATTGGGTATGTAACCAATAACCAAAAAGGCTCCCTCATGTACCTGCCCTGGCAATGCCATCTCTTACCCAGTAGTAACCATTGTTCCAAATATATCACCATAGATTAGTTCAATCTGTTCTTGATCTTCATATATATTGAAATCATATAGTATGAACACTTCAGTGTCTGACATTTGCTAATCATTATGTATGCTAGATTCACCTATGTTCTTGCATGTAGCAGTAGTTCATTCTTTTCTCTTTTTTTGTAGTGGTATTCCGCCATGTGGATATATCATAATTTATCCATTTTATTATTATAGACATTGGATTATTTTAATTATTGGCTATTATGAATAAAACTAATATAAATGTTCTTACATATTTTGCTTTTATAGACATATGAACTTATTTCTCCTAGTTATATAACTAAGAGTGAAATTGTGAGGACATAGGAGGTGCATACATTTGCTTAAGTCCCTATTGCCCACTGTTGCCCACAAGTTTTCCAGAGTGACTTTTATCAATTTATAGTCCCACTAGTAATATAAGAGAGTTCTAGTTGCTCCACATACTTGCTAACTCTTTGTAACAGTCTTAAATTTTAGCCTTTCTTGTGAGTGTTTAGTGACATAGATATTTAATGCACAGGAAAGAATTTAAGACTTGTCAATCTTTAGTTTGTTTTTCAAATTAAATAAGCAAATACTTATTTTGAGTGTATTGTCTTCAAGGTGCTCAATAATATTTTGATGTTTGCACAGTAACAGATGAGTGTTAGAATTAGTGGGGTGATCACATTGTAAGATATAAAAATATTTTATATTGTTTACCTGAAACTAATATAACCAATATAATATGGTATACCAACTATGCTTAAATAAAAATACAAAAAAATCTGAAATATCTTTGCTTCTTCTATTGCAGCTGCATGTCAACATTTTTGGTTTGTGTGTAGTAAATTAAAACTGCCATGTAAATAGTCTCTCTACCTTATTTTATTTAAGTTTTGCAATTTATTTATTGAAATACATAGTTTGGCTGTAGAATTCTAAAATCATAATTTTTTCTAAAAATGTTTTTATCCCATATCACAGAATAATGATTATAGCCAAGGAATATATAAGTCACTCAATTTGCTTCTCAATGTGTTAAACAGAATTATTGGCTCATTTGTTAAACATTACCTCATTTGCTTCTCCATCATCATCATCATCATTATCATCATCATCTTCAATAGCTTCTTCAGTAAAGTATAACACTGATCTTGGGATTATACGTTCACATAAAAAGTGACCAATTTCAAAGTCTACAGCAAGGATAGCTTCAGCATCATCATCCAGATCTCTCTCTCAGGGATTTCAGGAGGGGCAAAAAAATTAAAGAGTCACTGAAAAATGTTTAGGTCACAGTACAAACTGTCCCACATCCCTTGTGTTTCTGTTTCTTTTTAATAGTTTTCAAAGTGACGGTCTTTCCCCTTTTCCAATCTATCTGGCACCCTGTGCAAACCATAATTTCTGGTCCATTAAAAGAAAAAGGATCAGAATCATCTGGTTATGACTTCATCCTATAGGTCTTTGTCAATACTTCATTTGTGAAATATTCATTGGGTTCAAAGTGAAATTCTAAGACAAAACTCATAGGCTGACCAGCATCTGAGAACTTCACTTTAATATCCTTCAAGCACTTCATACTAGGTTTACCATGTTCCTGAACAATAATATCACTGAGCAAGTCAACATTCTTAAAAACAGTCAACCAAAATTCAGGAATTCCCTTGGGGTCTTCTTTTTCTTTATTCTTTTTCTCATGTTCAATCTTGGCCTTTTCTTTCAGCTCCAAAATTTCATCTTCCTCATCTAGTTTCCATTCACATTCTTCTTCTGTGGTTTTGTAAATTGCATTAATGATCTCAAATCGCTTATCAAATAATGGCTGATAGAGAACCGCATACTTTCTTTAAAGATCATGAACTTTCTCATAGAACTTTGGCTTCTATCTATGCACATTTAGCTTGAAGGTGTTTGAGAGCATTCACTCATCTTTTAACTACCCTAGGCAAGCTTTCAGTGTATCCTGTTGGTGTTTCTTCCAAAGCAGCAAGTCTTTGTTGGAGAGCTGCAAGAATCTGCGGATTTTGTATCATCTGAACAGTCAGCTGATATGCTTTGATTATTGTTTCTTCACCAGTTTCTTCTTCTTCTATTTCTTCAACATCATCCAAATATCGATCACGTTCAGACTGTTCTTTGTTGTCAGTGTCTGCCATGTTGTAAGAACTCCAAATATCAGTGGCTAGCATGGGAAGCCAGGCAGCTGAAGCTGCACAAACAGTGATTCAGGGCATTGACGTGAAGAGCAGGAGGCAATGCCAGCAAGCAGACGGTGCTAAAAAAGCTATCTAGCTTCATTTTGAGTCACTTTATTCATTTTCCTATTACAATGTTCTTTCTAAAAGCTAGGTCTCCTCACTTGAAGTCATTTTCTTGCTTAAAACTCTTCAACTGTTTCCCATTTGTTTTTGGGCAAAATAGACTCTTTAGCATGTTACCTAAGACTTGGTTATAATCTAGGCCTGGCCAGTATTTCTATCTTCATATCTTGCCACCTCTCTCAGGTATACATACAGTTTTCCATATACCATGAATTATTTCCATTTTCCTGAACCCACTAAAGTATTTTATACTTTTGCATATGGTGTTTCCCTTTGTGTTCTTCTTGCATAAAAGAGTTGGATGAAGTTTCTCTTCTAGGAAGCCATTTCTGATCTACCATTTCCATCTAGTTTAAATGCCCCTTCTCTGTGTTCTACATATTTAGGACTCCATGCTTTCTGCTTGCAGAATACTGTAATTATTGGTTCGTTTATTCATTTTCTCTACTAGACTGTGATTTTCCTAGGGGTAAGGCTATTGTCATTCATACTTAATAGATGGTCAGTAAATACATAGATGAGCTGGAATTTTAGCCACTTATTGTATAGGATTTTTATAGATAAATAGGGTGGGATAAAGTATTTCTAAGAGGTTGGTCTATGTTGAAGAATATGGTAATAGAGACTAAAAAGGTGGAATGAGGTCAGATTATGTGGAAATCTTTGAGATTCTGATAGAAAGGGTTAGGCTTAATCTGGATAACAAGATGAGGTCATTATAGGTTTTTGAATAGGAGAATAATGTAATAAAGGCAAGTTTTATACAATATTTTAATAGCAATCTGCAAAATGGGTTTTAAAGATCAGATTAGAAATCTTTTAAGGTAACCTAGGTGAGATGAGAATTTAGAGAATGGTAATGGCTATGTAAATACAAAGAGATAGATACAAGTAATATTTAAAAATTAAATTTTTTTTTATTAGGGTTGACATTCAACATTATTTCATATAAATTCCAGATGTACAGTACAGTGGCCAGTTATCTATATAATCTATGAAGTGATCCCCTTGACCAGTCCAGCACCCACACAGCACCATACATAGTCACCATGATATCACTGACTATATTTCCTGTGCTGTGCTTCACATCTGGTGACTATTTTGTAACTATTATTCATACTTCTTAATCCTTTTGCCTTTTTCACCCAGCCCCACAACCTCTATCCCATCTGGCAATCACTAGTTTGTTCTCTGTTCTCTGTATGAGTCTGTTTCTGTTTTGTTTTTTCATTTATTTTGTTCTTTAGATTATACATGTAAGTGAAATCATATGGTATTTGTCTTTTTCTGTCTTAATTATTTCACTTAGCATAATATACAAATAATATTTTAAAGGACACTGATATGATTTAGCAATAGACTAGGCAATAACTTTATTTCTTTTTAACTCTTCTTATTTCAATAAGCAGCTAGGAGTATTAGCTTACCCAGTTTTACTTAAAGAATATCATAAAGCTAAGTGATTTAAGTCAGACAGAGAAAGACGAATATATGATTTCACTTCTATGTGGAATCTAAAAACAAAATAAACAAACAAAATAGAAGCAAATCTATAGATATGGAGAACATTTTGATGGTTGCCAGATTGGAGGGGGTTGGAGGAATGGGTGAAAAGGGGAAGGAATTAAGAAGTACAAATTGGTAGTTACAAAACAGTCATGGGGATGTGAAATATAACCTAGAAATATACTCAATAATATTGTAATAACTATGTATGATGTCATGTGAGTAATAAATTTATCAGGGTGATCGCTTTATTAAGTTATATAAATGTCTAGGCAGTATGTTGTACACCTGAAACTAATATAATATTGCATGTCAACTATAATTGAAAAATGAAAAATTATTTTAAAAGAATATCAAATTACAGTCTTCTGTCTCCTTTATCTTGTGTGAGGTCGATGCCACTTAAAAATCCTCATTATCACTTTCTATCCACCCAAATCTATTTGTAACTATCATAGAGAACATCATGGACTCACAATCTTCCTTTCCCTGCATTTGGCTGCTAACATTCATGCACATGAGTCATATAATTCCTTCCTGTCAGCACTTCACATCAACCATGCACCATTTAAGACTTAATCATTGAGTGGCGTGAAACCACCTAGAATCAGAAGCGCATAGAATTATGAAACCAGTAAGGACTATACAGTTTGTATTTATTTTGGAGAGGAGACTCTGAGGCCAGAAATATTAAGTGACTTATCTATTTCTAAGTCTTCTGAACTTTATTCTTGGATGTTTTTTATTAATTATAATATATTTTTAACCCTAATTTTTTGTATTCTAAAATATTCTTAACCTTTCTTAGATCAAAGTAACTTTACTCCTTATATTCCTATACTTACTGAACAAACTTTTCTTCTTTATCAGTGTTCCTATATTTAATATATAGTTTAATACATTAAATACCTTCTCACTATATATGACAGTCTGTAGGACAGTTATAGCTATTTTAATACTCTTCTTTTTAATATATTAAACTTTCTCATCCTTTTAATCTTTTGATGTGATCACTGTGGCTCTTTCTTCCTCTTCTTAATTTTTGTGTTTCTGTTCTTGGTGTGCTCATTAAAGAAGAACAGGAATCATGAGATTATTTCATGCTATTAGTCCTTAGCATTGTCATACCTGTCCTTAGCTCTACTTTGAGCTAATGTTTTCATTTTCTTTCCTACTTTTTATTGTGGAATACATATAGAAAAATATGCTTCTACTTTTGTCTTTTGAAAAATGAAGACCTTCAGAAACAATGAGACTTATCCTCCTTTTTCTTGACCTTAACATGTCATTTTGTCCATTCTCCCAAAGTGTATTTTGTAAGGAAAAACTAGTCTTATCAAATACTTTGTGGAAAACAGAATTTCACTTTGTACATATTTTGGAAATATTCATTTTATATTTCTTTCTTGAGTTTAACATGCTCAATAGCAGTCAATAACAAATCTAATAGTAAAGACAGTTTTATAATTTCATTTAATCCAGTGTTTTTCAAATTTATTTGCCCATGGAATCATTTTTGTTCTAACATTCATTAAATCCTTTAGTACTAGATAACAGAAAATGAGTGTGTATAGATAGATAAGCTCTGTACTTGTAAAAATGGTAGGCACTTCAGGAAAAGGGAAGTCAGTTAGATGAAGCTTGAATGGGAAGACCAATGAATCCAGTTTTTAGTTTTTAAGATGAAGATATATGTGTAAATTTACAGAATTTAGGTTTAGTGAGATGCTGTTTTATTATCTAATTCTTTATAACAAACCACCCTAAAATTCATGGCTTAAAAAAATAATTATTTGCTCATGATCCTGCACTCTAGTCTGGATTCATCTGTATGGCTCTTGGGCTCTTCTTAAGAGTTGCTATGTGGAGTTGCTGGGGGTTCGGCTCAGCTAAAATGCTTGCTGGCTGGGATTTTTTTCTCTCTCTATGTGGTCTTATGTTCTCTCCCCTTCCAGGTGGTCTCTGCTAATGGTGTCTCCTGAAGAGTACAGACTTTTTATATGGCAGGTCATGGTTCCCAAAAATGTAAAAATGGAAGCTGCCAGGATTTCTGAAAGTGTTGCTTAGAATTGTCACAGCATAATTGATGCTGCATTTTATTACTTTAAGCAAGTCACAAGCCTAGTTCACATTCAAGGTGGGACTACAGAAGGATGTGAATACAGAGTAGCATGGTAGATTGGGGGCACTATGCAGCATGCTACCACATATACCATAGAGCAAATGGAATAGCAAGTAGATCAGCTAGAAGTCTGAAGCAAGGATTGTATTTTGTTTACTATTATATTCCTTGCCTTAAGCACAGTGTGAGGTACTTAGGAGGAATTCAATAAACTTTTGTCTAATAAATGAATATATATAAAGAGAAGAGCAGAGGGTTAAGTACTGAATCTACAGAAATGATTCACAGAGTGGGAACAGTCAGAGAACCAGCCAAAGGGAGAATTTTAAAGGAGAAGACTGTAGATGACAGTAATCAGTGTAGCAGAGACATCAAAGAGCATTAATGTAGAGAAAAGCCTGTAGGCTTTTATTAGCATTCCTTGAAGCTGAAAATATCATTCTTTATTCTGTCATCCTTTGTTGGTAGGTTGAAATGTTTTTAGAGATTTCTCAAGTTTTTAAACTCTAAGTTAGCTAAATTTTACTTTTAGGCACCTAAAAATAGTATAATGGCTCCAGTGAATCTGTTTTATTGTAACTCGACTGAAAGAGGAATAATGCATGACAAGTAGCTAAAATTCTGTACTCATTTAACATTAACCTCCTAATTTTCTCTCCCCCCAATTGCTGGTAATCACTTTTACTTTCTGACTCTATAATTTGACTACTCTAGGTTTGTTACATAAACAGAATTTTACAGTATTTTTCCTTTTGTGCTTGGCTTATTTGACAATGTAATGGTTTCAAGGTTCACCCATGTTGAAATATGTATCAGAATTCCATTCCTTTATATGTCTATCCCATGGTTTGTGTGCACACACGCACGCACACACACATTTAAATATACACACACACTTAAATTATTTTCAACTTTTGATAACTGTGAATTCTTTTTTTCTGTGTGAGAATAGTAATTTTCCACTTTTCCTTCCTTGAAGTCTATTTGAATTCTCTCCATTCACTTTTCTAATTTTGGTCATTCAGAAAATTTTCTAGAAAGATACTCCAGAGAGAACGGTGAAAGACATTTGCAACTGTAGGTAGAAAACAGGGCCATACTTTTCTCCTGGTTGGAGAAGGGCTTGAATAAGGACTTGAAAGAAGAGGATGTTTTTCTCCAGGGTTTTTATAAAAGGATAGGGTAAGATTTTTGCCACTGTATGACCTTGGACAATGTACTTGATCTATCCGAGCCTCAGCTATAAAATAAAGAAATAATATCCATCTCAAAAATTTGTTGCAAGGATTTGGAATGAGGTACTTGGCTCCTAAGCGGTTAATAAATAAAATAAAATTTATGTGTGTGTCATTATTCTTGTATCATGGATGGTGGATGTTCACAAATATAAGCCTAATGCTTGTGATAAAATAACTCGATAGAGGTTTGTTGCATAATTTCAGACTACTGAGAAGAGTGTAGCCAGAAATGGGCAGTGATCCTCTAGAGTTTCTGATTCTGAGGTCCAAAAAGAGGCTAGTTAAGGAATCACATGCTATGCATGTTAAGATGCTGTAGGAAGAGATGATAAGCAGCAGGTCCACATATGGACCCCATGGAGAAGCATAAGGGCAGAGAGCCTAATTGCAGGCATTGAGCTGCTTATCACCTGGGCAACTCAATTGTGCTAGATCCAGTGTGATTATCTGCAGGGATTTGTTTATTCAGTTATGGTTAATGATTCTTCTAAGCAACACTGGGTAGGTCAGTTAAAAGCTAATAATATCTACCATTTATTGAGTGTTTACTATGTTCTAGACCCTTTGTTAAGTGCATCACCTATGTCACTTAATAATCTACACAGTAATTCTGTTAGGTATGTACCATTACCAATCCTATTTTAAAGATGAAGAAATTGAGATTTAGAGAGATCAAGTAATTTGTCTAAGGTTACACAGCTAGGAAAAAGTAAAGTTGGTATTTGAACTCAAGCACTTTAAATTAACCGTGCTTTAACTACTACACAAAAATTAAATTTTCCTTTTCTTTTTATATTCTGATTATCATCCAAGGTTATTTGATTTAGTTTCAATTACGTTTACACAGAATGTTTCAAGTTTATCAATTACTAAATTTTAAAAGATAGGTTAAAATGAGAAGAGAATTTGTATTTAATGTTAACTTTCTCTTTGATTAGGAAAACTAAAGAACTTCCTATATTTCTACAAAGAGAGGAACTATACATGAAAATGATTCAAGGTCAAAGATGTCACAGTTAAGCCTAGAGAGGATGTTATGAAGTCACCAAGTATTTTTTTCAAGTAATAGTGTTACTATTAAGAAGTTTCCTTCTGTGGAAATTGCATCAGAGGAAAGGCATATCCTTTTATTTTACTCATCCAGTAAAATAAATATTTATTAAACATCCACTAGAGATTATAGACTATAAAGCTTTGCAATATTAAGAAAGGCACAGTTCCTACCATCAAGGAGGTGAAGGTCTAATGGATGGTGAGAATGGACAATCAAATGCTATAATATTAAATAAAGGTCCTGAGGGCAGAGGAGTTAGCCCTAGGTAGGAAGGTGGAGAAAGGAAAGAGAGAATTCCTTTGAGGCTGAGTTGTCCAAGATTCAAAGGGAAATGATTAAAAATAGAATAAATAAAATTAAAAATCAATGACAGACTTGGAAAAAGATTTATAGCATATGTGATACTCAAAGGTTGATTTTTTTTGTATATAAACCACTTTTATGAACAATATAAAATCAAATCTCTCTGGGATTTGAGAGAGGAAGTTTACATTGTCCGTGTCCTTGCAGAAGAATAAAGCGTACAAGCAATTCTCAAAAGAATTGCAAATCACCTCAATAGTAATAGAAGTGACAAATTAGTATAAAATTGGGATTTTTTTTTTCAAATATCAGTTTGTTAAAGCTTAAAAGATTCATAATAACCATTACTGATGAGGGAAGGATAAAGGCATTATCACTTACAAATACAGATTAAATAGTTTCATTCCTTTTAGAAGATACTTTGGCAGCATGTATTGGGAGCATTAACTTCTTCTGTAGAGAATTACTTCCAGTAGTTCATTAAAAGGAAACAAATAATTAGAAGTCTGAGCAAAATTGTGTGTAGGGGTTATATCACAGCATAGTTTATAATAGCAAAATATCAGAAATCATGTTTGTTAATTAGATAGGTTGGCCTTGTGATAGACTGATGTCTTGCTATTAGCATTAGGTTATAAAAGACTTTTAAAGAAAATATCAGAAAATGTACATGATGAATTTCTAAGTAGAAAAAAATTACAAAGAAATATGTATGATTCTGTATGTATTTAAGTATTGAAGTGACACATATCAAAATGTTTGCTGTGGCTCTTTTCAATGTGTTAAAACTGCAGGTAAGTTTATTTTTCTCTGTGCTCCTTTTTTCCCATGTTTTCTATAATAAACAAGTATATTTTATTAATTAGGAAAAATATGATTTTCCTGGATTTATAAATTGAGATGATCATATGTCGAATTAGCAAGTATCAGTTCATCTTATAGATATTTGTTAAGCCATGTCCACATGATAAAAATGCTAAGCAATGTTCATCTTTCTCCCAATGTAATTTTTATTCATAAAATAACAGTAGAATTATATTTTATTCAATGATCAGAATAAAAGGAAATCAATTTAAATTATAGAAAGAAAATTACTTGTAAACAAAGTTTAAATAAAAAAATTTTGTTTTCAAAGTAAATGCTAAATAGTGTTACCACAGAAAAGTTCTCCATTCTCTATCCTGTCTAAAAATAGGATAGAAAAATGATCTGTTTTAGAAGGCTTAGATGTTAATCTTAACTGAGGCAAAATCATTTGACTTAATGACCTCTTGCTATTGCTTGTAATTTTGTAATTTCATTCTCTCTTTTTTGTATCTAGAATAATGAAAAGTATATCCTAGAATAATGATTATAAAGTCATTGACCCAAATAGAGTCTTTAAATACCTCTGTGGTGAGTCTGAAATGCATTAGTACTCACTGAGGTTTGATAGTTAAGACCACAACTATTACATTATTTTACTTACTATTTTTCTAGATTTATTAGTTAAAGCTATATTTCAAAAAGTTGTGTTTTGGAACTATTTTTTGATTTATGGAAAATAACTTTTTATTGGGTAGGAACAGATTTAAGTATCTCTTTTGGCACTGTTATTTCCTTTTTTTTAGTCTTCTACTCACAACTAAAGAAAAACTTACTTTCACAATGCTGTTAATGTAATTTAGTGATTGGCTTCATTAATTAGGAAAGAATAAAGAGAAAGTTATGAAAATAAGTCAAATGCTGTCTTATCAGAGATGATTGATTTTCCAGTAATTAAGAAATCAGAGTTTTTTTGTTCTAGTTCTTTAAAAAATGTCATTGAGATTGTGATGGGGATTGCATTAAATCTATAGAAATCTATAGAATACTTTAGGTAATAAGGTCATTTAAACTGTTTGTTCTTCCAGTCCAAGAACACAGAATATCTTTCCATTTCTTTGTGTCTTCTTCAACTTCTTTGAATAATGTCTTATAGCTTTCAGTATATAGGTTCTCGCATGCTTCATTAGGGTTATTCTCAGGTATTTTATTCATTTTGTTGCAATTACAAAAGGAATGTTTTTTTATTTCATATTCTGAAAATTCATTATTAAAGTAGAGGAATACTATAGATTTTTGAACATTGACTATGTATCCTAAAAATTTACTGTATTTGTTTATTATTTCTAATAGTTTTTTAGTAGAGTCTTTAGGATTTTCTATATAGAGAATCATGTCCTCTGCAAAAAAAATTAGCAATTTGACTTCTTCATTCCTATTTGGATGTTTTTTTAATTTTTTTATCTTGCTTGATGCTCTAGCTGGACTGGCAAAACCATATTTAATAATAGAGGTGATAGTGACACCTTGTCTTGTTTCTCTTGACACCATTAAGAATGATGTTAGCTAAGGTTTTGTCATATTCAGCCTTTATTATGTTAAGGTACTTTTTTTCTATACCCATTAAGTGTTTCAATCATAAATGGATATCATATCTTGTCAAATGCATTTTCAGCATCTATTGATATGATCATATGGTTTTACTTTATTTTATTTATGTTGTGTATCACGTTAATTGAATTGCATAAGTTAAGACATTTCTTTCCCCCGAATGAAGCCCACTTGATCATGGTGTGTAATATTTTAATGTGTCATATTTGATTTGCTAGTATTTTATTTAGGATTTTTGAATTTGTATTAATGAGAGATATTGGTCTATAGTTTTCTTTTTCTGTGTTATCTTTACGAGGTTTTGGTATCAGGGTAACGTTGGCCTTATGAAATAATTTAGAAAGTATTGCTTCTTTAATTTTTTGGAAAAGTTTGAGAAAGATAAATATTAAATCATCTTTGAATGTTTGCTAGAAGTCACTAATGAAGCCATCCGGTCTTGGACTTTTACTTTTCTGGGAGGCAAAATGATAGTTTTTTAAAAAGCAGGATCTTTCTAGATGTTATAGTATATTTTCTATTAATACTTTTGGGCAGAAACATTTTCTGCTAGTTAAATCAACACTTTAGTGGGCCAGTCAACTATACAATAAGTATAGGTGCCCTTGGTAAAAGTGCGAAGTAAAACAAATATATCTTTGGACCTTTCTTTTTTTCTTTTGGTGCATTTCCATAGAGTTTTTTTTTGGCATGATCTGCCCTGAGCACCTCGTTCTACCAGACTACTTAAAACTTTCTTGTTCTCCAAAAAAAGCAGTGGATTCATGGCATATCCTAATCTTCAAAATGAATTTAAAAGGTCTATCTAAGTAACATAATTTCTTAATCCATTAAAATGTGGAGTGACAGCTGAAGCTGAGAATTTTAGGCACTGTTTGCATTTTTCTTGTGTCTTAAAGCATGATGTGTGAGCTTGCCCAATCTGTCTGCTCTGTCCCCAGGACTATTCATAAAGGACCTTGCTTATGTGGTCCTTTTATGCTATGGCAAGCGCCATTTGTATACTAAAAGGTCTGAGGTCAACACCATAAGATCAATTCTTTTAAACTGGAATTTGAAAGAGGTGATGACTACCTACATATACATACATATATATATAAATTTTATTTATGTACTAATGTAGACTATACATATGTGTGTATAGACTATATAAAATACCTTTTAAATTGTGCTTTATTTTCTGCAATCACATGATGCAGCGAGATACAAGTATAAATTTTAATTGTACATTGAGAAAATAGAAAGCATATCTAGACAGATTTAACTCAGTAGTTGATTCCCTTTAACAAAGAGGAAGTTTTGAATTTAATTAAAAAATTAGAGTCTATGTTTCTATAGATATGTAATTAATAGTCAATGTTTGAAAAATAAATGTTATTGAGCACTTATATGTACTCAAGTCTATGATTTTAAAGAATAATGAAATATGTACTTCCTGCCTTCAATAGGTTTATGATCTCATAGAGGAGATAGCCTTTTACTCTTTTGTTTAGCAAACATTTGTTGAATGTGTATATATACAAATTAAAAATCCTTTCTCTTGAGGAGTTTATAGGATAAGGAAGAGATAAAATTTGTACATGAATATAATAAAACAAGTTTGTAAATAGTAACCTAGTATAATAGTAGTTCAAATAACATGTTATATGTTTGGAGGTCACACCTATAGAAAAGAAATATCAGTGTGAATTTGTATAGGCTAAATGCCAAATAAGTGAGGTTAATAACAGAACTTGGAGGAAGGTGTAGTCACCTAGGTATAGGGCAGTTGAGGAAAATTTCACTTTTTAGGTAAGACTTAAATTCTCCTTAAAAAAACACAATGAAGTGGACCCTCTGGGGTAGACACTTCTTAAGAGGGACTACTTAAACATGTGGTTTTAGACACTGGAATGTGATCCTTTACCTTTTTATAAATTAGCATTTTCAGAGACTATAAAAATTTTTATGTAGGTATGTATAAATATAAATTATATAATTATTCAAAGAAAAAATATAAGGATAATTATTGTGGTACATTTTCCTGTGGGCTGAAATTTTGAACAATGTACACATTTGACTCATTTTATTGTGCAAAAAGTATCCCTTGTTTGTGTGATTGAATTTTGTTAAGTAAGTTGCACCCCAAGTATTGAATATAAGATAGTGAGAGTTTATGAAAATTAAACTTTAAAGCCAACATTTAATACATAAAGACATGAAACATTGCTTAAGGCACCAAATGACTCTGAAACCTAAAAAAGTTTCTTAAAACTGATTTGAGTATTAACATTGCTGAAGAAAAACTGTTCAAGCAGGGAGAACAGTCAGCAGCCAGAAGAGCATGGATAAAGGAAGTTCACTGGAGAGATGCTGATAGTGTCCATTGAGTCCAGTTCAGGGATTTGAGTGCTCCACCTAACACTTCTAGTGACCTTGCTAGGTATAGATGGGATATCTTTAAACAATCAAATATTTGAATGTTATAACTAACCCATCTAGGTTTGATGCTTAACTTATTAAGAGAGAATTAAAAGAACATCTAATTACAATTTGGCTTTCCAAGGTGACATACCAGAAAGAGAGCAGTACTTTAGTAGTCATGTATTATAAATTAACAAAATTGCATTTCTTAGGGTGCAAGTTTAGGAGAAATACTCAAAACCTGACACAGTCACTAAGGTAATGCCAATTTTTGAGGACTTGAGAAATAGCTGGCCTTTCCTTCTATTACTCATTTAACTTACAGTCTCCAGTAATTTCATCTAGAACATGTGTGACTTTGAGGCACATCATTTATTGCATATGACCTGATCTTATAACTGTTTAACGTAAATAAACAAATCAAAATTGCGGGGTTGGGTCTATAAATAATTTGAATTTAGAAATGAACAATGAAAAGCCTCCACAAGGGTTTAGACCCCTCAACTCCCATAAAACTTGTATGTACAACTTATATGTTTGCACTATTCTTATCTGTGTACAAGTTTCTTTTTCCACAGACGTACTTCAAGTTGCCTAAGGCCAGAGGCCATATTTTACTCTTATAGACGTCATAGTGCTTAAGCAGCATACAATAAAATGAATGAAATTTAAAAACTATAGTAGATTGTTAAAAAAAAAGAATAGAACCTTTCTGTTTCTAGGTATATTTTTCTATAGAAAGGAATTTATATTAAAAGGGAAAAAGAAACATGGTAAGGAAAAAGGCTTTAATGGAGAAACATGGAGGCATGACAAACCATTTTGTTCATGGTAATGGCAAGAATAGTTCAGATTCTTGTTTGGTTTATGTCCTGTGAAAGAAGTTTGTTTAATATGAGTTTGCTAGTTCACCTTATTAATTTAAAACAATTTAAAACCTTCTTAGCCCAATTTAAAACTTAAAAGGTAGCCATTAGTCAAAAGAAAATAAATTTGAAGAATTTTTCCATGGAAAGAATATTAACATTTCATTTTGTCAGTGCTTCATGCTTCTAATATAGGTAATTATTTAGTTTAAAATTACTGCTGGATGTTAATGATATTGAGATAGATTATTTTTAAAATTTTTAGTATGTCAACATTGAATAATTTTTTATATCTCTGTGTCTGGTAGTAAAAGTCATTCTGGTCTTTAGACTACATTTCATTAATTCATTTAATTCTTCATGTATCTATATACAAAAAAAGATTGGATGTGAATTTATAACTAAGCAAAAATATTTGTATATATGAATATGATGTAGCAAGTACTTTTTGTCCTCAAAGTAATAGCAGTAAGATATCTGGAGTTTAATAAAATGGAGACTGAATAAATATTATAACTTTAAAATACAGAAAATTAAGATCCTAAGGTCAATTGAGTTGAGAAGAGATTGTTTTTCTTCCTTTTCTTATTTCTGTGTTTCTGAAGTTTTCTGTCCTGTCATAGACTGAAATCAATTGTTGGCACACCTGTAATCAGCATTTATTTTTAATATCATTTACAAAGTGACTCATTGCTGATGTTTCATTTATGCCACTTAATTTGCTTTTATACACCCAATAGTCGTTGCTCTTGGAGGGAAAGTGAGAATAGTGTTAGAGATTTTAAAATCTGGAAAATCTAAATAGACCCATCAGCAGTATGGAAATGGAAACAATCATCAAAAAACCTACCAAACAGTAAAAGTCCAGGACCAGATGGCTTTGCCAGTGATTCTACTGAACATTCAAAGAAAATCTAATACGTTTCTCAAACTCTTCCAAAAAATTTAAGCAGAGGAAATGCTTCCCAACTCATTTTTTGAGGCCAGTAGTACTCTGATACCAAATCCTGATAAGGATAGCATGAAAAAAGAAAACTAAAGACCAATATCTCTCATAAACACAGATGCAAAAATCATAAATAAGATACAAGCAAACTGAATACAGCTACATATTAAAAAGATTATACACCACCATCAAGTGGGCTTCATCCCACAAGCACAGGGATGGTTCAACACATGCAAATCAATTAATGTGATACACCGTATAAACAAATTCAAAAATAAGAATCATATGATCATATCAGTAGATCTAGAAAAAGCCTTTGACAAAATATGGCATCCATTTATGATCAAAATACTTAACAAAATCAGTATAGAAGGAAAGTACCTTAACGTAATAAAGGCCATATATGGCACATTCTCAGCCAACTTTATACTTATTGATGAAAAACTAAAAATCTTCCCTCTAAGATCAGGAACAAGGCAAGGCTTTCCACGATCACCATTGTTATTCAATATAATATTGAAGGTCCTAGAGAGTGCAATAAGACAACAGAAAGATATAAAAGACATCCAAATGGGAAAAGAAGTCCAGCTGTCACTATTTGAGGATGACATGATTCTTTATATAGAAAACCCCCAAAACTCCACAAGAACACTACTAGAAACAATTAGTATATATAATAAAGTTTCTGGATACAAAATCAATATTCAAAAATTCATAGCATTCTTATACTCTAATAATAAAGTGTCAGAAAAAAAGTGGAAAAATAATTCCTTTTACAATTGCAACAAAAAATAAAATACCTAGGAATAAATCTAATGAAACATGTGAAGTACCTATATAATGAAAACTACAAGACCCAATTAAAAGAAATCAAAGAAGATACAAAGATATGAAAAGATATTCTGTGTTCCTGGATCAGAAGAATCAGCATAGTTAAAATGACCATATTACCTAAAGCATTATACAGATTTAATGCAATCCTCATCAAAATCCCATCAGCATTTTTGAAAGATATAGAACAAAAAATCATCATATTTGTATAAAAGCACAAAAAAGATCCTGAATTGCCAAAGCCATCCTGAGAATAAAGAACGGGGTGGGAAGCATCATTCTTCCTGACCTCAAACTATACTACCAAGCGACAGTAATCAAAACGGCATGGTATTGGCAGCAAAACAGACACATGGACCAGTGGAACAGAATCAAGAGTTCAGAAGTAAACCCATATTTATACAGGTAAATAATTTTCAACAAAAAAGTGAAGAACATAAAGAAAGGAAAGCATCTTCAATAAATGGTGCTGGGAAAACTGGAAAGCCACCTGCAAAAGAATGAAACTAAACTATTGTCTATCACCACATACCAAAATTAATTCAAAATGGATTAAAGACCTGAATATAAGACCTGAAACAATAAAATGCAAAGAAGAAAACATAGGAACAAAACTCAAGGACCTTGAGCTTAAAGAGCATTTTATGAATTTGACCTCAAAAGCAAGGGAAGTAAAAGCTAAAATAAATGAATAAGATTACATCAAAAGAAATAATAACAAGGTAAAGAGATAGCTATCTGAATGGGAAAATATATTTGCAAGCAATGCTTCCAATAAGGACCTAATATCCAAAATATACAAAAAACTCATACAACTCAATAACAACAACAACAACAACAGAATGATCCAATCAAAAATGGGTAGAGGATCTGAACAGATACCTCTCCCTAGAAGACATACAAAAATGGCCAAGAAATATTTGAAAAGATGCTCAATATTGCTAGCTATTAAAGAAATGCTAATCAAAACCACAATGAGATACTATCTCACAGCTGTTAGAATAGCTATAATCAACAGGACAAGTAATATCAAATGCTGGAGCATATGTGGAGAAAAAGGAGCCCTCATACACTGCTGGTGGGACTGCAGATTGGTACAGCCACTATGGAAAACAGTATGGAGGTTCCTCAGAACACCAAAAATTGACCTACCATATGATCCAGCAATCCTTCTGCTGGATATTTACCCCAAAGTCTTGAAAACCTATATCTGAAAAGACATTTGCACATAACAGATATTATTCATAACAGCGTTGTTCACAGTGGTCAGGACATGGAAGCAACCGAAGTGTTCTGCAGTAGATGATTGGATAAAGATGCCATGGTACATGTATACAATGGAATATTACTCAGCCATAAGAAGAGATGAAATACTGCCATTTGCAACCACATGGATGGACCTCAAGATAATCATGTTAAACGAATTAAGCCAGACAGAAAAAGTTGAAAATCACATGATATCACTTATATGTGTGATTTAAACCTAAAAGCAACAAAGGAACAGGACAAACAAACAGAGATTCATGGACTTGGACAATGGACTAGTGGTTATCACAGAGTAGGGGATGGGAAGGAGGGGAGAGGAAGATGGGAAAAAGGGGGTCAAATATAAAAGGGTAGAGGGAGGGAGAAGTGCGTAAAGGGGATCAAATATATGATAGCTGAAGGAAACTGGACTTTGGGTGGTAAACACAAATTATAATGTACACTTGAAAATTATATAATTGTATTAATCAGTATTACCCCCAACAAACAATAAAAAAGTAAATTTGATAACAAATAAAGAAATAAAAATAAAGTATACAGTTTTGTAATACATCATCTGTATATTGCACTGTGTGTTCACCACCCAAAGTCAAATCTTCCATCACCATACATTAGTCCCCCTTTACCTTACTTCTCTCCTCCCTACTTTCCCTCTGGTAACCACTAAACTGTTGTCTGTGTCTAGTTTTTGTTTGCTTTTTTTTTTTTTTTTTGCTTTCAGTTTTATATCCCACATATAAGTGAAATCATGTGGATCTTGACTTTTTCCATCTGACTTATTTCACTTAACATGTTATTCTTAAGATCAATGTATGTTGTCGCAAATGGCATCATTTCATCTTATGGTTGAGTAGTATTCCATGATATATATGTGCCACATCTTCTTTATCCAATTGTTTATTGAAGGAATCTTCAGTTGTTTCCATGTGTTGGCCACTGCAATGAACATAGGGGTACGTATATCTTTATGAATAAATGTTTGTAAGTTTTTTTTGGGCAAATACCCAGTGAGAGGGATTATTGGGTCATATGATAATTCTATTTTTAATATTTTGAGGAATCTCCATACTGTTTTCCAAAGTGGCTGTATCAGCAGTGTATGAGGGTTCCTCTTTCTTCACAACCACTCCAACACTTGTTGATAGCAGCCATTCTAATAGGTGTGAGATGGAGTCTCATTGTGGTTTTGATTTTTGTTTCCCTAATAGCCAATAAAGTTGAGTATCTTGTCATATATTTGTTGGCCGTTTATACGTCTTTTTGGGAGAAGTATCTGTTCAGGTCTTCTGCCCATTTTCTAACTGGAGATTTTTACTTTTTCTTGTTGAATTGTATGAGTTCTTTGTATATTTTGGATACTAGCCCCTTGTTGGAAGTGTTGTTTGCAAATATATTTTCCCAGTTGATAACCATTTTTGTTTTTTAAGCATTTTGTTTTATTTTATTACTAGTTTCATTTAGAATTTTTCCAGTGTTTTGCTATTTTATATACTGTTGCCATAAACATCAGTGCACTTATATCTTTGTGCTCATTCATTAGGATATTTAAATAAAATATGTCCCCAAAGAGTTAAAATTTTTGTAATAATTCTTTTTATAGTCAGGCTTAAGGAACACTCTCATTAAATTTAAAAACTTCTTCATGGGCTAATTCCTATATTCTACAACCATAAGCACTAAAGAATACAAGGATTTATCAGGACCTGTATTTGGTGACAACAAATTGCATGGCTACATGATATTTTCATACTTTCCTTATTTGAGTCATCTTTGAAACTGCTCTTCTATTTGCCATGAGTGCCAATTTTGAAACAACTGTTCAGAACAGAAAGGTGTATTTTAGTGGCCTGAAAAGTGACAATTGGACTTTAATTTTTCACTGATTCCATAAATATTTTCAAGTATATATTAAGTTCAGGGAACTGTGTAAGGCATGGTAAAATGAATCATACATAGATTTTTTTTTTAATCTTAAGGAGTTTAATCATTGAGAATGAGAGATAAGGCAAGGCCACATGTAGCTCTAAAAGAAAACACAAATGTTTCAGAGAAGTCAGGGAAGAAAGTTGAGGATTAGATAAAGAGCTGTGAGAGAACAGGAAGACCAAAAGTATGTGATCAGGGAAGGTTTCATGGAATATGTATTTTGCTTAATTTTGATGGATAAGTATGATTCATATGCTTTAATTTCTATCATCCTATTTAATACATCCTAATACATTTAGAGGTTAAAGAGTTGACCTTTTATATTTGTATAATACTTTAGCTTACATGACAATGAAAAAAATGGAATACCTCTAGAATAAATATGGATTCATTCTAACAATAGCAACAACAACAGCAACAACAACAATTTGTTAAGTACTTATTACATTCTAGGTATGCACTGTGCGAATTAAGTAGTTTATATTTTTAATTCATCTAATTCTCAAGGAACACGATGTAGATAGGTACTGTCATTATCTCCACTTGACTTATTAACAGGTCCACAGAAATTTTGTAACTTGTAAAGTGTTTCAGCAGTTAATAAATGGCAGCACCAAGATCTGAACTAATATGAATATGCAACAGAGAAAAACTAGGCACCTTAAAGTGCAGAATGATTACTGGGAATGGGGAGTCATTGGGTTTCGGTGGAGTATCAGACAACTAAAAGAGAGTACTGTTGATAAGATTGGATAGGTCTGTCAGGGGCAGACCATGAAGGTCATCAAATGCTACAGCAGGACATTTGTAAATAGTTTTTGACAAGGTAGTGACACAGTAGTTTCAGATAGGTCGAAAACTATAAAGACAAAAACGAAGTTGCTGAATTTGTTATCTAGCTTGCTATGAATATATCAACCACATTTATTCAGTAGTTACTATGTCAGGATTATGAACCAAATGCTGCCAAAATTGAGAATAATGAGGGAAGAGAGATAGTCAGTCAATGGATATGGTAAGGGGAAAAGCACTGGTCATTTTCCAATATATACTTTCCCTCCTACCTTTAGCTTATCAACTTTTAAAGGATGTATTGATTCTTCTCTCCACTGAACCAATAGTAATAGTAATAAGTTATTTATTATGATTACATAATATAGACTATTATGTAATGATTGCCCTCTGTATATTCTTACTTAATCTTCAAAACAATTTATGATAAGATAACATCATTAGCTGTATTTTACAAATGAAGAAACTGAGGAGCTTAAGCAACTTGCTCATGGTCATTAATTGGTGAATTCAAAATTTTATCAAAGTTTGACTACAAAGCTTCTGTAGTATAGAAGTTGTTTTATATCCATGATTTAAAACAAAAACAAAAACAAAAACACATTCTGCTCAACTATACCTGGGGTATTCTCATCTCTATATTCTCATCTTTAGATCTTGAGAAGTCTACTCAATCAGCTATATACTTCTGATTGTTTCATAATCTTATTTTAGACTTTTATCCCTCACTTTTTCTTTGTTTTTTTTTTTTTGGTACTAAAATAAGCCTGTAACCATAACTATATCTTTCTTGGAATGACAATAGAAATTATTTTTTGATGATTACTCTGCATCAGGCACTGTTTTAACTGATTCATATGTATTATATTTAATCCTTGCAACAACTGTAGTAGAATTATAATTATTTTGCATATGAGGAAGCTGAGGCAGGGTGTATATAGAGATACCAAGGTCCTAGAACTAGGATTTGTAGTCTGACTTCATAGACTGTGCTTTTAGCCACACACCATGGGTCCTTTTAAAAAGTGTGGGTTTTTGTCTCTCTTTTTACTATTAAAAATCATATTTATTTATGGTTTTTATTTATATGATCCAGTCTACATTAGAATTAAAAAGGGCAAACTTGTTTTCAGTTTTCTATACCCACCACTTGAAATACTATTTTATTATTGCCAAAATTGAATTTTAATATTAGCTAAATCTATCAGAAAATTTCACTCAAAAAGATCATTATTTTATTAATTTTTTAAAAACACTGAAAACTTTTAAAGATCAAATGCATTGTAATTTTTATTTATGCCCCCCCTTTACTTAGTATTAGAATGAATGGTGCTTGCAGAGAATAAATTTACACAAAAAATATTATCTTTACACATTTTTGTATTTTGAGGCATTGTGGTCCTCCTGAGTGGTGCCTTGGTTGGCAGTATATCTTATAACTATTTGAAAGGTTTCTTAAGGCTACAAAAATCTGTTTTTATGTTTGTATGTTTCATATTTTGTATCAGTAAAATAGCATTGGGCTGGGTGAATGTTTCCTCCCCTTCTGGGTTCATTTATTCCATAGATGTCACAGAGGAAAAATAAAGACTAAATTCATATTTATAATTATGTTGGTTTTAAATTAGTCTCCTTTGCCATCTTTTAATAACTTCAATATAAGAAGTTGTTGCTCTACTTTACATACTAGGTATTCCCTAAAGAACAGTATTATATCTTTGTCAATAAGTATAGAAACGAGAAAGGTCTATTTTTTCCCCCTAAGTTTTTGTTATTGTTACTAGAAAACTGGTAAAGATAACTGTATTTTGTTTAATTATCCTGAATTTAAGCTTTAACATATGCTCAGTTTTTCTTTATTTTCATATTAACTAATTGAGACTATTATCTACATAAAGTTTGTGAGATAATGCCTAGATTTATTGCAACACAATGAGATAACACTGTGTAAGTTTAAAATGTACAATGCATTGACTTGATACTTATATATTTGGTACACTTACGTACTGCAGAATGATTACCACTGCAGTACAATTTCTAAGTGTACAATACAGTATTGTTAACTATAATCACCCTGCTGTACCTTACATCCCCAGAACTTATTCATCTTATAATTAGTGACCAACATCTTGTACTTTGACTAACATCACCCCTTTCCCCCACCAGCCTCTTCAGGAGGCACAGTCTTTAAGGTTTATTTTGACTAATCTTCATGATAATACATATTAGCTCATCTAATGCAAGTGGGAGAAGGGAAATTATACTGATTTGTTATTAGTCTACATTTATCTAAAATATTTTCTCTATAGCACTTTAACTATCATTAAATTTTATTTAGTTTATTTCACAGGTATATAAAAAAGTGTTCATAGGTATACAAATAGATTATTGATTCAGGTTATCCATAATGTGAAAGATATTTTAGGGCAATATAGAGTAGTTGGTGTTCTAATTCCAAAATCAATTAAATTAATGATAATTTCAGTCTATTTTTTCCCAAAGCACAATCTTTTGTCACATGATAAAGAGAAAATATGTTCATATACACATACATATACATATACATATACATATATATATTTTAGAGAATATTGGTTCTCTATTATCAGACTACTTTATCAGTCTTAAAATTTTCTTATTCTATTATGTTGTGGTAAAAGAAAGCATTATAAGAATCTTGATGATCACAAATAAGACACAAAGAAAAATCGCAATAAAATGTCAAAAACAAACATAGGTTTCATTCCTAGATTTACCATGCACTTTTGGAATTTGGTACTAGCCCATTGTCTTTTGCATGTTAAACTCTTTCTTTAGAAAAAAAAATATTAAATAAAAATGCATTTTGATTTGAGGCATGTTGGTCTGAAGATGTAAAACAAAAATGAAGTTCCTGGTAAATTAAAATTAAAAGTTAATATGTATTTACCTATTTATCTATCTTCTGTTATAAACAGTTATCAAAGATTGCCGGAATAATAATTCTTCAATTTTAACAACTTCTAATTTTGATGGGTTTGATGAATGTTGATATACATGGTTTGGAGGGCAGTTTCCTTTAAAAGAGTACAATTTTTCTTGTTAAATCATTATACTAAAGCTTAGTCACATATGGAGAAAACTGTCTAATAATTAAAAATTGCTATTTTAATATGATATTTGTAGCAAACACATTAGACAATTAAAAAGAACATTGCTTATTTTTAAAGGACAGACAAAAAAATATCAAACTTTCCTTGGCAAGTGAAATCTTTGTAGTAGCAGAAGTGGGAAACTTGAAGGATGTGGCTCATTCTCTGTTCAATGATGCAGAATTGCTTTAAGCAGTAAGCTTACTGTTTTCAGAGAGCATTAGCAGCTCCAGCAAATACAACTGTGTCATCTTTCTTTGATACAGAGTGTTTTTACTGCAAAGGGGAGACGATAAACAGTGTATGATTTGATATTTTCATGATGGCTTAAAAAAATACTGATGGACAGATCTGCTGTTTGATGTTTTCTTCATTAGCCCTGAAGATGCTGAGACATAGAGATGGCTATAATTATCTTTTGTAAGACAGGACATACAATCTTTAGGGGTTTCTGGAAATAGAAAGGTCATGCAGTCTGGAACCTGTGAGCCTTTTCAGTCTCTAAGTCATCAGGTATGACCTCATGAATTATGATGAAACTATTAGATTTAGAATTATTGCTTTTTCTAGCTCTTTCTTGTTTGGAATATATTAATCCATGTAATTGTTTATTATTACATTTTTCTTAAGATATCTGAGCAAGTAATATTTATAATGATAGATACCAGCTAAACCATATGAATTTTAGAAATATGTGTGAGTCTGTGTGTGTGTGTGTGTGTGTGTGTGTGTGTGTGTGAGTTTAGCTTTTATGGGGGAAATAGAGAGTCAGAAAACAATTTTTGTATGTGATTCAAAGCAAGGTTTGGGGCTTTACAGATTTTTCCAGATTAAGCCTGAATATGGTCAGACTGAATCTTTTATTTCGAATGATAAAAATAGCATACATTGTTCAAACTGATATGGATACTTCACAGCTAGCTGCTTATATAAAGTGATATATTAAAATTTTTGTATCTGGAATTTCCTGAGCATACAAATAGATGTTGCTACTTGTAGTGTACAACCACACAACAATACAAGTGAGATGAGTGAAGTCATGTTTATTAGCATCTGAGCTGTAAACTAATTTCCTGAAATTTATATTTCAGGATCCAAACTGTCTTAAAAGGCATTGGTTATAATAATTTCTCAGATTTATTGAGATGATGATGCTCTTGGTACTTGTGATGTAGATATTTGCTAAGGCATTGCTTACAGATGAAAGCAGACAATAATTTTTTTCAAGGAAAGCTTGTGGCACTTAATCTTGTTTTAAGTCTTTTGACCCAGAGGTATTCTGCATTTGTTTACTTTCATTTTTAAAATGAAAAGACTTGACTACATTAAACAGATTAACTACAAAGAGCAGAGAGAATCATCACAGCAAAGAATTTGGATTTTTATATATCTATTTTATCCTGATACTCTTTTATTTTAAACTATTTTTACCTATCAAGTTACAATATTTAACTTTGGTTTATTGTAACATATCCTCAGAATTACATGCTTGGGTAATTATAAACTGTGTCTGTGTTTGACATTCAGATTATTCAGAAGGAAATATATTTTACTATATTATTCATATTTTTGTCTCAATTTTAGAAGACTGGGCAGCTACTTGAGCAGGTATTCTATATTAAATGATTAAAAAGAGATAAAATGTTTCAGCATTTCTCGACAGAAAAGTAGTTTTGTTTTCATGATTTTGTAGTGTGATTATGAGTTAATGCTTCATCATGGTGAAATGATATAGAATTAAAAATGAATATATTTATCAAAAGTCTGAAACTGTTTTAATTCAATTCTTTTAATTAAAAACACATTGAAAAAATTATACCTACTGATATTGGCTATAATTTATATGTTATTCAGGCTACTTAGCCAGCTTATATTCTTATTAGTAGGGAAGATTGCCAAATTTTTAAGCTTGATTAGTTTTGGAATGATTTGAATATACCTTTTGGTTGCTACAAAACCTGTTTAATCTGTTAGAATTTATTTTCAGTATTTACATGTATTAGTCATTATGAGTACATTCTGTTTCTTGGCATTGCTTTGGGATTCCTCTAAGTATTCGTTTCACAGCATTCTGCTATTTTTTACTGTATTTGTGACCTTTCAAAAGAACCAAACCATAAAGATTTTTTGGTTACTTTCCTTTTGTGGCACTCAAATGAGGATATCTCAAAAGTTCTGTAAGATGAAAAAAACATGTTTTAGAACTGTTGTTTCTTTTATAAATAGGAAAGATTTCTCTCTGTTGCTGTGCCAAAATATATTGCATTAAAAAGTAAAGATTGATTAGAATGTCACAGACATTTTGATGTAATGTCAACCATTTTTTCCTGTGCAGCAAGATAATCTTGACTTCTGAATGGTGATTGTAAATCTGCCCAGTAACAATTGGTCATCTTTTTACAATGGTTGCCTGTGTCTGTACCATTTTGTATAAGCATTTTATTATATAACATAAGCTGTCTCTAAGCATCTATTTGAGTAACTGTTCAATTGAGTAAATGTTTGAAAATTGATCATTTGCATGATACTGTATTTAGTTTTGTGAGGAATATAGAAAAGAAAAAGTTGTTTCCTGCTTTCAAGGAGATGATAAGAAAATATACATGAGCTATGCTCACATTTTGAATGTACTTTTCAAAGGTGGCATGCTGCAATCAGTTTTAATTTATAAATTAATAAATCCTAGAATTAGTTACCCGTAACTTTTTTTCTCATGTAAATTTCTTGGTATTAGAGAAATAAAGGATTGGGTCAAACTGTATAATTAAGCATTTCATAATTTTGACAACTTCGTTAAGTTCTTTTATAACACAATTTGTTTTATCAGGGCTTTATAAGCTGAATCAAAGAATAACCATGTATGTTTTATAAACCATAGTTGTTAATTTATTTTGAGAGTGGAGATGGATCTAGCTCATTTGTAGGAGGCAGAAGTATGGACCCCGAGAATCAGCTCAAAACAAGGATGTGACCATTCCAGTTTATCACAGGGTAGACATGGAAGTGGGTTTTGACTTCGTAGGGATTCAACTTTGGAAATAAAGAGTAGCAAGTTTGGGAGTGTTTGATGATGACAAGGTCATTTAGAGAGATGTTTGTATAAAATAGGGTGGGGAGATAGGATGCAACTCAGGCTCTCAGAAAGGGGACTCTGGGAGGAATTCAAGTGGAAGTAGGTTTTAGCCAGCTAGCTGTTGGACATACAGGCACTATTCTCTTCTCTTTCATACCAACCAGTATGCTGGCTGAAACAGTATGTTCTGTTTCTCCAAACCCCAAACTGAGGCATGCTGCCCAACAGTGTCTCCAAAGTGCCTCTCCTGTTTTCTTATAGTAGAACAATAAAAAATGAATTTGCAAATTCTTCTGGTTTGTATAGTATGGAGATTAAGCATCCAGACTGTCAAATTTACTTGGTTCAAATCTTACATATACCACTTACCAGGTGTGTGATCTTGGGCAAGTTACTTAACCTTGCTGGGTATCAATTCCCTATTTGTAATATAGGAATAATAACGGTACCTACCTCAAAGAATTGTTGTGAAGATCAAGTGAGTTAATGTATATAAAGCACTGGTAAGAGTACCTGGTAATACTAAGCACATCATTGCAAGACATTGCATACATTTTAAGAGCTGGAATGGGTTATTGGCAAGTGTTTATAATAGTAGCAATACAGTTTAGTTTTGTTCTTTCTCCTTCATTCTCCTTATTAAATAAGAGTTCAGTCAGAAATGTATGGTACTCTGAAATAAAAGTGGTTATAAAAATGCAAAGAAAGAAAAACATGTTACCTCTGATTAAATTCTAACATTAACGGACTATAAGAATTCTGACTTGATGAAAAATTTGTGTTTAAAGTTTTTTTTCCATCTGTTTACTTGGATGATTTAAGATTCTGTTAGGATTCTATGTGTGTAGACCTTCTGCCTTTCTGTATTATACCAACTATATTCATGACAAAAATTACTGGGCCTTTGGGCAAATTTAATAGCAATGTTGGGTCATTTTTAGTTATAGTTGAAGGTTAAAGATGAGTAAATATCAAGGTTTAAAGAAAATAATAAAGAGAAGTTATATAGCTTAGATTTTATCATCTGAGTCATTTTTTAAATCACGAAAACTATCCAGGGCAAACAACTTTGCTGAAAATTAAATACAACCTATTTTAGTAATTTTTTAATGAATATTTTTTATTCTAGATGAAACAATAAAATGAAATATGTTATAAATACTGTATATATATATGAGTAGAACATTCAAATTTCTATTTCATAGAGTTTAATATTTTAAATTGCTGTGATTATTTAATGTAAAAACATTTGTTTGCTTAAAAATTGTCAAGCTTTTAGGTACAAGTGGGTAATTTGATATTTGAATGAAATCTAAATGCTTAAGTGTTACATTTTATGACATCTTTGCATTTTAGTTTTCTTCTCTTGAGCAATTTTCTTAATGAGCAGCTATTTCTACAAAATTGGCACAGGATCATGCAAATGTCAGCAAATACAAAATATGCAATTTGTTAAAACAAACAGACAAACATAAAAATCTTATAGCATTCTGGTAAGCACAGTCTTGGGCAAGTATATAAAGGCCAGTGGTTCCCTTCCTTTAGGAAGTCACAGGTAATGAGTCATAAACTCTAAATACAAGTAACTATACAGAATGTGCAAAGTAGTGAGTGCTATCAAAGGAGATATGAAAGAAGCAAAAATTATTCTTCTGTGAGTTCAATGGGCAGAATATTCCAACCTTAGTGGAGAGAGGAGAAAAGAGGCTGGATGGGAGTTAGGGAAGTTGGGAAAGGGAGCAACAAAGGTAGACCTTAAAGATTGGCCAAGATAGAGGAAAGGTCATTTCAGGGAGAAGAATCAACATGAGCAAAGGCAAGGAGGCAGAAAGCAAATGATATATACGAAAAATTTCATTTTGCCTATAGCCTGGTGGGGTGAGTTAGACCATTACAGGAAAGATATTTTGAGATCAGATAGTATAGATTCTTGAATGTTAGATTATGATTTCTAAACCAAGAACATTTCTGTGCTGATCTACTTATTCTTGGGAAAAAATAAAATAGAAAACACGAAGAGTAGTACCTATATTTTATAGTCACTTTCAGGGCTTTAACCCTCCTGAGACTTTGGAAATGAAAATTAAATTCCTGAGTAGATTTAGTAGCTAGTAGACAAGGTAGGGGGTAGAAACAAAATGAAGGATTTTAATAAAATTCTCTATCAAAATTGCATGTGAGAGCATTTCTCAGTCTATCCGCAACCACTCAGAAGTCCTAGATTTCAGATCCTTAGAGACCTCCTGCTTGTCCCTGATGTAAACTCTATTTTATTGGTAGGTAATCTGATTTAGCTTTGGCTTTATTTTTGACATTTCCTAGACCAAGGACAATCTGGAGGGATCATTTTAATGCAATGAATATGTATGTCACTATGGTGAATATTTATATACTAAGGACTTTGTCTTAAGTAAAATTGAAAATAAAAATTGCTATTTATAATCACAGAAGTCATAGGGGATATTTTAGCTTTGCTCTTTGTTCATTTAGAAATAATAAAGTAAATCATTTGCTGCTAATACTTTTAATATGACCTTTAAATCTACTTCATACATCAGAAGCATTTCGGTACTACCTGAGGTTAGTTAAAAAGCTGGGTAATATCCAAGAGCAGATTTCCTTTAGATGTGACAGCTGGGATATGACTTTTGTTATCAGGCCCAGGAAGGTGACATTTGTACATAGGAATTGTCAAAAAATTGGAATCGCATACACTGGTACATTATCCATATAAAGGATGTCCGAAGTAAAACTTAGGGCATTCCACAGGTGTGAATAATAATGAAATCAGACACACTTGCTCTTCTGGCTCTATATTTAGAGCAATAGCAAACCCATGTAATTGAGAATGTGCTGTTTCTTCTTGTAAAAACCCCGTTTTCTAGAAGTTCTTGTGAATTTATTCTTTTTAATCCTTGTGACTTCACATTGCCTGGGAAAGAACCATACATATGGTAGATACCCAATAAATTTTCAGTACTTGTTTAGACTCAGACCTATTTCTGGGAGATGTCTTGGAGATCACTGCCTTTGTATTGTTTTAATACTTTTAAACATTTAAACATTAAACATTTTTTTTTCAAAAAGCAGATAAAAGACTTTAATAATCTTTTTATCACGTAAGCCTTTAAAAAATGATAATACAGGTCTACAGATAAAATTAAATTAAAAAGATAATTGAATATTCCTTTATCAAGATCTTCTTTCTAAAAGGCAGCAGAGCTTGGTTTCAATGAAGTGCATTGCAAAATGTGCTGCATATAAATGTATACCATCTAGTCATATCATTTTTTCCTCAAATTTTGTTCAATCAAATAAGAATTTAGTGGGTCTGTTGTATATTTTTGAAGGAGGCAGTATAGCACAGTCGCTAAGAGCTGGATGCATTCGGATCCCACATCTTCTACATTACTGACAATGTTTATTTTAGGAATGTCACCTAATTTATCTTTCCTCAGTTTTGTCATCTGTAAAGTGGAGATACTAATATGCTAATTTCTAAAATTATAATGAGAAAGCTACAAAAGATATAAAACAAATCCACCCCTTCAAAGAATTTATCTTATAACATACATGAGGTATAATATGTATACATATACACACACATATTATTTATGTTTTTATATACATATATACACATTATGCTTTAAACATAGTATACTGAAAAAGAAACTAAATAGCTTACATAAGTTCAAAATTGCCAGCAAAGGAAAGGATGACATGGGATTCAAACCAGAAAGTTTAACTTACTAGATCTCTTGCTCGTAACTAGTGTGTTAAACTGTTTAAAGTTATATACACCTGAATTAGATAGCCATGTATAAGTTAGTGTACTCTAAATGCCAAATTGAGATGGGAGACATCATTTAAATTGAAACTGCCGTGGAAGACTTCATGGAAGAAGTGTGACATGACCGTCATTGACTTGCATTATATTCTTTCTGATTTTTCTTTTATTATAATTCATATATGTAAAGTCATTAACATAATTCCTGCCATAGATTATAAATAAGTTATAGTTATTATTATAATGTTTATGATAATTTTTTCTCGATGTCCCCTAATTGGTGCAATGTACACTTTGAAAACTACATATCTAATCTATCCTCATGACTTAAATTGCCTACCAATGATTCTTAATTTTGACTGTGCATCAAAATTATATATTTAGCTTATTTAAAATTAAATTTATTGGATTGACATTGGTTAATAAAATTATATAGATTTCAAGTGTATAATTCAATAATATGTCATATATACATTGCATTGTGTATTCACCACTCAAAATATTTAGCTTTTTAAAAACATTAATGTTCCAAGCTTATCTTAGAAGTACTAAGTAAAGTCTGTGGAGATAAAGCCCTATATTTACAAAAAGCTTCCCAAGTGAATCTAATGGGCAGCCAAAATTGAGAAATTCTGCTGTACATGTGATGAATTCTAAATCTGTAGATCAAATCTACATCTTAACTTCTGTCTAGTGTTCCAGACATTGCATCTTGTTAGACATGTCTGGTCATTTATCTTATAAGTGTCTCAAACTTGGTATGTTCCAAATTAAACTTAATATTTTGTCTTCAATACCTTTTTGTCTTTCCTAGCATGATTACCTTATAATAATTTTCCACTTCTTTATCATTACCTTAGATCCAGTTACTCACCAAGTTACGTAGATTGTTTCTTCTAAGGGGTTCAAAATTTACCATTTCTTTCCATTCCCCTTTGTCTTGACTTCATTGTGAATTCACATTAATTTCTCAGCTGAACTATTGTAATCATTTCTTAATTGGTCTTTCTTTTTCTTCGAATAGCCCATCCCCAAAGCAACTTGCTCACCACTCAGCTGCCAGGAGTACTCTTTCTGAAATGGAAACCAGAAACAGGCATTTGACTACTTAAACTCATTCTAAGGCTCCTCATTACCTTTAAGATAATTTTCAGAGTTGAGATAAATGAGAATGTACAATTTTTGTCTTTCTCACTCTGACATATCTTACTTAGCATAATGCCCTCAAGTCTATTCATGTTTTTACAAATGGCAGGATTTCCTTTTTACTCATGGCTGAATAATATTCCATTGTATTAGCTTTATCCATTTATTCATCGATGGCTTTTCTTTTCATATCTTGGATATTGTGAATAATGTGGCAATGAACATGGGAGTGCAGATATCTCTTTGAGATAGTGATGTTATTTTCTTTAGATATATATCCAGGAGTGGGATTGCTGGATCATGTGGCAGTTCTATTTTTAATTTTTTGAGGAATGAGGTAGTGACATTTAAACTTAGCCATCCTTAGTTAAACCTAGTCTAAATTCTACTAGAGAGAGAGATTGGCTCTCTCAAGCCTTTGTAAATGCTGTCCTCTTTGCCTATCCAGATTTTGACCCATCATGTCTCTTTGTTTTTGCCTGGCTAACTCTTAGGCTTCAAGATTTATTTTGATTGAGCATCACCTCTTTTTGAAATATTTCATTGCACATTCAGAGTGAATTAGATTTTTTTCCTTATGTTCTTCTGAATTCCAGTATTTACCTAATTAAAGCACAATAGTCATTGATTTTCGTGTCCTGACTATGAACTGTTTAAGGGCAAAAGTAGCATCTTTTATTTCTTTAAAGCCAGCACCAGTACAGTACCTGACACATGGTAGCTACTTGATACATTTTTGTCAGATAGTAAAATGAATAATGGGTATGAAATATTCAAGGAAAAACAATGTCCTAGGTCACTTAGGTAACCATTATGAATTCGTATTAGCTGAGGTGGATAGGTGGACTTGGACCAAACTCTGAAGTATTTTAAAGTTAAATTAATTTTTGATCTTATGCTGGACTAATGTAATACCTTTGTAGTGTAGCATATTGCTTAAGAGTAATGACTGGTCTTCAAACTTCACCTCTTCCTCTTAGTAGCTAAGGGTTCCTGGGAAAGATTTTTAGCCTCTTTACATTTCAGAATACTCATCTTTTTGGAAGATTAAATGTATTTAAATTTCTAGCACTGTGTATGGGACATTTTAAACCGCACAAACCGCATGTTAGTTCTTATTGTTACTGCAATTATATACGACACTGAAAAAAATCAAACAGCTAAGGGATTAACAGTTTCAGAATGTAGAATTGGAATTATCCAATGATTGACCATTTATATGACAATCAGAAAACCAAATTTTACTTCTAATTCTAGCCCTGCCATTGCCTTCCTATAAATTTTGAATGTATCTTAATTTCCTCATATAAAAAATTACAGTAAAAGTATTAATGTTTTCCTCACCAGAATGTTGTAATTGTTTGGGATGTCTACCCCCGCCCCCCCAAACCTGTCAAATTAAAAAAAAGTGGGGATTTATATCTTTCAAAGTCACTAACACTGCTTTTGTGCCAATTACCTAGAGTGTTCTTCTTATTCACCTTGATAATCCTATTTGTTTTTTAAGACTTAGTTTAAGCATTAGTTAGTGGGATTAGGTGGTCATTTACATATTCTTTAGAATACTAAGCTTACTTCTGGTATAACATTTGAAAAATATTTACTTGTATGTTATTTCCCTTAAAATGTGAAATCTTAAGAGACAAGTGTATCTTAATTTAGTAGCCCCATGGCCTAGTATAGATTCTGGCACATGTTAAATGATTAGTAAGTATTGACTCAATAAGTAGATTATGTTATATAGATTGAAGAAAAAATGTTTCTGAAGCTCATTCAGAGGTTACTGGAGATTAAAAATTTGTATTAACAATTACGGTGAACTATAATAGTATTAGAATAAATATTAGTAATAGAATAATAGTAATAAGACGATATTACCCTAGCTGATATGTTCTGAAAATGTAGGAGAATTAAAGATGAAGTAAAATAAGAAGACTTTAGGTGAACTATCACATACAATACACACAGCTACTGTTTCTTTCTCCCCAAATTTCAATAAAAAATCCAAGCGTATTTTTTTTAACCCTTTCCTTCTACCAAAACTAAATGAAGGTGGGAAGAATGGGAGAGGAAAAAACCAGTGACAAAATTTTGTGAGCAAAAAATGCAGAAGGAAAATGTTAGGTAACTTGGCTACCTGAGAAAACAGAATTGTAAACTGGCAGTGAGAACCAATTCAATTAATACTGAAGCATCCTAAAAAGACACCAGGCACCTCTGAAACAGAGAATCAAGCTGCTAAAGTAAATAGTATTGCATTAAAATTCAATCACATTTTCAGATCTTTCTTCTTCACTTCAGTCAACCAGGAAAATATCCCACCTCTACTCTAGCAGTAGACTGGAATTTTATTTTATGGAGAGGATTAAACAGAATCTTTATGGACTGAGTAAGATAGGTACAATTAAGGTCAGAAAGCACCATATTAAAAGCAGTAGGATTCAGTAAGAATGCTGTGATCTCAACTCTTTCCCTCCATATTACTCCTAGAAAGCTGGTAGCCAGGCCTTCATAGAACAGACAGGAATCTAATCAGTTTAAGAGGAAAGTCTCAGACATGTTGACATCAAGGTTCCCCAAAGGAATAGCCAAACCAAATTATTTCACAGTATGCTCAAAATTGACAAGCCCTATTCATACTCATGGCTTTAATTAGCTTTTTAGTTTCATACTTTTAAATATGAGCACAAAACCAAAGATCATGAGATGTCTAAGGAAAACTTCTAACATAAAAAATAAGAGGCCATTGATTTTTTTTTTACATTTGACATCAAAAACGAAGCAAAAATAAAGAATTGGAGATTAGTTCTTCTAAGTAGTAGAAGAACTACATCTCAATTATACACAAATTTAATTCAAATAGTAGATATTTTTGGTCTTGTGAAGGGAATAAATAAATAAATAAATAAATTTAAAAAGTTATTTACCAAGAGTGTTATACATTTTTACTTGTCCTTTTCTTTTTTTTTTTTTTATTTGCCATTTCAAATCTAACTCTATTTCCCCCCCATGTTTACGGTATTTTTATTTTCTCTATATATATCTCTTGAAGTTTGAGATAATTAAAAAAATTAATAGCACAGTTTTTTATTGTTTGTTTGGTCTGGTTCTTTTTTAGATCTAAAATGGAAACTAAATAAAGTGGTCATTCCCCATTCCTTCTCCCACATTTTGGCATTTATATAACTAGGAAAATCACTTTGCTTAAAGTTTCTTTAAATGTAATAGAAGCCAATATTTAGTAAATTGCATGACTAAGAATTCTACCACGTTATTAATGATATGAAAAACATCACTAATAATCACTGAGGTTAAAGAAAAAAATCACTGAACTGGTTAGACTTGCTTACTTTAATTTTTAAATTAATTATTTAAACACTACACTTTCATAACTCAAGCATATACCTGAAATATCTCTTTTTACTTCTTGTTTTATTATTGAAGCTCACCTTCAAAGGTTTTATTTATTTACTGCTCAGTACCATTTAGTTATCTAAAAATCTTGAATTTTTTTTTTTATTTAACCCATAATGCTTTACAAATATTTTATCATTCCCATTATGGTTTGATTTATTGTTTTTTTTTTTAATGTTGGGAAACGTCTTTCCATTTTTAGTTTGCAAATTATTGAATATTAAAGTCTAATTCACCTATAAATCATTAAAGTATAGATACTATGGGCTTCTTTCAGTTTAAATAATTTATATAGTTCACTATTGTATATATAGGCCAACTCAGAACTGTCCTAATTTATAAGAAGGCTAAATACTTGTGTAGTACTCTAATGTTATAGATTCTTATAATGTTGTAAAGAAAAACTCTTAATTCATGATGAAAAAGGTACAAATTGCTAGTTTTATTTAAAAATGTATATGTATACCTTTCTCTCCTTCCTATAATTGATACTTATGTTTCCTGTAAGTCTAGAATATATAAGTAAAAATATCAGGATTTAGGGTGGCAGGAATGGAGAAAGGTATTGACATATGGGAGAATTATAAATATTATCATCTTAGGCTAAATAACAAATAAGTACTCGAATACAGACAAGAAGTGACCCTTACACTGAAATAGGAAACAGGTTATTATACAAAAGTTCAAGTATTGTCCTAATAGGATCTTAGAGATCATGGAGTTGATTTTTAAACTCATCTTATTTTTATTTCTGTTTTTTAAAAATATTTGTTTATGTCCTTTACTTTTTTGGCTCAAGAATCCTCCTTGCATCTCATATATCTTTATGGGATCATTTTATTTCATCCCAAAATATACACTTAGAAATTCCTTTATAAAGGATATGATGTTGATAAATTGTCCCAGTTTCTGATTGTCTGAAGCATCTTTCAAAAATATTAGCTTAACTTATTTACTTCTAGAGTAACAATTTTTTCCTTAGTATCCTGAATATATTATTTTATTGTCTCTGGCTCCATTTTCATTAGTTTGTCATTTCTATCTTCTAGAACTCCAATTAGGTATATGTTAGATTTTATATTACCCTCCACTTAAATATTCTCTGTGTTTTTCATGTTCTTGTCATTCTGTTCCATACTCTGTAATTTTTTCAGATATTTTTCTCAGTTTTCTAATTCTTATATTATCTGTCCAGTCTACTGTTTTACCTATTCATGAAGTTTTTAATTTTAAGAATTATATATATTTACATTTACAAATTATTATAATTTCTGGAAGTTCTGCTTTTTTACATCAGGATTTTTATTCCTGTCCCAGGTTTTAGAAGTTTTCTTTCCAGGCATTTGTATTATAAGGAAAACTAAAACAGTATCCTGATAGTTTAGTATCAAGTTAGTCCCACTTTAAGTCCCACTAATGTCTTTTACTTATTCAAATAACTAGGCTCTTATTTTGATACTTACAAACTACTGCTGTGCCACCTTGTCTGTCTACAAAGATTCATTGATTTTTTAAAAATCAGCTCAAGCGTATCCCTTAATGGAGTCTTTACTTTCTCGGACAAAAAAAAAAATGACCTTTTTGGTGGAGTGTCACCGTATGAATTTCTTTTACACTACCATTGTGTGTTGTACTTCACATGAAGACTGTAAGCTCTTTGAGGGGAGTAACCCTGTCTTATTTATTTTTGTGGTCTCAATAGTACAAATGACAATGTAAATAACATTGATCGAGAACTTAATACATACTTGGTAAATTCAAGAACTTCACGTGTTAATAAGTCACTCAAGACACAGAGAAATTACGTAAGATGTATAAAGTCACACAGCTATGAATTAACTGAAACATAATTTGAATACAGGTGGCGTGTGGAACCACATACCTTCTCAACATTTTTCTACCACTGCTTTTTGTTGACCTACATGAGAGCATCAGCAGCAGAGGGATAGGTCATACCAGTAAAAACTTGTATTGGAACACCAAACTAGCTCATGGGATTGTGGCAGATGCTTAAGGAAGGACACAGCGGGACAAAGGAAGAAAAGCGTATAAGACAGATGGAATCTTGTAGGGCATTTATGAGCAAGCAATATGAAGAAATTAAAGACAGCATGAGACAGCAGTAAGGAAATATAGCAGCCGTTAACATCATTTTCTGTGTACAAAATCTGGTTCATAGGCAGAACTGAAGCTCTTGAAGGATTTTTAAGAAGACAAGAATCAAGTTCAGAATTTAAAAGAAATAAGTGTGGAAGATTGGGTAGGAAAATAAGGCAGGAACTCAATTATATAGGTATCACCACCCTTCAAAATACCTTGGGGAATTAAAACTGTTCTTAACATCTCAAACACTTGTCCTTAACCGTCGGATGCTAAGCTCACTAGGAAAGATCATATTCTTTAGGTCACAGTAGCAGTGTTAAGTATAATACTATATGTTGTGATGAAATTAATTCTGATGCAGAAATAGCTTGTCATTGGAAAACTTTCACCCCTGAACCTTTCAACCCTGAACTTGACTCTGGAGTATTTCATGTCAACCAATGAACTTCCCTGACCTAACTGTGTAGTTCCCTAACTGGTCTTTAGAGTTAGAAACTCTGAGTGGAGTTTTCTAAGTAAATAGATGAGAAAAGTCTTGAGGTTTTTACATGATGATTTAGTTTATGCCTTCTTAGTGCTGTCCCTAGGACAGAGGGTTTTACTCTCCAATTCTTATTATCAGTTCTATTTTTTTATATATGTAAATATTAAATAACACATTGACTTCACATAAGAAAATGAAACCTAATTGCCACCTCCTCAATTCAATACTTTAGAAAGAAACTCAACTGGTTTTATTAAAAGTACATAAGGCAGTAGAAAGAGCGATGTATTGGGCTACTTTATAATAAATACATTCCATAGGATTTAATGCAATATATGAGATAAATTTAACTCATATTACCATGAGATGATATGATCTATATTTTAGAGTAGATACTAGATTTTAAATACCTAATTTTAAAGTAATATGCAAGTAAAACTAGAAGGGTTCATTTATTCTATGAAAATACAACATACTAAGTGAAATTCAAAATTATGCTTGACTTATGCTTAGATATCAGTTCAGCTAGTATTTATTGATCTCTTATGATATATTAATCTCTAAGCTGATGCTTTCATATCTATTATCCTATTTAATACAGCATAATACAATTAGAGGTTAAAGAGCTGACCTTTTATGTTTGTATAATATTTTACCTTACTTGGTAATGAAAAAAAATAGAATGCCTAAAGAATAAATATGGATGTATATGTTGAATATTAATATTGGATATAAATGTTAATATTCAATTTTCTTTATTTCATAATTTAAAATGCAAGGTAATGAGGATATGGATAAGAAAACCAAGACGTTAAAACTAACAGCACATTATTAAAGCAGAGCATGTAAATAATGTGGTGAGATGTTACAAGGTTGGAAAATACATCTTTTAATGTTAGTGAAGTGAATAAAATCAGCTGCAGCTGTCTATGAGGTATTTTAACATTAATAAGAATTGACAAGTTAGGAGTCTTTTAAAATAATAACACTTCAAAAGCTAGCTCTCAGTTCATGTTTATAAAATACATGTATACATATATATTACTACCTCTCTTTAAATCAGTATTGAAAATTTTCATTCATCAATGAAGATATTTATTCCATAGGTTGAGAGAATATTAAAAGGTTTCTGCAGGGTAGAAAACTATATAGGTATTCTTTGTTATGGGAACACTTTTTGTGAGTGTTAAATACTTATATTTTATTATTTATTTAAATAATTTTATTAGTATTTAACTAATTCATAAAATACTTATATTTTACTCTTTTGTATCTCCTTTCACACGTCCAGAAGTTTACCATCTTTTTCATTTTTTTTAGAAACAAATCATTCTTGTTTTATTCATGTTATTGAGTTCTTTGATTCAGAGTCTCTTCCCCAGAATTTTTTCCTTTACTATTCATTCAGTAGTATTTTTTTTTGGTATTTTTAAAAATATATCTTAGTATATAGGTTGTCCTTTTGTTGTAGGTATATCTCCATAAAATTGGTGTCATGGATTTATGGTCATTAAAATAAATCTGACATATATGTATAGGTTAGGGTCATAGCAAGAAACAGTGGTCACTTGGTAGGTGGTAAAGAGTTTAATGTAGGGACTATTTTTAAAGGTATGTATTTTTTTTAGCATAAACACATAAGTTTATTTAAATTACTGTAATAACATGAGAATTTAAGATTCACTACTTTTATGTTTAGTCTATTAGTTTTCTAAAAATTATTAAGTAATTGAAAAGATTTGCAATCGGGTAGTAGAAATATCTATAAAGGAAAAAGAATCTATTCAATTTGTAATTGCAGTTTAAAATATAAGAAATTAAAAGCTATTGTTATATTTTGACAGTTTTGTAAATTGAATAAAAATGAAAGCCAGCTTTAAAAATAATAAAGATATAGGCAGGATAAAGAGAAATCGACTAGGGTTAGTAAAATCCCAGCAACTTGCAACAGCCACAAACTGTTTCTACTCCTCGCCCTAAAAAGCAAGGTGTGGGAGCAGTTAATGCAAACTGGGAAGATCTATAGATGTAGAAGAGTCGCATGATAAAGAGTTTTGGTCTTTGATGGAGGAACACAGCTATTGCCCAGCTATGGCCAAACAGGGTACATGTCTATCTCCTCCCTCTCTCCAAGCCTCTGTCATTATATCTTATTGGCTGAACTCAGTTGGAAACTAGAAAGCAAGGGAACCCTGGTGATGCAGTCCATAAAGACATAGAGCATAGAGGATAAGACTGCAAAGTGGATCAGTTATGGCTAATGGAGTATATACAACACATCATATTATCCTAATACCTAATAGAAGGCAGAAAAAGTGATTGCTTTAAAAAATTGTTATGACAAACAATTCTAGGGAAGAACAGTCTGAATTGAAAATGAATTACTTCTCTATTATTTGGGTTATGCCAGTCACATGGAGTTTGCATTTAAAAGAGCTGAATGCAAATTCAATTTAGTCATAAGCAGGGATTAACTAGTGAGGATCACAGATAAAACTATTTTTTTTTCCCCCTTCTTCCTTGGGAAGGCATGGGAGATATATACTTCAGTGGAACTAGGAAGAGCAAGCTGTTACATACTCTCCTAGTATAAGGAAAAACAAAGTCAAAATAGTTCAGCAAAAAAATATGTGATTCATGCAATTATAATAATATGTCCCTAAACTTGATAGAAACTTCAGAAATTGAAAAAATTGATTTGAAAAGTAAAATATTATTGTTTGTTCATTTGGCTATACACTTACATAAATAGACCTAATGTGACTTCTGTGTGAATGAGTTACTATCACTCTGTTCCAGAGCCATAGTCTATACCAATGATTTTCAAATTTCAGTCCACAGTCCATTTTTAAGTACTGAAATAAATTTAATGGGTAGTGACTAGTATTTTTAAATGAAATACAATACCCTGGAATAAAAAATATCAGTACATTGTTTACAGTAAGGGTAAATGTTGTTTTGTGAAACTTTTGTTTTTACTACATATCTATGAATATGTGATTATGTTGAGATGTATAATATATTTCTCACTGTGGGTCATGTCCAAAAAATTTTTTAAAGCATTGTTCTGTCTTATTTACTAGAATCAATCATCTTAACAATGTTACCCAATAGTGTAGTTAAGGCAAATTGTATTGACAGGCAGTGTAACAAACTTACATGTTCCCTTCCTATGTAGTACTAAAATTTGTCCCTAAATGAGTAAATACATTCGGAAATTAGGGGATATTAATGTATTTGATGTTCAAGAGACTGATAGTATAAAATAAAATAACTTATTTTACTTACATATTGGGATTACAACATAGACTGGCACCACATGCCATGTGTCCCTCTGCATTCCCTTCATCACATCCCATGTTTGTCTGCTCTTGGTAATAAAGAGGAAAAGAAATAGTCTTTTAAGCAATCTTGAATAATATTGAAATGATATTTTGAACTATAAACAAAGTAGAAGAATTTCATTTTATGTATTAGTATTTATTTGTATCTTGGTAATTTTCAGCCTAAACGATTACACATTTGATGTTTCTATGGAACATCCAGAGAGTATTTAAATTGGATAATGTATGTGAATCCACAAAATATGTCACTTATATTGAGTTACATTCATATTCTAGATTCTAGTTTTTTTTTCAGAGAAATACTAAAACTAGGTCACTTGCAATTTTTATAGTAATTAAATAATCAACAATCTCCTATGTAGATTCTCCTGCTTCTGTTGCAAAATTTTATTCTATCATAATATCGTCACATTAGCTAATCAATAAAATTATTTTTTATATTTGAACAATATACATACTTTATATGACTACAGAGACAAACCATTTTGTATAAGTTTGAAATTGATTCAGGTTCTTGAAATTAAAATTAAATATTTTATTTTATAGGGAAAAACATCTTCATATATTCTATGTAAAGCTTTCTATTTTACAATTGATTTAAGAGGCTGCCATTGTGAAATACAGTGGAATAATGACCTTTGAACATGAATGCATGACTTAGCATTTGGCATTCTTCCTAACAACACCCCAGAGACCAGAGGTGCATTCTACTGTGACATACATTTGAATATGTCTTGCAGAGGATACGTTTGATTTGTAAATGCATCAAGAATAGATTCTAAATAGGCTGAAACTTTTATTTGTCAGGTTTAGGAATATTATATAAATCCTGTATTCAGTTTTTTTCTATTGCTATTATTGCTCAAACCAACAGAATTTTAAAACTTTGCCAAACAGAAGAGCAATGGGCTCTGAATCCCATCTTCATTTTTATTTCTTCTCTCATTCATAGCGTAGGTTTTTTTTAACTCTGATTTCACTGTGTCCTGTCTCAGCACATGTTTTCAGAAAGCCAAAGGACTACAGAGTTAAAAACATGTCTTTCTACTATATACTTTGCTGCATGTAGAGCACATAAGAGCTGATCTTTCTAAGTTGAAATATGTTGTCTATAAGGCTACAGTTGAAAATACTGATTTACAAAACACAGGGAGGCTAAATCTCTATCAAGATTATGTTCAGGATCAAAAAACTTGCAAATAAGAAACAAAAATCTTTTACTTTTCTAATAGCCATATACTAAGATAGTCTTAGAAATAGATCTTGGAAGATTTCTTTATCTTTAGTCTACCAATAAAGCTTCTCATCTGTCCTTTTGTTTTTAGTGTTCATTTTAAGGCAATTTTACGTAGGTATTCACAATTAGATAAAAGTAGGAAGTAAACAGCATTTCAGTTCATTCAGTATTTTGTTAATTCCCACATGGTCAAAATGGATTATACCCACTCCTACCCCCATCATTTTACTGAGTATCAAAATCAGCATATCGTTTTGAGTGTGTATAATACACAGAAGACAGAGCCTCTGCCCAGCCATTCTAAATATGTTAAAAAAAAGAGAGAGAGAGAGAGAGAGAGAGAGAGAGAGAGAGAAAGAAACTGAATGAAAGTTTAACATACATGATTGTAATTTAAAGTTTAGTTTGGGTAAAATGCATTATATTGAAGCAAAGTAATTAGAATTGTAGTTTACCTAATAATTGCTAGTAATTGCTTCAAGGGATTAAATTCTCACCAACCCCATTTCTAATGGCAGCAGAATTATTTTACCCTACCATAGCATTAGTGGTGTTAAAACTAATGCTTTTTATATTTTTCTAGTATAGTTAAAAATGTCATCTTGTTAACAAGAATTTTTTTTTATCAGAGATAAAAATGCATGTTACTATACTGACAAGATAACTTTATCTGTTTTTCATCCCACTAATAGATGATGCCAACAGGAATGTTTGACTGTCTTCAATTATATGGAAAATCAAATGATATTTCTTCTTCGAATATGTGGTCAAATTAATTTTGGCCTCCTTTTTAAACTAGCCCTTGATAATTAAATAGAATAGTCATGTACATGTAGGTTAGAGTGACTGAATTAATCCTGTAAAATATTAAATCATATTAAAAGTTTATTTTCTGAAATTAAGAGAATATATGTACTATCATTTAATCTTCTTCCTATTCTACAGAGAAATGATGAAGAGGCAGTTGTGGATAGGGGTGGAACTCGTTCTATTCTCAAAACACACTTTGAGAAAGAAGATTTAGAAGGTAAGGATTTTTTTTTTTCCTCATTGGGGTAGCTATTCCTAAAGTGTTTTACAGAGAAATGTGAAATTTGTCATAATGTAGAAAATTGCAGAAATTGATATCAGAGTAATGGTGGTGGTGGGTGATGGATATAATTATTTTGGTCCAGTCTAGAATGCCAATTGCTAGACCTGCAAACAATGAGAACATTCATTCAACAGTCATTTTCTGAACCTCTCCTACATTTCAGGTACTGTGTTATGCCAGTCTTTCAATATCCTTATTTTAATGAATTACAATCAACTGAGGAATAAAGAGAAAAAAATTTTTGACAGAGTAACATGATTGGTGTTTCTTGAGAGGGGAGAATAGGACAGGAGGGACATCTAACCCAGCCTATGTTGTCAGAGTAGGGTGTCACTGGAAGAGAATTAAAGGCCACTGGCATTCCAGTTTTACTCAGATAAATTTGAGAGAGGTGGAGGCATCATTTGTGTGCGTTCTCTTCAATGGGAAAGAAGTCAGATAATTCAGCAGGCGGGTAGTGTGGTCTAGTATTAATTAAGTCAACAGGGTCTTAAACCAAACTGTGCTGGGTTCAAATCCTAGTGCTGCCTCTATTTACTATGGAACCTTTAGCCAGTTAACTTCTCTGCACCTCAGTTTTCTCAACTGTTAAAATAAAGGATAACAATGGAATATATTTCCTAAAGGGAAAATCACTTAGGACAGTGTCTGGCAATAATTGAAAATTATTATTATACCATAGTTTAATGTACATACACCATTAGTTCATTTTTTACTTTTTTAACCATAAATTTTTACTAATAAGATACAAGATATATGGTATCTTTCATCTTTTGGTTGAAAAGTGAAACCCAGGTAATCTTAAGTAAAACTAATCAGAGATAGTTCCTAATAACCCACTGCAGCTACGAAGGGTTTATTCCTCATAATAATTGTAATGTAACCACTTAAACTATAATTAAATTTATTGTTGTTAGGTTTTATCTTTAGCTACAACAATTGAATAATAGGAGAATTAATATAATATCTAGAGACAACTTTCAATAACTTTACCTACTCTGTGCCTGACATTTCTCTTGGTGCACAGAAAATACCCAAATCTGGGAAGGTTATACTTATTGGGGGGTGTGATAGTAATTTGCTATGCTATTCACATTCATTACATAAATTGAAGGGAGCACACAAACATGAAAAATTTAAACTGATAATAGACGATAAGCTGATTATTCCTTGAATTTGAAATGCCATTGTATCACATTCTTTCTCAGCAGTAATTTATCTTCTGATTTATGTCCTAATTTAAGCTATACATTTATCCACTAAACACACACAAGAAAGCCTACCAAACCAAGAAGTTGGCCTAAAAGTATACTCAATTCTAGAGAAAAAATTATCTTGGGTTTAAAGACTATGACTAATCATCCACACAGAGATAATTGGAAGTTAGCAGTTAATAATTTACAAGTAATTACAGTAAAACACTGAATGGTCCCTTTGGATGGAAAATATATAATACAAAAATAATATTTAATAAGGTCATTTTAATTATATATAAACTCCTATGACATACATTTTCTTTTACTCTGCATGGTTAGGGAATACAGGTGACAGTGTACGGTGTTTATTAAGAGTTTTCTAATTGGCAAAACACAATTGGATAAGCCAGATGACCTTTCCTTTATTGATGTCGATAGTGGATATTTTAATTCCCATAGTGAAAATAATTGTGGCTCAGTGGTGATTGAAATTAACATCATAGGATGCAAATGTAATGCTATATTTTAGAATTTTGAAGGAAAATAGAAAAAATCTGATTTATATTGACTTTCTGAATATTCTTTTCCCAAAGCACACTAAATAGATAAACATCCTAGCATTTGAGGATTCTGTGAAGGATTCTGCTGTGACGCACACAAAGAATTAATTTATTACTGGTTCCCAGATTAATTATACTGAATTAGAAAATAGTGCAGTGGTAATGTGATGGATGGCATGGTTTGAGAAAAATCAACTGGCAGCATGATATAAAATGAATAAGTGGGAGAGCACAAATTAGAAAGGTAGCATCATTTAGTGTAATGGTGGAAGTAGTTTCTTCCTTTTTGTAATTAATAGAAAAGACCAGAGCTCCGCTTCTTAAGAGCTTCTTTAGTAAGATAGATAAAACACATCAATAGTTATTCATTTTAAATGAAATAGAGTTGGGAATTGCTATTGAAGACAAATACACTCTATAAAATCTTTCAATTAAAATTTTAAACTTGAAAATTACTGTTCCTCAGGACTTACACATATATGCTTAAGTAATAGAATTACTGGAGTAATTTAACATCCTGAGTACAGCTTATAGAAATGCCAGGTGGTTAAAAACATATATGAAGTCTCAGGTGAAATATACTTAATGCAAAATCATCACTTGACCAATATTAACAGCTTTGTGTAGTACGTTAGCTAATATATTCACTTATATTGTAAATTCTGATAAATGATACATCAAAGCTACAATTTCTCCCTCCAAACTACTTATTATTTTGTTTTACCTAGACTTTGTACCATTGTTTCTATCTCTTCTCCTCTTATTACCTAAAATCAAGAACATACAATTTCACTAGATTCTGTTCACCTCCTACTTTTTACATCATGCAGTCAGTAAATTTTTTTTTGAACCTACATCAGGGGTGTCACTTCTCATCTTTTCCTTTTCAGTCCCACTGCCTCTGGTCTAATTCTTTCTCTCTCTGCATACTACATACAATGACTTTCCCACAGTCCACTCTCTTTATTATGTAAGAGTGTTCTTTCTAAGCATACTTCTGCTTCCAGTGGTAAAATGTAGTTAGCAGCATTGAGTCCCTATATAATTAGACCACCTTAGGATTCTGAGTAGAGCAAATATTATTTAAGTTAACTGATTTTTATTTTTAGTCTCTTGTGTCATGTAGATTAGTATTGTTCTAAAGTATAGGATTATAAAAAGAGTAATACATTAATATCCTTGAAATTCTTTCTTATACTTGCTTGCCCTGTAATACATGTGTAGTGGACAGAGTGGCCAGATAAATTACACAATGCTCAGTTAAATTTGAATTTTGGATAAACAATAAATAACTTTTTAGTATAAGCGTGCCACACAGTATTTTTATCTTTTTTTTTAAAATTTGCTAAATCTAGCAACCTTACTAATAGATGTTATGATGAATCACAAATATCTCCTCTTCAGGATTGAGGCACTTATTTCTCAAGTTGATATGAGCGTTGCCTGCTGTTGTTTCATACCTAAATTCTTCCCTAGAAATTACCTATAAATGAAGCGAGCTGCCTCCCTGGAGCACAATGAATTAAATTAATGATCAATGAAAGAGTGTAAAGGCCCTGCCCCCTTGCCACAATTTGGTGAGAGACTATTTTCCATGTTCTTATCAAGCATTTCTAACATAATACCTGTTATTTTTCTATAGTCTGAGAACTGGGAAGAGGAAGTAAAACCTCAGGAAAATTATTAAAAACATTCTGTTCAAAACCTTTTAGATTGCCCTATACCAAATTGGTGACTTTTCATTTCCTCTGTTTGCTAGTGTTTTTCCTCTACACGGCACCAGATACTCATTCTGCCATACCCTGGTGGTACCAGATCCCTCCTGGCAGAACAATGATCTTCCTCCTTCAAAAGTATATATATATACAAACACATGAATACATATACATACATATACATATATACATCTGCATACACATGTGTGTGTGTGTGTGTGTGTGTGTGTGTGTATACACACACATATATTTGTTATTTTTCTTATTTTATTATAAGCTTGTTGAGGGACAAATTACACATATCTTCATTCTCCCATGGCATTCAGCACTTTTTCTTAAACTAGATATAGGTACTAAAATGTGTTGCATTGAATCTCATTTATATGTAATTTATTAATATGTCAGGAATCATGTAAGAAATTGTTTATGTGATGAAGTGCATAATGAACACTCATCAAATATTTAGTTCCTTTCAAACATTTAACATGTAAATAAAGGAGTTACTAATTATGTTGCACTGTACTAAGGTGAATAAATCTAGCCACATTTTAATTTGATATTGAGGAATTCATAAATTTAAAACTTTAATGGAAAAATTAAATTAAATTTTGACCTACAAATTAAATAAAAAAGATATTTTCTTTATTCTATATTGCTTTTAGCAGATAGTAAAGTACTTGAAAGTCAAGGATTTAATAGAGAAAATTATACTTTTATATTGATATTCTTTTGCTTATTCCTTTTGAGGAAAAAAATCATTTACTGTTTATTTCCTTTTTGGGGACCACTTAATGTATAATGAACCCAGAGTTCAGAGATAATGTAATTAAAGTACCGAGCACAAAGGTATCATACAACATAACTCTGATCTATCAGTGATAATACCCTTCCACTTTCTTCATTTCACCCAAAGCATTCCTGAACTCTTAAGAGAATGAAATGGTTTTCTGACCATAGTCATTGTAATGTCCAAAGTGTTTTTCACTAAAAAGCCAAAGATAATAAGTGCTGATATTATAATTATAATACCATATTTTGCAACCAAAGTAAAAAAATAATTTGATAAAACAAAAAAAAAGAAAAAGCCAAAAATTAGGCCTAGACATTTTCTTCCTAATCTTTTATCTCTAAAAATTGCCGCTAGAAGGAAAGGTGGATTTTACTGGAAGAAACCAAAGCTTCACAGAAACAGGTGGGCTTTGAAGGATGAATGGAAATTCTGAAGGCAAAGATGAAAGGATCAGTTATATTCTGGGAATGGCAAATATAGTGTGGCTAAAGCATTGGGGTTATGTCCATGGGGTAAAGAGTGACTGGAGATGAATTTTAAATATTTGCATGAGGTAAATCAAATAGTGGAAAATGAATTAATCCTTGAAGTTACTCAATGAGGTAACTACTATTATGATCTCCACTTTACAGATAAAGAAACTAAAAAACAAAAGATTGACTTACTCAGGCCATATGACTTACAAGTGGTAGAGCAAGGATTCAAAACTATGAGGGTCTGTATTTTAACAATTATGTTATAGAATGAAAGATAACACTGAGCTTTGTTTTTTAAGTAATGGAATGGGGCGAGATGATAATCAACTGGAAGCCTGGGGCATATTTACACATTTGATCACGACTATTTAAAAAAAGTTGATACTGTCACATTATGAAGCAATAGGAAATTCAGTAACTAGTACCTTTATCACAATAGTTTCCAAAAATATTTTGTAAACAGTTGAAAAAATTTATAGTTAATAAATTCTCATTAGACAGATTCTTGCCCACAAATAGGAAACCCTCTCACCCTTTGGTAACTAGTTTTGCTATAACTTCTTAGTTTCTGTTCTCTTATTTTAAATTCTTGTCTCTGCTACACTACAAGGTAAATAATCTTATTTTTTCTTTATTTCAATGTATTTTCTTTGAAAAAGAAAGAACTATTTTTTCTGCTATTATTAATTGTTGACTTTTGTGTAACATTATTGTTGATACAGGCTAATATCAATTGATGGGGGGCAATTCTATCATATTTGATTTATTGGTAATAATTATTGGAGTTAATTACACAGGATCCATTTGAAATTATATACTTTGTGTGCCAATTTTGACATTTAAAGATGGAAATTAGGCAGATAGATTAATATTTAAGATTTCAGAAAAAAATAGCCAATTGTAAATTTCCTTCCTTTTTGAACTATATTTGCCACATTTCATGAACTGTTCTTTTATCATGGTTATCCTAAGAATAAGGATCAAAGAAAAAGAGTAGTCATTTAAAATCTTTGACGTGGAATTTTCTTTTTACCCTAAAATTAACTCTGAGTTACGTCATTTCCATGTTTCTTCATTTTAATTGTTTCACATAATTTTTGTATGTGACCAACATCAGTTTATTTTGATACATAATTTATTCATGATATTCTGTCTATTTGAAGGGAGTGGTAATTTGATAGTTATTTATAGTCTGCTTTCATAATATATTGTAATTCCAAGTAAATTTGAAAGATCTAAAGTATTTTTCTAAATTGTTCATGGTTTATTTAACCATTTGTAAATAATATAGAAATGTGTTTGTATGAGGATAGTACATATTCTAACGCATATATATGGCCAAGAAATCTTGCAAATTTGCTGTTTCATAATGGTTCTGATTATACATTTTGCATCCCTAGCTTGGGATGTCAGTTTTTAGACAGCTGATTTTAGAGTAAGAGCCTATGTTGTGATTCTCCCTCCCTTGTTCCTTATAAGTTAGGCTCAGTTTCATATTATTCCCTACCTACTACAGGCATACTGCAGTTTTTTGGGTATTTGCTATTTATGTGACTTAAAGACAATACCTTCTGTGAACGAGGATAACCAAAGTGATTAATATCATAATTAGAAGAAAGTAAATGTTTAATTTTCTACTGGTAAATTAAGCATTTGTCTGCACCAGGAAGATTATGATATTGTTTTTAGAGGACTTTAAAAACTGCTTTTACATTACATTAGGAACATTTGCAGTTTGTACTGCAGTCTTATTACCAAAAGGGCTTCTAATTTTTAGCTAAATTATTTAGAATTATATCCATTTATTCTTTGTGTAGTTGTTTTTTCCTTATATTTACAAATTGCCATGATTTATTTAGATTATAGTGTAGCACGAAAGTGTTTTATGCTATTACAGTGATTAATACAGAGTGATAGTCTCAGCAACAATAGTGCAGATAATAATATCATGAAATGGAAGTCATGTTTAGTAATTTTAGATAATGACTACTTACATGAATGGCTTATTTTTCTTATGCTGTCTCACTTTAATTTTCTCTTAAGGTTGATTAATCTGCATTCTAACAGTTGACAAGACCTCTTTAAAAATTTTATTATTATTATTTCTATTATTATTATTATTTTTTAATTAAAGAAATGATTTAAATTTCACCCTCTCTACATCAATCTCCCCCCTCTCCCTTACCCTCTGGTAACCACTAGTCTATTGAGTCTGTTTGTTTGTCCTGTTCATTTGTTGCTTTTAGGTTTATATCACACATATAAGTGATATTGTGTGATTTTCAACTTTTTCTGTCTGGCTGTTTTGCTTAGCATGATTATCTCGAGGTCCATCCATGTTGTCACAAATGGCAATATTTTATCTCTTCATACGACTGTAATATTCCATTGTATATATGTACCATAGCTTCTTTAGTCTTTTTCGTTAACTATGAGAAACAGTATTTAAAAATTTCAGTTACAGTTGACATTCAGTATTATTTTATAGTAGTTTTAGGTGTACAGCATAGTGGTTAGACATGTATATAGTTTACAAAGCGATCATCTCCAATAAATCTAATAGCCACCTGGCACCACACAGTTATTACAATGTGATTGACTATATTCTCTATGCTATATTTACATCCCTATGACTACTTTGTGACTACCAATTTATACTTATTAATCCCTTCCCCTTTTTCACCCAGCTCCCCAACCCCGTCTCATCAGTTTGTTCTCTGTATCTATGAGTCTGTTTCTGTTTTGTCTGATAATTTATTTTATTCTTTAGAATTCACTTGAAAGTGAAATCCAGCAATTCAACTTCTGGACATTCATCCAAAGAAATCCAAAACACTGATTCAAAATGATATACGCACCCCTATGTTCATTGCAGCATTATTTACAACAGCCAAGATATAGAAACAACCTAAATGCCCAATGATGGATGAATGGAATAAAAAGTTATAGTACATATATACCATGAAATATTATTCAGTCATAAAAAGGGATGAAATCTTACCATTTGCAACAACATAAATGGACCTAGAGGGTATTATACTAAGTGAAATAAGTAAGACAGAGATAGAAAAAGCCCCCTTAATCGCCAACTACAGTGACTGTCATCAGCCATTTTGAATTCCCTGTTGCTTTTAAAACTTTTGACTGTACCTCTATTTTTAGATCTCTATATCCACATAATTACAGAACTGCACAGTATATCTTTCTAGAAAATGAAGTCAGCTTTATTATGATAAATTGATCAGATCACTTCTTGGTGTAGAAGATCGCCAGCAACTTAAAAAAAAAATTCAGAAGTTCCCCACTTGGCACAAGGCAAGTTCTTCTGATAACCCACCCACTTAACCCTTGCACTCCCTAGCCCTGATTTGCAGCATTTGTCAATTTTGGTGATTTAATATTTTTTATGACTGATTTCATATCAACAAAGCATATTCACTGAACACCGATTTAGAAATAGATATGCACAAGTGAGTTTGGAGAGCTGGTGTAACCCAGCTCTCTCACACCACTGCTTCCAGGTTACATGTGGCAGAGTGCGAGTCGTTGTTTCACCTAAAACTTTTTGTAAAAATATCGAAAAATAAGAAACATAGTTTCTGTATATCAGTATAAGTCCATGTTTTTGTAATGAATGTTTAAAGAAATAAAAATTCTGTTTACTTTCTGATAAAAACAGGTTAAGTATGCTAACATACGTCTCTGGACCCTCTGTGTTTCTGCACTTCCCTTCACAAGGCATGCTGTTTTTCACTTGCCAAATATAAACCCTATTTCTTAAAGTTCTCTCTGTGAGCCAGTTTTTCAATTTTTCATCTTACTCTAGCATACTATGCTGTAAAAAAGGATTTATATTTGTTTTCGTTTATTTATTGAAGAACTATTTGTTGAGATTTTAATACGCTAGAAACTGAAATATAAACTTGATGAGATAGACCACGTTACTCCCTATAGGTCTTATCATAGGCATTATGAATCTGGTTGTATAATTCACATCTTAATCGAAAATTTGAAAAGTTTTACAAGGAAGTATGATGTGCTAAGAGAGTGTATACTGGTGATTATATGTACTAAAATTAGAATTATTTGATAGATCTGATTACATGGTGGCATAGAGTTTCCAGAAACAATAGAGGGAAAAACCAACTCACAAGCACTCTCCAAGACTTTGTTTGTATTACATTTGCTAATGTCTCATAGGTCAAAATGAGTTACATGAGCAAACTCAGATTCAAGGGTTAGCAGAATAGATTCTACCTCTTAATAGGAAAAGCTGCTAAAATATTCTGGGCATTAAAAAAAAAAAGTCTACCACACTATCTACTTATTTGTAAATATCTATACAGAAATGCCAAATCTTTTTCATCTTTGCTTTCAGATGTTTTGTTTTATTACTTCAGTTTCACAATTGAATTCCATCAGCTGTCTTCATGGAAATCTGTTTTTCCCTAAACAGTTCTTCAGATTTTCCAAGGAATTCTTTCTGTCCTTAATTACTATAATTCCCAGAATAAGCCACTTTCTACATATGCACATCTTTCTGATTTATACAATACAGAAGTAAATCTGGAAAATTTTACAGTTTTATATTTTTGCTAATTTCCTAACTCATTTCCCTAATGCAAAGTGGCAAGGCTGTTCAGAAATCATAACTTAGTTCAAATGGGGTTGGGGACTGGGGAGTATCACCTTTTCTTTTGCATTCATTTTTTATGTAGGACATACGTTGATCTCTTTTCTCCCTCTTCCTTGAAAAATAAAACAACAAAATATAAATGTTTTAAAATAATAGTGAAATCGCAAGCTTTCATGATGATAAAAATACATGTTGTATCTCACCTTACTTTCTCCCTGTTTTAACATGTACACCTTATTTTTTCTCTCGCTTTAACATTCTTCAAAATTGCTCTTCTGTTTTTGCCCACATTATCTTTTTTTTCCCTAGATTTTCCCACTTCTCTGATAATCTGAGACCTGCTTATTCCAACCCAACTCAAATCCTACTTCATGAAACTTTCCTTGATTGCCCAGTTTACCCCTCCCTGATTTCACTCTATTAACAACTCCTATAATATTTAATGCCTGGTACCACAGGCATTAAATAAGAACATTAGCTTTAATGCAGATTGGTATTGCTTACTGCTTTTATTTGTATTTGAACTTGTGTTATCTACTGCTGTTTTCTTTGTATTTGTGTCCTTAACTATTGGATGGTTATCTTTTTTTAAGTGCAGGTATCATATTCCATAAGAATACTTTATTGTCTTATTTCTTGACTAATTTGCACACCAAACCTTTGAGCACTGTAAACATCCAGCATCAAGCTGTCTTATAACCTATCAAAATTGAAAGTTCACCTTTTTTTTCCTTAGAAAATACTTATTATTTGGATTCATTTGTTTATTCAAGAAATGTTGAGGCTTACTATGTTCCAAGATTTTTTTTTTAAAAAAAGCACTGCTATCTCAAGATACAAAGTAATTTATTTGCTATGTTTTAAGACAGTGTTATGAACATATAAGCAATAGTATTTTTGAAAATATGTCAGTGCTTTTTAAATTAATAAATCTCAAACTGTGGCTTTTTTGATGAGCAACTTTAGCACTTTCAAGATTTCTATTTTCTGTATAGAATAGTCACAGTCAGGTGGCCTTTGTTTTGAAATAACAAATACAGCCCTAGTGTCAAGTGATTATGACCAGTGCTGGTGTTTGACTTTCTATTACTGTCAACAAAACAACACAAGAAACAGTGCAATAGCCTAATTGTATCACTTCGCTATACACACACAATCATTCATGCTCTCTTGGTCTCTTTTTTTTTCTATTGCTTTCACTCAGCAGAGAATTTCTGTTGGACTCAGAGCCCTTTGATATATTATGATAAATGATTATGATAAATGACACCTTGTATATTCTGACTGTTAGAGTCTCCAGGGAGTTAAAGATTACATGCTTGTTCAGCTTAATATACTTGACCTTTTTCTATGATTGACATATCTAAATAAAATGGCTGTAGCAACTCAGTAATTATGCACCACATGTGTTATATTCATTTCTTGGAAAAAACACAGTTATCTTCAAGAATAGAGAGCTTGACTCCTTCCTTGCCAGCTAAATGAAACAGTAGTTTATTAGTATTATTGTTAATCATAGTAAGAATCCTTTCTATGCCAAAATGCATCTCTTTTCTCACTTCATTTTGTAAACCCTCAGTATGCTATGACCACAACTATTTCAAGAGTTGTTTGAATACTGGTACCTCTTATATTGCTTACTGCTTTTATTTGTATTTGAATTCGTGTTATTTACTAATGTTTTCTTTGGATTTGTGTCCTTAACTATTAGATGGTTATCTTTTTTTAAGTGCAGGTATCATATTCTATAAGAATTCTTATTGTCTCGTTTCTTGACTAATTTGCACACTAAGCCTCCAACCTCAAGCTGTCATATAACCTAGGGTCAGGTGACTATGACCTGCACAACAAAATAGTATCTACATAATTCACATATCAAAAATCCAGGCTTTGCTAGTAAGATTTGTGCTCAGAAAGCAATGTTACCTTTAAGGAACCCTTTGTTTTTCTAATAGAGAAATTGTATATTCCCTCAACTGCCATATGGGTAAATTCTGAATAAATTCTAATGTTCTGTGTTTATCTCAATAATTTTTTCTCTTAACATCACTTTTCCATTTTTGCTAACATTTTCAAAATATATTTATATCTCAATGACCTGTATTTTTATTCCTTTTGGGTTTTTAACATGAGACAAAGTTAATTTTTGTAGACCATTTCAACTAATTTTTAAAAATCCTCATTTGAAAAGATTGATTTTTATAATTTTTGGCCTTTATTTATCATAAAATAAAAATTATTCCCTATATAATCTTGAAAAATAATTTCAGTTAGGTTTGATAATTGTCAAGTCATTCAGAATAATGACATTTATCATTGTCTCTTGAATTCTTTTTCTTCCTTATGTGAAAATTTAATTTTGGATATAATTTATAGGAAAAATTTACTATAATATTAACCTAGAAATTTTATTTATATACTGTTTTCCACAGGATCTGAGGCGATTCTCTAGTTTGTTAGGTTAAGGTTATTATAGTTGGGATTAAATAATTTGTCACTATAGAGAGAAGTGGAAGACAATGAAATAGGAAAGGAAAATTTTATTTTGCCTTCATATTTATTTAAGATATTGAAGGTGAGCAGAGTGAAGGTGAAAGGGAACTAACATGTATGAGTGCCTACTGTGTAATGGGCATCATGTTCAATATTGTCTAGTTATTATCTCATATAATTGTGGAAAATCTCTTAAACCCATTGGTTAGTTTTTAATACTTATATTTATTAATTTTGTCCTAAAAGCAAGCATGAGGTTTCTGGATCAGAAGTAGCCTATTCTTATTGTTGAGAACAATAACCACACTGGTTTCCATGCCCCATTCTTCTCCTTCAGGGTAATGCAAATAGAACCAGATAGTTATACCCACAGGAAGGGAGCCATAAGATTATTAACCTGAGAATTTATATAGCAACTGCTGTATAGCTGTCTTCTCTTTTCCTGAAGGAGGGACAGAAATCTTTTCTTCCTTATATAAATCTCAGAGAAGAGAAGGGGAAGGCCTCAGACTAAACCCTTTTAGAATATGAACCAGTAGCTCTGGTGCTTTATTATCTTTGAAATGTAAATGTATAAATCTGGGACATGTGCCTATATCTCTTTGAAGGTATTTATTCAGTCAATCTTTAACATTCAAAGCTTGTCCTGGTTACCGGTTTCTTTGCTGTAGAAGTCTCTAGCCATGCAAAAACATGAAAATATATTCTCTATGGTTTTACAACCATGAAGTGCAGTAGTTTCAGGACTGTTGCTGTGAAATTTGTGGCCATTAGCTTTGTTTGCATTCTCAAGTTTTGTAGCATAATGCATTGTTTTGTCTAACTATATATTTTACTTAAAATATCATCTCCATTTATGCAAAGATTTATATACTCGGTGAAAATTTAGTGAGCACCAAGAACTATCAGCACTGTTGTAGACACTTGGAATATATCAGTGAACAAATCAAAGTCCTTGCTCTTCTTAAAAACTTTTTGGGGAAACTAGAAATTAAACAGTAAACATACTAAGTAATTCACATGGTATGTAAGTGCTATAGGAAAAAATAAAATAGGGGAGAATGAGAGGCATGAAAGGTCAGAGCATAGAGGGTAATATTAAGTCAATGTTTAGTGTAGGCTTTCCTGAAAAGGTGAAATATAAGCAAAGATGTGAGAAAGTGAGGCATTACCCAAGTTAGAAAAATATATGGGGCAGTGAAAAAAGAGTGGGACGTTGTTAGAGTAGCAGTGAAAACAATGAGGAGGCCTGTGTGGCTGGGTTGAGGAAGGTCAGCAGGAGAGGAGACCATGTCATATAGAGCTAAAAGGAATGGTACGTGCAATCACAGAGGACCTTATCGAGCATTAGAAAAAAATGTCTTTTCACTAACTGAAATGAATATGGAATGACATGATCTAACTTGCATTTTAAGAGGGCTAAAATGGCTGCTGTGTTTAGAACAGACTGCTGGGGTTAAAGGTAGACTCAAGAAGACCTGTTAGGTAGGAGGATATTGCAATAATGCAGGTTGGATGTGATGTGGCCCTGACCAGAGTGAAATAATCAGTGGACTAATTTAGGATGTATTTTGAAAGTTGTCCCAACAGATTTCCCAATGAATTTGCTGTGGGCTTAAAAAATAAAGAAAGGGTTTTAAAATGATTCTGAGGATTTTGGTCTGAGCAACAAGAAAAATGTTTTTGTCATCAAGTGAGATGGACATGATTGTGGGGGAGAAGTTTATTGGAGGGGATTGGAATAAGGAAGATTAGGAGTTCAGTCCTGAATATGTTGATTTTTAAGATGTCTTTTAGATATATAATGAGGTGTCAAGTAAGCAGTTGGGTATGCCAGTTTGGAGTTTGGAAAAGAGGTTTGAGCTGGAAATACAAAATCAAGAGCTGCCCACATATAAGTGGTGTTAGGGCAGGTTTAGGTTTTGTGGTCCTGAAGCTTATGCAGTTTTGAAAGTTCTTTAAGAAAAATAATTGAAAATTTGAAGATAAATTAGAGAGGTGAATGTTTCTTTAGAATGAGAGAAGTTAAATACTATTTGGAAACTGATAAATAGCACAAAATTATAACATTTTGAGAAATAGCATAATAGTTTTAATTAACTGGCTGACATACTTCTGTTATACTTTTTTCCCTACATTTTTGACTTCTAATGTCAAGCATTTTTAAATATTATTTTCTGTTGAGAATATAGAAAATTCAGTCTTATCATAATTAGTTAAAAGTTATTTTTCATTAATGATAGTCTAGAAAGTGTTTTTTATCTTTACAACTTATTTTTAATTTCATGAAAAGTTTCCAGGTGGCCTTAAAATTTAAGAAAACTTCTGTTAAGCTAGTAAGATTTGGAAGAACTTTCCAGGGACTAACTCTGGTTCTGTACAATTGAAACCTTGTTTCTTCTCCACTACCCACATATTTCCAATGCTAGTTAGATTGTTGCCTCTGCATGTTGTGACACCGCTTCAGCCTTGAACCTTGTGTCACAGTGTCTGGTGAGTTTGACACAACTGATACTAGGAGTATTCTTGGAAGCTATTCCTACTCTAGGATAGCTAACGATAATTTACTCAAATATGGAGGTGACTGTGAATCACATAAATATGTTCCATTTAAAACCAACCTAAATATATCTCTAAGTCTCCTTCCTTTTAGTTTCCCAAAAAGTCCACAGACACTCAAGTGCTCCCCATCATGGAGGTACCTTATGTTTATAAATTTTCTTAAAATATATGACCATAAGAACACAGTGCTGGTCCTTTCCCCCCGTACAAGTAATCTGCTCACTTACAAAAATATCCTCATATTTGCTCAAGCTTTTGCTTTCTTATAAAATAACTTTTTAATAGCTACTCAGTGCTATAGATAGCTATGAGTCTTGATTTTTTTTTAACTTAAAGGACTTTATTTTTCAGGGCAGTTTTAGGTTTGCAGAGATTGTGCAGAAAGTACAGAGTTATGCCCCTCTTCCCCTGCACACGGTCCCCTCTATTATTAATATTTTGCATTAGTGCTATACATTTGTTATAATTGATAGACCAATATTAATAGATTATTATTAACTAAAGTCCATAGTTTACATTAGGGTTAATTATTTTTTTGTGTATTTCTATGAGTTTTGACAAATGTGTAATATTACCTATCCACTATTATAGTATCATACAGCATAGTGTCACTTCTCTAAAAATGTCCTGTGTTCCACCTATTCATCCCTATCCCCTCCCCTTGAATCCCTAGCAAACTCTGATATGTTTACTCTATTATTTTACTTTTTTCAGAATTTCATATAGTGGGAATCCTATAGTATATGACTTTTTTACTGGCTTCTTTCATTTAGCAATTTGCATTTTTGTTTCCTCTTTTTGTGGTTGATAGCTCCTTTTTTATTATTGAATAATACTCCATTGTGTGGATATACCACAGTTTATTCATTCACTTAATACAGAGTATCTTGGTTATTTCCCACTTTTGACAATTATGAATAAAGTTTTATAAACATTTGTGTACAGGTTTTTGTGTGGACATTGGTTTTTAACTCATTGGAGCAAGTAACTAATGAGTGAATTACATATTGAGATTAGAATCTAGACAGAGCTCTTACACTTTTCATAAAATTTAACTCAAAATGGATCGTATGCCTAAATGTAAAACATAAAATTATGTTTTAGAAGGTAACACAGGACAACATCTTGGTGACCTTGAATTTGGTGATGACTTTTTAGATATAACAGAAAAGCATAATCCATGAAAGAAAAGCTGATAAATTGGACTTTTTTAAAATTAAAACTTCTGTTTTATGAAAGAGACTGTTACAAGAAGGAAAAAATAAGCCACACACTGGGAGAAGATACTTGCGAAGGACTGTCTGATAAAGGACTGTTATCTAAAATGTACAAAAAATTTTTAAAATTCAGCAATAAGAAACAATCCAATTACAAAGTAGTAAAAGATCTGAGAAGACATCTCACCAAAGAAGATATACAGATGTTAAATAAGCATATGAAAGGACGCCCAATGCCATTTGTCATTAGGGAATTGCAAGTTAAAACAATGAGGTACCAGTACATACCTATTAGAATGGCTAAAATCCAAAACACTGACAACATTGAATGCTAGCAAGGATGTGGTACAACAGGAGCTTTCATTTTTCGTTGGTTGGAATGCAAAATGGTAGAGACACTTTGGAAGACAGTCTGCAGTTTCTAATAAAGGTAAACAGAAGCTTACTATATAACTCATGGTTACTCACCCCAAAGTGTCTTGACTTTTTAACCAGCCCTGAGAGATTTTGCCTCAGGAAATTCCTTCAGCCCAGTCTTCGTTGCATTTAATATCTTCAAGACATCAGTTTAGCTGTGTGTCTTGGCATCCTCTTCTCTGGTTATGTTTGGATATGATTTCAGATTGTTTATTTTAGCCTGGACTTGGCAACTTCTTAGGATGTTACTTCTGGCAATTGTACATCAGATCCACATTTCACAAACAAAGGTGGAGAAACAATATTCATTATACCCAACCAACTCTCCTTCTTTGGTTTCTTGTTAAATTTTTTAAATTGTGAAATGAAGCATACATTAGACATTATAACCAAATATTTAGCATTGTAAATATTTGTGACAGACCTGAATTGTACCGAAATATAGTGCCAAGCTTCAAGATTTACACGAAGCATAAACACTCAAAGACTCTGTGCTGCATTTAATTGGACTGAGTTTCTATTAACATACAAATCATCATCTTCTATGCTCTGGAGTAATTTAGAGTTTAATTTATGCTTTTACTTCTGATGAAGGTCATCGGACACTATTTATCGGAGTTCATGTGCCCCTGGGAGGAAGAAAAAGTCATCGACGTCACAGGCATCGTGGTCATAAACACAGAAAGAGAGACAGAGAGAGAGATTCAGGCTTAGAGGATGGAAGAGAGTCACCTTCCTTTGGTAAGAGTCTTTCTCCTTGTTTTTATAAATTTATGACTGTAATAATATTGTACTTGTTTATACATTCCATGATTAGCAGTAAGACTTCATACTCATAAAATTGTTTATACGTTTATAAAATATGTTGGGTTGGAAAGATTGGGGAGAAGTAGGGGAGAGAAATCTTGCTCATTATTTTCCTCTTGTGCATCTGCTTTGTGAAGGTGAGAATTGTCAGATTTGTGATTGAAGAAATACACTTAAGTAGTTAACCTTAGCTGTATAAACTTGATAATCTATACAAATAAAAGTCATTGCTCTAAGCAGCTTGACAATCCAGGAGGAAAGGCCTTCATTAAGTCCCCACTAACACTATTGCCGATGCTATCTATCCAAATTGCATTCTTAGAATGTGAACTTTTTACTGTTATGAACGATCTTCCTTCGAAAGTACATAGAGAACATCAAAGTATAAATGGTAGTTGTTAACAGTTCCTGAGAGCCCTAGGAGTCAGTGTCCATGATAAGACCAAGAACCAGGCTATCAGTTCTTCTTGACCTTCTCATCTCCTATGACCTCCTTCACTGAACCCAGCTCACCTACTCATCCATGATTACTCCACTCTGAAGTCAATTCATCACCTTGCTCTCTGATCACAGTTTCTCTTCTTATCTGCTTGTGCAACTGCTTTTCCTCTCTACATTTTTTTTACCCATGTAATAATCTTTATTTCCTTATCCTACTCTGATTTCATACCTTATAATTTTAGTAATACTTTTGCTAATATTCTAAATACCTTAGATCACCTGTTTTAGTTTTATTCATCCCTGCTTTAAAAATCATACTTATTTTGAGGTTTCCTTGTGTCCCCACTTTCTCTATGGCCCCTCAAGTAGGCGTACTCTGCCAGACATAGCCTTTCAACAGGGAAGATTGTATCCATTTAAATTCATGACTCAAGTAGAGCTTTAACACCTCCTCCCAATTTTATTGCATTCTTTGATTTTTGAAAAAATTATTTTTCAACCTTCACCGTTTCTTCAACATGCCCCTTTTCACCATCACTTAGCAGATACTTCTTACATAGAAAGAAAATATGTCAACAGAAAGAATTCACTCAATTTCCTACCTATTAAATATACAGACCTATATAAGCTACATCTGTAGTCAGCCTTTTTTTCTCTTAACACAATAAGCTTATGTCCTGTTGTTTCTCACCAGGAAAATAATATAATTTATAATCTAGTGGACCTCTTCCTCTCAACTGGATTATTCTCATCTTTTAAACTTGATACAATCTCTCCTATTTTAAACAGTACCCCCACCTCCCTGTAACCCACATTCTCCCATTCAGCAGTATTCAGATATGAAGTAAGTTAATGGCATATGAAGTTTAGGGTAACAATTTTAATTTTAATACTCTATAGACATTGCTTTATTCGATATCTGTTTACACTGAGTGCTGAGGAGAAGTCTCTAGTTTCTGTTTTTTCATTTTTAAGTTTATGTCTTTTAAGCTTGTGTGTTTATAGACACTTTTTCTGTGTCCTTTTCATTAGGAAAACTTCCTTAGATAGGCCTAATGGTGGGTATATTAAAAAGCCTTTTCACTCTGCATACACTGATATTTTTTCACTTGGATAACATTTTCCTATTTTGTCTGATTCTGTTCTGTTTACTTTGGTCTCTGTGAATTAATTATCTGCATGTTGGATTTATGATATATGTTCTTTGTTGTTTTCCTTTGTAGCTTTAAGTTAGCATCTTATATTATTCATTGGATTATCTAGAGCATCAATTTTGCATTTTACTTTTTCTATTAGGGAGTTTGATATTTTGCTCTTGCATTTTTAGTTTTCTTAAACATTTTTTTATCTCATTCTATTTTCTTTACATTTCTTCCTGTTCTTTCCTAATTACTTTTTGTTTTTCTGCTTGGAAGAGTCTATGCTTTTATTGTCTACTGAAGATTCCCACTTTTCCCTGACATTTTCTTTTGATCCTGAAGTAGGTAATTTTTAACGGTATAATCTTCCTTTGAGCCATTTAGATTTTTCAACTTTCCATTGATTTGTAGGATTTTTATAGACCCCTAACTTTTTTCTTTTCATTCATCATCTTACAAGGCCAAGTGTATCCATACTCTATATGTCCAGCTTGGGTTCTCCAAAGAGGGACTGCCATCAGCATGCCCCTTGCCTCCATCACTGTGTGTGGTTACAGACATCGATTTCCTCAAATACCATGAACTTCTGCTAAAGGTTCATTGTTGCTAGGGAGTGAGTAAAGAAAAGTACCTCGGGTTTCCTGAACCAGCATGATAGAACGATCATCTTTAAGTCAGTGGGTAGAGGAGAGTAGAGGAGTGAAAGTGTCCTCATATATTCAGATTTTTTTTGTTTCATGAGGTAGAGTTTGGGAGTGTAACAAAGAGACAGTTGGGTAGATTTTTCTGACTCAAGCTTCATCTGCTTACAATTAGTTGAAACTCCTTAGACCCTGGAATGGATTATCTGTTGAACTAAGCTTTAGTCATTACTTGGAGTTTTCATCATTTTTGAATATTTGAGAAAACATATTCACGTCATCTTACGTTTAGTAAATGAAAATAAGCTCATTCCCTCTGCTTCTGTCATCTTTTTCTTTATTTCCATAGCTGGATGCACTATGTCAGTTTTTCTATAACAATTGTTCTCAACATTAACTACACCTGGGAGTTTTAAAAACATATTCATGGACAAGCCTCATTTCAATGAGAATCTCTGTGGGTGGAGGCCATGCATAAGTATTTTTTAAAGTACCCCAGGAGATTCTAATGTACAGCTAAGGTTGAGATCCATTGTTCTAGAAACTTTGCTATTCGAAGTCTGGTCCATGAGACAGCATTATTACGTTCACATTTGGGCTTGTTAAAAGTATAGAATCTTAGGCCTCAACTCGGACCTCTTGCATCAGAACCTGTATATTAACAATATCCTTGGGTAAAGAATATGTACATTAAAATTTGACAAGCTCTAGAATATTGCTTGTCAAAACTTCTTGCACATTAGAATCAACTGAGAAGCTTGAAAAAATATTGATGCTGGACCCCACCCTCAAAGACTTTTATTTAATTCTTCTGGGTATTTTCTTAAGCATTAGTATTTTTAAAAAGTATTCCAGGTGATTTAATATCCATCTAGGATCAAGTACCATTGATCCTAAGAAGCATCTGCCTCTTTATATGGCAAAACTTAGAAATCAGTCAGGTGACCCATATTCTCCCTCTGATGTATCACTATTTTCTGGATGTCACCTACCCCTTCCTCCCCCAACCATCTGAGTATCTTTACTGACATTTAGACCTAAGCTCTGTTTTATCAGCAAAAATGTTTGGCACCCTGGTGGTCTCTAAGCAGTAGAACTTCTTTCCTTCTTTATTATTTTTATTTATTATTATTTTTAATTAAATTTATTGGAGTGATATTGGTTAAATAAAATTATATTGGTTTCAAGTGTACAATTTAATAATACTTATATGTATATTGCATTCTGAGTTCACCACTCAAAATTAAAGCAGTAGAGCTTTGTAGATATTTTTTAGTTTCTTTAGGACTAATTATCTGCCTTTATTCCTGTTTCACAGTCACTTCAGATGCCTTGATAATCAAGTATTCAGTCACATGCTGAGACTTAAACCAAATTATAAACACCAATCCACTTGATTTGGGCTTTGATACTCTGCATAGTGAGAATATAGTTGTACTGAAGGCTTCAAAGAAATTTTCTGATCACTTAAGGATATTTATTTTACTGGGAAGGATTTCAAAGAAAATCTTTTGAAGAGAATTCTTTCAGGTGCCTTAAAATTTTTAAAAATTCAATTTCCTAAGAGGTGTAGGATAGAGGAGAATGTGAGAAAACTGTAGGTCCCTCTGCTAGGATCTTGGAGATTTTATATTGTAATTTGGAAAATGAACCTATGAAACTATGGAGTAATTGGGGCCCATATTTCTAGAGCAAGCATCAACTTCTTAACAAAAATATTTTTAGGGAAATGTTTGAATTTTGGCACTCTTAAAAAGTTTTGTCACTCTAATGTATAAGAAACATCAGCAGATTCCCACGTTCTTTTATGACCCAATCATGTAAGGCAGTGTTGTTAGAAACCTGATTATATTAGTACGGCTTCTAGGAAAAAGTGAGCAGACCTTTACTGTAGCCAAAAGAGATTATGTTTATGCCACAGGCCTGCAATGGCTGGTTCTAGGCCATCAGATTTGTGGTTAGAATGTGACTCCTGGGTGAATCCAAAGATACACTCAGCTTTTGGGCTGTGTAGTAATGTGATGGTGATACTTTGATTATACAAAAACCTTTCGATGTCCACAAATAAGTTCTTACTTTTGTTATTGCACTTGACAAACATAATAATTTATATAAGAATGTGATAATTAATAATTTTCTTCTTATTGCAGTCATTTCCCTGATAACAAAGAGCTGCTAAAAAATTGTATCTTGTTACTACTCTTAATGTCATCTTTCATTCACCTTGTATAATATGAAATTATATTTTCAACTGGAAACATGAATGAGTTGTTTACAAGTGATAAGTTTGAAGGATAAACTTGAAGTCAGTGAAAATATGAATGATAATGAGGGAAATTCAGAACACTGTAATGTTGATTTGTTCGTCAGCTTTCCAACAAAGTATAATGAGAGAAATTATAAAAATATATAAATTAAATTGATCTATAACCAGGAGAAATAAATCTTAAAAACATAGACTCCATTAAATGCTTATTTAAAATGCAGTACTCAAAATACTGTATAAATGAACACAACCCTGGAATTTGACCTAGAATTTTTCCAGTCTTAAATGGTAAATTGTGTACACACTTCAGGGAAAATGAAACAAATATAGAAAACATGACTTCAAAAAGCAGTTTTTTTTTATTGAACAATGGCTTTTTGTTTCTATTTAAATCCCAATTGGCTGATATATATAAGAATATTAATATATTTTTAAATTATGTTATTATAAAACATAACACAAGTATTTATGTATTAAAACATAAAAAGCATAAATGTATCTCCAACATCTGTGTAACTAACGTCTTCACTAGCACTCAGAAAACCCCTTGGAGGTCACTCCCAGTCACTGCTCTTTCTCTCCTTTCCAAAAGGATGTCTAGCAGGTCTTATGCTGGGTGTTTTGCCCGTTTTTGAATTTAGTATACATGAAGTAATACAGGAGATATTTGTTTGTGTCTTGCTTTATTGTTTAATATTGTGTTAGTGGGATTCATCAATGTTTTTGGCAGTAGCTTCAGTTTATTAATTTTTCATTATCGTATGGTAATCATTTGCTTGTATGTAACATGCATTCTACTATTGATGGACATTTGGATTATTTACACTTGGAAGCTAGTGTGAATAATATTGCTGTGAACATTTTTGTATCTGTCTCTCAGTATACATATGCATTTCTCATACCTAGAAATTATCTACTGCTGAATTATAAGGTATGCATATTTTGAATTTCAGTGGATAATGCCAAACAATTTTTTAAAGCGGGGTACCAGATATTCATGCTCTTTCCAGGAAAATATGTTGTTTTACATTCTTCTCAACATTTGGCAATTTCATTGTTTTAACATCACCCATTCCAGTAAGATGTGTAATGGCATGTCATTGTTTTGATTTACATTGCTCTATTACTGAGCAGCTTTGTGTTTTTTGGCCATTTGGATAGTACCTATCCAAGTTTTCTACTTGTTTTGTTTGTTTGTTTGTTTGTTTTGGTTCTTTTTACTTGATTTTTTTTCTTATTGATTTGTAGACTTTTTTTGTATATTATGGATATGTTTTGTTGCCTTTACATTTTTAAAATATCTTCTCATATTTGTAACATCTTTTCACTGTCTTATGATGTCTTTTGATGTATCTACAGATTCCAGAAGAGGCTGCTAAGAGGCAAGATGCTTATTTTCTAGTGCAACTGTCTCTACACTATTATTTATTTCTATTACATGTTTTGGTAAATATAGAAAAAGACTCTTTTCTTGACTTGCCATATTCTTGGCTACAGTTTGTATTACAATGCTCTATGTTTTTAGTCACCTTCTTAAAAATAGTAAAATACCTATCAATTTAGGAGATATATTTACGATTAGAAAATTCTTTCTGATTTTCACAGTATGAGATTTATATGCTTTGCCATACAATTTAAAGGTGAATAGACATGAAAAAATAGTCATCAAATAACCTATTTTAAGCATTTGTTGTATTGAAAGATAATCTGAGTCCCTCTCTTTAAGATGTTAAAAGTATGTTGGTAGGATGATCATGAAAAGACTTTTGTAAGCATAACATAATACTTATAAAATCAATTCTATTTTAAAGAATGAAAAAGCAGATACAAGGAGCCATATGTTCTTTTGAACCCAAATAAAATACTGCTTGTTCTTGAACAAGTAGATAGTTGTACTTTAATAAATCATAATTTCCTATACTATTACTATTTTCATTGTGTCTTAGAGAAGTCTTTTAAATACTCGATACCTTACCTCAGGCTTTCAAGTCCTTTTTATTTATATCTGTAAAGTTCTTATTCCCTTGTGTTTATTTTATGATTGGTATTTTAAAGGTGTGTCGTGAATGATCTTCATGCTTTATGAAACACTGATAAGTCTTAAATGCAAAGTTTATACACAGAGCTATTGAGTCTTTTAGGGTGAATGCATGGTAAGTATTATAGATACCCAGATTACTGATGCAGAGTAAACTGAAAAAAAAAAAACTCATTGAAAACAATGATAAGAGAAATGTTTCAAAAGCATGAGGAACATAATACACTTGTTGAGGCATTGCTGCTCTTGGATGTGGATGCTGACAGAGCAAGTGGTTAAAACAGGTTATCAAGTAACACAAAATAGCTATGTCTGCTCCCACTGAGTAGGTATAATGAAAAGATTTAATTGATTTCTTAGGGTAACTCTAAAATTGCAATTTATGTTTTTGTGTATGTGGGTGGCAACTCAAAGTATTGATTTCTTTTTTTTTGTCCAGAACAGCCACAAAGGTAACAGACTAATTAGAAGTATTTCATTTGACTCTGATCAAATGATCAAGTTTAGTAGATATTAGATAACTATCTCCCAGGTAGTACAATTTTAGGAAAAAGACGGTACCAGGTTCTTATTTCAGATCAATCAAATCAGCAATGTCTATGCAGCACTGGTGATTTTCTTAGGTACATCCAATATTTATAATAATTCATGTCTCATTTTAAAATAAACATTCATATCTCATCCAGAAAATTAGCATTTTCCTTTGTAGAGGCAGTGAAGCATGAGACTTGGCTATTGATTTAATTCTTCATTTTACTGTAAAATTTAGTTCGACAAGTTTCTTAAAATATTTGGTAATGAAACCAAATCTCATATAATTAACATTCTGAAAAGAAATACCTTACTAATGCCCATAGCAAATATGTTATATAAATGTAGTTTATTTTTCCTTTTTCTTATACTTTATTAAATATATATAATGATGTATAAGATATAGTGCCGCATATTAGTGAGAACAATTAACATTTAAAAACTGAGATGTCCTATTTTTTAAGATTATTTTTTAGAGCAGTTATATATTTATAACAAAATTGAAAGGAAAGTGCAGAGATTTCCCATGTACCCCTGCCCCCACACATGTATAGCCTCTCCTATTATCAACATCACTTACCAGAATAGTACATTTTTTTTTTACCAGGGATGAGCCTACATGGACACATCATAAGCACCCAAAGCCCATAGTTTACCTTTAGGTCTCTCTATGTTATAGTTCTGTGGGTTTGGACAAATGTGTAATGGTGTATATCCATAATTATAATATCATACAGAATATTTTTCAGTGCCCTATAAAGCCTCTGTTTTCAGCCAGTTTTCCCCTTCCCATGCAAATACTGATCTTTTCACTCTCTCCATAGTTTTGCCTTTTCCAGCATGTCATGTAGTTGGAATAACAGACTCTGTAGCCTTTTCAGATTGACTTCTTTCATTTAATAATGTACATTTTAGTTTCCTAAAAGTCTTTTTATGGCTTGACAGTTCATTTCCTTTCAGTGTGAATCATATTTCGTTGTTTGGATGTACCACAGTTTATACATTCACTTACTGAAGGACATCTTGGTTGCTTCCAAGTTTGGCTACTTATGAAAAAAAACTGCTACAAACATCTGTGTACAGGTTTTTACATGGATAAAAATTTTCAACTCCTTTGGGTAGAAAAAAGAGTGTGATTAGCTGGATCATATTGGAAAGGATGTTTAGTTTTATAAGAAACCACTAAGTGGTCTTCCAAATGTGGTTATACCATTTTGAATTCCCATCAGTGATGTGTGAGAGTTCCTGTTGCTCCATGTCCTTGCCAGCATTTGGTGTGATCAGTGCCCCAGGTTTTGGCAATTTTCATGGGTATGCAATAGTATCTCATTGTTGTTCTACTTGCATTTTCCTAATAACATATGATGTGTAGATCTTTTTATATGCTTAATTACCAAATGTATATCTTCTTTGGTGAGGTGTCTATTATGGTGTTTGGCCCATTTTTTAAAATGGATTATTTTCATATTATTGAATGCTAAAAGTTCTTTGTATATTTTGGATGACAGGCTCTTATCAGATATATCTTTTGCAAATATTTTCTCCTGATCTGTGCCTTGTTTTCTCATTCTCTTGACAATGTCTTTCACAGAGCAGAAATTTTTAATTTTAATTAATGCCAGCTTATCAATTCTTTCTTTCATGTATGTCATTGGTGTTGTATCTAAAAATGCACCATCATACCTAGGGTCATCTAAGTTTTTTTCTATGTTATCTCCCAGGAGTTTTATAGATTTGTGTTTTACATTTAGGTCCATGATCCATTTTCACTAAATTTTGGCAAGAGGTGTAAGGTCTATGTCTAAATTTAAGTTTGTAGGTGTATGTACAGTTGGTCCATCATCATTTGTTAAAAAGACTATCTTTGCTTCATTGCCTTTGCTCCCTTGTCAAAGATCAGTTGACTGTATTTATGTGGGTCAATTTCTTGGCTCTGTATTCTGTTATATTGAACTCTTTGTTCTTTCACCAATACCACAGTCTCTTTATTACTGTAGATATATAAGTCTGACATTGGATTCTGTCAGTCCTCCAACTTTGTTCTTCTTCAATATGATGTTAGCTATTCTGTGTCTTTTGCTTCTCCAGGTAAATGTTAGAATCAGTTTGTTGATGTTCATAAAATAATTTGCTGGGATTTTGACTGGGATTGCATTGAACCTATAAAAATCAACTTGGAAGGAACTGACATCTCGGCAATATTGAGTCTTCCTATTCATGAACATGTGTACCCTATTTTATAAGCTCCTTCTTTAATTTTCAATCCATTTTAAGACTGATTAATACCAGTGCCATTTTGAATAAATTATTGTGAGTTATAGAAGAGATAGTGAATGAAGATGCCTGGCCCACAGAAGATATTAATAAATTAAAAATGTTTTTTTCTCTCTTTTTGTAATTGTATCATAGTCAACTACTATTTTAATAGAACATAGCTTAAAGGTTAATGACTTATTTATGAATATGAAAGAATATTGAATGAACACTACTTGTAGGATTTAATCATAAAGTAACTCTATTTCAGTCTTGTACTATTTTTTTGTATTTATTCAGTGGGTCTAATTGTTATTCTGATCCTGAATAAAAACTCTGGACAGTTCCCCAGCTTTTCTGGTCACTCTTAGGTAACTTAAAGTCCTCTAATCAGTAATTAAAATATTTAGTTTCATGGAGTTGTGACAACTTTGAAATTACTTTAACCATAAGGCTTTTCCTCCCTTCTTTTGCACAGGCATGCTAGAGTTTTTTCTTTTATCTTCAATTAGCCCTTCTTCCAGACATGCCTAACTGTATTTTCTGATTCCTTCAGATATGGAGCACAAGAAATGAAAAGAACTAAGCAGAGTGGGTCAGGAAAGTTCTTACTTAACCAGTATTATTGCAAGCTGATGTTATATTCTCTACGCTTAAATTTACTCATTCTCTCCTGGAGGGTCTCTCACCTGAACTCTCTCCTGCTTTATTACTTATTCTTACTTATTTACTAGGCCAGGGGTTCCCTACCCACAGGCCGTGGACTGGAACTGGTCCTTGGCCTGTTAGAAACTGGCTGCACAGCAGGAGGTGAGCAGCTGGTGAGCCAGTGAAGCTTCATCTGTATTTTCAGCCACTCCCCAGCACTAGCTTCAGATCATCAGGCATTAGATTCTTATAGGAGCACTGGTACTTGGTGCTGAAAAGATTGAGGACTGCTGCCCTAGTCATTTAGCTATAACGATAGATGGTATCTGCTGAAGTCTTATCATTGCTCTATGGCCATCTCTCGGACAAGATCTAAAATGAACCCACAAGACTGCAAACTAATACAGCCACTATGGAAAACAGTCTGGAGGGTCTTCAAAAAATTAAAAATAGAACTACTTTATCACTCAGCAATTGCACTTCTGGGTATTAATTCTAGAAATCCAAAACACTAGTTCAAAAAGATATATGCATCCCTATGTTCATTGTCGCTGTATTTACAACAGCCAAGAAATGGAAACAACCTAAGTGCTCATCAATAGACAATTGGATAAAGGAAAAGTGGAACATAAACACAATGGAATATTACTCAGCCATAAAAAAATGAAACCTCACTATTTGCAATGACATGGATGGACCTAGAGGGTATTATGTCAAGTGAAATAAGTCCAACAGAAAAAGGCAAATACCATATAATCTCATTTATATGTGGAATATAATGAACAAAATAAACCAACCAAACAAAATGAAAACAGACTCATAGATACAGAAAACAAACTGCTGGTTGCCAGATGGAAGGAGATTTAGGGGCTGGGTTAAATAGGTGAAGAAGTACAAATTGGAAGTTACAAAATAGTCATGAGGATGTGAAGTATAGCATAGGAAATGGAGTTAATAATATTGTAATAACCATGTATAGTGTAGGTACTAGACTAACTGGGGCAAATAACTTTGTAAATTACATAAATATCTAATCATTATGCTGTACACCTGAAACTAATATAAAGTAATGTTGAATGTCAACTCTAACTGGAAAAAAAAGAACCAGGTCACTCTTGCAAAAAAATAAATAAATAAAAATAAAACAAATCCATATTCCATATTCTGTCTCATCTCTATCTCTCTCTTTCTGTCATATGGGGCCCATATATGATTCACAGAAAACACGCACATATTAATTGCCTTGATAAATATTGAGAGTGTGTGTTATTCAAAACAGCAATTTCACCATCAGCAGTTAGGAAGGTTTTATGTTTCTCAGGCAGAGATCATACCCCAGTCTATTGCATGGGGCACATCAAGCTCTTCTGATGCACTTCAAGCTCTACTCACTTGACTTGGGGAAGAGACAGATACCCCTAATCCCCTCCTTTTTGGGGAGTAAGGAGACTTGGCACTCACAGCTCTCTCTGATAAAATCCTCTCCAGAAAATATCCACTGTTTTCAACTAATTACCCTTTTATAACAGTGTGAGTGAATAGTCAGAGTTTGATAACTAGGTTTTCATGAACACCGTTTGTAAATTCTTCATGAAGCCTTACATCCTCTTGGAAAAAAATACCTATTGTTCTTGGTGTTTCAGCCAAAATGTTCATTTTATCTGTTACCCTATAACAAAATTAACCACTTTGCATTAATTATAAATATACTATTTCAGTTACACAAATGAATTAAAATAGAGGAATTCAGATGAACAGATTTTATATGAATTTAAATAATATGAGCAAAATTTTAAAATTAATTAAAGATGGAAGATATTATTGATCCACAAAGAGAGTGGAGACATGAACTTGAAACAGAACCACTAAACTTGTTATCATTTCATGATTTCATAAGCTAGATTTCCTGAATATTGATTTACCTGAAGTGTAACAGAGATAATGAAGAAGAAAAGTGTCTGTATGCAGAAACACATAATAGTAAACACTTTGCAAATCTGCTTTTTTGAACTAAAAGTCATAGTACATGAAGCTTGTGTTCTGCATGACGGTAAAATCACATATGTAAAACAGAAATTTCCCAATTCACTTTTGCTATTGTACTTGTTATGTTGTAAGAAATATATTTCTCAACATATTTCTTGACTGTTCTCCATAAAGAGCCTAAAAAATAGCAAACTTTTTCACAGGGCCTGCAGAAAGGAGAGTATTTTCACTGATTATTAGAAAAAAATGTACTTAAGACTCTAGTTAATTAGCATGTGAGTAATTAAAGCAATATGAGTAACACATCTAATAATGAAAAAATGAAAGTTTGCTAGAACTTGCTTATTTATAATTATGATTCCATTAGTGGCTTTTCTCAGATAGGATAACTGTTTAAATTTTATTTTTTTACTAACCATTATTGAAAATATGGTCAGTATTCCAAATGGAAGTAGATTGTTTGTTTCTGATTGTAAAATAATACATGTTCTTTGGAATTCCAGGGCTATTGAACATCAGGCTAGCCAAATCCTGTCGTTCTTACTTAGTCCTCATCATCAATTCTATAGCATCTGACATTATTGACTTGTTAATTTTGAAATCCTTTACTACCCGGGCCCATTGCCTTATTCTCTCCATCAACTGTAAGTTCTATAAAGGCAGAGATTTTTTTCTGTGCTTCTTAAATGCTTGTTTAATGTAAGAATTCTTTTCCACTTCTATTCTTCTGATTCTTTTAACTTCTCTTCCTCCTCCCAAACCTTAAACCTGATTATTTCCTTTGATGTAGAGTCTTCTTCTCTCTCTATTGTTCAATTTTCAGTCCTCATCCATTGTAATCATATGACTTCTCTAGTTAAATGCCACCCATGTCTCTACCTCTCATCCTGTTTTTCCTTGAACCAAATCTCTAATTGCCTTATGATCATTTGCATATTTGTCCCGAATTCACTTCAAACTCAGCATATCTAAATGTTATCTTTTTAGTGCTCAGTCTACAGTATTGGTTGTTCATCCTGACACCCCTCTTTTAATTAATAGCACTGTTATTTTCTCATTCTTCCCTGCTTAAAATTCTAAATCTCTATTTTGACAGGCCTCTGTTATCACTGTCACTGTCATCACTACTAGTAACATTAGCACCAATCATCATCAGTAATCTTTATATAATTTTTTATAATTTGAAAAGTAATTTTGCATGCATAATTTTCTCTCTGGGGACTTGATCCTGTCTCATTCCAGGAGTCTGATTCTGGAATGTAGAAATATTTTCTATTTAAAATACATTAATTTATTTCACAGTAAATTTGAACTTAGAATTGAGATAAATATGACAAGGAGATCTGTATAGTGATATGAATTAAGATTAACAGATGCCTGACTTAAGTGTTTGCATATGAATGTGCTTACATATTTGTTTCTGTGTGTGTTTTGAAAGGCTGGTCAGGCAGGCTTGCTGAAGTATTATATTACACTGAAGTAGGCACTGAAAGATACATAGGCAAGCTAGAGGAAGCAGTATGCACAATGACTCGAAGTGGGGAAGAGCATACTACTTTTAAAAATCTGAAAGAGGGCAGATATACCCAAAATGGAATAATAAGGGAAAGAATGCCGGAAGATAAAGCTAATGAGGTAGGCAGGGGCTAGGGCCCCACCACAATTATTTATTTATATAGAAAGTATGACACAGTGTATTATGTGAATATTTTCATCATCAACTTCTGAAATACTCTCAGCTGTGACTTAGTTAAAACCTAATCCTTTAAATAACTGATTGGTTTATTTTTTACAAATAAAATGTTTAATATTATAGATTTTATAATCACTATATGCTTGTTATTAAATTACTCTTTTGTTTTAAAAATATTTGAAAATACCAGATGTTTTAGTGGAATAACATTGCATTTATAAGATAATTTTACACTGTTGAGACTTCCCATTGATATATATTTATTTATTTATTTAAGTCTACTTTTATATCACTTAATAAAATGTTATAATTTTTATCACAAATGTATTATTTAACTTTGTTGGATTTATTCTTAGATATTCTTATATCTTTGCTTTTAAAGTAAGTGGAATTTTTTCGTACTAGATTTTCTAATAATTTTCAATACAGTATAGGAATAGAATGGATTTTGGATTTTGATTTTGTATTTAGCAACCTAGTGATGATCTCTAGGGAAACAATCACATGATCTTTTAAAAATATAGATAAAAAAGACCATGAAAAATCCCTAAGGATTTTTTTTCTTTAATCCTCAACTTGTGAATCGAAGAATGGGCTAATACAGTTGGGAATATTTAGAGGTAGAAAGATTTACAAAGAACTGTTTCAATTTAACAAAAAAGAATTCAAAGATATTTTCTGAAGCGTGATCAGCATGGCAATGAGGATGGTTGTTGGGAGACAATTCTCCATGGGATCTCTCATATTCCTACATATCTTGTGAGCAGAGGCACTGACTGCCTTTTTGCCTGTCTTTTCAAGGATGTTTGTTAGTGAGCAGACTTGGAAGATAAAGGTGGTGTCTCTCTCTGGAGCGAAGGGGAGGTTTGTTTACTGTCTAGTATAATAAAGAAAATGTCTCCCCGTGGAGCAAAGGTCAGAGAGACTCACTGTCCATTATGAAAGAGGTGACTTCCCAAACACACACCTTGAACTGAATGGACTATATCTCTTAATGTAGAATATAAATCTATAAAGCTTTTAGAAGAAAACAAGAGAACTTGATACCAAAAATGATAATGATCAGTTGATAAATTGGAATGATCAAAACTTAAAATTTCTGCTCAATAAAAGGCACTGTTAAAAAATGTGAAGACAAGCTATAGACAAGGAGGGAAGAAAATATTTGCAGACCACATATTCAACAAAGACTTGTATCCAGAACATATAAAGAACTCTCCAAACTTAACAGTAAAGAAACAACCAACCCAATAAAAAATGGGCAAAATATTTCAACAGACACTTCACTGAAGATGACATATGGATGACAAATAAACACATGAAAAATTGTCAACAATAGCTATCAGAGAAATGTAAACAAACACTGTAGTGAGATAGCACTGCATAGACTGGCAAAGGAGCAATTGATAATACTGCTGATAATAACAATTGATAATAGTGCTGATGAAGATGTGGAGCAACTGTTAACTCTCTCACACACTGCTACTGCAAATACAAAAGAATATAGACACGGCCAGTTTGGCAGTGTCTTGTAAAGCTGAACATACACTTCAAACCCAGCAATCCTACTCCTAAGTATTTACTTTAGAGAAATAAAAACTTATGTTCAACAGAAAAACCTATACAAAAATACTTAAAGAAGTTCTATGCATAATTGCCCCAAACTGGAAAAACCTAAATATCCTTCAACAGATGAATGAAAGGATCAGCAAACTGTGGAAGATTTCTACAATGGAGTATTATATTACTCAGCAATAAAAAGGAGATACAGCTACACTCAATAATTCAGATAAACCTCGAAATCTCAAAGGCATTGGGCTAAGTGAATAATGACAGTCTCAAAAGGTTATATACCATATTTTTTCATTTACATGGCATTCTGGCAAAGGAAAAACTGAGCAGTGTTGACCAGATTAGTGGTTGCCAGGAGTTTGTAGGGGGCCAGGGTGTGACTACAAAGAAGCATCTCAAGGGAGTTCTTTGTTGAGTTATATTCAGCATAGTTTTAGTATAAGTGAATTTTAAAATAGTCTGTTCTTTACATTACTATAAAATGCAGCATATCTGATGAGAGATGTGTGCATGTGTGTAAGAAATAGATGTAGTTTCCATGAGTGTTATAAATAATCCAAATAATCATCACATTTGATTATATTTTTGATAATATCTACACATTATATATTTAAAATTTACAAATTTATGCTCCCCAATTATGCTAGATTTAATGTAATGCTAAATTTAGTTTTAATTTCCCAAGTTTACTCTAGATGAGTGTTGCAGTGGGGGCAGAGCAGGTGTGAGTTTGGAGTGGTGATGCAAGTGGTGACCAGGACATTTTAAGCTTGAAGTTGTGGTAATGATGTTCACGTCTCTGATTTTCCACAGACACTCCATCACAGCGGGTACAGTTTATTCTTGGAATTGAGGATGATGATGAGGAGCACATTCCTCATGACCTTTTCACAGAACTGGATGAGATTTGTTGGCGTGAAGGTGAGGATGCTGAGTGGCGAGAAACAGCCAGGTGAGGATTTTTGTTGAAGGGTGAATTTTTGTGCTATTAGAAAAATAGCTTTCTAATGCCATGATTTTGCAAACATCCATGAGTGCTGCTGATTTCTGAAAATTGCTCATCTGGCCTGGGCATATCCTATAATAGGATATGGGTCAGAATGAAATCTGAAGGCAGTAATTATAGTAAATAGTGACGCAGAGCCAGCAGCAGCAGCTGCAGTCTTAAAGATAAACAGTAGCAACATTTGTGTGTCATCGGGAAAACAATAGAAATCTAAAAGTAATTTATTTCTATATTTTTAATTGCTGGTTTGTGCCCGAACTAGTGATATTATATGATAATTTGAGTGTGGGGCTTTTTAAAAAAAAGGGCAAACATTACAAGAGGCTTTAGGTATAGTCCTGGATTTATGTATTATTTGGTGAGGATAAAAATATTTTGTAATGCATTTCTAGGATATGTATACATTTAAACAGTGTTTTTCAAAAAAAACTTTTTAAAAATTATTTTTCAGTCATTTGTAATCAATATTTCTATATTGCTGCGTAGATTACTATTAAAAAGGTAAAAAACCTGAAATTTGCATTTACTTTAATTCCTGTTCATTTGCTTATTTATATAATAAATATATATAATAAACATTTATGAGGTATCTATTATGTGCCAGATACAATTGACATAGAACAATAACAACGAAAATCTTAAAACTTGCCTTTAACAATCTCAAAGCCTAATTCAGGATTTACACAAGTAAACAAAGTTGTAATGATCTAGAATGAATGCTGTGATACAAGAGTACACAAGGAACTATGGGCACACCTAGGATTGTCAACCCTCTGCCTCCCAAATTTTAATGTCAATATGAATCACATGGATTCTTGTTGAAATGTAGATTCAGTGGGCCTCAGACATTGTGTTAGGTTCTAACAATCTTACAGGTGATGTCACATCAGTATTTTTGGTCTGAGAATATTTCAGGTAGTAAGGATTTAAATCACAAGGGTGAAGGAGAGAGAAGCAAAATAGCTTTCATGTATCACTTGATAATAGATTTAGACCATTTTCCATATTGTAAGTATCAGTTGACCTCTTTTTAATGATTGCATTACATTTGATAGAGATTTAGGTTGTTTAGGTTGTTCTATTTTTACTTCTTGCTATAATCATTGTTGCAATCATCATTTACACATATATTTAGCATTATTTTGTAGATACTTATGTAGGGTGAATTTCTCACAGTGGAACTTATGTATCAAAGCAAGCAGACATTTTTATTTTTTTACTTTAAAAGGTATTGAAAATTGCCTTTGTAAAATATTTTGGTAATTTATATTTCCATTAACATTGTATGAGAGTGCTTATTTTCCCCCAAACTCTTGCTACACTGTCATAAAACTTTAAATTTTTTTTGCTAATTTTATAGATAAAAAATATATCTCACTCTTTTAGTTTGCATTTCTTTAATTATTTATGAGACGGAACATCTTATATATTTTTTTCTTTTTTATGTTTTTATTCTTGTGAACTAACTGCTCATTACCTCTCCCTGTTTATGTAAGATCATTCATTAATTTCTTTATTTTCTTTTTTTAATACCTGAAATTGGTGGTATATTATTCTGTGTGAATTGCCTTTTTTAATAAAAAAATCATAAATTAATCAATTTTCTTATGATGCTTTCTTTATAATATTTTAAATATAAAATTAAATTTGAAATAGATTTCTATAACCTGGATAAGAACCTTCTACCTTATATTTTTCTCTGCATTAAAAATATGTAGTTTGGAGTAAAAAAAAATTTTTTTAATTTAGTGCATTGGAGTTTTTAAAATATAGTACATATGTGTTCATCTTTATTTGATGACAAAAACAATGTATAATAATCTTCACAAATTAGTGATATAACTTTTGATATAACTTGTTAATAAGGAATTTAAAATGTGAACCTTCCTGTTTAAGGCTAGAGATATCAGTTTTCAACTGGCTGTAAGAAGGTAGGTGTTCCTGGATGACTTGAAGGAGATCTAGTGGTTATGGTTAGTAGACAACTCTGATTACTTTGAGTTTCTTTAATCTATTGATGAGAAGTACTTTTTGGAAGTACTCCTTTTATATTTCTTTCTTTACTCTCATCCTATATTGTAGAGCTAAGAAGTAAGTTTGCAATATGTGTTTTAGTGTGAGAAACTCCCTTATTTTTAAAATGGTTGGCGATTTTTCACCTTCAAAATGAAACAATTATGCATTGCTTCTAACCAGTAACTTCCTTATAGCTTGCCCACTCTCATAATGCTAGGATGTGACAGAGCAATACTGGAATCTAGTCTTTCATTCTGTCACAATCGAATAGGTAGGATTTGATCATATTCTAGTGGACTGACTTGAACATGTTTTTCCAAAACCATCAAAATGTATTGCTGTTTATTTATAAAGAATAAAAGAGATGATTCAGTTAATTATTAGTATTCTTATATATTATTAGATAGAACCTCTGTTCTTAGCCATGCTCCTGGAACCTTGTGCATGGTGTAGCTATCTGAGGTTCAGGGAGACATCTGATGAGCAATCAAACAGTAACAGACAATGAAGAGGATGGTAGATGAATTTTGCCTAAGACACAGTACAGAGAAGAACAAAGATATGTATCAAGGACTTAAATGTAGTGGGTTTTATAGTGGCAAAAGTAATTTTGTTCTGATGGCCCTACTTCATTTAAGAAAGTTACTTCTAGTTAATTCATGACACCATCTAATTTTTCAAATTCAATTTAATTCTAATAAATCATTACCATAACTATTTGAAGCATTTCACTCTTTTCATTAGTATTCCAGGGGGGTTAATATTTTTTTACCCTAATAGTAGAAATAAAAAGGATATATTATTAGCACATTGCACCTGTTATATATCACATATTGAATAATTCATGCCCACTGTTGTTGCCAAGAAAAACTTCAGCAAAGTTTTAGATTTCAAAGCTAGATTTTTGAATCATAACTATTTAATAAATGTTTGTGAAAACCAGCTGTTCACTTTTAAAACCCTAAAAGAAGCCATATGACAAACCCTAACAAAATCAACACAATTAGAATGTCCTGCTTATAAATAACATATAATGTTATTAATAGAAAGTACTCAAAAATACCACAGCTGTGCAATTGTGGAAACAACATGCTTGACTCACTATGGTTGCCCTTTAAAAATACTTCCCACAAGTGAGCTCAGAAAAGGCAAAGCAGTGGGTAGCAGTTAGGCTTTTGATATATACATGGTAATGTAAAAAGAATTATTACTTCAAGATGATTTTATTGATGCTGTGAAGGCATTTGATATTCAAAATTAGTAAAGGTTCAAATCATCAAGATTTTTCAGTGCAATGTGAGGTATGAAGATAATATGGACTAAGACCAGTTAATATCAATAAACTCTAGGTTTGGGTATATTTCATTTTCCCTCTCCCTTTAAAATAGGCACTTTATAATTACATGTTATTCTTTAGCTCCCACCCTAATCATGTTCCCCCTCTACCCTCCATATCTCCAAATCAACCCCCACAAAAAGGATGTTTTTTCTTGCGAATTCATGACTTCCTGCAAGGCCATAACTTTGGATGTTATAATAACTACCTAACTTCTATATGGGTAGAATCAGAGAATAAAAATTCTTAGGAAAGTCAACTGAATTAGTGGGAATAGAATAGAGTTAATTTCTATGGAAAACATCTAATTCTAATTTTCAGAAGAATTTTATTTTGTAGATTTTTAATATCAGTATTAAAGAGGAGATTAGTATCAACTTGATCCTCAAAGAATTCATGAAACACCTGTATTAATTTGTTGGTGTTTAGTAAAAAGCAATTTCAGTGTGTTAATCATGGATGAAAACAGATCCAGACATACTGAAGGAAATGAAATTAATCTCCTCAGAGTTTAAATCTGCCTCTCCTCCTTAGAAAATGTCATGAAATTGGCCTGTAATTTTGATTTTTTTCATTGTCCACCATTTCTCATTCATGCCTGTGAGACTCTTGTTTGCTTTGGTTTGCTATTCAAACAAATGTCAGCTAATTTTATTTGAAAACTAGAATAAATTGCAGCACTTTTGGTCATTAACAGCAATCAGGCATTTTGCAGCTGACAGTATATTCAGAGACTACAAGTCTTGAAACAGGATTTGGTGTGTTCCCAGACCTGTTACTTTCTATCTCTGAAGTATGAAATAGAATGAAAAAAACATAAAGGAGGGATATACTTATGGATTTATGTATATATATGATTTTTAATATAGACTTTTAAAATATTCGTTTAAACATCTCAAAGCTTTTGGCGTTATTCTGAAGCTAGCATGAAGCACTGAATCTTGAAATGTTTAGTAACTTGATATTTGTAACTTGCAGGTTCCTTTTTATGGGAAGTATCTTTGCTTCATCCTGAGATGCTCATAAAACCTGTGCCTATATCAAACCATCTATGCATATAACATATTTTGGTAGTCATGTTAACTACCAACTGCTTGGAAATCCCAGAGCCTTCATTCTTCTTTTCTAAAAAAGACCAAGACCCAATTTGAAGGAAATTATTCTAAAGGAAGAAATGTCTTTTGGATTTGTTTTTAGTATGTCTTTTCACATAGACACAGATCAGTGGAACAGAATAGGGAACTGAGAAGACCAAATGTAAATACAGCTAACTAAGTTTTGACGAAGAGTAAAAGCTACTAATGGAAGAATTGTCTTTTCAACAAATGGTACTGGGACAATTAGACATTTATGGGTAAAACAAACCTAAACCTCACAGTGTAGACAAAAATTAAAATAAATCAGAAATCTAAACATAAAACATAAAGCTATGAAAATTTTAGAGAAAACTTAGGTGAAAATCTTCAGGGCCTGGGGTTAGACATGTTACCAAAAGCACAATCCACAAAAGAAAATATAAATTGGACTGCACTCAAATTAAAAATTTTATGCTATGAGATCTTGCTAGAGAATGCAAAGACAAGCTACAAACGGGGAAAACATATTTGCAAACCATATATTTGACAAAAATATTATATGTAGAATATATAAAGGACTCAAAGTTCAACAGTATGAAAACAAATCAATCAGAAAATGGAAAAAACAGACCAAAAGAGGAAATACATATAGAAAATGACCACATAAAAAGATGTTTAACATCATTAATCATTAGGGAAATGCAAAATAAAGCCACTATGAAATATCACTGCACACCTAATAGAACAGCTAAAATAAAAAAGTAGTCATAAAGCAGGTACTGGTGAGGATGTGGAGACATTGGATCTATCATCCATTGCTGGTATGATTGTAAAATGGTGAAGCTATTCTAGAAAACAGTTGGACTGTTTCTTATAAAAGTAAACATGCATTTACTATATTACCCAGAGATTATAGTTGTGGGTAATTATCCCAGAGAAATTAAAACTTAAATTCATGCAAAACCTCTACATGAATGTATATTCATCCTTATTTATAATAACAATAACAACAACAGTTCAAATATTCTTCAACAGATAAATTGTTAAACAAAGTTTGGTCAACATGCATACTGTGGAATACTACTCAGCAATAAAAAGTAACAAAGTTAATATATACAACAATTTGGAGGATCTCAAGGGCATTATGCTTAGTGAAAAATATTAATCTCAAAACATTTTAAACTGTGTGATTCCATTCATATAACATCCTTAAAATGACAACAATATAGTGTGAAGAACAGATTAGTGATTGATGAGGGGACAGAAACAGGGTAAAGATTGAGAATATAAAAGTATAATATGAGGGAGTTCCTTTTTGGTGATGGAACAATTTGGTACCTTGATTATGGTAGTGGTTACTGAATCAATATCATGGGATAAAAATAAAGTCCATAAATTCAACCAAAGTAATTGTATTGTGGTGGAAAATGGGCTCAGGCTCTGGAGAAAAACAAGAACAATTTAAAGTTGAATCTGGTTGACATGTCATTGGTTTGGTTATCTTGGATAAATCTTTAATGTATTGAATTTGTCTCATTATTTTACAGATGAGAAAATGTGGCTGACAGAAACTGAAAGACTCCTTTGGTCATATGGCAATTTAGCTATAGGAGAGGGACAAAACCTAGATTTTTTTAAATTCCCAACTAGTCCAAGACACTTCCACAATACTATTCCATCTCAAAATGTCTGCCAACAGGTTGATCCTTTGAGATATTGACATTCATAATGAAATCTGGCAAGAAATGCTAAATTGAAATTAAAATTAAAATTAAATTAAAGTCATATTTGCCTTCAACATTAATTTTAATTAAGATTTTGATGCTGGTATTAATAGATAAAATGGTGATCTGTATCAGTTGGAATAGACTAAATTATGTTAGAAAAAATATCCTGCAGTCTCAGTGGCTTAAAATCTCCAAGTTCTTTTTATGGCTCATGATATATATCCATTGTGGATTAGTGGAGGCCATGTACAACTGTTCATTGTTGTTCCTTAGAGCAGCCTCCTTCTTGAATATTTCTGGTGGTCACATCAGGGAAAAAGACAGCTCCAGAACATCTTATTTTGTCAATTAAATACTCGAGTCTGGAAGTGATACATATAATTCTACTCACGATTTATTATCCAGAACTAGTCAACAATCATATGACCTCACCTCATTAGAAGGGAACTAGGTAGTGATATTCTACTCTTTACTAGGAAAAGGAGAACTAATTATAGTTGATGAACTATACTGTGGCCCTTTTTAAGGGCTGAAAAACATTAAAAATTAATAATGTGAAAAATTCCAAACTGTGTAGACAAAAATATTTTATAAAATTGCCACCACCAAAGAGATACTGTCAATGATTTGGGTGTTGAATATAAGATTTTTCAACCTTCAAGTGTTTTATAAATTTATGATAGGCATAGTTATTTTTCCATATCTCTAAACTTTTGTCATGGACAGCTCTTCTTCCCTTTCGGTTTTCTTTTCGCTTCTCGAAACTTTCTGCTCCCTGAATACTGAGAACAGATACATGACTTTATCTTTCTTGAAACTCTGCACATAAATCATTCTGACTAGCCCTTTTAGTTATTTTTGGCTGATCCACTGTTTCCTTACCTAGTTACTGCAACATACTAGGAGCATTTGATTACACAAAACAGTAATATAATATATAGAGATATTACATGGAGAGAGGAAGTTAGAGCAAAAATGACAAAGGAGAGAAAAATGGTAGGGGATGGGGAAGAAAAGGCAATTTATGCTAGAATTTATTAGAAATAGTGGAACTAAATTGGTCATCTATTAGAATAAGAGGGCAAATCCCTAAAAGAATAAGAGATTTAGAGCTTGCGTCAGGGCAGTAAAATCATTTGTTTCTCTTTATTACTTCCATTTGTCTTACTTAGACACAATCTCAGATATTGCTGTTTATTTCACCAGGTCACTGGTATCCATTTAGCACTATGATATGAAAGTTCTTCCCTCATTCTTCATCCCTGGCAGGAAGGCCCAGACAATGGCAATCGAGCTCAGTTCTCACATGTTTAGTCCCCAGGAGGTTACTGCAATCACTTGATTTTAATCAAACAGGCCTATAAGTATTTTTCCTATAGAATATATCCTGTTACACTAGGCTCCATAATCAAAAGGAAAAATTATCAAGACTCTCAACTATTCAGTTTTGAGACCTTCTTCTAAAGGAAAATAAGTATTTTATTTTCTTTTGCATCTTTTTCCACTACCATTATTTTTTCATGAAGTATACTTTCTTTTGTAGTTCCACAACATATTCATGGTGACCACTGATTAGCATTTATATTACAATACTTTTTGCAGAGCTAGACAAACTAATAAAAATGATAAATGAGTTTTTCAACATATCTTTCAATGACAAAAGAATGCTTGTTAAATTGGAATTAAAATGAAATAAACTGAATGACTTGGGTTAGCTTTTACTTAACTTCCAAAACTCATCAAACCAAGAAGCAATGTGAATATTTTTCTATTTCTACCTTTTATGATTGGGATGAAGAATCATTGATCTACAACATAATATTCAATATGCTGATAATATTTATTTGTATAGGTGGTTGAAGTTTGAAGAAGATGTGGAAGATGGAGGAGAGAGGTGGAGCAAGCCCTATGTGGCTACTCTTTCACTGCACAGCTTGTTTGAGTTGAGAAGTTGTATTCTGAATGGAACTGTGTTGCTGGACATGCATGCCAATACTTTAGAAGAAATTGCAGGTATATCTTCCCTACCCTTAGCCTAGTTCACTCTTATGGCTGCAGCTGATTTTTGTTATTACCTTTTCCTTATAATTCTATGCAAGTGTGACCTTCGGAAAATAAATTCTTATGGTCAGCATATGAGACCTTACAAATAATTTTCTTCTACCCTCTTATTTAAGATAAAAACGTTTGAATCTTAGAGAAGTATGGTTGGATTGGTCCAGTGGCAGGTCTAGAACAAGAACCTAGATACCCTGACACCCATTCAGTATTTATGGTTTGTCAGTATCTTATTTAATTAGATTGCCACCACTAGAAAATTGAGGGGGAGGGAGAAAACACATAAAGCTACAGATTTATTTTATCATTATTCAAGTCCATGAAATGATCAAATGAAAAAAATTTAGTAAATGGGGAAAATGTTAGTTTAAAAAAGAACAGAAAGGAATGATCATTTATTTTAAGCTAAATTAAAACTGTTGAATACCAGAGGACACCAAGTGACGCAGTTGAGATTGATTTGTAATTTAATACTATGGCAAGCCCCTGGGAGGAATGATTTTTATTGGAAGCCTATTATGGCTGTATAACACTAGCAGTGATATTTAGGAAGTGTCTTACTGCTACTCTAACAATAGAGACAAAGAACTTACGTATCTTTTATCTGAAAACAAACACAGTTTTGAAAGAATGTAAATGGAATGGTTAATGGAGGTTTTAAAAATAAAACCAAGTCAAGGACTCAGGCAGTTTTTAAAAATTTCTAGTTTGGAAGAAAAATAAAAAAGTAGTTCCATGTGGATGTGGAATTATTTCCTAAGTAGAAAGACTTACGGGGAACTTCAATGTCTTTATTGTATTGTGGAAATGGGGGGGAAAAAGGAAAAACCAAAACTGTGTGTTTTTGATTATATAAGTGAGAGAATATTATAGTAGAAAAGTAATGTATCTAATATAATCCTCAGAAAAGCTTTATAAAGTAATTGTCATCTCATTTTTCAATGAGAAAATAGAAATTCTGAAACTTTTGTGGCCCAGGTTTCATCAAAGGGACTCTGACTTTAGCTCATGTTCCTTCTGTTAAACTACAACTACTATCTGAAAAGAGTAGGCTTGCAGCAGATGTTGTCCAAATGTTAATGGTAGTTAAATTAATTTAAAATTTGTTTATTTAGATCTGAAACTAATATAAAATAATATTGAATGTCAAAAATAATAAAAATGAAATAAAATGGAAAAAAATTATTTGGTTGTTGGTGCTCATGGGCATGCATAAATTGCAGTATGTGGAAAGATATCTTGACTTACAATATTAAGCAAAAAAAATGAAACCAAAAAACGGGAAAAATAAGACTTTCTCTTTCATATAACACCTAGAAAGAGGTTTCCCTTCAAAATACATAATTAGATCCAAAAAGACTGTATAAATTTAAATATAGTATACTTTTTAGAAGAGCACAGGATTCAATAATAGGTTACACTAAATTAAGACTATACGATACCATATGTTATCATACAAAGTTATTACAATGTTATTAACTATATGCCCTATGCTGTAAATTACATCCCTATGACATTTATTTTATAACCGGAAATTTGTACCTCTTAATACTTTTTAGCCATTTCACCTGCCCCAATCCCTCCCCTTCTCTGGTAACCACCAATTTTTTTCCCCTGTCATTATGAGTCTGTTTCTGTTTTAATTTGTTTCTTTATTTGTTTTGTTTTGTTTTGTTTTTTAGATTCCGCATATAAGTGAAATCATACATTATTTATCTTTCTCTGTCTGGCTTATATCACTTAGCATAATATCTCTAGTTCCATCCATGTGGTAAATGCCAAGATTTCATATTTTATGACTCATTAATATTCCACTGCATTTTGTACCACATCTTCTTTATCCACTTATGTATTGATGGACACTTAAGTTACTTCCATATTTAGCTGTTATAAATAATGCTGCAGTGAACATAAAGAACCAATTATTTTTTTGTATGTGTTTTTATTTCTTCAAATAAATACCCAGAAGTAAAATTGCTGGTTCATTTAGTAGTTCTAGTTTTAATTTTTTGAGGAAGCTCCATACTGTTTTCCATAGTGGCTGTACCATTTTATATTTTTAACTGTGTATAAGGGTTCCCTTTTCTACACATCTTCCCCAAAACTTGCTATTTTTGTCTTTTTGATAATAACCATCCCTACAGGTATAAAGTGATATCTTATTGCAGTTTGATTTGCATTTCCCTGATGATTAATGATGTAGAGCACCTTTTCAAGAGCCTGTTGGAAAAATGTCTATTGAAGTCCTGCCCATTTTTCAATTGAGTTATTTGATTTTTTGATATTAAGTTAAGTAAGTTTGGATATCAATTTATCAGATGTATGACTGCAAACATTTTCTCCCTTTTGGTAGGTTACTTTTTTCATTTTGTTGTTGGTTTCTTTTGCTGTACAAAAGTTTTTAATTTGATGTAATCCCACTTTTGCTGCCCCTGCTTGAGGAGATTGAGTCAAAAAGTATTGCTAAGACTGATATTAAAGAGCTTATTGCCTATGTTTTCTTCCAGGAGTTTTATGGTTTTAGGTCTTCAAATCTTTAATCCATTTTTAATATATATTTACGTATGGTGTAAGATTGTGATCCCATTTCATTCTTTTGCACATAGCTGTCCAGTTTTCCCAATACCACTTATTGAAGAGATTGTCTTTTTTCCATTGTATATTCTTATCACTTTGACAGTAGATTAATTGACCGTATATGTTTAGGTTTATTTCTGGGCTCTCTATTCTACTCTATTGATCTATGTGTTTGTTTTTATGCCAGTAAAAACATACTATTTTGATTATTATAGGTTTGTAGTATAGTTTGAAATCAGGGAGCATGATACCTTAGCATTATTTGTCTTTCTCAAGACTGCTTTGACAATTTGGAGTCTTTTGTGGCTTCATACTAATTTAAGGATTCTTTGTTATAGTTCTGTGCAAAACACCATTGGTATTTTGATGATAATTGCATTGAATGTGGACTGATTGTTTTGGGTAGTATGAACATTTTTACAATATCGATTCTTCCAGTCTATGAGCTTGGTATAACTTTCCATTTATTGTCATTTTCAGTTTCTTCCATTAATGTCTTATGGTTTTCAGAATATAGGTCTTTCACATCCTTGATTAAATTTAGTCCTAGGTATTTTATTCTTTGTAAATGGGATTGTTTTCTTAATTTCTCTTTGTGATAGCTTTTTATTAGTGTATGGAAATACAACCTATTAATTCTGCAGCCTATGACTTCACTGAATCCATTTATTGGTTCTAATAGCTTTTTTTAATGTGTGTAGAATCTTTAGGGTTTTCTATATATGGTATTATGTCATCTGTAAATAGTAATAGTTTTGCTTCTTCCTTTCCCATTTGATTCCTTGACTTTATTTTTCTTTCCTAATTAGCACTTCCAATTCTATGCTAAATAGATGTGGCCAGAGTGGCTTCCTTGTCTTGTTCCTGACCTTAGAGGAAAAACTTCAGCTTTTCACTGTTGAATATGATATTAGCTGTGTGCTGGTCATGTATGACCTTTATTATACTGAGGTACATTCTTTCTATATCTACTTGGTTGGGCATTTTTGTCATAACTGGATGATAAATTTTGTCAAATGCTTTCTTTGTATCAAGATGATCATATGATTTTTGTCTTTCATTTCATTAATGTGGTATACCACATTGATTTGCAAATGTACAATCCTTGTATCCCTAGAATAAATTCCACTCGATCATGGCATATGATCCTTTTAATATATTGTTGAATTTGATTTGCTAATATTTTGTTGAGGAGATTTACATCTATATTCATCAGGGATATTAGCCTGTATTTTTGTTGTAGTGGTGGTGGTGTCCTTGATTATGGGTTCAGGGTAATACTGGCCTTATAAAGTAAGTTTGAAAGTGTTCCTTCCTCTTCAAATCTTTTAGAATTTATTGTTTTGCAGTCTATCATGTGATTTATCCAGGAGACTGTTCAAAGTGCACTTGAAAAAATGTCTATTCTGCAATTTAGCTGAAATGTTTTGTGTGTATCTGTTAACTTCATCTGTGCTAATGTGTCCTTTAAGTCCAATGTTTCCTTGCTGATTTTCTGTTTGAATGATCTATTCATTGATGTAAGTGAGGCATTGAAGTCCCCTATTATTGTTGTAATATAATCAATTTCTCCCTTTATGTCTGTTAATATTCACTTTATATATTTAAGTATTCCTATGTTGGGTGTATAAATATTTAGAAATGTAATACCCTTCTTTGTTTTTTGTTATAGTCTTTGTTTTAAAGTCTATTTTATTTCATATAAATTATTGCGACTCCAATTTTCTTTTTGTTTCCCTTTGTATGGAGTATCTTTTCCAACTCTTCACTTTCAGTCTGTATGTAGACTTTAGATCTGAAGTGAATCTCTTATAGACAATGTTATAGATAGGTCTGTATTTTTGTTTTTTGGTTTTTTATCCATTCAGCTACTTTATGTCTTTTGATTGGAGC